>OU343220.1:313934652-314682305 GCA_910596185.1 Chrysanthemum makinoi | reverse complement strand
AAGCTAGTGACTCAGTAATCAAAAACAGTAGCTTAACATGGGTTTTCACCCGTGTGTACCACCCTAGTGTGGGGGAGATACCCCACATGTTGTATATAGATCTAAAAAATGAATGAAAATTGTAAATATTAAAAAAGAGAATAATTGTTGTGTTTCTACACTTAGCTAGTAATGTTATCTTTTTACGTTCTAAGTTTCGGCATAACAACCGGTACTTTGAATATTGAGGACAATATTCATTTCTAAGTGTGGGGGGGGGGGGGGGGAAATTCTGGCGAATTTGATCATAAATGTACTCTTTTAGTCCCTTTTTCCCCAAAAATGGCCAAATTTTAAAATTTTTTATTTAGTGGAAGTACTATGTACTAAACACAACAAATGGTAATCAGTCCACCATGTCTAACCCACATAAGGATTGGCTAATCCAGGAGCAAACGGCTCTTGGTAAAGATTTCTCAAATCCGTTTATATGGCTTGCAATTTGCCCAAAATTGTATGGTTCTCAACTCACCATGTCCTAAAAAGTGAAGAGTTGGCTAGCCCGCAAGGTTATGGCTTGTGGTAAAGGCAGTGGAAAATCCATAATTGGTATTCAGCTCACCAAAGATAATTCTGATAATTTATCTAAGAGTTGGCTAGTCCAGAAGCAAACGGCTTCTGGTAAAGACAAATCAAATCCGTTGAAAGCTTATGATTTGCTTAAAATCATTTGGTTATCATTGTACCATGGTTCTTACTTGAACTAAAACATTTGGCTACTCCAGAAGTAATGGCTTTTGGTAAAGAGATAAAATCCATTAACTTTTCATAAAACATTGCTAGGGACTAGCAATATCTTAGTGTGGAGGATTGATGAGTGTCTAAATACTCATCATTTTTGTACTATCTAGACTGTAAAAACATCTGAAAACACTCAGAAATGCATCAAAATGATAAAAATATCACAAATAAGTGTTTTATGTGTTTTAAATTCAAAAATACCAAAATCAGATGAAAAACGTATAAAGTTTGCATAATTGGCAGTTTTAGTCCCCCAAGTTTCAAAAGTTGTCAAATCTAGTCCCTGGTAATTCAAAAACTTGTAAAATGTCATTTAAGGTCCATGGGATTCAAAAGTTGTCAAAATAAACCCTTCAAAGTTTAAAAATCACAAATTGACAACTTTAGTCCTTTAACTTTGAAAATTGTCAAAAATAGTTCTTGGTTAATTTAAAAAGTGAAAATTATCAAATATTAACCTTGTACTATTCATAAATGACAAAATTGGTCCTTATGATAAACTTTTGGAAAATTACATCTTTGGTCCCTTAAGTTTCAAAAATGACATAAAAGGTCCCTGGACTTATAAAAATGGAATTTTATGCAACAATTGTCCTTGTACTAACCAATAATTGCAGGTTTAACCCTTGTGATAACTTTTGGAAAGTTACAATCTCAGTCCTTCAACTTTCAGAAAATTGCATGATTAGTCCTTGTGATTTACTAGCTAAAACCAAATGGACCCTTGATTATTATTATCCCAAACCAAATCCAATCCTTAGCCCAGCTGGTCCAACACCCCTAGCCCAAACCCGCTACCCCGTTATTAACTTGGTTAAACCAAGTCAAACCCGCCAAACTAGATGTCTGTACATCTCCTCACCCAACACTGAAACCCAAAACCACCAGTGGTTTCCACCTCACCCCCACCTTTACAGCTGCCCTACTTATCTCACCCACTCCCTTCCAAATCTCCTCCCTATCCCACTCCACCATTTAATGTCATTCCCACCATTTTCAACTAAAACCACCACTGTAGCACCTATCCCTCTGTTTTTCTTCCATAACACCCCAACTTGGCCATAAAAATATCTCAAATGTTCCCTACAACTCTCCACAACACTCCATAATGCTTTAATTGTTCTCAAACCGCCTCTAATCCATGTGTAGCATTTTGGCGCCAAAACTGATTTAAACGGACAATATGAGTTTGACTCAATCAATGGCTGTGAAACAATGTGGGAAAGTATCTGGAAGCTAGTGGGATGCAAAAGAGTGATAAATAGAGAAGAAAGGAGAAGAAGAGAATGATCATAATTTTAACTTTAGTTTATGATCAAAGTAGCCTAAATTAATCTAGTTGTATCATTAGTGTAATCTTCAATTCTGTTTTAGAAGTGTTTATTAGCTTTGCTAAGTGTAATAAACAACTTTGTATTTTCATATCAATCTATCTTTCAAGTTTTTAGAATTTCACTTCGTACCATTTTCATTACTTGTCATTTAAATTCTGTTGATACTTGTTGATTAGAGGATCTTAACAAACACTACTTAGCTCTTTGTAAGCTATTGCAAGCTTGTAGAAACTCTCAACCAGCAATAATCAATAAAAAAGGAAAACACCAAAAAGAAATCAATAATTAAGGTATTAATATAAAAGTTACTGTAAAGAAGCAAAGGAGCAAGTGCTATCTTGGATTGCCTTGGTTTAGAGCTCTATGGAGAGCATTTAGGAGTGTTACTTAGTCCTTGGTTCTGTGTGTTCATCTCATTCCCAAGATTGTAAGCATTTTCATTATTCTTAGCATCTTACGTATTTGTTCTTAATTTAGTATAAAACCTCTTGATTCATACTTAGTTGGTATTGGTTAGTGATAATCTAGTGTTAAATTAGTAGGTTGTTAATTAAAAATCTTAGTTGATAATAATTTTAGTTAGACAGTCAAATTAGTGTAAGTAGTAATTAATAGGTTATAATTGTTATTATCTGTGTAATTGTGTCCATTTGATCTTAGTTCATCATAGTCAAGTGTTAGAATTCAGTTTCATGCTCTAAATCTGTATTGAGTAACACTAATCTAGAAAACAGTCCTGTCTAGGGGTGTTTGGATCAAGCTGCCATACTAGTTTATGCATGTTATTGTGCTTTATTCTTGTTTCTACATGTTAGTTTAGATCACCATAGTCCATATCTGTCATAATATTTATGTCTCATTAGAGTAAAAGTCAAAATAGGACTCAATCTAGTCTAATTTGTTAACTGTTAGTGTAATAAGTCTCATATTCCACATATTAGCTTAGAATCTGATAACCTAGCTTAATTTCATCTTAGTATAGCTTAATACAACATAATCAATCAGTAAATTAGGATCAAAGCTCACTTAAGTCAACATATTGGTTTATATAAAAAAGTCAATTTCACTTACAGTTTTTGAATAAAATTTAGAATTTTATTGTGTATTCAATATTTAGATTTAGCTTAAATCCTTTTGGGATATTAAAATATTGTTGCTTAACTAAATTATAAAAATACTAGCTTGTATCTTATTAGCTTATAAACTGCTTATCTACTTGTTTCTTTTGAGACCCTTCTGAAAGATGCCACATGCACCTGCACCACCACAAATATGGGCATCACCATCACTTTGGTGGGTCCCACAGGCCACACCAGTGGACCCCACTGGTGGTTCTTGGTTCCATATCACTCACCACCCAGCTGACTATCCATTTCAGTCAATCTTTTGAGCTTAAGCTCTGTGGACCCCACTCTTAGATCAACCTTAATTACGTCCTATTTTACGAAATAAGCTAGTTTTTGATTTGCTTAATCTCGGCTTAAACCGCTTTTCAGAAGCTTAGGATGGTTGGAATAGGTTAGTATTTAGTTATTATAGCATAACCTAGCTTATGTGTTAATTTGGTGTCCATTTGTAGAATGTAGCTTATTTTGAATTGCTTATTAATAAGCGTTACACAATGATTGCTTTTTCCTCCACATAAGCATATGTTTTATATTTTTATGAACTTAGAATAATATTTTAGCATTTTCCTGAATTTTTCAGATTTTTCCATCACTTTTTAGTATTTTTCTTTATTTTAACTAGTTTTTAAGTCTTTTTAAATAGCTTTTAATACAAATAAATCAGAAAAAGCTTAAAAAAATATGTTTTCAATTTTCATAGATTAAGATAAATATAAAAGTCATAAAAAGTATTTTTCCATAATTTTCTTGGTTTAAATAGTATTTTCTAGCATTTTAATTAGTTTTAAATAGTATTAAATTAATAATAAATACATAAAAAGTCAAAAAAATATATTTTCAATTTTAAAATAAGTTTTATCATATTTTAGATTTTTCTAACTTATAATTTCATTTTTCTATGTTAATTTTGTATTTTCTTATATTTTAGTGCATTTTAAATACTTAATAAATAGTTTTTAATTAATAATAATTAAATAAATAGTTATAAAAATAATTTTCTTTTTCTAATAATTTTATTTTATTATTAGGATTGTAAAAATGTCATTTTTATATTTGTAGGCCTTTTATTTCTTAAAACTCACGTTTTATTTTGTACGTTACGTAATTTTATTTAAACGTACGTTTTAGGTTTTAAACGTTCATCATTTTAAAAATAGTGATAGCGTTTATTTAATATATTTTATCTTTTATTTCTTTTAATTTGCATTTAAGTCGCTGTAATTTATTAATCTTTTCTTTAGGTATAAATATTTCAAAATCCTTTCTGATCACTATCCTTAGTGATTATTCTATCATCTGATCAAGTGTTTATACACCAATTCATCCTCCGTGGGACTTAACGACCCGGGAATTCATTATATTCTCCAGGACTTCATTGTATTGGTTTTTGAGCAGTTTTAAGTCTATTACGGTTAGCCATTCACAAGTGGCTAGCTTGTATGATTAGACTTGACTAGTTTAGCACCGATCAATACCGAAAGACCCGTTTAACTGCTTCAAGGTGCTTTTTAGTAGGCTTAGCCTGGTATCTAGCACACATGCAAACAGCGAACAAGATGTCTGGTCTACTAGCAGTGAGGTACATCAGGGACCCAATCATACTACGATATTTCGTTTGGTCAATCATGATCCCTGAGTGGTCCTCATCTAGTTTGGTTCGATCAATCATGGGGTGTCAACAGGGTCACTTGAATCAAATCCAAATTTCTTTAAAATCTCATTTGCATATTTAGATTGATTTATGAAAATGCCTCCGGGACTTTGAGAAATTTGTAATCCCAAGAAAAATGACATTTGTCCCATCATTGACATTTGAAACTTTGAACTCATTTCATTTGAAAAGCGATCACATTCCATTGGGTCAGCCGAGGCAAAAATAATATCATCAACATAAATTTGAACATGAGTTAAATGTTTGCCCGACTTCCTGGTGAACAATGTAGGATCAACTGTTCCTTTGCTAAATCCGGTAGATAGAAGAAACCTTGACAGAGTATCATACCATGCCCTTGGAGCTTGCTTTAAACCATAAAGAGCCTTCTTCAAACGATAAACGTGAGTAGGATGCTCTTGATTCACAAATCCTTCGGGTTGGCTGGCGTAGGCGACTTCTTTAAGATCTCCGTTCAGAAATGCCGTTTTCACATCCATCTGATATACTACTATGTTCTTACTAGCGCATTAGCGGAAAGATTCGATTGCCTCGATTCGCGCAACAGGAGCAAAAGATTCTTCAAAATCAATACCCTCCTCTTGACGGTATCCTTTAGCAACTAATCGATCCTTGTTCTTCAACACATCACCATGCTCATCAAGTTTCACTTTGAAGATCCATTTAAGAGCTATAATCATAGCACGCTGGCAGTACTAACTCCCATACATCAAGTCGATCAAACTCATGAATTTCATCTTGCATGGCATTGAACCGGCTATCTTCATTCATGGCGGTTTTAACATCTTTTGGTTCGATCTTAGATAGTACGGAGTTGAAGAAGCACCATAAGGCATCGGTTGCAAGTTGTTTCCGGGTTGATACAGGACGAGAGGGATTACCAATGATGTTGTCTAATGGATGATCGTGAGTCCATTTTCGAGGTGTTCATGTGGCGGTTGTTGAGGGACTGAGGTAGCGAGTCGATGTCTCCGAATAAGATGGTTCTGATGATGATTCAGGAGCAAATATGTTTTCAAATGGAGCATCTTCGGGGTAGCAAAGGGATTAACTTCATCATTGATGCCAGAAACATTTCCATGATGTACATTTGAAGAATGATGATTTGTTGATGAGGCTGAAGGATCGGCAGGTGCTTCTTGACTTAAAGATATTGAGACTGAAGGATTGACTTCATTCACAAGAATATGAGCATCCTCTGTTGTAGGGATCAACACCTCATTAGTAATTGAATCATACAGTTCATCAAACATAGGAACAAACAATTTCTTTAAATCATCTTCAGATGGAGGTACATATGGAGTTTCTTGAGAAGAGTTTGGAACAAGGGATGAACCAATGGGACTGTTTTGAAGTGCGGGTCCTGAGCTGGAGTGTCCAGGAGCCATTTGACCGGTCAGCTCATCAAACGTAACGTGAATGGTTTCCATGATATTTCGGGTTCTTTTGTTATAGATTCGATATCCCTTTTTGTTTGGTGCATATCCTACAAATACTCCAATGTCAGCTTTTGCCCTAAGTTTCCCTAAGTCTTGACCCTCATTAGTTGGATAACACAATGCACCAAACACACGAAGGAAAGAGAGATTAGGTTTTCTTTTGTGGACAAGTTCATATGGTGTCTTTCCATGAACAGTGTGAATCGGAACGATTTTGTGTGTAGCATGCAGTGGCAATAGCTTCTACCCAGAGAAACATTGGAACTTTTGAGTAAATCAACATTGTTTTAGCGGCTTCTACAAGAGTTCGATTTCGTCTTTCAACTACACCGTTCTGTTGAGGAGTTCGTGGAACACTTCTTTGATGGCTGATTCCAATGCTTTCATAGAATTCACTAAGTTGTTTGTTAACAAACTCAGTTCCATTGTCTGTCCGGATAATTCGGACGGTTTTGTTAAGTCGAACCTGCAGTTGTTTGATAAGTTTGATGATGATATCTGGAGTTTCATCCTTTGTCCTTAAGAACTTGACCTAGGTGAATCTAGAGTAATCATCAACTATAACTAACACATATTTCTTCCCAAAGATATTCTGCACTCTCATTGGTCCACATAAATCCATATGAATTGTATGAAGAACTTCGTGACGAGTTAGTAGGTTTGGGTTTATGGGCATACTTCTTGCTTTTTCCCAATTGACATGCTTAACAAAGATGATCCTTTTCATACTTTAGTCGAGGTAAACCTACAACTAAGTCCTTTACGGAGATCATTGATGGTGCCAACGTTCAAGTGATTGAGACGTCGATGCCATAACCATGACTTTGTTTTAGAAGCCTTTGACAGCAAGCAAATTGGAGAAGACTTCATCATATCTTCTATAGAGATGGTGTAAAGATTTGAACCACGAGTTCCTTTTAACAGTTCCTTGCCATTAAGATCTCTAACAAAGCGGGTATGTTTTCTGAAGGCTACTTCTAGATCGAATCACGAAATTGACCAACGAGAACAGATTATGACTCAAACCTTCCACATAGTATACTCTAGAGATAACACTATCACCAACAACATAATCACCATAACCCTTAATTGCACGAAATGATCATTACCGAATCTAACTGTCCCGATGAATTTGCTCACGAAGTTCATGAGCGCGACCGGTCTCAGGTCATATGCTTGGAACAGCGAGTCCGGTACCACGAACGATTTGAATGATCTGCAGTTGAACACAGACAAGAATGGACAACTGGATAATTGGGATCCCCATGCAAGAATGGGTTCCACTTGGTTAGTAACAGTAATTGGAACACCCACATCGAAAGCGAAACATCCATATCAAAAGTAGAAGCAATGGAATCATTGGGAATAGATGCAATGATGGTGTCTGTATTTGACCTATTCAAAGTATGTTTACTTCTTAAGGGAATAGTTCTACCAATAGGCATCCATTTTCTAGTGGGCATAATCTTAGCAGTTTGAGAACACAACTGATTATTCTTATGGCCAAAAGGTATCCAATAATAACCTATCTTTATAAAAGTTCTTCCTGTGGGTTTCCACTTTTTTCTAACAATCTTTCGTTTTTGCCTTTTTGCCTTATTTGCACGATTATTAGCATTAACAATTTTAGCTGGGCATTTGACAGCATTAGACAAAGCATTCACACCACATTCATGATTAGCAATGAATTCAAGCGGACATCATTACAAGGTTTGCAAATAGTATCTGAATTCGAATTAATTACAGTACGCCTAAGGCTAATACTAGAATCAACACGATTCGTTTTATTCAACTCAAGCTTAAAGTTCCTAGATTGGTCTTCTACTCTCTTCCAATGCACATTCTTAGCTTGCAAGGTCCTATCATTCCTTGTATTGTCTTGAGACTTTGACTGCCGCTTTAAAGTCACTGATTACTCCTGTTGAGGGAATGGGAACATTAGTTGGTTGATCTAATTTTTGCATTCCTGAACTTGATGTGCAAGGATCTCAAGTACTAGAAGGCACATTAGTGTATACTTTCTTAAGACTGTGATTTGAGCTTTTGGCAGGCACACTAAAGTTCACTTTCTTAGCACTAACATATCCGGAATCTGAACTACTTGAAGGCACATTAGTGTTTCCTTTCTTAAGACTGGGCATAGAACGGATTTCCTGCTTGGCACTAGGCATAGAACAAGGCATCACAGCTTTGCCTTTTGCACCTAAGGTTAAGGATTTGGGACATGTGGCAATTACACATTCTAGCAACTCTTGAGATCGTTTGGCCTGGAGGCAAGCAAACCTAATTTCACTATCAAGAGGTTTGTTAATGTAATCCTCTTCGACAATCTCACGGAGACATTCTAGACTATCCTTAAGGTGAGCACAGTATTCATGAAAAGCATGTTCATTATTCCTAAGATGAGGAGGAATATATTTAAGCTCACATGTATTTGCGTCTAAGGGTGACTTTGAGACAACATTCTTATTGAAAACAAGTGGCGTTTCCCATTTCCACGACTTCTCAGATTCTCAATTTCCTTTTGTAGAGACGTTATTTTTCGTTGTTTTGGTCACGGGTGACTTTCATTGAATCATATAACTCTTTAAAATGTCGTTTAACTTTTTCATTTTCTTCTAGAAAACTCTCGTTTTCTTTTTGTAAGGCATCAACTAAGTTTTGAAGATGAAAAGTTTTAGAATTCTGAGAATCTAAAGGAGGAGGCATTTGGGAGCCTGTCATATTGTTCGTTTGACCCTTTAATTGAGAGATTTGGGCTTTCAACTTTACGATCGTGTTGCGAGCTTGAATCGTTCATCACGTTTGTTAATTTGAAAAACAGCATCAAACTCTGGAGCATCTGAGGATGTCTTGATATTTGAAGTTTTAACATTTTCTTTAAGATGTTGATATTTTAGTTGTAAATTAAAATGCTCAACTTCCAGTTTAGAAAAATGTTTAACCAAATTGTCGTGATCATCAGTTCAATTTTCTCGTTTAGTTTAGAATTAGTTTTTCAAGCTCAATGACACGATCATGGGAGACTTTCAGGGCCACAGATAGTTCATGAAATTTGGAAGCATTAATAGAGCAATTTGAAGCGGTGAAAAAGATATCTTGAGCAACACATTCAGTAATAAGAGTCTCATTTAAGGTTTGCAAGTTCTTCCTCTCAATCTCATTATATTTTAGTGCACGCTCATAATCACTAACTTCAACTACCATTGCATCAAATTCCTTTTCCATTCCCTTGATATCAGTTTCTATCCCCTTTTAAGACTCTCAAAGTGATCTTTCAGAAGTTTAAAGAAAGGCATGACCTCGGTTAAATAACATTCTTTCATTTGCTCAAAACCCCTTTCTCCTTCCGTTATACCATTGGGTGTGATCCTTTTCTTGCAAGTTTTCTCAAAATCAACAAATAGTTGAAATATAACATATTGGCTAATTAAGGTCTTGCTTTTAGTGGCAATTTTTCTAGGAACAAGATGCATTGGTGTATTAGGAGGATACATAGTCGCTCTAGGCATTTTCCATAGGGGAGGGTTTGTTTCAACAATATTTTCAACTTTACGCTTATCTAAATCCTTTTTCCAGAAAACTTGTTCGAGTCAACAATGTCTGAGGCTTAAACATGTTCAAGGAAATCCAGTTTTCCCTTTTGTAGTCATGGGGAGTGATAATTATTTTTTTCTCTTTGCATTTAGGATCATCTAATTTTTTGTTCATCCTTTCCCTAGTGACTTCATCGGATTTCTTATCTTCCTCAGTGCACTCAACGCAACTAGGTTTCTGTCTAGGTTTAAGAATCTCATTGCCATCATAGATCATACTTTGAGCTGCTTTTGCTATCTTTCCGTACTCCGGGTTGGGTTTATCTATAATGGGAACACTATGCTTATCGCTTAGAACTCTATGTTTAGTGACCATGTGAGCGGTCTGAATGGTGTTTCCTTGTATGTACAACTTGTTTTCAAGTTTGTTTTCAAAGTTTTCAGATTAGAAAAATCTCTCAAGAGTTTTGATTCCTTTGCATTAAATTCTTGCTTAAGCATTTTCACATTTTCTTGAAGTTCTTGTTTTTGCTTAGTTGTTTTAGAAAGTTTTTCTTGCAAGGAATTTAATTCTTGTTTCAATACTTCTTCTCTAAAATTACTTTTCTAATGGTACGCGCTTGGTCATCCATTTCCTGCTCACGAGTGGTCAACTCAAATTTAGCACGTTGTTCATAAATAGCAACACGTTCTTTATAGGCATTTAGTTCGAAATTACGAATCATCGGGGCACATGTAGTGTATTCATCAAAAACATAGTCATTGTTGATTGCAGAAGATGCATCACTTGGTACACCTTCACTTTCACTTTGTTTCACGTATTGATCATATGGGATAATATCGATATTACCCATATTTTCAACATTTGATTCAATAGTTTCAGTTGATTGTACTTTGTCATGCATCTTTTGCACATCGGCATTATCGTATAGTTTTAATACCTCTGAGATGAGTTTGTCTTGGGATGGGCCAGCTAGTGGTGAAGAAGAGACCTTGGGAGAAACCATTGGAGAAATGCTAGCCATAAAATTGTGTGTGCTTGTAGGTCCATCATCCACATCAGTCGTTATGCATCACAATCAGCGACTTGAAAGGCATTTGATGATTGTGACCTATCTCCTGAATTGGCTGCTCATCCACATCTGCATCATAGGTCTTGGCATTGCCCTCGGCTAGAAACAGCAATTCCTCTTCATCCAAAGCAGCACCATTGTCCTGAGCTTGTACCGCGACATCTTATCTCAAGTAATCGGCATTCTGTGGACGCTTTGGAGATGTGCAGTTCCTTGCAATGTGTCCCTCACCACCACAGTTATAACATTTGATTGGCTTAGCTTGACCTTGGTTACCATTCCTTCCTCGATTCGGGTTGCCAACATAACCTCTACCGCTCCACCTCTTCCACGATCATATGTCTTTCCTGAACTGTTTGCACCACGATCCTTCCATCTTTAACAGTGGCTTGATTGTGTGGGTTAGATCTTTGTTCGAGGTTGTTGTTGGTATGTGGGAGAGAATTCATGTTTTGACTAATCAGAAGAGCTAGTTGATTAATGAAGTTACCCACGTGTGCATCAAAGCATCGCTTGTTTGAACATTGGATCAGGAATGAGTTTGTGATTACCATTACCCAAGGGTATGACTTGTGATGCTTTGGTTGTGATTCCGATGTTTGAGTAGAAGGCGGTTGAGTCATTAGACGAGCTTGTCTCTCCCTGGTTGGTTTTGAACTGATTGAGAATCAATTTTTCAAACATAGCATGTCTCTCATTCTGAAGGAGGAAGGCATAGAGTTGCTCATAGTTTGTATTCTTCAATCCTTTAGTGAGCTTCATAGCGGTGACAAACTTGTGCCATTCGGGATTCATGTTGTTCACAAATTTTGAGTTCATCTGAATGTTAGGCATAGTCATTCTGATGTTCCTCATGTCATTCACTAACTTATGAAATCTCACATAGTACTCATAGACATTCTCATCAGGTTTCATCTTGAAGTGTTCAAATTCGTCATAGAGTTGGGATTCTCTGTCTTCCATAGTTAATTAACCCGAGAGAAGCATCTTAACATTATCCCAAACTGCCTTTGCATCGGTGTTATGATTGATCAGCTTGTAGATGTCTTTAGGAAGACCTTGAAGAACAATGTTTGAAGCCACGATATCGCATCGAATCTCTTTTTCTCCTTATCATCAAGCTCATCATACATTTTAGGTCTGTCCGTTCCGTAAACAGGAGTACCATCTTCATTAGTATCAAGTATGTCTCTAGTCGTCTCAACTCGATATGGTCCTTCATCAATGGATTTGAGAATGTTGACACCATTTTCCTTTCCAAGGCAGTACAATCTGATTCGTTGAGCCCAAGAATCGTAGTCAGTTCTGTCAAGCATGGGTGGACGAGTATCTGATCCATAGCTTGAACATCCTCAGAAACAGTGGAGATGATAGTAGGAACGTTGGTAGACATGTTAACAGATAGTACGGGATTTTATAACTCTATGATTAAACCGAGAAATAGATTCTATAACAACCCGTAAAATTTCGGATTATTATAATAATATTTATTTCATCAGAAAATTCAAAACAATTATTTTCTGACAAAATACCAATATTTGGATTTAAAAATGAGAGGTCATCTCGTTTCTTTAAAAATAAGACATCGCACACATAATACCTATGTGTATAATAAATGTGAAATTTATTATTATCCAAGCCAAAATTTAAGCATACATAAGCTCAAACCATTAGTTATTCCGCATCTTTGCAGCGCAGTAACATACAAAACTAAAAATAAATACTGAGATAAGAAAAAAGATACATTTTTATCAATCACTAATAATTTACGAAAGAAAACAAGAGGTTATCTTGTGAATTTAGGAAGCCACGGCACCACACGCATACCGACACCGATAAAATAACGGCAAACAGTTATAATCAAATTCCTACGTAATAAGAATGTCATATTATTACGCTTATAAAATCGTTTACGAAAATATAATTTCTATATCTTTTGGGTACCGGGAAGGTACGTTTACTCGAGGATTCAACAAAACACGGGGTACAGTTATACAGTATTAACAGTAAAGACAAAATAGATAATACTACCCCATTCATATCCTTAGCCGCCCACTGTTCTTCTTCTCCTTTCTTTTTTTCGCTTCTTCCAAAACCGGGAACGAGAAAGAGACTTGCTCCCCTTCCTCTTCTCACCATGATCCATCACCACATATTTGAGCACATAACCTACCCTAAAGGGACACTAGCTCGGCTGTGAAAGGAGATGGAATCCAAGTAGAGTGCCACGTTTAAATCAAGAAGAGAAAATGGATTCAAGACCTTCCCTTTGTACATCTATAAAAAGGTTGGTTTTTCAGTGGAAGACTTCATCCATTCCTCAAAATAAACTCAGAAGTTAGGGTTCATTCAATAATTTGGGTTTCTCAAAACATAGGGCTTTTGAAAATTGATAAAGGGGTTTTGTTACCGGATGCATAAGGAAGCTATTCCACTCGTCAATTGCTCTAATTCGTCCCAAGTCCCCTCCGATTGAGCTCCTTGGTGGTCGGCGTTCATCCAATCAACCCACGAAATTTAAATGTAAGAATATTCAATGAATATCTTGTTAAATTATTAAGTTGTAATCTCGTTTGTAAAAATTCGAATCATAAATATTTTGTTTTTATAATTCGGATGTTATTAATTAATTGAAAGTCTTACTCTTTAATATTAGTGAAAAATTTAAATGGGTAAAGAAGTTGATAGTAAGGTGATTTAGTTAAAATGGTGTGGCAAATTGTTGTTGTTGTTGAATCCGTGTGGTAAAAGAAACGGGAATGAAAACTTAAAAACTTTGTGTTTTGGCTAGTTGGAATCCTCGGCCTAAGTCTTCCATCCCACTCGAGCCGGGTTGTACCCGATCAACGAGGGTCAAGACATAGTCTTTATGTTCCCTAGTACTTAGTATGTTGTTTGTGTCTTTGGTATTGGAAGTGCTTATTTCCTTGGTACTGATTTCAATACTTACAGGCATGTCAAGTCAAGTTAAGTTGTGTTCGAGTTTCGATTTGGTTTCGTTTTGGTTATCTCGATCCTTGGAACCGGTCATAGTGTTGGATCGGTGTTCATGTGCGAGAGGGTAATTTTCGCACTTGTGTTGTTTTCAATCTCGAAGTGTCCTTGTTTTAGCTGAGGTATATCCTTACTGCAAATTAATACATAATCACAAGTATTTATGTTAATGGACCTTTGTACATGCTAAGATTATACCATATAAATTCTCAATTAGAAACTCAGATATGTTAATAAATAGGTTAGTTATAAATCCCTCTATAACAAATGGTCATCTACTCATGTTTTCATAATCAAGAATCTAAAACTAGGCGTGAAATGGTTATAGCCTTATGGTTTTTCTTTTTAGAACTCAACTTGCATAAATTTTAAAAGACTAATATAGAAGAAATATGGAGTTTTGTTCTTTATTTTTTTGGTGTTCGACCCTACTGAACAAACAACCATCTGGTCTATTACTTCATGAACTAACATTAAATTTTTATAAGCAACCCTTTTGACCTTGAAGCATGAACTGTGTCCATTATAATATTGGTAAACTTTACTAAGTATAGTACATAAAAATGAGTTTTAGCCAATGTATTGTATTTTATCAAAACTTCCTTAAAGGTTCATTTGTTTATTTCCTCATAACAGATTTCCATGTCACCACTGTTTAACTCTTTGAGTCTAAAATTGTTTAGAATAAACAAATGTTATTCATATTACTACGTAAGAAGAAAGGCTTATCAGATCAAAGAATTCTAGTAAGCGTAATTATACATTCTAGTCCCATAATAGTATTTTAATGTTAATGGAGCTTGTTTCTTATGTGAAAACTCAGTGAACACTTAAGTTCGAAGTTCAGGTCAGCGGCCACTCGGCTTGTTATGATATAAAATGTTTTAAAAAGAAAAAAAAAATTAATTTGCGGCCTCTTCAACTTATTTCGATGTAAAATATATATGCTTCCTTTTAAACATGTCGAATAGACGAGACAAACTAATAAAATTGTAAACTTGATACCCGTTATCATTAGAACAATAGATTTAGAATAAACTTAAAGTTTTCCAAATTGTTGATTAATAAATAAAACTTTGGATAATATAAATGAGCTTTACATATAAATTTGTAAAGGGGACTTATTTTATACTGTCTGTCTTTTATAAAATTTCACCATCACTTATCTCGAACAAACTAAGACACATAGATGAGTCATCCGAGTTCCGTAAAAAATATATACATATATAGCACATTCTTTTTACAACAACCAACAATGAAAGTTTTTAGTCCATTTGATACAAAGGATTGAATGAGGCTATTATCTACAAATCAATATTCAGATACTTTTACATATAAATGTATATATACATTTAGTTATACTTTTGACAGCAATATACACATAATCCGTTGACGTCTAATATTATATGTACTTTTCTTTCCGGATGTCATCATTCGGTCTCATTTGCTCTTAATATTCTTCCGTATATTATCTTTTGGTCACCATTGAACCAAAGTCGTAATTCCTTCTTCGAGGTTCCTTCCATGTCATCCTTCCTAAGCCGAAATCCATCCAATTCCTTGTAAATTGTTCTAAGATAAATGATACAACAACAACGACAACAAAAACATTTTAAAAATTTATAAAGTTAGTTAAACTTTATCGAGTCTTAAACATAAAGACTAAAAATGCCGTACTTAATTAGGTTGCGTGTCGGGGCCGTGCACTATCACTCATTGATTTAATTCCCTTTAGACTTCTAATGGCCAAGGTGAGTTTCATAGCCCCTACTTTTACTTGTTTTATAACTGTTTGGGGGAAGATGCATGCTCATTTTACTTAAATCATTTAATTACTCAAACTGTGCATTTCATGCATACTATGCTTTTACATGTTAAAGTTACATCATACCTAGATGCTTTAAGGACCACACCAAAACCTTTGACCTAGAATCTTACGCAGCTTAGCCTAAGTCTTTAGATCCCAAATTTGCCCTTTTCATGAACCGTCAATTCCATGGGGGAAGCGAATGTTATAAATAAATCTATTGAGGGTGACTCCTCTGTTCGGTTGACCCCGCTTGGGTCAAGGCGAAACATATAGCATGTCGGGACCGAGTGTATTGGGATAAACACTCGCCATGGGCTCCTTATTTGTATGACTTCTTTGTGCATACAAGAACTGTCATAGCTTCGGTTGCATGAACTTAGTGCTAGCGTAATAGATTCAATATATGACATTATATTCGTTGTAATGTACATATACTCTACTTATGGTCCACTAATGAAATCTCTTTTATGAAATCCTGTTATGAATTAAAACCATAAACTTTATGACATTATGCAAGACGTAATGATCATCAAAAACCAAATTTGAGACTGTACTTGAAATTCCTTTTTAAATAAACCTATGAACTCACCGGTAAAGTGACCCCTTTAGCATGTATCTTCAGGTTTTGAAGTGATAGCTTATCTTTGGAGGCTCAAGGCAAAGGCATGGCATGGTCATAGATGACTCTGATTTATGTATTGGGACCACTCGTTTATAATGGGCCATTTTCCGCACTAATCAATAATGTAAACATTGTTTTTAAGAATGAATAAAAGTTTATTTATGAAAAACCAATTGTTCTATGCTTATGTTGTGATACCAATTTAGTAGCACCCCAACACTTGTATGCTTCCGCTGAGTCATTTTTGGGGGTGTTACATATTCTTTCACGGGATTTTACTAAATCAAGAGAAAACCGTAAACAATCACCCAAGTCGCTAGAAGATAATGCACCAAGTCGCTAACACTTAATTCGCTACACCACTAAGTCGCTAGAGTCCCAAGTCGCTAGACAAATGCAAGTCGCTAAGTAGTAACTCGCTAAGCCTCAAGTCGCTAGCAAAATTTTGGCAGCAATTCGCTACTCAAGTAGCTAAAGATACAAGTCGCTAAAGAGCAACTCGCTCACGGATCAAGTCGCTACCACCAAGTCGCTACCCGTAGTGGAGAGTCCACTACTTGTCCTGTAAATCGCTAGATCTAAGTCGCTAGGTCTAAAACTGTAACTCGCTACAAATTTGTAAAGCAAGTCGCTAAGAAGAAAGTAATCCGTGAGTTAAGTCGCTAGCAAGAAAAACCACATAAACATCACTTTTCAATCCAAAACAACCCAACCAAGATGATTCAAGCTTACCAAATGAAAACCTACACACTTGTGATGATTCTAAACATAAAAGTACTAACAAAATCCAAACTTTAACACAAGAAATCAACCAAATGATGCAAAAACCACTAAACTTTTTCAAACTCAAAAACCACCTAAAAACCACTAGAAATCCAAAGATGTGCAAGATATGATCTAACCATGGCTCTTGATACCAATTGTTAGATATAAGTTTTCACATACACATCAAACCATAACACAAAGTGGTATAAATGGAATTCTAGAGAGAGAAAGTTAGAGGTTTAGGGAACTTAGTGAGAGAAAGTGAAAGATATTATTATGAGCTCCAACTCTCTACCTTGGGAGGTAGAGAGTATTTATAGTCTTACATAAATCGCCACACAACGGGCTGTGGATCAGGCATACAGTGGGTAAAGACCCGTCCGTCCTCCACGGTGTTACTTAACTAAATACTACTTAACACAAAAGAACTACGACTACGAGCTTTCTAACGATTACATATACTTGAGGTGACCGACTCTTTAATACCTGGAATTTCTAATTCCTAACAAAAAATGTTTGAATTAAAAAAAAAATAAAAAAAATCCTCGGGTCGTCGACTGGGGCATCCGGGTTGTCTCAGGTCGCTGGAGAGAGAAAGCTGACGTGGCGCAGGTTGTCCCAGGTCGTCCCAGGTTGCGACTGGGACTAGCCTAATAAAAAGTGTAAAATGATATGAAAAAAAACATATGCATAATTGAAACAAATAGAAAAGGTAAAATTAAAAAACTCATTACATAAATTGTAAATGTAATCCTTTTAAAATGACATGCTTATATTAATCATCGCACTCCATTTTTTATGTTGATAAGTGTAAGTAGAAAAGTGTTTCATGATTAATCATAATACCGTATAATACATATATAGTGAGTAAACCCTATCAAATACCACTCGGGCCTTAGCCCATACAAAATATAGTCGTATACTCTAAGTATACGACTAACACTCCCTCGCAGTTTGAGTGGGAGGACACCGGACACTCAAACTGGTACGAAACTCCTCAAACAAAGCGGAAAGTAAACCTTTGGTGAAATTGTCCAAGTACTGATAACGAGAGGGAACATAAAGAACTCTAACTTGACCATCAGCAACCAGATCCCAAATAAAGTGAATATCAATCTTTATATGCTTAATAATTAATGCTGAATCGGATTAGAAGACAAATATACAGCTCTGATACCATGTTAGTAGGAAAGTGTTTCATTGAGTAATCATAATACCGTATAATACATATATATTGAGTAAGCCTTATCAAATAACACTTGGGCCTTAGCCCATACAAAATATGAACGGGCTACTCTAAGTATACCACTAACAATAAGATCTTTACCCGAGACCTTTATAAGATCTTTAGCAGATCTCTTTTTTAAAGCAAATCAAAGGGGTTATTTTTAACAATATGTTCTCAAATTAAGTAAAATGGATGAAAGTGATTTTAGTTTTATTCTCAAGTTTTTCTTAGGAAGTAAAGTGAAAGTAAATGAGGGAAAGTGATAAGATTTTCCTTTGAAAACTTTCACTCCACTTTTGGGGTGAAAGTGAACTTTTCTTTCACTCTCTTTCTTTATTTCCTGTTACTTTGCTTTACTTTCACTTTCTTGTTATTTTTTTCTTGAGAATAGAGTGTAAGTAAGATAAGATTGAAAGAAATTTTGTGGTTGAGTAATTTGTGTTGTGTGGCTGAGATTGTTAAGAAACAAAATGAGTAGCATATGTTTTTTGTGTTAGTATACTAGGTAGGGTGTTCATCGGTTCGGTTATCGGGTTGTTCGGTTTATTCAGTTCGGTTAAATTTTTTTCTAGGTATAACCGAGAACCGAATTAAAAATGATTCAACCGAACCGAAAAACCGAATGCCAAACCGAATAACCCGAATTACATAATTTTAATTATTTATTCATTTATTTTTATAGATTTTTAGAAGAAAAAAAATCAATCTTAAAAAATGTTAAATTTATAGTATGAAAGGGTTTTAATATCTTTTTTTATATAGAAATATATATAAAAAAAACTTATATTTATTTGAATGCGATTTTCGGTTCGGTTTTCGGTTTAGATTGCTAGAATAATCGAACCGAGAACCGAATATTTAATTCGGTTTGGTTCGGTTTTGGCAAATTCGGTTCGGTTACAAGTTCAATTCAGTTATTTCGGTTTGATTCGGTTTCGGTTTATTTGGGTATTACCCAAACCATGAACACCCTTAATATCAGGTTGTGGTAGCTAGGTTTAGGAGCAAGTATTATATTCAAAACTTTAAAAAGTGGACTATGTTTTCAACGAGCAAGGACCGCCATACCATTGACTACAACGATTGACCGTTCTTGGTAAACCATAAGATACACAATACCACCATAAACACACAAAACATCAACTACACAAAATGATTCATAAAAAAAAGATAACCTATTTCATTCATTTACCAACCATCACATACATAACATTCAAAACTACACAAACTAAAACAACAAAACGCAAAAACCACAACAATAACCCCATACAACGATTACCAAGCCAAGCCCTCCCAACCACAACCCACTTACATCTGCTCATGTGACTATGTCTCATCACTCATCTGCTTGATTGCCTTAGCTTTGGCAAAACCACGGTCCCTAATCATCCTTAGACAAGCCAAACCCTCTTCGGCAGCTGGTGTCAGAGGCACCCTTCAAATCTCCCTTATCAAATGTGTCATCTCATAAACGATGTCAGGCAACTCTTTGTACAATTTTCTTAAACCTTTCGCAAGCTCCCACTCTTTACCAATCTCCCTACGAACTTGCAACACAATATCTTTTGAAACAGAGTTCGAGTTCGAAGCAAAAAAAATTTATTGTATACGTGTCATTTTTAAATCCGCTTTAGATATGTGTTATGGTTTGTATGGAATAAAATGGCTCATGTTTTACCGAATTTAAATACAAGAAGCTTAGTGGAAACCGAAATCATTATCATGCACTTGAAAGTCTGAAACATCTTGAAAGAAAACAAAAAGACGGCTTGAATTTAAGGTTGATATAATTTCCATGAAAACTTGAGTTATTTCAAAAAGATAAAACGTCAACTGGGTTACTCCAAATATTTTAAAACCCATCATACAAGAGTAAGAAAGGGGGTGTTTCACTTATTGTTTAGAAGTGGGTTTAGAAGTATTTGTGCTGAAAAATTTGTTTATAAGTTTTGAATTTGAGGTAAATGATAATGGAGGAGGATGAGAGGTTGAAGAAGAGTGTTTGCAAGGATTAAAGTATTTTATTTTGAATTCGATAATTGAAAACTTCAAGGACCAACGATGTAACAGAGAAAAAAAATAAATTACGAATATACCCATCATATGTTATGCACATGTGTTACTGACCAGGAAAACTAACGAGCGTTACTAAAATAAGTCTAACATCGTAATTAATGAAAATGTTTAGTACTAAACAAGCGAACTTTTTAAGAATTTAAGACCAAATATGTAAATTTGGTCTGATTTGATGACCAATGGTGTAATTTATTCTATTTACAATGATTGAGCTTACAAAACATTTATAAAGTTATAAATATTTGATTGCAAACACATATGAAATCTGCTGGGGGCAATTCCATATTTCCCCAATAAAAATACCAAAATTTCATATATCCCCAAACATGCATAAAAATCATTGTACAACATGCATTATTCACTTGTAAATTGGGTAAATATGACATTTTGATATTTATATTGGGTAAATATGGAATTATCCCAATCTGATTAAATCTAATACTAACTACAAAATAAGCATGGAATACATAGAATCAAATATGGGACACGCATAAATCTAATAAGAGAATAGTTTTGATCTTTAAATTGAAATTATAAGTATAAGAGTACCAAAATTTAAGCTTCAGGCATTGTAAATATGATTCTGACTAAAAGTTGATGCAAAACCAATTTTGGTTTGCTAATTGTAAGACTAGGTGTTATGGTGGTATATCCACTTTCTTGATGACCAAAATTTTTGACGAGCGAAGGAGGGAAAATGGACTCGGTTGGGATGTCTGCACCACCTAATGAAATGCACATTTTTTTTTTTTTTTTTTTTTTTTTTTAATAATGAGTGTGTGTGAACTATGTTTGCATAAAATAAAATATTTTTATGTGTTTGGTTTGGTGGCGACCACTACGACTTTAAAAGTCATGGTAAGATTGTGTGTTGAAAAGTTGTTGTGCCGTTGAGGTAAAAGTGATGATCGAGTCACCACTACACCTGACTAGCCTTTTACACCCCACCCACAACCATAGTGAAAACACAAATTAACCCCAGGTTACTTAATTCATTATTAAACTCCCTTTAACACCATACCCATAACTTTCCACTCACAGTCTGTTTGACTTTGATATCATCTTCCTTTCCTCGTCACTATTTTTGGTACCGTCGTCATCAACAAAAATGTAAAAACTGGCCGGTTTTCGTGAACCGGTTCGATCCGAGCCGGTAGAAACCCGACGATTCAATCCGGGCTTTGAATCTTTAAAACCGGCTAGCAACAGCCCGATAATTAACGTCACCATTAACCAGTCCAATCGGTTGAACCGGCCGGGTTAAAACGGGTTTAAAAACATTGAGTATATTATATTAGCAGACCATATAATTATATAAATAGTCTATTAAACATACAAATATTTCATTCATGGCCAAAGACCAATTTGTATACATTATTTGTGTTAAACCAAAGAAGAAATTGAAAAACATATACTTGCACATGATATGAACAGGCGTCAAAACACACACATAAAATTAAAGGCATATAAAGTTATAAACAAATGTTAATTTGAACAACTACAATTATAAAATTGAAAATGACTTCAATAATACACAGCTTTTTTAGATTTATTATTGATAGCACAATGTGGGTACTTTATTGCATAAGAGAATTGGTATTTACCTATTTCGTAAAATTCTATAGCTATAGAATAAAATTCTATAGCTATACAAGAGAATTGGTATTTACCTACAATTTTAGTTCGTAATTTGAACCGATCCGTTAATATTAAAAAAAAGTAATAACTAGAAAAAAAAAAAAAAAAAGACAAAAACAAATAAAAATATTCATCGAAAGCTTCACATTTACTTTCATCGACATCGACTCAAAGGTTTCTCGAGTAGCTATCTGCTCAAACTTGTGGTATATATAATTCTAAATTTCTAAATATTGGATTTTTAATCAAAGCACCATTTTTTTTATAAAACTTCACTATAAAATAATATTGATGAAATAACATGGAATACCTGGAATAGATTTTTAGTAGCAACCATGCCTAACAAAAATTAGAGGGGTGTCAATCATGCCTAACAAAAATTTTCATACTTAATCACTCACTAATAATATCCTTTCATCTCATCTCATACTTATCTCATACCTAACAATAGATTTTTAGTAGCAACCATGCCTAACCCATACCTCATCTATTATTATTATTATTATTATTATTATTTTCATAATTATATTAAACAATTTAATAAAAACATAATATTTTATTAATACTTAAAAAAAATTACATCCTAAAAATCGCATTAATAAAAAAAACGAACTAAAACACATATCTAAAAAACGAACTAAAACACATATTTAAAAATCTCATGTTTTTTGTCAAGAGTGAACTTTAGTATATTTGGATCGGCTATATTATCGTGCGGTTCGCTATAGAATTTCATCGCCTAAACATATGCTTTTCTTCAATGATACGGATTTTTGTCGCCAAGAACTTTTCGGCCATTTCATCCTTTGCAGCTTTTTTCGCCACCGCCGTCTGCAATAGTTGTGTTTTATTTTATGTGTAGGTGTCGAAGCTCGCAGCTACGCTATGCATTGTCGACGACTCGCTTTCGGCCTTTTTGCCTTTTCTTTTCCGCATAGGAGTGTTGTCGTCATTCAGATCATGAAGCACAGTGTTGTCATTGCTTGCGGACTCGTAGTGGGCGGATTCCGACGACTTTCTTCGTTTGTCGGAATGAGAAGAAGATCCTTGCGGAGGACTCATTTGAGGAATGTAGGGAGCGGGTTGTGATTGAATTTGTGGAAGAACTGAACGAGAACCTCGTCCACGGCCTTTGGATGACGACGAACCACCTTTTGATTTTCTTGGATCCATGACACTTTTTTTTTAAAAGTGAAAGAATTGAAAAGAGTTGTGATTTAATTTGTGATAAAAAAATATAATTGGATTTGTTTATTTATAGAGGGGGAGTAAATTTTTTATTTTTATTTTTAGCTTGCAACAACTACATTCTTTTTAAATGTGCAACATCTCTTTTTTTAATGTTTGCAACGAGTACATTTTGCTTCCACAAGCTCCATGCCTAATCGGTAAACTTTGCCGATTTACCCCACAAACACACCATACCGATTGAGTTGCAATGGTGATACCGATTGGGGTGCTCCATGTCGATCCCAAACCTAGCCCCATTGCCACCCCCTAAAATATCCAAGTGTTGTTACGTTATTTAACGAGCCATTGATTTTGTCGGAATGTTAATGACAAAAAGTTCCTTCAGCTTCTAAAGTTTTGTTAATTTAGTATTTTTATTGTCATTGTATCTTACAGACTTAGATGTAGTTTGTTTTTCTAGAAGAAACACTTTTTTTTTCCTTTACTTTTTTTATTTACAAGTGCATAGAGGTTTTTGTTTGTTTTTTTAGAAATAAGTGTTTTTTTACTTTTTATCTCTATAAAAAATTAGACACAAACTTTCAACTCTTCTCGTTTCTTTAACATAAACCCTATTTATTTCTCTCTCATTCTTTTCTTTCAAAAACACAAAAAACAAACTATTTTCTTCCTTGTTGATAAGGCTTTAGATATACTTTTTCTTCTGCAAATATGTTTGCAGATGAAGATATAAAACATCTGAGAAAACAAACAACACTTTACACTTTTGCAATAAAGTTAATACGAGTTTTAAGCTTTGTCATTAGTTTTAATAAGACTGTGCTTAGAAAAGTAAGATAATAAATTTAATTATTCCATAATTGTATACTGGACCAAAGTCAATCAAAACAAATTAAACGGGTATAATATATTGTTCACTTGGCTCATTATTTCACGCTGCAACCATTAAAAATAAGTTACCGTATAATGAGGAACATACCATGCGTATCACAATGCCAAATACGCACACGATGTTACCTTTAGGGAGTGTTTGTGTTTGATTATCACGTTTTGAAAATTTGTTTCAAAACCACGTTTTGAAAAAGTGGCTCCCCACCTCCAGTTTCAAAACCACGTTTCCAAGCATATATAACGCAGATAATCACGTTTTGAAACATTTTGCCAAACATCATAAATTGGATTATCCACGTTTTGAAAACGTGATAATCAAATAATCACGTTTTGAAACATTTTGCCAAACACCATAAATTGGATTATCCACGTTTTGAAAACGTGATAATCAAATAATCACGTTCTGAAATATTTGCCAAACACCCTCTTAGTCTATGTTATCTAAACTAAAGTATTATTATCTTGGGTTATTATATGATGATTTAGATATCTAAGAGAACTTTAGAAAGTGGAAAAATCAAGTTGAGAATTGCAATAGTAGGGACTGCACTATTTTGTTTGCGCAATAAAACTGGGCATTTCTATTAACCGATAAAAGTAAAAATTGAACTCAATTTGGTCAAATTCATTAATTTTCGTCTAATTAATAAAATGTGCTAAAAACATATGTGTCAATTTTGTAAGAAAAAAAAATAATTTTAAAAAAAGTTTATTAATAAAACTTTAGTTGCTAAATTTTAAATAAATTATGTGAACCTAAGTATACTTATCAGCTTCTATAACTTTTAATAACTTTATAAATTTAATAAATAATCCATTTAGTTTATAACCTTTATATTTTTTATTTTATAAAAAAATACAACAATATGCTGTTTTTATTTATAAATATTATTATTATGTATAATTAAACTAATATATTTGCACAGAGTTATAAATATAAAAAGAAAGCACGATTCTTGTGACATGTAAATGAATACACGAGATTATACATAAATGAACGAGTCATGATATTCCTCTTTATGAGATTAAGTAAGGATGTCCAAAAAAATATTATTCTTTAACCATCCGCATTCAATAACGACTAATGTTATTCATCTTTATAAGTTTAACTCGCATAAGGGTTAAAAATCAGCTTAAATTATTATTAATAGGAATATAAATATCAAAATGTTCATACGTTACTGTAATATGAAATAAATACTCCATTCGTCTCAAAATTTAAGTCCCATTGTGACTTTTAAATCCAACTTTAACCTTAAATATTTTTGTTTATATTATATAATATTTGAAGAAAATTATACTAATGAAAAAACATTTAAAACCGAATTCATTTATATATTTAGCATCAAGTATTATATAATATAGAACCAAAAATATTTAAGGTAAAAAACAAATTCAAAAAGTTAAAATGGACTTATATTTCGGGACGGAGGTAGTAGACGGGATTCTACATATAACAACGACACATATTATTCAGGGTCATTATGTGCTACTAAACACACATAATATCTAAAACATTACATCAATAGCTAAATTTAAACAATATCAAACTAAAAATCATGCAAGTTAAAGAAAACCAAATCTTTCGTGCAATAAAAAATCAATACAAATATTAATCGATATTAACACATAATAAAAAAATTTATGTAAAAAAGCGTGCGTGCACGAGTATTATAACTAACTATTAAAAATTAAATAGATCCTATTGAAAAATCTTAAACTTATAAGATCATTGATTTATCAATTGTCACAATTAGGGCTGAGCGTCGGTCCAAAACCGACCCGAACTGATAAAACCGAAAACCGAAATTCATGAAAAACCTAAACCGAACCGACGGACTGTCTGGTTGGTTCGGTTCGGTTTAGGTGTATTTAGGTATGTTTTTGTCGGTTTTGGGTCAGACCGAACCGAACCGACCCGAAACCGAAAATATGTAAAACATGAAACCGAAATCGAACCTACGGAGCTGTCGGGTCGGCTTGGTTTTTGTCGGTTCGGTCGATTTTACCGGTCCGGTTCGGTTTTGGACCTTTGATGCTCAGCCCTAGTCACAATATTTAATTTCAAAAAAAGTTATTAAAATATTATTGTCAGTTATACTATCTGACAAAAAAAAACTAGTTAAAACTGAAATATTTAATACAAAATAACATTACGAAAATTAATAACTATGTATATGTCACTCATATTGACCCTACTAATTCTTGCATTATCCTTTTAATTTAAGCACTATGAACAACATTGTTTTGTGCTAATTCTATTTTTGATTTGATTGAATGTGGTTTGTCTTTTTGCTTGCTATGCTCTCGTGATTTAACAACTTGAATTTGACAACGACTGAATTGGATGATACCTTAGATTTTATCCATCGTGATTTAACAACTTGTTGATTGTTAGATTTTTTCGTTGAAATATATTTCTTATATGAAGTAACTAATAATATTTTTTAGTAAATATATATATACTAATCACACGTGTACATTTTAGATAGAAGTTGATTATATCAAATATAATGAGGCCAATGTACCAAACTTTTTTATATTTTTGTAATGAATAAATAAACATCATCTAATTTAGATAACAACTAATAGTCAAAGTCAACTGGTAGGGTTTTCAGTATCACTTGCAAGATTATGTGTCACAACTATATTATAATCGTATTAAAATATAGCAACTATTTTTTAATTCCTTATTTGAGTACTGTATACAACTAAACTTATAACCAAAAAGTGTAGAGAAACAAAATTTGGAAAGGGCTTATGAACAATAGCCCAAAGTTAAGCCCAGTTAACAAATGAAACCCATTGGCCCCATTTGCCCAATATTCATTAATCCAATTTTTTTCCAAGCTAAGTTGATATTGATTCACTTCTTCCTTCGCCCAAGCCTTTGGTTCGCCCCTTGTTGTGTTGCATTTTCTGCTCCTCCGCTTCACATGATTATCAAAATCGCGATCCTGATCGTAGGATCATACAATCCTACCAAAAAAAAAAAAACAAAACAAAACAAAACAAAAAACAATTAAGATCTTGACAGGATCGTAATTCAAGCAGGATCGTAGGATTGCCACTAGGATCGTAGGATCGTTTAGGATCGGATCCTATTAGTAACCATTTTTCGGCTTGTTTGATTAATTTTTTCTTTTATCATTAGGGTTTTGCTATTTACCTGAGATAGTTATAAATAATTACTATATAACAAACTATTATTTTTATGAGGCCCTAAAAAGGATTAGTGTTTTATACTAGTAACAGCTAGAAATAAAAAGAAGTAGGTTCTTGCAAAGTGGAGATGGAGACACAGGCCTTATGGGTTAGATTAATTCGAGCTATATATGGTGAGAATGAGGGATTTTATAATGCTAATATTCATGGCGGTAACACTTGGAAATATATATTGAAGACAACGCGTGTAATTGATGACCTGAACATTCCATTCTCCTCATTCTTCAGTAAAAGGGCAAAATCAGGATCCTCAACAAGGTTCTGGAGTGAAACATGGTTACATCGGCCGGAGTACGAAGGTTTGATCTCCTTTTCCCAAGTCTCTTTGTGTTAGAAACTAATAAAGATGTAACTTGTTATGAACCGTTTATCGCCGACTGGTGATATGATGTGATGCGAGATAGATTACCATCAAAATGCAACCTAGACGCAAAAGTAATTGATTTACACACGCTGCTTTGCTCAATTTGTAACGAGGCCCCAGAAGATGTAAGTCCCATTTTCTGTAAATGCAGCAAGGCAAAAGCTCTTTGAACCGAAGTACTCTCATGGCGAAAAATTAACAAAACCCTAGCAATCGGTGTCAGAAATCCCAGATTTAATGTCGAGGCAATCGAATCATGGAGACTAATTTTTTGGTGTTAGACGCAGTTTATCGAACAGCATGTTGGATCATACGGAGAAATCACAACTCGAACTATTTTTGTGCTCACTCGCAAGCGAGAACTTGCTACATATGGTCAAGTTATATTCCTTTGTGTGGGTTTTGGCACGTTTGAAGGGCTTCAATATGGGCTGGGAATCTGGGATGCATGATTGCATGGAACACCAATACAACAATTGATTAATCTCATTTGTGTTTATTTTAGATGGCATTTTGGGTTTTAATGGGCAAAATGTTTTTTTTTTTTTTTTTTTTTCGAAAACCGCTAAAAACCGGTCAACGCAAAGTCAAACGCGCCGTTGGATTTGAATACCGGCGAAAACCGGTCAAAACCGGTTTTAACCGGTTTTCGCCGGTTTTTAAAACCGGTCAGCTGGAAAACGTGCACTGTAGCACAGTAGACGTTGGGACATGTTTGTTACCGTTTTTTCTTGTCTTTTTTTATTTTTTTTATTTTTTGAGTATTTTGAAGCTAGAACTTGTAGTATAAATATGTGTTTTGGGTTGAGGCTTAAAACACATCAAATCTCTCTTTAATTTCTCTAAATCTCTAATTTCTTTATAATGGAAAACACACAATCACAACAAGCTTCCACTAATCCTCCCTCCGTTGGGTCTTCCCGGTCACGAAAACATTACACACAAGATGATGTTGCTCATGTTAAACCAACTTCACGAAATCCCGAGGTTTTTAATCATATGGATTTGTGTGTTATGAAGGATGGGACGGAAAAGGAGCGTTGCAAAAAATGTTTGAGTCTTTATGCTTCCGGGGCTAACACTACACTAAAGGGTCATATAGCCAAATGTTCCGCGGTACCTCAAAATGCCGACGGTACTATTGGTGAGGATGGTCAAATTTGTGTATATGATAATGATGCGCTTCAAAGAGATTTTGCGGGGTGGGTCATTCAACATACTTATCCATTCAACCTCTTCGACAACGCCAAGCTTACGGCCATCATCAAAAAGAGGCTACACTCGCGGTATAAACAAGTAAGTCGTACTAAACTTAGAAGTGATGCTTTTAAATTATGGGAAACGGCTAAAAATGATATTATTAATGGTTTCCGTGATTATAAATATGGTGTTTCTATAACTACGGATGTTTCACATGGTTCGGCAAATTCTTATCTCGCCGTTACGGCTCATTGGTTTAATCCCGAATCTTGGTTATTAATGAAACGGACAATTGCTTTTAAACTATTTGGTTATCCTCATATGGGATCTAATTTAAGAAAAATTTTACATGACACTTTAATTGAATATAATTTAGATGATAAAGTTTTTACGATTTCACTAGATAATGCATCTAATAATACTAGAGCTATGAAATTGTTAAAATTACGTATAAAACCCATTTTAGATGGTGCTTTTTTTCATTCCCGTTGTGTTGCTCATGTTATAAATTTATCCGTTCAAGCGGCATTAAAAATATGTGAGAGATTACGTTTGACATCTAGGGGTTTGTTAACAAATATATATCGCTCGAGTAATGAACGACAAATTAACTATAAACGTTTTCGTAAACAATATGGTGAACCATGGCTAGGACCGAAATTTGATACACCTACTAGGTGGAATTCTACTTGCATTATGTTTGAAAATATATTACGACAACGTACTACTTTAGATGCTTTTAATGAATTACTTGTTGAAAAAAACCGTTCTACTTAGATAGATGACCAAGATTGGCAACGACTACATGCTTTAACTATTTTTTTACAAGTTTTTAAAGAGGCAACAACTATTGTATTCGAAATGTATTAGTATTTTATAGTTTTAGTTGTATGATTGTATTGTTTAAATAAAAGTTATGATTGTATTCGAAATGTATTAAATGTTTTAAATTCCGAAAAAAAACCGAACCGGTAAAATACCGATAAAAAACGGATCCGAACATTTAAAACCGAAAAAACCGAACCGGTAAAAAACCGATAAAAAACCAATTCCGAAAATTTGAAACCGAAAAAAACCGATTCCGAACGTTTAAAACCGAAAAAAACCGATTCCGGAAAAACCGAAAAAACCGAAACTGACTTGAGTTGAAGTTGCAAGTCTTTGTTGTTTTTATTTGGGGTTGTCCCCCTCCTTTCGCGTTCAATAAATTCATCATCGCCGTTAAAAAAAAGTGAAAGAAAATTAAACATACGCTAGTGGGGCCTTAGGTAGATTAAGCCGGGGTGTCCATGATACTGGGACCGAACTAAATCAGAACCAAAATCAAACTGAACAGAACTGAACCGAGAACCGAAAATAAGGAAAATGTAGAACCGAGAACCATCCCAAGTTCTTCGGTTTTGTTCCGGTACCGAAATTTTCAAAAATTCCAGACGAGAACCAAGGTGTTTAAAAAATTTATTTTTTTCGTTGTCGATCATTTATAAAGGACATACTATATCAATGCAAACATATAAAAAATGTCTCCAACAATGCAAACCGTTCCAATAATTTAATTTGTTCAAAATAACATAAACAAGAACACAGAATGTCAAAATATAACTTTATAATTGTTCAAAAGTATCAAGAACACGCATTTGGGTTCCATACCTCAAAAAACGCTTAATGTTTCGTCACTTGTTTCCCTTTATAACTTCGTACCGCTTATTCTATCTTTTTAACAATCTCGTTATCACTAAAAAAATCTTCAATTTAATCCAAATTTATTTTCATTCTAACCTCGAAATTATGGTTTATCAATATAAGTGAATTTGTCTATACGAAGGTTTAATTTTTAATCTTATCAGATCATAACATGGTATCTAATCATTTATGACTACACTAAAAAGGAAAATATATATAAAAAACTTACTTTCATGTTGGATGAATGATGGTGATGACAATATTTGAATCTTTGAATAATATTATTAATTGTAAAACACTAAAACTGATACCTTGGTGTTATTTGGAATAGATTAAAGGTTAGGGTTTTTAAGTTTTAATTTTTTTTGTTACAACTTACAAATGGGCTAGGATTTTTATTTTATTTTATTTTTTAAGGCTGCATGTACACAATGTTCTGAACAAACCTTATACAATTTATATTTTCAAAAGACTCGGTTCTTTCGGGAGTACCAAAAATGGACGGTTCTGACCCAAACCTTCCCGAGAACCGAAAATTTAGATTTATTAACCAAGAACCGGACCATGGTTCTAATATATGATTTGGTTCGGTTCGGTTTCGATATCTGTACGATTCTGATATCGGTACGGTTCCTTGGTTCTTTTGGTTCCTTGATTTTTTAGACACCCCTAGGGAGCACAATCTTTTCTGGGGTTCTTGAATCCTTATCGAATATTGTATTTAAAACACGAATATATTTGTTGAAAATTCATCACGAGTAAATTATTTAAATACCCTTGTATTTTTTAAATAACATATCAGAATTGTCATTTTTCAATGTTGCTACATAGTTTCTTAATTATCATTACAGAATTTATATTCCAGTAACAATTTTCCAACATGCAACAAAGTAACATAATTAATTGCATAATTGCATATATTAAAATAAGTGAATTATCTATTATACTGTAAGATTCAGTCCATATATTCAATGTGTAGTAATGATGACACAGTTTGTAGAGTTAAAATCGTGTGATTGGAGCCTTAACTGTGGAGTAATCAGGATAGAGTATGAAATGCGTAGTGTTGCTGCAGTTTCAAGTATACAAATCCTACATTTACAACAAAAAAGATTGCTAACCATATGGAGTTACAATACAAAGGGATTTGTGAAGCTGAAGTTTTACCGGTTTTATTGCTTTACTAATTTTTTAATTACTCCCCAGTGCTATTTATGGATCCCGTGGTCTAAGCATGTTTGATATATGATTATTTTGATGTTGCAGTTGCTTATCCTTCAGCACAATAAAGAGCATCTACTGTTGATAAAGTGGTTTGTTACAAGGGTCGGTGGCATAAAGATATAATGTATACCACAACTCAACTGGTAAACAATAGCTCTTTTATTGGTTGTGGATTTAGGATGGTGATGGTGGTGAAACACTAGACGACTGCGGATTGGAGGCTGGCGGTTGCGGCCTTGCAATTTACTATTGATAACGTAATTACTAGGACATTTGTTAGTGTTTATAAAAATACAAATGATAAAAAAATCCTAATCATAAAGATACTGGGTTTTTGTGCATTTATACTCTACAAGAGTCTAACTAATCTTTTTTTTTTAATAATTAGGAAAGTATTTTTGCGCATTGGTGTGTTATTTTACGTCGTGCAACTGATAAGGACATTTGTTAAAGGTTATGCCTTTTATGATTTTATTTTGGATTTTGAAAGTTAGATGTTGTATTTTGTGTTTCGTGTTAGTCGATTATTCTGTTGTATCACATTTTTTTTTTATTATGGGTTTTGGGTTTGATTTGTTGCATATATTAGAACCTTTGAGAACAAGTTATATCATATGTGTAGTTTGACATTTTTCCTAAACCGATCATACATATGTTAATTAAGTGGTTTTGATATTGAATGTTATTATTGTGCGGCAGGAGCAACCACCATATTTGAGGTGCAAAAAAATGGCTAGATCAATAGCTAAGGAAGAAGAAATTCACCAGCCTAAAACTGAGGTAAAGTTTATGGTAAATTGGATGTGAATTTTAAACGGATCTTTGCTTTTTGAATTTGATCATGTGAAAAGTAGCTGCAATGAAACTGATTTAATTTACTGGAACACTAAAATAACGTGTTCACGTGGAAAAATTGCAGTTTGGTGCTAATCCGGTGCAATACTTCTTCAACAGTTAGCTTAAGCACACTAAACATGTTAAAGCTGCCATTTCTACACCCCTCATGGCTGCAACCGAGGTTGCCAATGAAACTGCTTTTGGAGCTTGAAACTTTTTTCCTAAAAAAAAGGGTAGCGAGAGACTCAGGTTTCAGTATATTTATTTATTTATATTTTTTTTGGTTTGACCTATGAGTGCAATTGTATCATATTTAAGATCATTTTGAGGACAAAAGATTGTTTACATACCAAGGGATCAATCTCCACCCTTCATTTTTATTTGATCTAATGGATGAGATTAATCCCAACAATTTAAAAAACCCACTTTCATTCTTTTTTTTCAAATATTAATATCTTTCAAACCGTTAATCGTTAAGCGAAAAAAAAATATATCATCGCGACGAGCATTTAATTATCTTTCTATAGATAGGCACTTTGATATACTTTCGACAAAAAATTTTTGTTTCGTATTTTTCACCTTTTTTTTTTTAAGTTTTGTCATTTTTTTTACGTTACTGAAATTTGCATTAAAAAATCATACTCCCTCCGTCTCAAATCTATTGTCCATATTTCCTTTTTGGGTTGTCTCAAAATGATTGTCCACCTTCCATTTTTAGTAATAAAAAGGTAATTTTGTGAGGGAATATTCTATTTGTGTGGTTTAAAATTGTAGTGGCCCCACTTTTATTAAACTTTGTGTTTTTTGTCTCCTGACAATAAATTTGAGACGGAGGGAGTATATGATAAAACACTAATTTGAATATCACATGTGATATTAGTGTAATATCATATATGATATGTAATATCACATGTGATATTAGTGTAATATCATATATGATTTAACACTAATATCACATGTGATAATCAACTTAGTGTTTTATCATATATGATTTTTTTCATGCAAATTTCAGTAACGTAAAAAAACGAAAAAACGTGAAAAAAAAAACGATTTTTTTCTTTTTTCGAAAGTATATCAAAGTGCCCGTCTATAGAAAGATAATTAAATGCTCGTCGCGACGGTGTAATTATTTTCGCTTAACGATTAACGGTTTAAGAGATATTTAAATTATAAAAAATATGTGAAATAATAAAATGTTTTTAATCTCAACCATTGATTTCTTTTTAAATGGATGGTGGAGATGAGTCCCTTGTTATGTGAGAAAATTTTGGTATGTAAAATAACTCTCCTCATTGTATCAAGCTTTATTTTTTATTTTGTAAATGTATGATTTTGTTGAAATTTCATGTAGGAATAATTAAGTTAATGCTTTAAATTTGTTTTGGAAACCTAGGCATTTATACGAGTTCATTTTTTTGAATAACATCACAACCACCTTGCAGGTTAGTGCATTATAAAGGGTGTTCGAGAAGGAGTTGGGAAGATGCCTTACTTGAGCTTCGGGCGCGTTCAGGTTACGTGACTAGGCAGGATATTTGTATTCCATGTAATTTTGGTATTCATTTTTTGGATTACATATCTTTTAAATGTGATTTGTATCTTTACGGGTTTATGCAGCAACAATAAGAGAAGGGGAAGGGAGGCAGAAGCCACCACCAGGAGTTGATATCAGAATTTGTTGAGAGGACGCGCTAAGGTTGTTCCAATAACGCTTGATCAGGTTACTGTTTTTCGAACCTTTTAAGTTGGCGTTCAAGTTACTTATTTGTTCACATTTTGCCAAAAAATAAGCAATTACTGTATAAGCTACTTAAACTATGCACATTAAAGTGTTGATTTTCGATTTGAGAGTTTTAAGAGATTTACTTTTGTTGTTTTGGGTGATATAAACCTAGGATAAAGTACCTTATCAAGCAAAACCTGAAAAAAGGAAGAAGAAATACTGGAAGACCACTGCAGCCGACAATAAAAAAGAAGGTAAAATCTGTTACTTATAACGGTTTTACTTAGTTAAGTACAATTTTATTTAACAAGATGCAGGCGTAATTTTTTCCCATTATCTCAATATTTTGTAGGACTATTTGGATGTGAAGAAAAGTTTTTAGGACAGTACAGAAATTGGTATGGAATAGGAATTAGAGTAGAACACAGAAAAAAGTATTTTGATATTACTAAAATCTCTACGTTACTGATTTTTCTTGTTAGGTGTCATACTAATATTGGCTTCTTTTGATGTGTAAAACCTGCGAAAGTTTATCCACATCGCGCACGTGAGGTTTAAAGAAGAGGATATCTTTGAAAGATGGTAGAGTGAGGCACAACGGGTTAGGTAATGGGTCAAAGAGGGTCATTTCATGGCCTACCTAAGTTATCCATAGTTAAGTAGAGCATATTAAGTCGAAACTCTATCATTTGAAACCAATTTACACGGGCACGTAACCAGCATAATATATTCTTCATATAAAGGTATAAAACCTGATTTTTTTAAGTTGCTGCAATGAGAGCTATCGAAAAATCAGAACATAAGTTGGAGGTTATCCCATCATCCGCTTAATGTGGAAAGTATGACTTTACAGCAAAATCACTTATCTTACACCTTAGTTAAGTACAGTTTTATTTAACAAGATGCAGTCGTAATTTTTTTCCCATTATCTCAGTATTTTTTAGGGCTGTTTGGATGTGTAGAAAACCTCCAAAAGGTAAATGTACGAAAGTATCAACAACAACAAGTAAACAGAAGAACTCTTATTCAAACCTAAGCCTCAATAGTCGGCTTAGATTGTATCAACAATAGTATCCAAAATGTTACAAACTTAGATTAATGTCAATGAGACAATAATCATATGAATACAATGAATAGACAAGATCGGTGATATAATCAAAGAGAAGAGAAGAGTGTGTGAGAAATGACTGCACACTCAAGTGTGTCTAACCCTAGATTAAGGGACTTATTAAATAGGAGATTAAGTTACATCAAGACCCCTCTAACGGCTATAAATAGCTCATCAGCAGAAATGAGAATAGCTTCAGCAGAAACGAGCATCTTGGAACTTTAAATCTTTTATTCTTTTGTCCATGATTAACCCCTGTAATAACCCTGCACTGAACATAACTAGAAAGCCATTAGTAATTGATAGAATGATATGTTTGCCGTAGATTAATACCCCAAATTTTAACATTCCCCCTTAATCTGATGGGCAAACATATCAAACAATATCAATTTTTCACACAAGAATTTATGCTGATAAACAGGGAGTTTTTTTGTAAGTATGTCTGCAGTTTGGTTTGAAGATCCAATCTTTTTTGCACTTATAACTCCTCTTGCAATTTTTTCCCTGATGAAGTAGACATCAATTTCAAAGTGTTTTGATCTTTCATGGAAAACAGGATTGACAGCAAGTTGTAAAGCAGATTTGTTATCACAAAAAAGATTAACAGGAAGATTGATATCAACTTTTGGATCCTTTAAGATTTTTTGAATCCAAATGATTTCACAGGCAGCAGTAGACATAGATCTATACTCTGCTTCTGTGGAAGATTTTGAAAGAGTGTTTTGTTTTTTACTTTTCCATGAGATCAAACAATCATTAAAGAAAACACAATAACCTGTGACAGATTTTCTGGTTTTCTTGCATTTGGCCCAATCTGCATCACTATATCCTTCAAGATGATTTTCAGAGTTGCTGAAATTGTACCTTAGACCTTTTCCTGGAGCTCCTTTTAGATATCTCAGAACATTGAGGGCACATTCTAGATGAGATTTTAATGGAGAATGCATATATTGTGCCAGACAATGAACTGAGTATGAGATGTCAGGTCTTGTATGGGTGAGATAGATAAGTTTCCCAAGTAACTTCTGATAACCAGTGATGTTGACAAGTAAGGGATCATCAGTAGTGGGAATGTATGGAAGGACAGAGTTGGGTTCCATAGGGGTGGACACAGGTTTGCACCCAAGAAGACCAAATTCTTTGAGGAGTTCAAGACAATATTTTCTTTGGGAGAGACAAATATCATTCCCAGTTTTTAAGACCTCAATACCAAGAAAATATTTTAAGTTTCCCAAGTCTTTGATATGAAATTTTGATTTTAGAAACTCTTTAAATAGGTTTATCTCATCAATACAGTTTCCAGTAAGCACAATATCATCCACATAGACAAGCAAAGCAATAAACTTGTTATTCTCTATTTTGGTGAACAAAGAATGATCATTGACAGACTGAACAAAATTATTTTCCTTTAAAACACTGACAAGTTTTTCATTCCATTTCCTGGGAGCTTGTTTTAGGCCATATAGGGACTTGACAAGTTTGCAAACTTTATTTTTATTGTTCTCATTACAGAACCCCTTAGGAATGGTCATATAGATATCTTCATCAAGATCTCCATACAAGAAAGCATTGTTAACATCAAGTTGGAAAAGAGGCCATTTGTTTTTCACAGCTAAAGCAATAAGACATCTAACAGTAGACATTTTCACAACAGGAGAAAAAGTTTCATCATAGTCTATTCCTTCCCTTTGATTATAACCTTTAACAACTAATCTAGCCTTGTATCTATCAACTTCACCATTGGCTTTATATTTGATTTTAAAGATCCATTTGTAACCAATGGGAGTTCTATTAGGTGGGAGATCAGTTATATCCCAAGCATGATTTTCATTTAAGGCCTCAATTTCAGAGTTCATAGCATCAACCCAATTACTATCAAGGATAACTTCTTCATAGCAGGTAGGTTCAATACTTTTATTAAGACTAGAAGCAAAGCAGTAATTATCTTTGTTTAAATTAGAATAGTTAACAACCTTTTCAACACCATATTTGACTTTCCCTTCTACAATAAAGTCATTAAGATTACTGGGCAACTTAGAAACTCTGGTTGACCTTGTAACAGTAGTGGCTGGCAAGCCTCTTTCTTGTTCAGCAGAATCAGGAGATATATCAGCAGAATCAGAAGATGCATCAGCAGGATGTGATTCATGTGATATGGTGCCCTCAGGGTGTGTATTATCATCTATAGATGTTGCAACTGGTTCATCAATCCTAGTAGGATGACTTACCACAGTGCCATCATCATAGGATGTCACTCTCCCTTCATCATTGGGACTTATTTGTGAGTCAAAGAAATTTTTGTGATTTAAATCTTTAGGCACATAAGTTTCAACAAAAGGTTTTGACAAAGAATTTTTCATTTTGAAGGGAAAAACAGTTTCATAAAATTTGACATATCTGGAATAAAAAATATAGAGTTTGTAACATTTTTTCTCATTTGAATAGCCAATAAAGACACTTTTTTCAGACCTACTACCAAATTTATCAGAGATGTTGAGAATGGTGGCATAGCATAAGTAGCCAAAGACTCTAAGGAGAGAGAGTGAAGGGTCATGCCCATACACAAGGAAGAAGGGAGACTTGCCAGACAACACAGAAGAGGGTAACCTGTTTATGATATAAGCAGCAGTTAGAACACATCCAGGCCAAAGATATAGAGGTAATTCCCCCTGAAACATAAGGGATCTAGCCACATTAAGGAGATGCCTATGTTTCCTTTCTGCAATACCATTTTGTTGAGGTGTGTAAACACAAGAGGTTTGATGTAAAATTCCCTTTTCATGAAAGAAGTGTTGAAGTTTGTTATTGACAAATTCTGTCCCGTTATCACTTCTGAATATCTTAACATTGTGTTCAAATTGATTTGATAACATGTGAGTAAAGTTAACAATGGAAACATAAACATCATCCTTTCCCTTAAGCATATAAACCCAGACTGCCCTAGAATAGTCATCAACAATGGTCAAAAAATATTTGTAACCATCTCTGCTAGTGACTTTATATGGTCCCCATACATCTAGATGAACAAGTTGACCAATTTTAGTTGATTTATGTTCACTTAAAGGAAATGGTTCCCTGGTTTGTTTAGCTTTATTACAAGTATCACAGAGATGGTCAGATTCAGAGGTTCCATCAAGATTAAGTGTGGACTTAAGTATATGTAGGACTTGGTCAGAGGGATGACCAAGTCTTTGATGCCAGAGATTTCTAGAAACATGACAAACAGAAATGCAGTTATTAGAAGCAATCTTACATGTGGAATCAATATCAAACATATATAACCCATTGCATTGTTTACCAATCCCCACAATCCTTTTTTGATGTAAATCCTGTATATAGCAATTTGATTCATTAAAGCCAACAAACATCTTATTGTCTCTAGCAATCTTATGAACAGACAGCAAACTGACATTGTACTCAGGAACAACCAGAACATCAAAAAGAGTTAGGTCATTATTGACCTTTAAATCACCAATTTTAGTAATTAGGGCCTGAGTACCATTGGGATGACCAACGGTTAGACCAAGATTTGAAATGTCAACAACATTAATTAAATTTTTTGCAGAAACAGTCATATGCTGATTTGCACCAGAATCAACAATCCAACCAAGACATATGTTTCCAGATAAGGTTTTAGTGTTGTTGTTAAAAAATTTATCAAAGTTTATGTTAAACTTGACACTGCCATTAAAGAAGGTTCCTGAAAAAATTTTACCTGCTACATTGGCATTAGCAGAAGACACATTGTTGTCATTAAGCAGACTCATAAGTCGGAGAGCTTCATTAGACAAAGAGACAAGAGAGTTGCTAGCTCCATTATTAGTGGAAAGATTAGTGTCAGCAGAAACATTGTTACTGCTGAAGGGTTTGGAATTAAAATTCCTTTTAACATATCCAGCAGGATAACCAACCAGATCATAACATCTATCAACAGTGTGACCAGGTTTTTTGCAGTTAGTACATTTGAGATTCATGTTTGGTCCTCTGTTGTTTGAGCTGTTACCAGCATTGAAACCAGAATTTTTAAAATTGTTGTTAAATCCTTTTTTGTTATCAAAAAATTTTCCACCATAAGAAGTTTTTGCAGCAAAGGCTGTAGCATTGGGTTTAGCAGAGCTATTCCCAGATGAAACATTTCTGTGAGATTCTTCTCCAGAGACAACAGAGAAAGCAGTTTTGACATTAGGCAAAGGATCTCTGGTTAAAATATTGCTTCTGATGGGAACATAGGAGTCATCAAGACCCATAAGAAATTGCATTAACTTGATTAACTGATTGTGTTTTTCAAAATGTTTTGCAGCCTCACAAGTGCAAGGAGGCAAGCTAATCATACAATCAAATTGTTTCCATAAAGAGTTAAGGTTATTATAGTAATCAGCAAGAGAGGACCCACTTTGACTAAGAGAGTTTATATTTTTATGTAAATTAAAGATAGCTGAACCATCAACCTTATCATAGGTATCTTTAAGATCATTCCACATTTCATAGGCAGTTTTAGCATATATAGCACCAGCAAATAGTTCAGGGCTGACAGAGTTAAGGATCCAAGTAACTACAACAGAGTTACAGGTATCCCATTGATTAGCAAGACTAGGATTCGAATCATCTCTTATGCAAGTACCATCAATAAACCCTAACTTATTATGGTTCCTTAAGGCAAAGGTCATGGCCATATTCCATATTTTGTAATTTTCAGTTCCAGTGAGTTTCATAGTAATAATGGGTGTACCATTTGTGTTATTGGGGTGTAAATACAAAGCATCACCAAAGGATAAGCTTTTCTCAGTGGAAGAACCACCACCCATATATTATCATCACCAATAGCCATAGAATAAACAATAAGACAGACATATATGATAAGATAGACAAGGCACAGACAGAAATAAAAGACAAGAGCAGATAGACAGATAAAGAAATAAATAAGACTTTGTAATTAAGAAACAACAAGCACCAAGCTTGTGAACTGGGGTAAACCAGAGCAGGTATTCACACCACTCAGAGGTGGCAGATCAAGATGTTAGTTTACCCGTTTGCACCCACAAAGACTTAGGTACTGTTTGTTTGAAGAAGAGATTAGACTTAAACTTACAGAGCAATATGCAGCGGAAAGAACAAATCACAATAAGTAATAACCAGTGATTATGCCAATAGAAATAACCACAAACCACCAAGTTGTTGCTGAAGAGATGTCCCCAAGTTTCCACAAGGAACCCCTTGGATGTAGAATCAATAATGATTATGAGCCTGAAGCTCTGATACCATGTACGAAAGTATCAACAACAACAAGTAAACAGAAGAACTCTTATTCAAACCTAAGCCTCAATAGTCGGCTTAGATTGTATCAACAATAGTATCCAAAATGTTACAAACTTAGATTAATGTCAATGAGACAATAATCATATGAATACAATGAATAGACAAGATCAGTGATATGATCAAAGAGAAGAGAAGAGTGTGTGAGAAATGACTGCACACTCAAGTGTGTCTAACCCTAGATTAAGGGACTTATTAAATAGGAGATTAAGTTACATCAAGACCCCTCTAACGGCTATAAATAGCTCATCAGCAGAAATGAGAATAGCTTCAGCAAAAACGAGCATCTTGGAACTTTAAATCTTTTATTCTTTTGTCCATGATTAACCCCTGTAATAACCCTGCACTGAACATAACTAGAAAGCCATTAGCAATTGATAGAATGATATGTTTGCCATAGATTAATACCCCAAATTTTAACAGTAAAGAACGGTGGGATCACTCTGGTCCCATGCATCCTAAGGATGCCAACCAGACCCTCCCCCAAGAAATGAGCACCTGTCCCAGTGACTGTACTTATCAGGAGGTGGGCTTTGAACCCTGGCCATTTTCTCCAATAGGCCCCTCGTTGACTAGTCAATCTGAACATTTGCGGTGGAGGGATGGTACCATTAAAAGCTTTTAGGCCAATGGAGAGATTCAAACCCTGGTCTATTGACATAAGGCTGGAAAATATTTTAGGTCACAAGATTCGAACCCCTGTCTATTGACACAAGATTTGAACCCCGGTTTAGATGTGTAGAAAATATTTTAGGTCAGTACATAAATTGGTATGGAACAGGAATCAGAGTGGAACGCAGAAAAAAATATTTTGATATTGCTAAAATCTTTAGAATACTAATATTTCTTATTAGGTGTCATACTAATATTGGCTTCTTTTGAAGTGTAAAAGCATCGAGAGTTTATATACGTCATGCTTGTTAGGTTTGAATAAGAGTATCGCTTTGAAAGATGGTGGAGTGAGGCACAACGGGTGAGGTAACGGGACAAAGAGATCATTTCATGGCCTAACCTAAGTTATCCAGAGTTAATTAGAGCATATTAAGTCGAAACTCGATCATTTGAAACCCAATTTATACATGTACGTAACCAGCATAATATATTCTTCATATAAAGGTATAAAACCTTATTTCCTAAGCTGTTGCAATGAGAGCTATCAAAAAATCAGAACAAAAGTTGGATTAGAAAAAACATATATTCATTTGCATACTTAGTTTACTGCCTGCCGCCATTGCGTGGACTTGAATAGATGGCTTTATATGAGTTAAATAAACATACCAAAGTAGCCCGCCTCAGATGGCTTTATTTGTGTTAAATTAACATATGAAAGTAGCCTGCCATTTCCATCAGAGTGTTAGGATAAAACCAAATGCTTCTTCGTATCTACTTATTCAGTGGTAAATAAGCAATTTCAATTATTGCAAAAATCTATTTGATGCAGCACGTTTAGTGAAAAAAACCTGTTACTTATATAAGATGCCACACGTTTAGTGAAAACTCTATTTGCTACTTAATTAGTGTGCAACACGTTTATTTTTACAATGATCATTTTAGATGGTATTAAGAATTATTCGACCATTTCAACCCAATTATTCCTTTTAAGGTCATATGTTGCGAGTATGAAGACCTCAAACCCGCCAACAGTTATACAAGGAACTTCTATTCTTAATAGGCTATCAAACTTTTACTTTATTCTATTGATTCATTCTCTAATCGAGCTAATTGTATAACTATACTATCTTGCATTCTATTATATAGCAGTTGGGAGCCTCAACAATCACACATCTAATGACTTTAAATCCATAGCCAGTACATCAGGTAGCCATAATAAAGCCACATGTTGCAGCAAGAACTAAACCAAACACACCTCTAATCTTCTGTCTCTTCGAGCTGTACCAAAAAAAGAAGTTTCACGGATTTAATTTGTGATAATACCTATTCTTACTTAACGATATCATTTTTCTCACAAATATTTCAGGAGCATACTAAAACTGAGCTTTTACTATTACTTGCAGGCATTCACATGTCTAGATTACTTTTGAGTACTACATATTATAGAATCACGAAGCCATTTTTGCCAATCCATCTCATTTACAAATTACATGTTATATTACTACTTCTAGAGTCAGATAAAATGTAGGAACTCAGGTGAAATTCAGTTAGGCTTCATAACAAATAATCTCTTTTTTATTTGTCAGATTGTGTAAACAAAACATCACCAATTAGAACACTACTATACTCCTTTTTCGTAATACGCTTTCTTACTCTTTTTAATGCTAATTCAATCAATCTTGAACAGACCCAAGTTTAAGAAACATGATACGCGTACAATGCGCGTTCGGGGTCAAAGGAAACTTCCTTTTCTTCGAGCAAGTTTTTCAACCACATAGGCAGTGAACCTAATCGTTGTAGTGTAGTATTAGGGTAAGCCTCGGGATTGATATCGTTCTCTAGGGGAATAGGAACGCTAGTGAGAAATTACTACGCTAAGGTTGGGGTTCAGGAAGATTATTTTTTTATCCTTTCTATATTTTTTTAGAAAATTGAAATTACGAATCTCGAGGTATTGGATTTGGGGGGTGGTATTTCTACCAATTACTCTACTATTCTAATTATCTAACTAACTAAGCTAAGGGGTAGTCTATGTCTAATTGATGTATGCTCGTATGATGATTAAATATGTGTTTACCTAGATGCTATTACTCCCTAGTTATCTCCTATTGATGGTTGAATTGTTACATCCTTATTCTTAACGCGTTGTGTCTTCTAAGGTCGTAGGGTATGCTTTCTTCCCTAACTCTTTGAGACTACCTTAAGGTTATTGCCTACAAAATCTCTAGGATTCATAAACTAACTCTAAGGTTATCTTTGGATTTTTAGCCTACAACAACTCTAGGCGATTATAAACTAATGTTCACAAAGATTACATAAGTATTTAAAACACAACGATGACCTATCGCAATCCTAGGCCAATTACAATTCAGATAAGAGACAACCAATCAATATTCACTACCTAAGTTTCATAGATCTAAGCAAACACACAAGTAAATTAGCCGAACATGGTGAACATGCAAGCATACACACATACAATTGAAGACATAATTGAATCAATGAAGTAAATTACTTATCTTGTTGTAAAATATGGTATGAGAACCCTAAGATACTGCCCAAGACAGCCAAAAATCATTATTAGGTTTTACTCCACAAAAATACCTCTCTAAAAGTCTGAAAATTCAAATTCTATATATAGAGTTACAACTGCGTCGGCGTCACTCTTTAATTGTGACGCCGTCGGATCGCCGCCATTAGGGTTTCGTCTTGACCACGTCAACCTTGTGACGGTGTCACCTTGTGGTTGTGATGCCGTCGGCTTCATCTTCTGACGCCGTCGGAATCTGAATCTAGGTCGTCTGAGTTGTGACGCCCTACTCTTTAAAGCCTGACGCCGTCAGGTATAAAATAACAAATTCGCTACTGAGCCGTCACAATTTGGAGCATGTTGCGACGACGTCCCCCTTTGACTGTGACGCTGTCACCTTCAATTCCAGCAGCTTGAGTGTCTCGATCTTGACTTTGGCCATTTTCTTCATATATTCACGCCTTTTCATCCAAATGAGTGTCATTCCAGTAATTTGCCTTCAAGAGACCTAAAAATGAAAAGGAACGAAATTAAGCAGTAACGGATATAAAAGTGGTCGATTAAGGGCTTAAATGACCCCTCAAAAGTGTACCTTTTAAATCCTTATCAAATATCTCTACACTTGGTATTTGCTTGTCCTTAAGCAAATGTGCTTTTGGCTAATTAATTTATAAGTTTGGGGTCATGAAGCATTAGTTTAGAATAATTCACAACAAGTATAAGCCCCGAAAAAGTCATAACAAGTACGGAAATTACTTACTAGCACCTCACAAGTGGTGTTTGGATACTCTCATCTCTCGGGTGTATATAAATATATCAAATTGGAAATGGAATATAAGCACTCACTAACCGGTCCTAGTACATAGATTACCATAGGCTTGAGACTAGATCAAACCTCCATCGCTTTGGCGTAAGAACCTAGGAAAAACTATCCAAGAGGTCTTTTAAAGGGTTGTAATGTTAGGATTACGGTCGGGAAACAAATGGTTTGGTTGGATAGGCGATTTAGTGGTGGCAAGTCAAAAATCTTTATGTTACAAGCATGAGAAGAATGGCGTTGCTAAGCCAAGACTCGACACTCTCTAGATAACTTTGAAACAAACAAACATAAATTTAAAGATAGATGTAGGATGATAGCCCGTTTTTTTTTATTTTTTTTTAATTTTTATAACACTCTTTTTTTTTTGATTTTTTTTCAATACACTTTTACTCTACCATCCTCTACGATAACATCAAAATAATAGGGATTTATAGGCACATCCCTACACTTGAGTTTTTATTACTCTGACATTAATTTGACCCGAATTGAAAAGATCAAAACACTTGGAGTACATTATTACGTAAATAAAGGGAGTTTGAATTTAACGTTCCTTCCCGTCACTTCATAAAATTTAACTTTTTCCATGAGTCCCAATCGTCCCAAAACTGTGTACAAAGGATATGACTCGACTTAGCAACTTATGCAAGCAACTAGATAATTGAACTAAGGGTTTAGTATAATAACAATAATGCACTAAAAGTGAGTGCATACAAGGTAGACTAAGGCGATTTGGGTGTACATTTGGGGGTGGATTGTAAACAATGCTCTTCATTGATATTCCGGAAAACCGAAACATCACAAGAACCGCGAAAAGGATAGGCTTTGAGGGGTTAACTAGGGGTATCGTGTACTAAAGATGAATACAACGCAAGGGTGTGGGGGAATTACTCAACCGATGTGGAAGAAGTAATTATAATACGGGTATCAAACAAGGGTTATCCTAATGCCTCTTATCATTTAGTTATTCCTAACTACACAAGTGTAGTCTCACTAGCAATTTCAGAATGCATCACAAAACAAGTTCTAGAATCTATTATACTATCGGTACACTCTCAAAGCGTTAAAGATGAATGCTTTAATTCCTACAAATCTAAGGGTGAACCTCACATTTTGGGGTGGAATTTGAGTGGTAAAGGGTTCTGTGTTAGTCATATAACTTTCTATCCATGAGACGCTTTATTAAGACTAATGGCCCACTCCTACATGTCATGAAAAATTTTAAATTTGGTGCCAAAATTACCCTAACTGATATTTCTCATGGTTTATTACACAAATGATATTGGATAAGGCAAATAGTCAAGGATAAGCATAGTTTGAAAGTTCTCGTTTTATTTTCCCTCCCTACACTTAAACTGAACATTGTCCCCAATGTTCCCCGAAAGTATCAAAGTTATGATAATGGAAGGTAATTAAAAAGGAAAGAAACTAATACTCCCCTGATTAGCTCGGTAGGATCCGTGTGAAGTAGTGGTTAAATTCTTCTTCAAGAAGAATGTATGCGTGAAAAGCTCCATCCAATCTTATGTATCTTCTTCTTGATAAATAAAACGTGCACACTTTAAGAAAACAAACGAAACCTTCGCGTAAAATCGGCGGTAACACTATATATGACTCTACTAATACTAGGATATAATGCTTGTGGAATGGATGTTTGCAGGTTTTATGGAAATTAAAACCTGAGAAATTCCAAAAATTTATAAGTAGCACAGAAAACGAGATAAAAAGAGATGTTGTTTCTGCTCCTCCTGACGCCGTCAGGTTGCCATCCTGACGCCGTCAGGTTATCCTGACAGAAACTGGTTTGCGATTTTCTCGAAAAATTATGGAAAATTTATATCTTTAGAACCTGGAAAAATTTCTGCAAAACATTCATTATGACTCGATACAAGCATTTGACTCTAACAAACACACATATAAATCTTTTTTCAATAATCGTAATTCTCATGTTCACGTTCTTTTAAAAACGTGTGTAATCTTCCCTACACTTATACTTTTTGTAAAATACTTTTATATGTAATTAAGACGAGGTTAAAGACAAAATAAAGCATTTTCACAAATTTAAACATGAGAACATACAATAATGAAAAGATATATAAACACACAAATAAAAATGAAAAACAAATACACATGGGTTGCCTCCCAAGAAGCGCTTGTTTTTGTTCGAGTCACGAGCTTGACTCTACCCTTATTTAACGGATAAAGGGGAAGTTTTTCCTACACTTAAGCTTAAGTGCGGGTGATAGTAGCGATACACACCCTTAGGGTGGAAATTTGCTACGTGTGGAGAGGGTGATGGGTGATTTATATGCTTAAAGGGGTGTGCTCCATTCATTATAACCTTACCTAATTCTATGGGTGTAGCGAGTGAATCAAGTCTTTCTCCTAGAAATGGATCATCTTCTATCAACCTCAAGAGATCCTTAGTTAATGATCGATCTTGACCTAAAAAACCCGGTTTAAACCCATAATATTTTTTGTTATCAACAATGATGGGTGGATTGGGGCCTAATTCAATTCCTAGATTCACATCTAAAGACAGAAAATTGGGTAAGGTTTTTGGTTGAGGCCCCGGTTCATCAAAATTAGGAACTTCCCTAGGACTAAGAGAGAGGTCATGACAACAAGCATCTAAACCTACATTCTCTCGTGGCATTTGGTCCAAAGGTTCTATATCAATCGGGGTTTCTATAGTCTCTTCTACTTCTTCCGGGTAAGTTATAGGCGATGTGTGTTTCTTAAGTGATGGTAGGGCTTGCGGGCTTGGAGTTGTTCATCATGTGTTTTAGTATGATCTAACCCAAATACACTCCTAACTATTGGTTCGCTTCCAAACGGTCAAGTTTAATCACACAAGCTGACCACTTGTGAATGGTCAACCGTAATAAACTTAAAACAGCTCAAAAAGCAAATGCAATTAAGATCAGAGGAATATAGTGGATTCCTGGGTGGTTAAGTCCCACGGAGGATGAATGGTGTTTAACACAGACAGATGTCGAATAATCACTAAGGATAGTGATCAGTAAAGATTTTGATTTATTTATACCTAAAGAGAAAATTTTGTAAATTACAGGGGCTTAAATGCAAATTAAAGAAAATTAAAAAGCTAAAATATATTAAATAAACGCTATCACTATTTTTACAATGATGTTTTTGTGATTTATAAAATAAAATAACTTAAATAAACTATTTTAATTAAAACGTAAACTTAAATTACCTAAAAACGTGATCTAAAATGAAAACGTACGTTATGTATAAAAATTACGCGAGTGCGCAAGTAAAAACATAAAATTTGTGAAATAAAAGTCCTACGAGTGTAAAAACAATTTTCTTACTTAATATATGACAAAAGAAAATTTTAGAAAAAAGATTTATATTTTTTTAACTTTTATATTTTTTATTATGAATTAAATACTAATTTAGACTAAATAAATGATTAAAAATACTAAAACTATTTATAAAATTCTGAAACTTTTTTATAAAATACTTTATATCAGTACAAGGCTAGGAAAAATACAAAAGTGGAAAAAGCTAGATTAAATAAGCTAGAAATAAGCTATTAAGCTCGTATAAGCTTAAATTGGAAAGAAGGGTTATATATTAGATAGTGCAAAGTTAAACCAGAAAAAGACCCAAGGGCAACTGGTATACAGGTACACACTATCACTCTCAAAGGTGGGAGGTCTCAGGTTCGAGCCTGCCTCCCATCTTTTTGCAAAATTAATTTTTTTTTGGACTTTTTCTTGTACAAACTTATTAAGCACAGTAAGATAAGCAACTTTTTACAAAAACTACCAATAAGCTCAGTTTGAGCTTATTTATCTCAACAATGGGCAAATATTGGAAATAAGCACAAGGTTTAAGCCAAATGGCTTATAAGCTACTCAATAAGCAAAATGAAAAATGGAAATAAGTTAAATACTGATAATAAGCTAGTGTTACAAATGAAAAAGCAAAATGACTTGAAAATAAGCACTAAATAAGCAAAATAAGTTTAAACTTAACTGTTTTGCACAGGACACTTTTTTGAATCACTAGGCACTTTTTAACTAATATTTAAGCACTTTAATAAGCTAGAAAATGAAAATAAGCATTGTAACTAATAAGTATACCAATTAGGCTTTCCAAAAAGCTAAAGCTTTCACAGTGGGATTAATTGGTGAGCTTATGAGGAGCTTTTGAAAAACTTATGAACACTGACTGGTTTGTACTAAATGAAATGGACAAAAATAAAAAGCACTTGCAGGCTAATTAAATAAGCTAAGAATGGAAAATAAACACTTGTAACCTTGAGTCAGCTAGGTTAGCTTCTCAAAAAGCAATAAGCTCTGTGAGAGCTTGAGAAATAGCTTATACAACTGGTGCACAGAGCATGTTTTCAGACAAGGTATTCAAAAGAAGCAAAAAAATAAGCACTTTATAAGCTGAATAAAAGTAAGATAGTATTTTTCTAATTTAGTTAACCAGCTAAATATTGATATCCCAAAAGCATAAATCTTGAAACTTACTATTATGTCCTATATAAAATTACCTATTTTATTCAAAAACGACTATATTGAAAAGTTGACTTTTTATGAAAATCAAATGAGTTGACTAATATGAACTTTTGATTGATCTCAATCACTGATTATGTTGTATTAAGGTGGATTAAGACTGATTTGATCAACAATGACAACTTATGAACACAAAACCATGATTATGGAACATGGATATCAAACAGTTAATACATAAGATTTGATTAAAAGGTATTTTGACTTTTTAATGAACAAGCACTGGTTTTCTTGGTATGTTTGAGTTATTTAGACCAAATGTGACAGATAACAACCAAGAATAATAACACAAACAGGCTCTAGCACAGTTCACTGAGCAAATCCAAACATTCCTTTTTAAGACTGTTTTGAACCTTTTATTACTAAAAGAGCTTTTCAAACCAAGAAAGCTATAAATTAACTTGTACTAACTATGTTTAGACAAGATTAAACTAAAGTTAACAAGAATTAACCACTAATATTAAGAAATGCAAATTATGAGAAAATGGCTTACAAATGGTATCCAGCTGAAAACAGATAACAAGGACCAAGTATCCACCCTAATAGCTTACCACTAAGCTTCTAAACCCAAGGGCAATCATGTATTTACCCTGCTCCAGCTTTGATCACCATTTCTTGTGATTTTTGATTTTTCACTAATTTATTTGTATTTTTGGTATTTTTCTCTTTTTTGCTTCTAAACTGATTTTTAAGGTATCTAAAAGCTTTCAGAAGCTTTATAGGAGCTTATGTGAGCTTACTGAGTCCTTAACATCCACTACAAACAACATTCAAACATTTTTAGATTTTAAGCTTAAAAGTGCATAAACTTGAAAATGAGATTAAAACTTGAAATTGATTATTGATAAAGATTCACATACACTGAAATAACTTAAACCAAGTACTTGAAAGCTAAGAAATACACTGGAATTTGAAAAGTAATTAAAACGACAAAGCTTAAACTAAATTAAAACTAGATATATTTCTCTTCTGCTTCTCCTCTCTTTATATTGATCTTTTAGACTCCCCACATGTCTCTGAATCTTTCCCACTTCAAATCTTGTCCATTGATGCAGTCAAACTCATCCTAGCCTTTAAAATTGATTTTGGCGCCAAAAGTGTACATGGTTGCTTGAGACAGTTTTAGATCAATTAAAGAATCTTGGTGTGTTGTGGAGGTGGAGGGGACAATATGTGAAGTAGGTATGGGGTTGGGGTGATTTGGAAAGCAAAAAAAAGGTTTGTGAGGGTAACAGTAAACTGCTATGGTGGGGAAGCATTTATTGCAAGGTAGGCTGGTGAGAGGAGGGGGGATGAGCTGGGAGAGTTGTTTAGACAGCTGGAAAGGTGGTGAGGTGGTGGAAAACCACCCTGGTTTTGGAATTACAGGTGATGGTGTAGAAGATGTACAGTACATCTGGTTTGGCGGGTTTGACCATATTTGACCGTTGGGTATTAATAAGGGGGGGGGGTCAAAATAGGGTAATGGCAGGGGTCAAATTAGTTCTGGACTGGCTCAAGGGGTCATGGTTCAAGGTCCAAGGTCAAGTAAGTTGGGTTGGGCTTTTTACTGGTTTGGGCTTTGGGTTTTAATTGGGTTTGGATAATTAAGGGGTCCGTTTGGTTTTAGTTAAGCACAAGGACCAACTTTGCAATTTATGCAAAGTTAAGGCACTGAACCTGTCCATTTTCCAAAGTTCTCACAAGGACCAATCCTGCCAAATGTGAATAGTATAAGGACCATTTTTGATAATTTCCCATCTTTAAGTATCCAAGGACCTTTTATGACATTATTCAAAGTTTAGGGACCTAAGTTGTAATTTTGCAATTTTGAATTTCAAGGACTAATTTTTGACAACTCATGAATCCCATGGACCTTAAATGACATTTTACTTTATTTTGATATACCAGGGACTGTTTTTGACAAATTTTGAAACTTGGGGGACTAAAACTGCCAATTATGCAAACTTGATACGTTTTTCATCAGATTTTGATATTTTTGCATTTAAAACACATAAAACACTTATTTGTGATATTTTTATCATTTTGATGCATTTCTGAGTGTTTTCAGATGTTTTGGCATTCTAAACAGTACAAAAATGATGAGTATTTAGACACTCATCAATCCCCCACACTAAGATATTGCTAGTCCCTAGCAATGATTTGAGAAAAATTAATGGATTTCATCTCTTTACCAAAAGCCATTACTTCTGGAGTAGCCAATTGTTTCAGTTCAAGTAAGAACCTTGGTACAATGATAACCAAATGATTTTGAGCAAATCACAAGCTTTCAACGGTTTTGATTTGTCTTTACCAGAAGCCGTTTGCTTCTGGACTAGCCAACTCTTAGATAAATTATCAATATTATCTTTGGTGAGCCGATTACCAATTATGGTTTTTCCACTGCCTTTACCACAAGCCATAATCTTGCGGGCTAGCCAACTTTTCACTAATTAAAGATATGGTGAGCTGAACACCATACAATTTTGGGCAAATTGCAAGCCATAAACGGATTTGAGATATCTTTACCAAGAGCCGTTTGCTCCTGGATTAGCCAATCCTTATGTGTGTTAGACATGGCGGACTGATTACCATTTGCTGAGTAAGTGAAAAACACTTACTCCAAATTTTTTTTTTTTTTTTGCCAAAAACGGGGGAATTGGGTGGTATAATTACATGATAAAAATTCGTGAGAATTCCCCCCCACACTTAGAAATGAATATTGCCCTCAATATTCAAAGTACCGGCGGTTATGCTGAAACATAGAACATAAAATGGAAATACTACGGCCATTATTTTGTTTTTGATATATACACATTTTTTTTTTTTTTTTTTTTAAGATCTTATATACAACAGCGGGGGGCAACTCCCCCATACTAGGGTGGTACTCATGGGTGAAAACCCATGTGGTGCTACTGTTTTTGATTACCGAGTCACTAGCTTGACTCGATCCCCGCATTCATTGGTTCATGGGGAAAGTTTGTAAATCCGGGACAATCACAGGTGGAATGTCCTCTCCAAAATAATGTTTCAATCGATGTCCATTTACTTTAAATTTTGGACCATCAGGTTGAGATAACTCAATGGTACCATAAGGATAAACCTTAGCAATAGTAAATGGACCAGACCAACGGGACTTAAGCTTTCCCGAGAAAATCTTCAATCTTGAATTGAAAAGAAGGACTCGATCACCGACGTTGAAAACGCGGTTCTTGATTTTGGAGTCATGAATCTTCTTTGTCTTTTGTTTGTAGATCAAAGAGTTCTCGTATGCTTGATCACGGAGTTCATTTAATTCATTCATTTGAACTTTTCTGTGATCACCAGCTGTCTGAATATCGAAATTTGCATGTTTTAAGGCCCAGTAAGCCTTGTGCTCAAGCTCAATCGGAAGATGACATGCCTTTCCGTACACTAGCTTGTATGGAGTACACCCGATGGGTGTTTTGTAAGCTGTACGGAAGGCCCAGAGTGCGTCATCCAGTTTATCCGACCAGGAGGCACGGTTTTCGCCTACTGTCCTTTCCAGAATTCTTTTTATACCTCGGTTAGAAACTTCCACTTGCCCACTTGTTTGTGGGTGGTACGCAGTAGAGAGACGGTGGGTAACACCATACTTTTGCATGACACGATCAAATTGGTCATTGCAGAAATGTGTACCACGATCACTGATTATAGCACGTGGAGTTCCAAACCTAGCAAAAAGAGATTTCAAAAATTTTACAACTACTCGGGCATCATTGGTAGGTAAAGCTTTCGCTTCAACCCATTTTGACAAATAGTCAACAGCCACGAGTATGTATTTGTTACCTCGAGAAGATGGAAATGGCCCCATAAAATCAATACCCCATATGTCAAAGATCTCACAAACTTGAATGGCATGTTGTGGCATTTCATTTCTTTGAGAGATATTTCCGTGACGTTGACAAGCGTCACAGGTTTTGACAAATTCATGGGCATCTTTGTAAATTGTGGGCCAATAAAACCCGGAATCAAACACCTTTTTGGCGGTGTAGTTTGGACTATGATGGCCCCCGGTGGGTCCAGCATGGCAAGCTTTGAGAATGTCCATAGCTTCTTGTCCATAAACACACCGTCGGATGATTTGATCCGCACAGATTTTGAATAAGTAGGGGCGTCCCAGAAGTAATGTTTAACATCCTTGAAGAACTTGTTCTTCTGTTGAGTCGACATCCCTTTCACTATGAAGTTACCCGCATGGTAATTTGCGAAGTCAGCAAACCATGGGGTGGTAGAGTTTCCACGAAAAGAAACCGCATTGAGTGTCTCGAGAGGAAATGTTTCATTTATTTCCTTTTTCTCGAAAACATCTTGGTGAGGGTTTTCTAGACGGGACAGATGATCAGCAGCTAGGTTCTCAGCTCCTTTTTTATCACGTATTATGATATCAAATTCCTGGAGGAGGAGAACCCAACGGAGCAATCTCGGCTTTGCATCTTGTTTTGCAAAGAGATATTTGAGAGCCGAGTGATCCGTATACACCACGCATTTGGTCAAGATTAAGTATGGCCGAAACTTCTCAAATGCATACACCACGGCTAATAGCTCTTTTTCTGTGGTGGTGTAATGAGTTTGAGCTTCAGTCATAGTTTTGCTTGCGTAGTGGATAGGCTGAAAATGCTTGCTTCTACGTTGCCCTAGGACTGCACCGATAGCAAAATCACTTGCATCGCACATGAGCTAAAAAGGCAAGTCCCAGTCGGGAGCAACGAGAATGGGTGCTTCAGTAAGCTTTTTCTTTAATGTTTCAAAAGCTGTGATGCACTCGGGTGAGAAGATAAAAGGAGCATCTTTTTCAAGAAGATGGGTCATAGGCCGGGCGATTTTAGAGAAATCTTGTATGAATCTGCGATAAAAACCGGCATGACCTAAAAAACTCCTAATACCTTTGACGGTAGTAGGATGAGGCAGTTTAGCAATAACATCAACTTTTGCTCTATCAACCTCAATCCCATTTTTGGAAATCTTATGGCCAAGGACTATGCCTTCTTTGACCATAAAGTGGCTCTTCTCCCAATTTAGACAAAGATTGGTGTCTTTACACCGTTGGAGCATTTTTTCTAAATGGGAGAGACATGTTTGAAATGAGTCCCCAATGACCGAGAAGTCATCCATAAACACCTCAATTGTTTCCCCGATCATGTCGTGGAATATGGCCATCATACATCGTTGGAACGTGCCAGGAGCATTACATAAGCCAAAAGGCATACGTCTGTAGGCAAAAGTTCCGTATGGGCAGGTGAATGTGGTCTTTTCTTGATCCTGTGGATCAATGGGGATCTGAAAATAACCCAAGAAACCATCAAGGAAACAATAGTACTCGTTCCCTGCTAATCTCTCAAGCATTTGCTCCATGAAGGGTAGAGGAAAATGGTCTTTTCGGGTGGCGTCATTCAACTTACGATAGTCAATGCAAACACGCCATCCCGTAACCAGCCGAGTTGGAATTAACTCGTTATCTTCATTTGTGACAACAGTTATGCCACCCTTTTTGGGAACACAATGAATTGGGCTAACCCAAGGACTATCTGAGATTGGGTAAATCAATCCTGCATCAAGAAGTTTGAGAACCTCCTGTTTGATAACATCATGGATTTTTGGATTTACTCTTCTCTGATGTTGAACTGCTGGCTTGAAGTCATCCTCCATTAAGATTTTGTGAGTACAAAACTCAGGGTTTATACCCTTAATGTCGGAGAGTTTCCAAGCAATTGCTTGCTTGTGTGACTTCAAGACCTTTATGAGAGCAGTCTTTTCATCTTTACTCAAATCTCGAGCAATAATGACGGGTAATTTATCATCACCTTCAAGAAATGCATACTCGAGATGAGGTGGTAAGTCCTTAAGTTCGACTTCAGGAAATTCTTCATTTTTCTCAACTGACTTGAATTCCTTGTTATGAAGTTCGACGGGAGGGAGCGTAGGAGAAGTGTCCTGATTTAACAACTTCTCAAGAAGAAGAATATCTCCCTCCAGGTTAATCTCATTGTTATTAACCTCATCTGGAATTGAATCACTAGTGTGAGGGTTTGATGATGGATCATCATTAAGAAACTTCTCAATGAGAAGTATGTCCCCCTCAATGTCAATTGGAGCGTGATCAATTTCCCATGGAACAGAATCACTAGCCAAGTATGCTTCAATCTCTTCCAAGATGAAGTCACTTTCCTCAAACGGAGTGAGAGAAGGAGTAGAATTGGCGATGATGGGTTGAGATGAATGAGTGAGATTATCACTCGAAGAATTATGATCATAACCAAGAACTTCTTGAGAGTACTCTTCAGAAGCAACATCAATGATATCTATTCGGTTAACCGATTCAGAATCATAGTTTGCGGAGTACCTCGAAGTTTGATCAAGGTTAAAGGTGACAGCTTCATTACCAACACGTAATGTGATTTCTTGCTCAAATACATCAATGAGAGCACGGCCCGTTCTCAGGAATCCTCGTCCAACAATGAGAGGAACCCGTGGATCAGCATCGAAATCAACAACTACAAAGTCAGCTGGAAAATGGAACTTTCCTACTTTCACGAATACGTCCTCGGCAATGCCAAGAGGACGAGATATTGTACGATCTGCAAGCTCGAGAGTCATGCATGTAGGAGTAAGGTCCGGAAGAGAAAGTTTCTTCCATACTAAATGAGGCATCAGGTTAATGCTTGCACCAAGATCTGCTAAGGCAAAGCATTCAACCATTCCTGGAAATACACAAGGTAAGAGAAATTTTCCAGGATCTCCAAGCTTTTCAGGAAGCTTCTTTAGGATAACTGCAGAGCAGTTCTCGTTAAGAGGAGTTTTAGCCATTTCAAACAGCTTTTCCTTGTTGCTTAACATGTGTTTGAGAGTTGATGCAAACTTGGGCATCAACATGATAGCATCCGCAAAGCTTATGTCAAAATGTAGTTCTTGGAAAATTTGAAAAAATTTGTCCATTTGATGACTGGCTTTTTCGCGGAGCTTTTGCTCATTCAAACGTGATGGGTAAGGAATAGAAGATTTGGATTTGGGGTTCTCAACAGGAGCTACAGGAGGTTCAAAAACAACTCCTGGATTTGATTTGGGTTTCTGGACAACTTGAGGTTGGACTACCGAAGGTGGGACGTGTGCGGTACTTCGTGGGCTTGAAAAATGCACCTTGTCCGTTGTATCCTTGGTAACTTGACTCATTGCTCCTAGTGGAGGAGGCATTGGAGTCGAAGGTCCATTGTGTGTCTTAGGTTCACTTTCTACTACCTTAGGGAGAGAAGAAGAAGAGGTAGTAGGAATAGCAGGTCCATCATATGAAACACCACTTCTGGTTGTGATCGCCTTTGCATCGCCCCTCGGGTTAGCGATCGTGTTGCTCGGAAGTTTTCCTGAGCCCGAGGGTTGATCATTTAAATACTTCTTAAGATCAGCGATCTGACTGACCAATAACCTGTTCATTTCATCTTGGGATTTCATGAACTGCTTCAATAACTCATTAGATGATGGTACTGGAGGTACTGGAGCGAAATTTTGAGGTCGGATGTTTTGATTATGACCTTGTTGTTGAAAATTCCCTTGGTTAGGATTTACATTTCCCTGAAATTGATTCCCTCGATTGAAATTGTTTTGATTAAGGTTTCCTTGATGTTGGAAACCTTGATTGGGTCCGGGATAGAAATTACCTTGGTTTTGATAACCTTGGTTCATTCTAGGTTGGTTTTGATTCCGGTTTTGTATGTTAGGATTCTGGTTAAAACCGGGTGGTCCCTGATAAGTGTTAGCACGGTAGTTTGGTTCATTTTGAGGACGGTATTGATTACCTCCTTGATTTGAAGTACCGGCTATAGCATTGGCTTCAAACGGACTACCATCGGTGGCAGTGCAGTTGTAGTATGCATGAGGGCCACCACAAGTAACACAAACTTCAACTTTCTTCACTTCACCATGTGATGGTGTCTGTGTGAAAGTGACTTTCTTTGGGTTAGCAAGAACCAAAGCCTGAACAATATCCGTGAGTTTGTCAATCTTAGCATCGGTGCTAGATGTACTCACGGGAGATGAAGTAGAAGGTCCAGCATTAGACTGAGATTGATATGTCTTTGTGCGGAAAGGGCGGACCTGGGACTTGTTTTCAATTATTTGCAAGGCTTCTTTTGTGGTCTTGCTCAGGAAATTACCTCCCGCGGAGGCATTTAAAGAGTCTTGATTAGTCTGGTTCAGACCATTATAGAAAGTATCCATTTGCATTAACTCGGTAAATCCATGATGCGGACACTTGCGGAGTAGCTCTTTGTAACGATCCCATGCCTCCCCGAATGATTCATCAAATCTTTGAGAAAATTTCATTATCTCATTCTTAAGACTTGTAGTTCGGGATGGAGGATAGAATTCGTTAACGAACTTGGTGACTAGATCCTCCCATGTCTCAATGGAACGAGGGGGTTGTTTCTCAAGCCAATTCCGGGCTTGTCCCTCTAGAGAGAATGGGAACAGAAGAAGCTTAATTGCTTCATGTGGGACATTCTTGTATTTGATGGTAGATGCAATCTTGTTAAACCATCGAATGTGTGCATGAGGATCATCCCGCTCAAAACCATAGAATTGGCTTTGGGTTACAAGATTAAGCAACCCGGTTTTGAGCTCAAAGGTATCAGCCACGATGGCTGGAACAACAATGGCATCTCCGTAACCATCGATGGGTGCTTGGAGAAGCTCATTCATCGGCTTATCTTCTGCCATTACGACAGGGGGTGGTAGACGTTCCTCAGTCACGGCTGAAGGAGCAGAACGTCCTCTATGCCTACGAGGAATATTTGCAAGCTCAGAAAGTGGACTTGTGGAGCTGGAAGAACGAGTGCGCATGCACTAAGTTTAAAAATCAATTTTCAAAACAAATGCGAGGCAAAACGACAAGTGAACTTAACCAATAATCACAAATGAAATGGCTTCTTTGAAAAAGGTACACCAAATCACAAGGACACAAAGGCAAGTTTTAAATCTGATGTTCGGGAACTTATTATGGTCACACCCCCAGTTAGTAGGTGTACTGCCTTGATTTGCGGTGGTTGATTTTTATGTATATATTAAGTAACACTGAAAAGACGTAGGTATAGATTTGTGCAAGGGTTAAAAACTTTTGGACAATATTTTTTTTTGTATCGTCTCGTTTAACCAAATCGTATCTCTTTAAGAATCACCTTAAAGGAAACACAAGCTAGAAAACGTTACGATTGTTTTGTTGTTTTATATATTTTTGGTGTTGTTAACACTTTAGGAAAAGTGTTAATGAACTTTTTGATAATTTGATAACTTTACAAAAAAACTGTTTACAAAAGATGGTATATGTGCAAGTACGGGTCTGAAAACTGCTTAAAACACGCTTACAGCCTCCCCGGCAGCGGCGCCAAAATTTGTAGTATAGTGGTAAGTATTCCCGCCTGTCACGCGGGTGACCCGGGTTCGATCCCCGGCAGCGGCGTCAAAATTTGGTTCGCTTCCAAACGGTCAAGTTTAATCACACAAGCTGACCACTTGTGAATGGTCAACCGTAATAAACTTAAAACAGCTCAAAAAGCAAATGCAATTAAGATCAGAGGAATATAGTGGATTCCTGGGTCGTTAAGTCCCACGGAGGATGAATGGTGTTTAACACAGACAGATGTCGAATAATCACTAAGGATAGTGATCAGTAAAGATTTTGATTTATTTATACCTAAAGAGAAAATTTTGTAAATTACAGGGGCTTAAATGCAAATTAAAGAAAATTAAAAAGCTAAAATATATTAAATAAACGCTATCACTATTTTTACAATGATGTTTTTGTGATTTATAAAATAAAATAACTTAAATAAACTATTTTAATTAAAACGTAAACTTAAATTACCTAAAAACGTGATCTAAAATGAAAACGTACGTTATGTATAAAAATTACGCGAGTGCGCAAGTAAAAACGTAAAATTTGTGAAATAAAAGTCCTACGAGTGTAAAAACAATTTTCTTACTTAATATATGATAAAAGAAAATTTTAGAAAAAAGATTTATATTTTTTTAACTTTTATATTTTTTATTATGAATTAAATACTAATTTAGACTAAATAAATGATTAAAAATACTAAAACTATTTATAAAATTCTGAAACTTTTTTATAAAATACTTTATATCAGTACAAGGCTAGGAAAAATACAAAAGTGGAAAAAGCTAGATTAAATAAGCTAGAAATAAGCTATTAAGCTCGTATAAGCTTAAATTGGAAAGAAGGGTTATATATTAGATAGTGCAAAGTTAAACCAGAAAAAGACCCAAGGGCAACTGGTATACAGGTACACACTATCACTCTCAAAGGTGGGAGGTCTCAGGTTCGAGCCTGCCTCCCATCTTTTTGCAAAATTAATTTTTTTTGGACTTTTTCTTGTACAAACTTATTAAGCACAGTAAGATAAGCAACTTTTAAAACTACAACTTTTTACAAAAACTACCAATAAGCTCAGTTTGAGCTTATTTATCTCAACAGTGGGCAAATATTGGAAATAAGCACAAGGTTTAAGCCAAATGGCTTATAAGCTACTCAATAAGCAAAATGAAAAATGGAAATAAGTTAAATACTGATAATAAGCTAGTGTTACAAATGAAAAAGCAAAATGACTTGAAAATAAGCACTAAATAAGCAAAATAAGTTTAAACTTAACTGTTTTGCACAGGACACTTTTTTGAATCACTAGGCACTTTTTAACTAATATTTAAGCACTTTAATAAGCTAGAAAATGAAAATAAGCACTGTAACTAATAAGTATACCAATTAGGCTTTCCAAAAAGCTAAAGCTTTCACAGTGGGATTAATTGGTGAGCTTATGAGGAGCTTTTGAAAAACTTATGAACACTGACTGGTTTGTACTAAATGAAATGGACAAAAATAAAAAGCACTTGCAGGCTAATTAAATAAGCTAAGAATGGAAAATAAACACTTGTAACCTTGAGTCAGCTAGGTTAGCTTCTCAAAAAGCTAAAATTCATAAGCTAGGGGTCACTAATAAGCTCTGTGAGAGCTTGAGAAATAGCTTATACAACTGGTGCACAGAGCATGTTTTCAGACAAGGTATTCAAAAGAAGCTAAAAAATAAGCACTTTATAAGCTGAATAAAAGTAAGATAGTATTTTTCTAATTTAGTTAACCAGCTAAATATTGATATCCCAAAAGCATAAATCTTGAAACTTACTATTATGTCCTATATAAAATTACCTATTTTATTCAAAAACGACTATATTGAAAAGTTGACTTTTTATGAAAATCAAATGAGTTGACTAATATGAACTTTTGATTGATCTCAATCACTGATTATGTTGTATTAAGGTGGATTAAGACTGATTTGATCACCAATGACAACTTATGAACACAAAACCATGATTATGGAACATGGATATCAAACAGTTAATACATAAGATTTGATTAAAAGGTATTTTGACTTTTTAATGAACAAGCACTGGTTTTCTTGGTATGTTTGAGTTATTTAGACCAAATGTGACAGATAACAACCAAGAATAATAACACAAACAGGCTCTAGCACAGTTCACTGAGCAAATCCAAACATTCCTTTTTAAGACTGTTTTGAACCTTTTATTACTAAAAGAGCTTTTCAAACCAAGAAAGCTATAAATTAACTTGTACTAACTATGTTTAGACAAGATTAAACTAAAGTTAACAAGAATTAACCACTAATATTAAGAAATGCAAATTATGAGAAAATGGCTTACAAATGGTATCCAGCTGAAAACAGATAACAAGGACCAAGTATCCACCCTAATAGCTTACCACTAAGCTTCTAAACCCAAGGGCAATCCTGTATTTACCCTGCTCCAGCTTTGATCACCATTTCTTGTGATTTTTGATTTTTCACTAATTTATTTATATTTTTGGTATTTTTCTCTTTTGAGTCTAAACTGAGTTTTAAGGTATCTAAAAGCTTTCAGCTTTATAAGAGCTTATGTGAGCTTACTGAGTCCTTAACATCCACTACAAACAACATTCAAACATTTTTAGATTTTAAGCTTAAAAGTGCATAAACTTGAAAATGAGATTAAAACTTGAAATTGATTATTGATAAAGATTCACATACACTGAAATAACTTAAACCAAGTACTTGAAAGCTAAGAAATACACTGGAATTTGAAAAGTAATTAAAACGACAAAGCTTAAACTAAATTAAAACTAGATATATTTCTCTTCTGCTTCTCCTCTCTTTATATTGATCTTTTAGACTCCCCACATGTCTCTGAATCTTTCCCACTTCAAATCTTGTCCATTGATGCAGTCAAACTCATCCTAGCCTTTAAAATTGATTTTGGCGCCAAAAGTGTACATGGTTGCTTGAGACAGTTTTAGATCAATTAAAGAATCTTGGTGTGTTGTGGAGGTGGAGGGGACAATATGTGAAGTAGGTATGGGGCTGGGGTGATTTGGAAAGCAAAAAAAAAGGTTTGTGAGGGTAACAGTAAACTGCTATGGTGGGGAAGCATTTATTGCAAGGTAGGCTGGTGAGAGGAGGGGGGATGAGTTGGGAGAGTTGTTTAGACAGCTGGAAAGGTGGTGAGGTGGTGGAAAACCACCCTGGTTTTGGAATTACAGGTGATGGTGTAGAAGATGTACAGTACATCTGGTTTGGCGGGTTTGACCATATTTGACCGTTGGGTATTAATAAGGGGGGGGGGTCAAAATAGGGTGATGGCAGGGGTCAAATTAGTTCTGGACTGGCTCAAGGGGTCATGGTTCAAGGTCCAAGGTCAAGTAAGTTGGGTTGGGCTTTTTACTGGTTTGGGCTTTGGGTTTTAATTGGGTTTGGATAATTAAGGGGTCCGTTTGGTTTTAGTTAAGCACAAGGACCAACTTTGCAATTTATGCAAAGTTAAGGGACTGAACATGTCCATTTTCCAAAGTTCTCACAAGGACCAATCCTGCCAAATGTGAATAGTATAAGGACCATTTTTGATAATTTCCCATTTTTAAGTATCCAAGGACCTTTTATGACATTATTCAAAGTTTAGGGACCTAAGTTGTAATTTTGCAATTTTGAATTTCAAGGACTAATTTTTGACAACTCATGAATCCCATGGACCTTAAATGACATTTTACTTTATTTTGATATACCATGGACTGTTTTTGACAACTTTTGAAACTTGGGGGACTAAAACTGCCAATTATGCAAACTTGATACGTTTTTCATCAGATTTTGATATTTTTGCATTTAAAACACATAAAACACTTATTTGTGATATTTTTATCATTTTGATGCATTTCTGAGTGTTTTCAGATGTTTTGGCATTCTAAACAGTACAAAAATGATGAGTATTTAGACACTCATCAACTATCTCAAATCCTTCCTTAGCCATTTCAAATTCTTGGTCCGATTCATAAGAATCATTCTCAAAAATTTGATCACTATGTTCTATTTGCCTAAAGGATTCCTCATGCGTGTCATATGTTTTGAAATATATCCCACACATGCAACTAGGTAGTTCAACTCTAACCATCTCACAATCTTGTTCGGGTTTAGGTTCCATGTTCTTAAAATCTAGGTCTTTTTGATCATGGTGCCTAAGATCGTTCAACTGATGGTTTATGCTTATGAGTCTTTTCTCAAAATTTTTCCAGAGGGTCTCACTAAAAGGAGTTGATTCTAACAATGATCGTTGAATAGAAGCCACACAAGCACAAAAATTTTCAAATCCATCCAACCTTACACCCGTCTCCTTTTGGATATCTCTAAGATCACTCACAAATTCATTAGAACAATAAAAAGCAATCCAATTTCTGAAATTCAATTGTTCCTCATTTGTTAATGATTCAAATGCAATTTCACTTGCCGTAGCGACAAATGAAAAGGGTTTTACGAACACAAACACAAAGAAGGGGGATAGACTACAAGGAAGCTAAAAATGAGAAAAAATCTTACTTGATAGGAATCAAGCAAGGGAACCTAAATGAGATAGAAATCTAACTAGCTATTCTATTCCCCGGAAGCAGCACCAAAAACTTGATACGCGTACAACGCTCGTTCGGGGTCAAAGGAAACTTCCTCTTCTTCGAGCAAGTTTTCCAACCACCTAGGCAGTGAACCTAATCGTTGCAGTGTAGTATTAGGGTAAGCCTCGGGATTGATATCGTTCTCTAGGGGAATAGGAATGCTAGTGAGAAATTACTACGCTAAGGTTGGGGTTGAGGAAGATTATTTTTTTTATCTTTTTAATATTTTTTTAGAAAATTATAATTACCAATCCCGGGGTATTGGATTTGGGGGGCGGTATTTCTACCGATTACTCTACTATTCTAATTATCTGATTAACTAAGCTAAAGGGTAGTCTATGTCTAATTGATTTGTGCTCGTATGATGACTAAAGATGTGTTTACCTAGATGCTATTACTCCCTAGTTATATCCTATTGATGGTTGCATTGTCACATCCTTATTCTTAACACGTTGTGTCTTCTAAGGTCGTAGGGTATGCTTTCTTCCATAACTCTTTTAGACTACCTTAAGGTTATTGCCTACAAAATCTCTAGGATTCATAAACTAACTCTAAGGTTATCTTTGGATTTTTAGCCTACAATAACTCTAGGCTATTATAAACTAATGTTTACAAAGATTACTCAAGCATTAAAAACACAACGATGACCTATCACAATCCTAGGCCAATTACAATTAAGATAAGAGACAACCAATCAATATTTAATACCTAGGTTTCATAGATCTAAGCAAACACACAAGTAAATTAGCCGGACATGGTGAACATGCAAGCATACACACGTACAATTGAAGACATAATTGAATCAATGAAGTAAATTACTTATCTTGTTGTAAAATAGGGTATGAGAACCCTAAGATACTGCCCAAGACAGCCAAAAATCGTTATTAGGTTTTACTCCACAAAACTACCTCTCTAAAAGTCTGAAAATTCGATTTCTATATATAGAGTTACAACTGCGACGGCGTCACTCTTTAATTGTGACGTCGTCAGATCGCCGCCATTAGGGTTTCGTCTTGACCACGTCAATCTTGGGGCTTCATCTTCTGACGCCGTCGGAATCTGAATCTAGGCCGTCTGAGTTGTGACGCCCTACTCTTTAAAGCCTGACGACGTCAGGTAAAAAATAGCAAATTCGCTACTAAGCCGTCACAATTTTGGAGCATGTTCCGACGGCGTCCCCCTTTGATTGTGACGCCGTCACCTTCAATTCCAGCAGCTTGAGTGTCTCGATCTTGACTTTGGTCATTTTCTTCATATATTCATGCCTTTTCGTCCAAATAAGTGTCATTCCAGCAATTTGCCTTCAAGAGACCTAAAAAGTGAAAAAGAACGAAATTAAGCAGTAATGGATATAAAAATGGTCGATTAAGGGTTTAAATAACCCCTCAAAAGTGTACCTTTTAAATCCTTATTAAAACAACATATGCGTATAGTGCAAACTTAAAAACAAACACAAACAATCGCTAAAAATTCAGTAAGGCATTCATATAAGAAAATTACACGAATAGTGTTCTTATCTATTAATAAAACAGAGTTACATTGTTTATTAGTCACATGTTCCTTATTCATTTTAGTTTAATGACATACGTATAACTAAATCAATCCACAATAGTAAATTATAACAAAGAATAGACTTAAAGCTCGCCCGTCCCCAAGGCTGCAACCACAATGCGGATCACTATATACTTGGGTTGTCGTTAATAGATTGGTATGTACTTAGGGCTGTCGTTAATAGATGATTTTATGGAAATGCTTATCTGTTTAGGTGCGTATATAGAATGTGTACGGGAATTACAATGAACTGTGTTTGCCTATATAAAACTTTCACAGATCACGATATTTGTTAGGGTGGTGTTTGTTTGAGCTTATCTTTGGGCTTATGAGCTTATTTGATTTCTGTTTATATTTCATATTGAATAAATGTGTAGTAATCATGACACAGTTTTTAGAGTTAAAATCGTGTGATTGGAGCCTTAATTGTTCGACCTAAGTAATGGCGAGCATGCAAAGAGTCATGTCGTTATATTCATGTTTGGTGTGTATTATTTTTTTGATAATGTGAGTTTCCATGTTATGCTAAGAATATATAACCTAGAAAAAAAAAAAAAAAAAAGCTCATTACAATTTAATGCCTAATATCAAATGAAAATAATAAAAGCACATAAGTTAAACCTTTACACCCATTTTCAAATAATGTATAATTAAAAAAAATGAAAGAAAAAACAACTACACTAACTAATAAACTATAAACTCATCAATATTGTTATATTTACGAAAACATAAACAAATTCACACGAAAACACTTAGAGAGCAAGTTTGTGCGTAGCATGGGTTCTGAATGACTCGTATAGTTAATAGCAATGACTATGATGCCATTTCTAAATAAATTCACTAATCCATTTATTTGTCATGATTCATTTCCTTAATTTTCTTTAATATATTTATGGAAATTGACACACAAAATAAGATGATAGTTAACAAAAAAAGAATTAGGAGAAAAAAATATAACTATAAAAATAAAACTCAATTAAATCTCTACAAGTTCATTGATGTAAATAAGTTTTAAAGATAATTTTAGGGATGAGCAAAAAAAACCGAAAAACCGATTTGAAACCGAAAAAGCCGAACCGAAAAAACCGCCCCATTTGACAAACCGATGGCGGTGGTTTTGAATTTTATAAAAACCGAATGTTTGGGGCGGTTTTTGGTTTCATAAGAAAAACCGAACGGAAAAAACCGCCACGCCCCACCTATTTATATGTTTTTATATAATTTTATCTATATAAAATATTTGCTATTTAATTTTAAAGATTTAAGTATAAAACTTTATCTATTAAAAAAATGTGTTTTTTACTATCTATACATTAAAATTTGTTTTATTTATAGATATTATATCTTTGTTTTCGAACAATCATGTTCTTTGAAAATTTCCCCTACAATTCTCGTAAGCGAACGAAAAGTGCAAAGCCACAAAGACGTGCATTTTATATTTTAGATTGATGTTTGGTTGTTTTGTACGTTTTTCGACGCTTTGGATTGCTAGATAATATGCTATTATTGATATTTGTTTAAATGTTTTTGCTTGAAAACTTAGAATTGTAAACTTCATATAAGATTAAAACTTGCTTGTTTTCAAGTAAGAAAAAACCGAATAAAAAACCGAAACCGAACCGATTCAATGTCAAAAACCGAAAAACCGAAACCGAAAAAACCGAAACCAAACGGTTTGTAGTTTCTAAAAACCGAAATATACGGTTCGGTTTTTGGTTTTACCATAAAACCGCCCCACCCCGCCCCATGCTCACCCCTAGATAATGTTGGAAAATTTAGTGCACTTGTGGGAATAGTTCACACCTTGTAATGGGTTAGGAGATACGGAGTGTACACCCATAAGGTCCATGAACACCCTGACTCTTGTAGTGGTTTGTATTGGTAGTGCTTGGTGAAAGTACTGTTGTGGTTACCACTGATTATCAGTGTTTCCACTGAAGCAGTACTTCCACTGGATCAGTGTTTCCACTGAAGTGGTGTTCCACTGAAGTAGTGTTTACACTGAAGCAGTGGTGTTTCCACTTAAGCAGTGTAACCACTGATAGCACTATGAAAGTACTGATGAAAGTACTGAAGCTTGTAACGGCTTTGACCTATTCAAGTGGCAGTTTCAACTGCTTAATGACCACGTTTAATTGGTCATGTAACCACTAACGGCTATAATGGGGATAATTATGAGGCTATTAATGGGCCGATTAATACTCATAATTCCATTGAATTAGCCAAGAGTATTATCCTATAAATAGGATATCTGATTATGCATGAGAGATACACAAAAAACACTAAACACTTATAAGCGCAAGGGTTATTGAATTGTGCCTAATTCCATAACTGCATTTGGTCTTATCCCAAGTAGATATTCGTGCAACCCAGGCATTAGGGTCGAATAGTTTACTTTGGAAAGTGATCACACGATTCCAAGTGATATCCGGTAACCACCAAGTGGTATTTGTTACTGCTGACCCTCTATTTGTTTCTGCTGAACAGTTGAGCATTTCTGCTGAAGTTGATTATCTTAACCCTGTTGCTGGGAGAATAACCACCAACAATCAAAGTAAACTATCTTGTGATAATCAGTGGCAACTGCTTCAATGAAACACATGGCTTCAAACTTTGCTAAGCTGGACAAGTTTGAAGGGGTGGACTTTAGGAGGTGGCAGAAGAAGATGCACTTCTTGCTGTCAAGTATGAGTGTGGTGTATGTGCTGACCACTCCAATTCCTGATGATGGGGATGATGCCACGGTTGAGCAGATCAGGAGGAGGAGCAAATGGGAGAATGATGACTACATATGCAGAGGTTTAATTCTCAATGGTATGTCTGATTCTCTGTTTGATATTTATCAGAACTTTGAATCTTCCAAAGAACTGTGGGATTCCTTGGATGCCAAATATATGGCTGAGGATGCATCAAGTAAGAAGTTCCTTGTTAGTAATTTCACAAATTACAAAATGACTGATTCAAGACCAGTTATGGAACAATACAATGAACTTCTTGGAATACTTGGAAGGTTTACACAACACAATATGAACATGGATGAGGCCATTAAAGTCTCTTGTGTCATTGACAAACTCCCTCCTTCTTGGAAAGATTTCAAGCATACCTTGAAACATAAGAAAGAGGAGTTAACTCTGGTTGAGTTGGGCAGTCATCTGCGCATTAAGGAATCTCTCAAGATGCAGGATAATGACAAGCCAAAGAGTAGTAATACTACTGGACCATCTGTTGTCAATATGGTGGAGCATAACAACTCCACCAGGTACAATGACAACAAAGGCAAACGCAAATATCATGACAACACAAGGGCAGATCCCAACAAGAAGGCAACACCTACTTGTTGGAAATGTGGCAAGACTGGTCACATTAAAAGGGACTGCAAGGGTGTTAAAGTTGGTGGTAAAGCCAATGGATCAGGCACTAATGGTTCAGGGAGTGGTGGATCAACCAACTCACTGAAAGGTCAGAATATGTTTAATAAGTCTTTTCAGATTTATTATGTTACATATGTATCTGAATCTTTTATGTGCAGGATGATGATGTTGCGTGGTGGGTTGACTCTGGTGCAACAGTTCATGTGTGTAAAGATAGAAGCTGGTTCAAGACTTATGAGTTACTGAATGATGGTTCTATTCTTCACATGGGAAATGAGTCAACAGCCTTGGAGCATGGTCGTGGTTGTGTAGATCTTAATTTTAGTTCTGGAAAGATTGTAACTTTGTTTAATGTTATTCATGTTCCTGATATAAGGAAGAACTTGGTTTCAAGTAGTGTATTGAATAATCATGGATATAAACAAGTTATTGAGTCTGATAAATTTGTGTTTTCTAAGAATGGTGTTTTTATTGGTTTTGGTTATTTATGTAATCAAATGTTCAGGCTTAATATTACCACTGACAGTGTTATTTCAGCTTTTGTGACCACATATAACCAAACTGACTCTATCATATGGCATGCAAGACTTGGCCATGTACACTATAAAAGAATGCAAGATATGTCTAAGGATGGGTTGATCCCAGCTTTTGACATGGACACTGAAAAGTGTAAAACTTGCATGTTGACCAAGATAACCAAGAAACCCTTTCAGGGTGTTAGTCGTGAGACTAAGGTCTTGGAGCTTATTCACAGTGACCTGTGTGATTTGCATGCCACTCCTTCTTTGGGAAATAAGAAGTACTTTGTGACGTTTATTGATGATGCTTCTAGGTTTTGTTATGTTTATTTGTTACATACAAAGGATGAAGCATTAGATAAATTCAAAGTGTTTAAAACTGAAGTTGAATTACAACTTGGGTCTTTGATCAAAAGATTAAGGACTGATAGGGGAGGTGAGTACATGGATACTCAGTACTTTCAATCTGTTGGAATAATCCATGAAACGATCGCTCCTTATACTCCTCAAAAAATGGTATTTCGAAAGGAAAAACAGGGTGCTGAAGGAGATGGTTAATTCCATGTTGTCCTATTCAGGACGAGTCAAGGGTTCTGGGGTGAAGCTATGTTAACAGCTTGCTATTTATTAAATATGGTTCCCAACAAAAGGAACAAGGTTACCCCTTATGAACTCTGGACTAAAAGGAAACCCAACCTGAACTATCTCGGGTCCGGGGTTGTAGGGCTGTTGTAAGACTCCCCGATCCAAAGCAAAAGACTTTGGGTGAAAGAGGCATTGACTGCATCTTTGTTGGATATGCTGAGCATTCCAAGGATTTTAGGTTCTATGTTATTGAACCTAATGAATATGTTTCAGTTAACTCTATAATTGAATCAAGGGATGCAGACTTTGATGAGAATAGATTCTCATCAGTCCCAAGACCAAGTCGGAGGATTCCGAATGGAACTCTTGACACTGGTGTATCAGAGGTCCCTGATGATGAACCATTAGTGGTCCCTGATGAGGTTGTGGTTCAACAACTGAACCTGTGCTCAGGAAGAGCAAAAGGGTCAGGAATCCAAAGTCATTTGCACCTGAGTTTCAACTATACTTAGTTGAAGGAACAAGGGATGAGGTCTCAGCCCAATACTCCTATTGCTTCATTGTTGAGGATGATCCCAAGACATTTGAAGAAGCAATGAAGTCCCGGATATTGCTTTCTGGTAAGAAGCAATCAATGATGAGATGGATTCCATCATGGGGAACAACACTTGGGTGTTGGTTGATCTACCTCCTGGTTGCAAACCTCTAGGTTGCAAATGGATTTTCAAGAAGAAAATGAAGGTAGATGGAACTATTGAAAAGTTCAAGGCTAGATTAGTTATTCAGGGCTTTAAACAAAAGTCGGGGATAGACTATTTTGATACTTATGCCCTGTGGCTCGTATCAGTACCATAAGACTGCTGATTGCTATGGCATCTATTCACAATCTGATTATTCATCAGATGGATGTGAAGACAGCTTTCTTGAATGGTGAATTGGAAGAGGAGGTTTATATGAACCAACCTCAGGGCTTCATCTTGCCTGGCAATGAAAACAAGGTGTGTAAACTGATTAAGTCTCTTTATGGACTTAAGCAGACACCTAAGCAATGGCATCAAAAATTTGATGAAGTGGTTTTGTCTAGTGGTTATGTTCTTAACCAGGCTGACAAATGTGTGTATAGCAAATTTGATGAATTTGGTAAAGGAGTCATCATTTGTCTATATGTTGATGACATGTTGATCTTTGGCACTGACCAAAATCAGGTTGACCTGACAAAGGAATTTTTGTCATCAAGGTTCTCCATGAAGGACATGAGAGAAGCTGATGTTATCCTTGGTATAAGGATTAAACATGAAAGTAATAGAATTTCTATCTCTCAGTCTCATTATATTGAGAAGGTGCTGAGGAAATTCAATTACTTTGATTGTACTCCAGTGAGTACTCCTATGGATACTTGTGAAAAGCTGATGCCTAATCATGGCAAGGCTGTATCTCAACTTGAGTATTCTAGGTAATTGGTGCCTGATGTATGCCAGGACTTGTACAAGACCTGATATTGGTTTTGCAGTGGGAAAATTGAGCAGGTATACTAGTAATCCTAGTGCTCATCACTGCAAGCAGTTCAAAGGGTGTGAAGTATTTGAAGAGAACTATGGATTATAGTCTCTCATATATCTGGTTACCCATCGTGTTGGAAGGATACACCGATGCAAGTTGGATCAGAACACCGAAGACAATTCGTCTACCAATGGCTGGGTATTCCTACTTGGTGGAGGTGCAATTTCTTGGGCATCCAAGAAACAAACTTGTATCACCAGTTCAACAATGGAATCTGAATTTGTGGCTTTAGCAGCTGCTGGTAAAGAAGCTGAATGGTTGAGAAACTTGCTTCTTGAGATTCCATTGTGGCCTAAACCTATAGCACCTATTTCTATCCGGTGTGATAGTGCAGCTACATTGGCTAAGGCTTATAGCCAGATGTACAATGGTAAGTCTAGACACTTAGGTGTCAGACATAGCATGATTCGTGAGCTTATCATGAATGGGGTGGTATCTATAGAGTTTGTGAGATCTCAACAGAACTTAGCTGATCACTTGACGAAGGGTCTGGCTAGAGACTTGGTTATAAAGTCCAACTTAGTCACTGAATGCTAGGACACCCAACTCCCTCCTAAGGAAACTTGGGAGCTGAGTTCAATGTGGAAAGCTGAACATTCAGTGGACTGGAGCACATGTTTTTTATTACATCCCAAGGTTGTTCTCAGAACGTGCTGAAAGGAGGATGAAGTCTTTACTTCTCAATGGTTAATTTTCTTTGAAAAAGTGCTTGGCAGGAGCATGAATAAAGAGGAACCACCTATGTAAATGTTGAAGTTTTGCCGCTTAGGAAGCTTTGGACTTTTAGCTTTTACAACATTTATGAATTTGGATATGGACACATGGCTTGTATAGTGTCGGGAGCTTTTAAGTGTTTGAAAACTTGTGTGTATTTTATCTTCAGGTATTCAAATGGGTTGAAGGGTTCAATTCTTAGAACACCCTGATTCTCGAATATTTGAAACGTGTAATTTACTAAGATGGAAATTCAATCCTCGGGACATTTTCATCTATGCACATGTTTTGCTTGATGTTTATTTTTCATGCAAAGGAAGTGAACTAAATTTGGGGAGGATTGTTGGAAAATTTAGTGCACTTGTGGGAATAGTTCACACCTTGTAATGGGTTAGAGGTACGGAGTGTACACCCATAAGGTCCATGAACACCCCGACTCTTGTAGTGGTTTGTATTGGTAGTGCTTGGTGAAAGTACTGTTGTGGTTACCACCGATTATCAGTGTTTCCACTGAAGCAGTACTTCCACTGGATCAGTGTTTCCACTGAAGTGGTGTTTCCACTGAAGTAGTGTTTACACTGGTGGTGTTTCCACTTAAGCAGTGTAACCACCGATAGCACTATGAAAGTAATCGGCTTGTAACGGCTTTGACCTATTCAAGTGGCAGTTTCAACCGCTTAATGACCACGTTTAATTGGTCATGTAACCACTAACGGCTATAATGGGGATAATTATGAGGCTATTAATGGGCCGATTAATACTCATAATTCCATTGAATTAGCCAAGAGTATTATCCTATAAATAGGATATCTGATTATGCATGAGAGATACACAAAAAACACTAAACACTTATAAGCGCAAGGGTTATTGAATTGTGCCTAATTCCATAACCGCATTTGGTCTTATCCCAAGTAGATATTCGTGCAACCCAGGCATTAGGGTCGAATAGTTTACTTTGGAAAGTGATCACACGATTCCAAGTGATATCCGGTAACCACCAAGTGGTATTTGTTACTGCTGACCCTCTGTTTGTTTCTGCTGAACAGTTGAGCATTTCTGCTGAAGTTGATTATCTTAACCCTGTTGCTGGGAGAATAACCACCAACAGATAATTTAGTAACTTTCTAGTATTTATTTTTTCAAGAATATCATCCTTCCATCACTAGTTCTTAGTTCAACCGAAAATATTTATCATCCATAAAGTTATCGAGCAAAGTGTGCAACCGAAAAAACTGGTCACCAAAAAATGAACTATCGAAAGACATCAAAAGAAGTTACTACACGGGTAGCAGATAATCGTGCTAATTATTAGTAACGTTTGCGTAACAATAAGAGTTGTTTCAAAATGAAAGTTAATGCTAATTATCATTCTAAATTTACATTTAAATTTTTAGAAAAACTTCTTGTTCAATAGCCGAGTTGAACTTGCTCGGCTCTCCGTGAGTGAACACAATGAAGTTTAAACTAGTAGCCAGACCATGAAATCTAATATATAACAATAAGGATTTTCCAAGATATCTTGATCTCATGATCAATTTGATCATCAATATCATGTTACCGTTATGGAGTTATATATATTATGAACCCATAAACGCTTATACGTCGGATATCTGGTATTGCTGCAACCACTAGTTTCGTATTCTCATGCCTTCAAGAGCACATCAATATGTTGTAAAATGTCATTTGGTGACAAAATCCGTGACGCGTTTTGCTGTATATAAACGGGCCTTTTATCGATGGAAAAGCTACTCTTGTTGATGATGATGGTAACCTTGTTAAAAAGGTTGATCATCCAGTTAATAAAAAGGATTTTTCGTCTACTTCTTCTACTAAGAGGGTTAACCCATTCTCTAAGGTGGGAGAGATTGTTGATTCCGATAGTGATGAAGAGGAGGTTGTGAACATTTTTGATGAGTCAGTGAACCTATTTGGTGGTGGTTATGATCGTGAAGATGATTATGATAACTATGATTATGATAACTATGCGGATCAGGTCTACGATCTTTCAAAGAATTTGGATGCCCTTTACGGCACGTATGGTATCAAGCTCCAAGGCCTTGGTAGAAAGTAATTTTGTTTTCATAGGAGTCTAATGTTATCTTTTGAGTAATAGTTTATTTTCTTGTTTCGAGAATAGGAAGTATCTTTTTATTAAAGCTTTCCGCCTATGTAACGGGCTGAGATATGAGATTCAACCATATCATTTGTACTTAAACGTTTTTTGGAGTAATATATGTACCGGGTCTTTAACCTTTTACAAAAAAAAAATGTGTTGGATTGTGAACATATTTTATAACATATGTCCAGATCGAACTCAAGTTTATGGGATTGCACGCGTTAGGTTTAAAGATTCAATTTATATAATTAGTATTAATAATGTATTGTATTAATTATTTCACGAAAAAACCACTTACCCCACACATCGGTGGAGAGATGGTTTTTACTAGCTATGAAAAACATATATAATAAACCCTTTTAGGCTTCATTATTCTCATAACTTGAAAAACCTAACAAGTCTATTTTCTCTTTTCCTTCTAGAGCCAATCGATCTCCTCCCAAAGAAAGGCAAGGGTTTCGATTTTGGTTGTTGGAAACTAGATATTGATTTGTTTCTTGATCGAGAACTAGCATTCTAATTGAATTGCTATAACAACGTGTGTGCGAGAACGTAGAGAAATCTTACTTGGATTTTTGGTGGTGAAGTAATCGACTTTTCCATAAGTAGAGTTATATAAACCCTAATTTAGGGTATATTATGTTCTTGATCTTAATTGGAGATTTTCCTTAAACCCTAATTCACGTGGAAGCTAATAAGGTACGTTTACTTTTAAGATTAATTAATTATGCACTATATGATCTTATTTATTTCGCTGCGTACTTGTGATTAATTATATGTCTTTAATATGATTGGTAGATTACATATATTCCAACAAAAAGGCGAGGTAAAACTTCAATTTAGTGACAAAATAGTGGCACCCGTCACTATATGATTATTACATAATATTACCATGTTAGCATGAGCTAGTGCAAGATGATTGTCTTTTCGCTTCGCGACAATCAGTGACCAAATAACAAGGATCAGGGAATTGGAAGTATGGTGACAAAAACATAGTGGTATTTAATAACTATTTATATAAGCTGAAAGTTTAGAAAGTTGGAACTTTTGTGACAAAAGGCTGTAGTAGTCAATAACGAGAAACCGTCACTAAGTGAAGTTCATTCTCCGAGTTGTAATTTAAAGGTTATTGACCAAAGTCTTTTGGCATTTCATCTAGTTTTGACAGTTTAGTGATTTGGAAAAGTTAGTCACGGAGTTAGAAGTTGTGAAAAAAAGTAGTTAATTACTGTAGTTAAAAATTTAGGGAATTTAAAAATGCTTGTGACAGGAAAATCGTTGTCACTTAGTGAAAAATAAGCTTTAGTGCGCTGGAAAGATATTAAAATTTGTATGTCAGCAGAATCTATGTGTGTTTTTGTTCTTTTACTGGCGGCTTTTTATGTGACTTACTAAATTAAACGGTCCGGATCTTGGTGTCAGCAATAAATCTTTAATAAGATTCGATAGTTACTTAAACTATGGTTTCTAGTTTTTGCACCAAAATGTTAGTAAAAATGTTTATGGGATTTATATTATTCTATGAAAGGATTTGCTACGTAGTTTGACTACTTTTCTGCTCACAATGTGCAATGTTTCGCGACTTATTTTGCGCTTAATTTGGGCAAGTTGATATGCCATGGCGAATAAGGTGAATATTCATGTGGTTCATTTACTTTCATGCCCTAATCTAGATGAAGAACTTGTACGTTCAAGATCTGGGAGATTGCATTGGAATAGCACCGTGAGTGGCTCTAATTTCTCGAACGTGAAATCTCACTACTAGAAAAAGGGGCAACACCTACAAATTTTTCCTAGGAAATTACCTACGAAATTCCGAAAAATTTCCTACGGATTAAGAGAGCCATTATTAGTGACTATTTTCCTAGTAATTTCCTAGCGATTATTGACGGATACGAAACTCTCACAAATCCGTAGGAAATAGTGACAGTTTTCCTAGGGATTTCCGACGTATACTATCGCGTCGGAAATCCTTAGGAATTTTTCAACTATTTCCTAGGGATCTCCAAGTGATTGACTAAAAATCATTAAAAATAGTGATAATATACGCCGCTCTTATTATACATACATACGTGTCTATATTAGGATGATAACTTATCATATGATGTCAAAAAAGTATGAGCTAGGGTACAAACATAAAACAAGTGTAAATGTGTTTCCGATTATGTATAACCCTATTTCCGTGTGCATATGCATGTGTTAGTATAAGTACAACAATGTATGACTGTTTGTTTATAGGTAGTTTGTATGTATGTATGAATGATATGATGTAAGTGTCTATTTTTGTGTTTGTATGCTAAACTATATGGATAAACATGTGTAATGTATGTGTTCATATACGTAGACAAACATTTAGATAACTAATTCATGTAAATATGAATGTACGGGACTATATAACATGAGTCACACTTTTGCATAATGTTTTCTAAACGTTTGACAAAAAAAGACTAGGAAATCCATAGGCGATGGTTGCAATTTCCTAGGGATTTCCGACGGATTTTATTAGTTTTTTAAATATTAATATTATCCGTCGGGAATCCCTAGGAAGTTAGGGTTCAGTTTAAGCATGTTGCGCGCATAACCTTGTATTGTTTTTTATTGTAACTCTTCATACGAACCCCCACTTTTGTTTACTCAAGAGGCAACGGAATGAAGACTAGAACAATTTTGATATTTTGACCCAATTTTATTGTAACTCTTCACTTGTATTGTTTTGGCCATAACTCCTTCATACGAGCTCCAATTTTGATTATTCAAGCGGCCACTAAACCGGGAGAAAGAGATCTAAAACAATACAAGGCACGACGCACAACTGCACTCTGTGACGTGTGTCAAATAGAACATTTTGGTAATATGACAATTTTTGGCTCAATTTCGTTAATTCAATCATTTCTAATGTGTTTCTCGGAATTTTTAGAAATATCGATGATTTACCAAAATTCTTAGCTCCCCTTAGTAGGGCTGAGCACCGCAGACCCCAAAACCGACCGAATTAACTCAAACTTGATCAAACCAAAGGACCAGCGGTCGGTCTCAGTTCTAACTTTTTTCTTATTTCGGTCTCGGGTCGATCCGGTCTAGTCTGATCTTACAGAAAAACCGACCATTATGCCTTCTTGGACTGGACCAACCCAGATTGGACCGAACACATTCGATCCGGTCTTCGGTCTGGGGTTTTGGGCTAAATCGGTCTTAGTACGGTCTGGGTTTAGTCGGTCTGGTGTTAGCCCGATGCTCACCGCTACCCCTTAATAATAATTTTATTTATGATACAAATTTAATGCTTGTTTTCAACAATGTACAACAAATAATTTTTACTTATCACCCTAAAATTCATTTTCCCCCAAAATAATTTTACTTATCACTCTAAAATTCATTTCCCCCCAAAATAATTTTACTTATCACTCTAAAATTCTTTTCCCCCCTAAAACCCGATCTCAATTTTCATTCCCCCCAAAACCCATTTTTACTTCCCCCCAAAAGTTGACTTTATTCATTATATTTTCCCCAAACCAGATCTCATTTCTCCATATTCCTCCAAAACCCGATTTCACCATTCCTCCCCTGACCCCAAAAATTCGACCAATCTCGCTCATCTCTTCAGATCCGTCATTTCCCTGCTCAAAGGTTAATTCATGTGCTTTTTTTAGTCTTGTATATGTTAGGTAACATACCAACTGTGAAAGTTTCATGCTATGGAAACAATAGATGGTTAATTAATAAATTATTAGGTATTGTAATTCGTTTCATATGTTGGTTTTGTGTTAGGTACAAAACATAATAGTTATTATTCTGTTTTTGTTTATGTTATTGGTCCATGGCATGAAAAAGTTTGTTTCTTGGTTTTCTCGAGTTTCGATTTGGTTTGATTCAAAGTGAGTTTTTTCTCATGTTTATTTTCATTGTCATGTAATCTTAAATTTTCAGTTAATGCCAATTCAGTTTCCTAGTTCTATTTTATCATTGCAGTTTCTTGTTCTTCCATTGTTTTACTGTCGTTAAAAGGTATTTTTTTTATGTTGAAAGTGTCTCACAAAGTCTCATTTCAAGTTATTAGTTCGGTTCTTATCAAGAAAATCTCAAGTACTCGTCATGAAAATCTGTTTTTAGTGAGGTTAACCCTCATAAGGAATTGTTTGGTTTAAGCTTGGTTTGAGTCATAAAGCATGTTCTACCCATTTTGACTTTTTAAGTCAAAGTCAGTTTAAGGTTTTAAAGCACTTTTGAAACGTTGAAACTGGTTTAAACAAGTTTGTACAAGTTGAAAGAGCAAATAATTTTCTGCATTTCACAACTGTGCAGAACAGCAGCTTATAGCTGTTGTTCATGACCCTTTTTCTAAGCTTATCTGAAGTTCAAACTCGGCAACTTTGCTTTCTTTTAAGTCTTGATGTTCCATATTTAGCCTTTGTACATTTTATTTGCATCTAAATTCTCTTTAGTTTAGTTTAAATTGGAGTTGAAAACTGTCCCTTACCATTTTCTTGTTCTGTCTCAGTTGAAAAAGGGCCCATAACAAGCTGAATACAGCTTATTGTTAAGCTCGTACCTGGATTAGCAGCTCACTTCCAGCTTAAAAATAAGCCCCAAAACAGCCACTTCAAGCTGCTAACAGGTCACTGCCTTTTTTTTTGCTTAGCTTATTTATAGTTAATTTAGCTTATTTCAGTTTTACAATGTTCAATGATTTTATTTAGATTAGTTTAGTTAACTATCAGCTTATTAGGTGCTTATTTATGCTTTTTCTTTGCTTATTTTTCCATTCTCTGAAATGCGGACCAATTAGTTTCATTTTTATTTTGTAGTTCAGATACACTATGTCAAAGTGACCATCAAGTAATGGTAAAGGTAAAGAGTCTGCTGGAGATGGCCCCAAAGGTAGACCTACTAATCGACCCGGAGGTAGACCTCCTCCTCAACATGAAGCTAGATGTGTAGGTAGACCCACAGGTCGTCTTGTTAGTAGACCCACTGGTCGTCTTGTTAGTAGACCCACTGGTCATTTTGTTAGTAGACCTAAAGGTGTTGGTGCAGGTAGAGGTGGAAGTAGTAGTGCTTCTGGTAATGGTGACCGGTTTGCAGATGACCGGGGATATATAGGTGAGTATATTGATGAGGGCAATAGGCACGTAGTTAGACCAAGAGGTATACATGGTGGTAGAGGTGGACATGGTGGTAGAGGTGGACATGGGGGTAGAGGTGGTAGAAGTAGTGTTGTTGGGGAAGGTGATGACATTGCAGATGAGGATGATCACACAGAGGATCTTGAGGAGGGAATGGATGAGCTTGACATGGAGTCATCACAACGTCGACGCGGCACAAACATAGCTGATACACCACCTACGGAATCATCACAGAGGAGTTGGATTTATCCATATCAGAATGGGTATGTTCTAATTGTTGTGACATCTTAACATTCAGATAAAAAAAATGATACTGATGGTTATTGTCTGTTTTGCTTTGATTATGTAGCTTTACCGAGCCACGCGGTTCACCGACAAATAACATCTATCTTCAAGTATTCCTTTGATGGTCCTTGGGCTACATGGAAGGAGGTACCAAAACGTGATATCAAACTTATGTGGGAGCGTTTTCAGGTTTGTAATTACAATTGCTTATAATTTGATAAGCTAGACGCTTTAATAAGCGATATGTTTAACTTATAAAGTGTTGCACGAACCATATGTTAACTTGAGAAGTAATGCTTGTGTAGGAGTTATATCAATGGGATGCTCAAGTGGAAGCCTTAGTTGAAAAAAATTTCAAAGACTATTTGAGTAAAAGGTTTTCTGATGTGATGAGTGAATGTCGACTAGAAGCCGCACGCCGTGCTAGTGATGCGGGTACCCCACTTGTTAACCAGGACTTTACAATACTTAGGCCCTATCCCCCAATCTGGATTGAGCCAGAAGATTGGTCTGACATGATTGATAGGGTGTGGAATACCGCTGCATGGAAAAGAAAGTCGAAAGCTGGTCGTGAAAATAGGAGCACCTTGGTTGATGGACAGGTTTCAAAACACACTGCTGGCTCAATTCGGATTGATCAACATCGTCTAAGAATGGTAAAGATATATTATAGTATTCTTGTTTTCATTTCTTATAAGTTAAGTAAGTTTTTGATGTAACTTAAAATATTCACTTCGTAGGAAAAGGAAAGAGGTGGTCCAGTAAGTTCCTTGGAAGTTTATCAACGTTGCCATACAAAGAGAGGCACAGATTCAGAGTATATTACCACTAGGGCGAAGAATGTGGCGGTAATTTTTTTTATCTCTTCTTAGTACAATTTGTTTAAGTACTTATTTGTATATTTAAACTAGAATTCTGTTTATAGGACAAGTACTCAGATTTGATGGAGGAGAAGTACGAGGCAGACCGCGAATGTCATCCTCAAGGAGGTGATAGGGAGATTTGGGAGCGGTCTTGTGGTGGACCCTGTAAAAAGGGACGATTTTTCGGATTTGGTGCCCCAATGGATCTTGATTTGGCCTTGACAGGTACACCAAGCACGCCAAGTACCAGCAATTCCTATGCTCATCAGTCGAGTGTTGCATCTTCAGAAGAGGTATGTCTGTTCTATTCGGTTTTAATGTGGACACCATATTTTAACGGGCTTTTTAGAATATTTCAGTTTGCATTTTTTTTAACTATATATTGTAAAAGAATCCCAACAAACAAATGCAACTTAATTATTCATCTTGTAACTAGTTAATTATTCATTTGAGAAAATGGGCCGTTTGTGAGGTTTGATAATGGGTTGAAATAAGCTGTTTGGATATTTGCATTTTCTGATTTCCTCGGTGTTTGGCTGCTGATTTGTTTGGTGTTTATGAGTATTCTTTTTGCTGTTTGGTTACTTATGCCGCTTGCTGTTTGGTTATATACTTTGGTTGTGTTAGGTTCGTGATATGGTAGTTATTTGGTTGTTTATGTCTACTACTGTAGGTTGAAAGCTTGAAAGATCAACTAGCTGAGCAAGAAAAGGTGGCACAAGAACGGGAACAAGCTGCCAAGGAGTTGCAACAGGCTGCTGAGGAGCGGGAAAGGTCAGCTGAGCAGCGGGTTAAGGAGTTAGAGGAGCAAGTAAAATACATTGCTAACATGCTTAAAACTCTAAAACCGCCACCTTCTCCACCTCCGAGTTAGTTAGTTATTGGGTATCATCAAACTTATTTTGTTTCTGGAAAGTTTGAACATGGATATCTAGATACCATCAAATATTTATCTTTTGTTAACATGACTAGAAACAGTTTCCATGTCCTAGCTTTTTTTTATCTTGTTCTATAAGCTTGGATGCTAGCGAATTCTAATATTTTGTGTATGAAATGTAGTTTCATGGTTTGATATTTGTTGGTTGTGTATTCGGTATTAAATCTCTTGCATCAGTCTTTTAATGATTATCATTTTTAATAATATATAAATTGCAAAAAACTATATTTTGTAGTAGGAAATCACTAGGGAATCCAAGTGAAATTTGGTTGGAAATCGCTAGGAAACAATTTCCGTCACTAAAAATTCCAAACAAATTCACTAGGAAATTTGTCGCTATTTTAGTAACTATTTCCTACGAATGTTTGTCATTAGGTTTGGATCTATTGTGAAGGATTTCCTAGGGAGAATATCCGTCGGAAAGATATAAAATCCGTAGGAAAGCTTCGTCACTAAGCGTTTCCGAGCATGGTTTTCCTTAGGGATTTTTTTCGTCGGAAATCCATCACTAAAGGCTTTTTGTGACGGATTTCCTAGGGATTTTGCCGTCGGTATAGGCCTTTTTTCTAGTAGTGTGTAGATCGTGCTCCCACATAAACCAGGATTGCTTCGTCTACCACGCCTTCTCCAATATGGCATTGTTAATTGGAGGTTGGGTCTCATTGTTAATTGGAGGTTGGGTCGGTAGTGAATTCCCGAGCTGCAAAAGACAAAAATTAGCTAAAATTGGTTGAAATCATACCAGCACTAATGCACCGGATCCCATCAGAACTCCGCAGTTAAGCGTGCTTGGGCGAGAGTAGTACTGGCTTGGGTGACCCGCTGGGAAGTCCTCGTGTTGCACACTTTTTTTTAAATAAAAAAATTTGTTCCACTTTTTGGCGAAACAGGCGATCATGCGATACCCTAAACCTCTAAATTGATTCTAATTTTTCTTGTTAATTCATTCTTGTGTTCGTCTAGTTTGAATTGCGATTAAGGTTCTAGACGTTCTTAGGGGTCTTTAGGGTTTATTTTCCTGATTCGTTGTTAGGGTTTCTACTTCATTCATTAATTATACACATTTAGTGAGACATAATCATGGCAGGCGATTGATTTTAAGTGTTGTTTTCTGTCCGAACCCAAATCTTAGGGTTTTACGTAATTGAAGTGTGACCCTTTTTGTTACGTGAGGGTTGTATGTTCTGCAGATGGAGAAAGGGTTTTTGAGTCCGAAAGGGAGAGGGAGTGGTAATGGTGTAAAGGAGAAGCAGTGTTCGTTGGTTCATGATTCTGCTAAGAGTGTTAATCGTGTTAATGTGGAGGTTGGTAGTTCGTATAGTGTGAATGAAGAGGATGTTACTACTAGTAACATTAATCTGGAACAAACTGTTGAGACGTCTGGTGCTATCAATACGAGTAAGGAAGACACGAATGTTTTAGATGCTAAGATTCAAAACTATGAAAAGCTTATACTGGAAGGAAAACTTGTGTTCTTGGATGACGATGGAAAGCCAATGAAATCTGGACAAAAAGCTCAATTGTGTGTGCATGAACCTGGTGTCAATGTGCATGGCATTGAATCAACTGCTGAACCAAGTGTGAATGTGATGGATTTTTCGTCTAATCCATCTAAGGTAAATGAGCCATTAGGTCAAGATGCTACTTGTACTAAGACTAATGTCAACCCAAAAATTGACTCAACTACGAAGCCGGTTTTGTATGTGAGTGCTACAGTTTCTGAAACGAGGAAAACTAAAGCCAATTTTCGACATTTGGAAGTTGAGAACAAGTGTGAAGGTACCAATCTAGCGATCCCACTCAAGACTGTCGAAGTGGTGAGTAACAAGTTTGAAAACACTCTTTATGGCTATTTTATTGGTAAAAGAATTGTTTTTCGGTTGGTGAGTATTTTGTTCAAAACGTGTGGGCAAAGTATGGTATTATGAAGGTTATGATATATCCTAAGGGATTATTCTTCTTTAAATTTGATTCGAAGAAGAGTTTGGATGATGTTCTTAAAGGTGGTCTGTGGATGATCCACAATGTTCTCATTATTCTTAAACCATGAACCATGAACACGAATTTTCTTAACAAAGATCTAACTCATATCCCTGTGTGGGTGAAACTCCATGACGTCCCTTTGGCTGTCTTCTCAGAGGATGGTTTGAGCCTTATTGTGACCAAACTTGGAACTCTAAAGATGCTTGATTCGTTTACAAGCATGATGTGTGTTAAATCTCGGGATCGTAGTAGCTTTGCTTGTGCATTAATTGAGGTTAGAGCCGAACAAGAGCTAAAGGACAACTTGATTGTTGCTATTCCTTTACTTGATGGGCCGGGTTTCTTTTTAAAGAAACGGTTCGAGTAGAATATGAGTAGAGGCCATCGAGGTGTTTTTGCAAAATCTTAGATCACTATCTTGATCAATGTTCGAAAAATGTTGTGGTTGAGGCTCGAGTTGTGAGAATTTCGAATGGTGGTTTTAAAGTTGTTGTGAACAAACGTCATTCTGATAAGAATTCAAATGCGGAAGGAGGGTTGAAGGTTGGTCCAAACGTCCAATATAGACCAAAAGCTTCTTCAAACACTTCTAAAGCCACTACTTCGTATAAAGGAGAAAAAGAAGATGTCAATTCTAAAACCACTAATTCGTCCAAGGTAGGTAAAGAAGGTTGATAACATCAAATTATCCTGAAAATTAAGTGTCAATTTCCCCCGATAATGCTTGTAATTTATATCATTTATATGGATTTACGCTTGTTTTCCTTTATATTCCACTTTCAGGTAAATTACGAGCATTGGAGCTAAAGAGACGCGGAATTGGAGAATTATTAAAGATTTATCATAGTATGCTCACTTTGAAGATACGGCGTAACCACTTCTAAAGGTTACGCCAAAACCAGCAGATCTAGTGCAATTTACGAAGAATTAGATGATTACGGCGTAACTATTTTATTAGTTACGCCGTAACCAAGATCTGGCCTATAAATACCCCACGATTTCCAGCATTTCAGAGCATCCCATTTTCACACACTACAACCAAAGAATGTGGGAAGAAGCCAAAGGAAGGTCTAGAGGAGCATACGGAGCTATCTCCAAGGGAGAAATCACTCCCCTACGATAAGCATTAGCATTTTATCTTTTCTTTACTTTCGATTCATGTATTTTGTAACATTAAACATTGAATTGATTTGTATGGTTAATATGAGCGGCTAAGCACCTCTTGGTGCTGGCCTAGTTATGATTCCTTAATTATTTTGTTTGCGTTTACATTACTTCCGTATAATTATTTCTAAGTGTATGCATGCATAGTTTATTGGTAGCTACCCTTGTTTCGGTAGTTTTGAATGGCGGTAGAGGCTAGTTGCTTAGGAGATATGACCAACTGACCTTAAGTGAGTAGACTGAGATGGGAAGGGTAAGATATGACTAACTGACGACCCTTTCTACTTGTTCGATTTGACCAACTGATCACCTACCGTTTAGATGAACTTAAAAATTAGGGGGTGAGTGTCTAAGATGCTAGCGCCCGGGCACTCACTATTATAAGTCTAGCATGTAGCCGAACTTAATGACTCGGCTTAGGGGACAAGGAACAACTGGACTTATGAGGGGACACCTGTCTTCTCCAGTGGTGGCATCTTTGCTGATAGGTTAGGGCGAACTGACCAAATGTTGTCCTCTCGACTTTGACCCCACCTGAAGTAATTGAAAGTAATTAGAAATAGACATTACTAGCTCGGATGAATAACTAGGTTAGCATCACTCTCCTCTATTTGATCACACCTTTGCCTTTATTTGCTTTATTAGTTTATTAGTTAAATCGATATCAAAATCATCTTAAAATCTGTGACACCTAGACTTAGTTTTAATCCAACACACATAGCTCTTGAGACGACATCGGTTTTAGCGAATACTACACTGCACACGACCGGGTACACTGCCCGTTAGTGCATTAGGGTAGACCATAGGTATAACGAGACATTATAAATATTAAAAACCTGGTCAGTAAAACCTGCATCAAGTTTTTGGTGCCGCTGCCGGGGAGTTATTTTAGGATTTTTTTATTGAATCTATTTTTAATTTTCTTTCTTCTCTTAAATGTCAGGATACAAGACTAGAAGCTCGAGGCCATTTCTGGCCACCCCATTCGATGATCCGGAGAAACAATTTCGGACAAGAAAAGTTTACTCTCCGGTTCCTATTCATAACATCTTTTCGTTTTACGAATCTGACCAGTCTGATGCAGAACCAGAAGTCATTGATGAAAATAATATCGAAGAATTAATCATGGAGCAGTATTTGGAGCGACCAAATGAGTACTGCCAACGAACCTTCACACAGGATTCTAGTATGAAAAAATACTCTATTCCGGACCAATTTATTTGAGAATTACACGAGCTTATGTTTTCAGGAGATGAAAATGAGGATGTTCAGAATCATGTAGAAGAAGTACTCTACTTATCATCTCTTTTCAGCGCCCGGAGCATCCCGAGCTATTCGGTTACCACAATAATTTTTCCTATGACTCTTACAGGAACTGCGAAAAGATGGTACAATAAACTACAGAACGAATGTAAAGGAGCATGGGATAAATTAAGTAGAGAATTCGTCCAACAATTTTTCCCTCCTTAAAAAATGGCTAAACTTCTTAGTAAGATCCATCAATTCGTTCAAGAAGGAGAAGAAACGCTTTATCAAGCATGGGAAAGATTTAATGAGCTGCTTTATCGATGTCCCACTCATGATTTGAACAAATATCAGATCGTCTATGTCTTCTATAGGGGAATTAATGCGCTAACACGGGAATTACTTGATTCTCCTAGACCTATTCCTAGCATGATCCCTGACCAAGCCTTGGAATGTATTCAACGGATCTCTGAACATTGCTACAAATGGCATTTGGATACAGGGTACGGACCAAGAGATAATTTTGATCATAAGGTAATGAAAACATTGACGAAGCAAGAATACAATTGTGGTGAAATTTTCGAAAAGCAAAGGCTGGAAAGGGCAAATGAAGCTGAAGCCTGTAGGATTGAGAAGGTTAAGAGTGTATTCGGGACCAAAACCGGGAACAACATTGAAAAAAAGATTCTTGACCACATCAAGGAATCGAGGGAACGAGATGACAAAATTGAAAAAATGATGAAGATATTCGTGGAAAACACAGTCTCTTCTCTCAAAACTCATAAAGATCGGATTAAGGGATTGGAGAATAGTGTGAGCTCATGTTCGCAAGCCATCATAGATTACCTAGCTTCTCGGGAAGAGGAAGCTGTCAATACGGTAGAAACAATCCTTGAAGAACCGACTACCTTTTCGAAGAAGGTTATGCGACGAATCAAACTCTCACTTCTAGACAAAGCTCTACCGGTAAACGTCCCTCTTAGTAATTTCATTAAAATTGATCATAATAATATTTTGCAGGAATTAAGCAATGATTCCGATGAGACGGTTCAACTTAACGAGAGATGTTCAGCAGTTTTAAAAAATGAACTGCCACAGAAGGAAAAAGATCTTGGTTGTTTCACTCTCTCTTGCTTGATCGGGAGTCTCAATATGTGTAATGCCCTAGCTGATCTTGGAGTGAGCATAAGCATAATGCCTCGTTCAATGTTCCTACGTATGGGTATTGGTGACCTAAAGCCAGCCAAAATGAAGATTGAAATGGCCGATCGATCGATGCAGTCACCCTTGGGTATTGTTGAGAACATTTTGGTGAAAATAAAGAAATTTTTCTTCCCAATTGATTTCGTGATTCTGGATATTCCTGAAGACAACAGAATACCTATTATCTTAGGAAGACCAATGCTGGCTACTTCCCATGCACAGGTGGATGTTTTCGCCCGAAAATTAACTCTCGAGGCTAGCGAGGAAATTGACACATTTAGACCTAATTGTTGGGATATGAAAGTGCTGAAGATTGACAAAGTACTGAAGATTGATAAAGTACTGAAAACTACAAAGTACTGCTAAAAATAAAGTCAAAGTACTGCACATGAAGTCAAAGTACTGCAAGAACAAAGAATTGTTATATTCGTTTATAGAAAGTCTTGTAATTCTAGAACATTCAGTATTAGATTACTTATCGTACAAGGATACAAATTGTAAACCGACTAGGGATATCCTTGAGCCTATAAAAGGACCCCTAGATTGGCATTAGAGGTACGAATTCATGATTGCTTACAAGTTATTATTTAGAGTTTTAGAGAAGTTCGATATTCTTAGAGTTGTTGAAGTATCTTCATAATAAGCAGATTTAGAGTTAATAATAAAAGTTATTCTTCTTAGCTTTGTTAAGTAAATTCCGTATACTTAATAGAGTTTGCTCAGTGTTTTTGTTAATAACTTAGGATTTATCCGAGGTTGTTAAACCTTAAATAAGCTATTTAAGTTAGTTTGGTTAGAGTACATCGATTCAACAAGTGGTATCAGAGCTTGTGTGGAAACTCTGACTAAGAAGAAACCCTACTACAACAAAACCTAAAGATGTCGACTGAAGTTGCATCAACTCCTATCACAGAGGTATGTTCTAAGTGTCATGATTTTTATCAAAAAGTACTTAATGCTTATGTTTACGAAAGAGATAATTGTGTTAGGGCTAGGTTTGAGGTAGCTGGTTATCAAATAACCTTAGAATCTATGGAAGCTAAAATCTTAACACATGAAAATAATGAAGTAGCTTGGGCTGAAAAATATGCACAACGGGATTATCAGTTAAAACTAAGTGAATGGAAATTAAACTGTAAAATTTCTGAAATAGAGAAACTAACTAAGGAAAGAGATGATTTGTTAGCTAAGTTTACTACTTGGGGTGAGTCTGGTCTGTCACATGTTACCTATGTTCAAAAACAGAGAAGAGCTTACATTAAAACTGGCTTAGGTTTTGGAATGGATTTTGATAACATAGAAGAGAATCAAGCTGATGATGACCTAGAGGATATAACCACTAGTGATGATGAACTCATTAATTATGTAGACACATCTAGTAATGAGGATTCAATTAGTGAACCACCTCCTGAGTATAAGAAATATAATGGTTATCATGCAGTTCCCCATCCCACTGGAAGTCATCAACCCCCTAGGCCCGATGTTTCTCGTTTTGGAGTAGACAGTCTAGAGTTTAGGAAAAAGCTACTTGGTCAATCTAGGTCTGAAAACCCCAAAGAAACTGTTGAAAACAATGTTCAAAGTCAAGCAGTACCTTTAACTCAAAGTACTGCTCCACAAGCAGTACCTTCAGGAAAATCTTTTTCAAAACAAGATGCTAAACCTTTTAGGATAACTTTGGTCAAAACAGGTTTAATCATTCACCAAGAAGGCAAAATAGTTTTGGTCATAGACATAGAAGAAGTCACTTTGGAAGTATGGGTCAAAAACTGTGTTTTATGTGTTTTAGTCCTACTCATTTAATCAAGGATTGTGAACATCACTCAGAATATCTTAGAAAATTTCCAAAGAACAGACTGCCAACCGAAACCTAGAGAGCACAAACCACTGGAATAATTCAAATAGGGTCAATCACGAAATTTCTCACCGATCATAGATACCCACACCAAAGAAGACCTTTTTCAAAACCTTCAGATCTCACAAGATTTCTTAAGTAATCAATTCTGACTAGTACTTTCTCAAAGTACAGCTCAGCCAAAACAAGGTACTGATCACACTCTTTGGAATAGGAACCCTAGGAGATCTCATTACTATCAACCTAGAAGGTACTACAATTCATATAGGGGATATAGATCACAGGAACCAAGTGTTAAAACAGAATGGGTTAAGAGAGAAAGTATTGTTGAGGGACAAACAGTACTTTCAACAAAAAGTGAATCAAATGTTTTTGTAATACAAGAAAAAGAGAATGAACTTGTAAAAGAGAGTTGTGTTAAAAAACCAGAAAGTTTTGAAAATCCACATGCTAAAAATCAAAAGATAATTCTGGATCATGTTTTGAAAAATAGTGGAAATTACATACTCAAAGAATTTGAGTTTGTAACTCCACAAGGGGAACACAAGTCAGTAATGGCTTGGGTTCTTAAAAATCACTAACTCTTTTCTTTTTGTGTAGGGCAACCCAGAAGAGGAGCTTAAAGATCATCTAATTGTGGATAGTGGTTGCTCTGGAAGTATGACAGGAGACAAGGAGATTCTGTCTGATTTTAGAAATATTAGTGGAGGAAGAGTTGCATTTGGGAATGATCCCAATGGAGGAAGGATTACTGGCAAAGGAACTATTTAAGGGGATATAGTCCTGTGCATTGCTTGAGGGGATGATATTTATGTATACTTGGCTTATACAGAGGAATTTGGAAAAGTACTGTTTATTATGAAAGTACTGCTTGGGAAAGTACTGCATACGTGGAAGTACTGTTTGTCTTATTAAAGTATTGTTCCAACGGTAATATTGAGGGGTAATTATTACTAACGGTAACTTTGGTATTTATGGTCTGTGATTTTTCAAATCTCACCTATAAATAACTACTCTCCGATTTTCCCTCTCATATTGATACTTTAGAATCTCTTCCATATTTCTCTCACTTTCACCTATATTATTTGTCATATCTCTTGCTGTGATCACATAATCATCTATGGCGAATCGTCCTACAGTTTCAAAGCACAATATGGTGGCTAATTTAGATAAGACTGAAGCGAATGCAATCTTTCATGATATAATCGATTATCTTACTGGATCGCCAATCAGTTATGCTCTTTTAGTGGAGCCGAATATAATTGAGCCCTGGATTCGAGAATTTTGGGCTACTGCTAGGGAAAATATGGAGAATGATGAATTTTATATTAGAGCTACAGTTGCTGGAAGAACTTTGAAGATTACTGAAGCCTCCATTAGAGAAGACTTATTGTTTAATGATGAAGATGGGGCTATTCGTTTCGATAAGCAGTTGATTTGGGATACTTTTGGACATATTGGTTATGAAGGGTCTTTAACAGAACAAACTTTCAAGAAACAACTATTTTGTCCTCAATGGAAATTTTTAGTTCATGGATTGCTTCATTGCATAAGTGCAAAAAGTACTTCATGGGAACAATTTGGATCAAATATAGCATCTGCTATTGTGGGCTTGGCTACAGATCGTGTTTTTAATTTTTCAAGGCTAATTCTTGATGGTATGCTTTCCCATATCACTCATGGTTCCAAGTGGCTGATGTATCCAAGATTTGTTCAAGTATTCCTCAACAAACAACTTTCAGATATTCCTAAGCCAACAAATCTTTTACCTGTTGTGGTTCAACAAGCCAAAATTTTCACCTTTATGGCTAGGAAGAGTGATCTTTTCACTGGAAGGGATACTCCCTTAACTACTTCCATGATGGAAGTTGTTCAAGCTGTTAGAGCAGATGCTAAAGAAGATGAAGCTAGTGAAGGAACTGCATCTGCAAGTACTGCATCTCAAAGTGCTGCATCTCCAGAAGGTACTGCATCTCAAGGTACTGCTTTTCCAAGTACTGAAGTTCAAGAAGATGTTGCAGTTTCACCTTCTCTATCTCCACAAAGATCTGTTCCTGATTATCAATCAGAGGAACATTCACCAATTCAAGGAGATGATTCACATACCATATCCCCTGAAGGTTTAACATTGGATAATTATGTTTTGACAAGGGAGTTGGTTAAGTTGAAAAAGACTACTGAAGCTCAAGCTAAGCAGATTAAGAAATTGAAGCTCAAGTTTAGACGGCTAAAGCATTTTGTTTGGCCTTTGGTTCAACATCATCTTATATGGGTCAAATCAAAGAAGAAGGAGCAAAGGCAGTCTAAGAAAACAAAACGCCAAAAGGTTCACCAACAATCTTCTGTCCAATTGGGGAGGAATTTAGAAAAAAGGAATTTGAAAGAAGATATTATTAAGGAGGATGAACCTCAAGGTACTGAAGAACATGAAAAGACTGAAGAATAGATCATTCAAGATACTGAGGAGCAAGTTCAAGTTCAAAGTACTGATGATCAAGGTACTGAAGATCAAAGTACTGCTTTTCAACAACAAGGATCTTACAGACAAGAATTGATTTCTCCAAGGTTGTTAGAATTTGAAGAAGAAGCTGGTCCTTCTACAACTGTACATGAAGAAGTTGTTGGTCCTTCTACTGTTATACAAGAAGAAGAAGCTATACCTAAACCCATCCATACTGCAAGTGAAGATGAAACCATTGCTGTAATTTTGCAAGGTTTATCACAACCAAGGGGTGGTGTTCATATTCCAGGAGTGCAAGAAGAGGAACAACAAAGAACTTCTCAACCTGCAATTGATCCTAAGGATAAAGGAAAAGGTGTTTTGGTAGAAGTAAAGAAGAAGAAACTAACTTTAGCACATATAAGAGCTACCCAAGAAGCTTTGAATGAACAAGCAGCTAGAAAACTTCAAGAAGAATTAAATGCTAAAGATAAAGAAGCTCGAAGTCAAGAAGCTCAGAAAGAGAAGCAGACTAGGAAAATACAAGAAGAATTGATGTGAAGCTGCTGAACCATTACAATACCTACTCCCAGATTTATGCCAAGAAGATCTAATCTAGCTAAAGACAGAAATGCAATGATGGCTTATTTAAAAAGTCAAGGGTATAAAGGATTGCGAGGTTTAATTATTTTGAGATGAAAAGATTGTATGATGTCTAGAGAAGCTTATAAGAAAAATGTTGAAACATCAAAGATTTTAGAGATGAAGCTACTTGGATGAAGAGAGAAAGAAAAGTTTAAAAAGAAAAGAAAACCGAAGTTAAAGATGTTCAGTTCTCAAAGAAAGAAAAAGTTGAGTTAAGATCTGAGACTAGGGATGAACTAAGAAATTATCTCAGAGTAGTAGATTTTGAATATTCAAAAGAAGATGCTGACATGAAGATGAACAGATCTCAGATTAGTGCTTTTGAAGTTGTGGAATCCAAAGAAGGAAGTTATCTGATGTTTCATAAAGAAGATGAAAGTTTCAGAGTGTTCAAAAGATTATGGGATTTATTGCACATCATAGATAGAGTGGATCTATTCTATTTATATCATGTGGTGCGAGCTTACTTCAAACATAATTCATTAGAAGGAATTGGTTTAGTTCTGCTTGGAGATCTCACAATTGTATGGGAAACTGAAGAGCAAAGCACTGATGAAATTTGGAAGAATTAAGAAAATTGGGAAATTGTTTGCTGGAGATTCTTTGAAGAGTCTGGAGTTCATGTTTTAGAGCTGGAAAATGGTACAATGATACACATGTTTGCAAATAGAAGATATCCTCTTACAGTAGATCTTATGAGGAGGATGCTAGAGCATGGAATGGAAGTTGAAGAAGACAATGAAATTGCTTGTAAGCTCATCAATTTGTTTATCAACCGACTACTATTGCTGATGAGGATGAATAACTGGTATGAATCTTAATTGAATAAATTATTTTTGATAAATCAGATTCTTTATTCAAAGTATCGCTGATCAAACAGTACTTTCATCAAAGTATCGCTTGCGCTTTTAACCGTTAAGTGCTTTTGAAAGAAACCTTTTGTTAAGTAACAAATATTTTGAAACAAAGATTGAATAAAATAAATGGTTTTTGAGATGGCAACATCAATAGGTCATCAATCCACCATGGTTACAAAAGGATTGGCTAATCCATGAGCAAACGGCTCTGGTAAAGATATTTCAAATCCGTTTTTAGTTAACAACTTGCTAATAAGTTGTATGGTAATCAACTCACCATATCAGTTAATGTGAAGAGTTGGCTAGCCCACAAGAAAATGGCTTGTGGTAAAGGCTGTGGAAAAACCATTATTTGGTAATTAGTTCACCATGATGAAAGAACTAACTAGTACAGAAGGGTACAACTTTTGGAAAAGACAACTCAAATCTGTTGATAGATGATGATTTGCTAAAAATCATATGGTTATCAATGTACCATGGTCTTACACACCAAAACATTCGGCTACTCCAGAGTTAATGGCTTTGGTAAAGAGATCTAAATCCATTAAATTTTCAATGATTCACCTCTCACAGGAGTTAACACACCTGGAAGTGATGAGAATAGTATGCAACTTAAAATGAATTGATGTACAAATCGTCATATGTTCTGTCGTTTTCGAAAAAAGATGGAGCTTCTTTGGATGATGCTGTAAAAGAATAATTCTAAAGATACTTTGACAAGCACAGAAACTACAAAGATAAAATTCAAAGACATAGAAACAATCTGTCCTTAAAGATGAAGCTGTTAAAGATAAATTCACAAAGGAACTTGAAGTCAAGCTAGTAGAATTCAAGTTAGAGGAGGATTGTTGGGATATGAAAGTGCTGAAGATTGACAAAGTACTGAAGATTGATAAGGTACTGAAAACTACAAAGTACTGCTAAAAATAAAGTCAAAGTACTGCACATGAAGTCAAAGTACTGCAAGAACAAAGAATTGTTATATTCGTTTATAGAAAGTCTTGTAATTCTAGAACATTCAGTATTAGATTACTTGTCGTACAAGGATACAAATTGTAAACCGACTAGGGATATCCTTGAGCCTATAAAAGGACCCCTAGATTGGCATTAGAGGTACGAATTCACGATTGCTTACAAGTTATTATTTAGAGTTTTAGAGAAGTTCGATATTTATCCGAGGTTGTTAGACCTTAAACAAGCTATTTAAGTTAGTTTGGTTAGAGTACATCGATCCAACACTAATGAACTTCTATCCACTCAAAAAGTTTTTGCAATTGACCCCATTGGTGATTTTGGCGATGCATTAGAGGATTTTCTTAATGACTCTCCGAAAACTCCTACAAATCTTGGCGAGATAGCTTCGGGAAAGGATTTCAATGTGTTCATAAATTTTGAAGAAGAATACCTAGGGGTTAGTGCCGATGATTTCTCTAGCGACATCGAAATGGTTCCTTGGAAAAAATCTGAAAATACACTTACACAACCTGACCAACCAAAGTTTTATGAGATGGGAGCTCGAATCCATCATAGAAACCCTCATTATCTAAAAATTTCCTGCAAAATTGGGTTCATTGATTTCCATCCATTCATCGACACAGAATCCCCGGTTAACATCATTTCTAAGGAATGCTACAACTAGGTTAGGAAAAAAGAACTCAAATATAGAGGAAATAATTTCCTAGGAATTGCAACAAACATCAATGTCTTTGTTGGGACTCACTCATTTCTGGTGGACTTTGTGGTTTTGGATGATGTTAGCGAATTCATAGAAGATGGGCTAACCGGAGTAATTTTCGGGGAAACCTTTTAAAGAACTTTCTGGGCTAGACAAGAATGAGAAAGAAGGGCTGGTATGGTTAAAGATTGGGAACGATAAAACGGGTTTTAAAATGCCACGGACTGTTACAAATTTTAAAAAATGGACAAAAAGGCAATTAAGCCATGCTCGACCACTACTCGACATAAGTGATGAAGAAAAGGTCAAGGGTATTGACCACCCTTATCAGAAGATCAAGAATTTTTACTCGGGATGGACTACAAACGGGATGAGAATCTGATAAGTTGGATCCAACATGGAGACTGCCATAACCACGAAATGACCAACAAGCACTGGTAGCCCCGAGGCTCTGAGTCTAACTTAAAGACTCGTAAATAAAGAAAAGTGCTCTTTCGGGAGACAACCCGAATTGTCCCTTTCTTTTATTTTATTTTCATTTCTGTTGGGTTTTGTGTCTTTAACCATTTTTGCAGGTGATGCAGGTTTTACTGACCAGGTTTTAATATTTATAATTACTCGTTATACTTATGGTCTACCCTAATGCACTAACGGGCAGTGTACCCGGTGGTGTGTAGTGTAGTATTAGGTAAAACTGAGGTCGTCTCAAGAGCTACGTGGATCGGAAATTAACTTAAGTCTATGTCACGATTTTAATATGGTTTTGATATTTGATTAACTAATTAACTACTAAAGCAAATATAAGCAAATAAAGGCGAGGATTGAGATCAATAGAGGAGAGTGGTGTTAACCTAGTTACTCATCCTAGCTAGTAATGTTTACGTCTAAATACTTCCAATTACTTCAGGTGGGGTCAAAGTCGAGAGGACGATTTGGTCGGTTCGCCCTAACCTATCAGCAAAGATGCCACCACTGGAGAAGTCCGGTTTTCCCTCATAAGTCCAGTTGTTCCTGGTCCCCTAAGCCGAGTCATTAAGTTTCGCTACATGCTAGACTTATAATAGTGAGTTCCCGGGCGCTAGCATCTTAGACACTCACATCCTAATTCTTAAGTTCATCCAAACGGTAGGTGATCAGTTGGTCAAATCGCACAAGTAGAAAGGGTCGTCAGTTGGTCATATCTTACCCTTCCCGTCTCAGTCTACTCATTTAGGGTCAGTTGGTCATATCTCCTAAGCAACTAGCCTCTACCGCTATTCAAAACTACCGAAACAAGGGTAGCTACTAATAAACTATGCATGCATACACTTAGAAATAATTATACAGAAGCAAAAGTAAATGCAAACAAAACAATTAAAGAATCATAACTAGGCCAGCACCAAGGGTGCTTAGCCAAACATATAGTAAATCATACCAACAAGAATGAATAAAACATGAATTGAATTGAACATAATGTTTGATATAAATTACTTGATGTAGAGCTAATAATAATGATGATTGCGAGTGAATTCTTCCTTCAAAGATAGCTTGGAACTGCTGGAAATTGCTATGGAGTGGTGCCCTAATAGACCCCTAGGAGAGGGGTGAAGAGAGATACTTAAAAATGCAGATTTAGGGCTGTATTTATAGGCCGCGACATGGTTACGGCATAATCTTAAGTAAAAATTACGCCGTAACTAGTTAGGGCGTAACTGATTTAAGAGTTACTCCGTAACTATAGTTAGGGCGTAACTATCTTTATAGTTACTGCGTAACTATTAGTTAGGGCGTAACTGTTTTAAGAGTTACTCCGTAACTATAGTTAGGGTGGAACTAATTTTAGGGTTACTCCCAAACCTCTTCAGCTTTTCAAAATGGCAATATTTCAACTTAGGACCTTGAGTTTCTTCATTCCAATGATGGAGACCAACATAAAAACGCGTTAATTGAGCACCGAACTTCGTATATAGTAATATTATGGCGTAACCAAATCACCGGGTTACGCCTTAATTCTTTATCTGCATATTCTTATCTGCTCCGAAATTATCTCTACGGCGTAACTAATTTGCCGTGTTACGCTGTAACCTTCAAAGTAATAATTATGGCGTAACCTAAGAGGAGGTTACGCGTATCCTTCATGGCATCATATTTACTGCAAACGCATTAAGTAGTTACGGCGTAACCTTCACAAATAATTATCAAGCCCTCATAGTTTGGGTTACGGCGTAGTCAAAAGTGCCACATACGCCGTAACTTGTCTTCAGAATATATTTCTTAGCCTTATATCACGTATTTTCTACTCCAACTCCTCATTTATCCTGTAATGCAAATATGAACGAGTATGAACGAATTAAGTACCATATTAATACAAATGAGGCTATAAACACGGGAATTCGATGTATAAAATATCAGGCAAATTTGATGTTATCAAATATTCCCCCACTTGAATTCTACTTGTCCTCAAGTAGACCCTTTAAATAATTCTTAAAAAGATATCTCCTAAGATTAATTGGAAGATATGAGTTTAAAAATCACCTAAGCTAGAAAATTCCAAACCGTGCACCTCACGAAAAAGGAATTGAAATCACACTCTCTCTCATAATTCACGTGTTTATTTTTGGGTGATCACTCAACTCCTCAGTCATGGCGAGTATTCTATCCTAGGCTTGGCAAAGATACTAATCTCCACCACTAGAGTCTATAGATGCAGCTATTCTAAAAGGAAATGGGTTGACACAACATAGGCTTATGGGGTTATTTTGTCATTACTAACGAGCTATGGCGAAAGGGAAAAAATCAATGATACATGACCAAATCCATGGCCAAGACACCAATGATTGCTCGCTTCCTCACCTAAACTCGATTCATGACTAAGGGTAGGATAAGACATGGGAAAACATTTAATGGGTGTAAACAAAAAGACACGAAACAAATAGATTCCTAAGTCCACAGTCGCCCCACCACTAGTCGCATTCAATCCCATAGCAAAAATCGAGGGTCAAGAGTCAAGGGGTCTTCAATAATCCAATACACGAGTTAATGCATAAGAAATGTAATGTGGTGCCTCATAAATTCCATAATCTAGGCAAATAAGATGCATTAACTCGGCCTTCATCATCAATGAAAAAAGTATGTGCCATAAAAAAATTTAAAATTTAGGTAATTTTAGCACATATTTTTACTAAAAAACTATAAAATTAACCATTTCTATCTCCCATCCCCCCTACTTAGGATGTACAATGTCCTCATTGGACAAATGTTGATTAAAATTTCAAAGGCGAGATAGAAACGTACGGGTTTCTAATTTTATCCGTAAGATAAAACGGATATGAAACAATTGCGCCTATTTGAACAAGGCGAGAACACTAATCATCAATAAACACTTGCTTGCATGCTCTATTTCTTTTCTTTTTTTTTCACTTTTTTTTATTTTTTATTTTTTATTTTTTTTATGCAAGACAAGGTATACATAAATATGACCGATACGAACATAAAAAGTATCCCCCCACTTGAGATCAACTATAATCTAAACCCGATCTTTCAAAACCCTTTATTCAAAACCCGCGACTTTCACTAGTGGAACCAAAATTAACCAACAGCGCCCGGACCATGGACATAAGGAAACTACAGGGTAGGCTAGGCGATAGGTGTAACGAAACAATATATATATGGTGAACAAAATGAAAGGAAAGGCTCTGTAGGGTCTAGGGGTATCTTGCACTAATGGAGAGTGCAACAAAAAGGATTTAACAAGGGGATTGACTAATCGATGTGAAAAGTCAATATACACAATACATATATGGGCTATTTGGGTTTAATCCTAAAATTGCCTTATATCCTAGCTGCACCAATTAGACCAAGTTACCTCAGTGTAATGCTCATGATAATGGTCTCGAAAAGATATGCAAGGCCAAGTTCTAAAGTCAACTACAGCCACCGGCACACTCATTTTTATGGAATTTATGTATAAGGGGAAAACGGAAAGGCTTATCCTCACACAATGGAAATATAGGGTATGTGTGCTCAGTATAGATTAATCCAGTTAAGTAATGAAAAACATGTCAAAATTTTACTAATGAAACACTTTTCATCAAAAACTAGAAAAACAAGGGCAAGTAAAATCAAGTGGGCATCTATGTCTAATCCCTTCCCCCCACTTGGGTCATACTTAAGCATAAAAGTGAAAGATAAGAAGGGTTAGAATTGGAACAGAAAACTCCCCTGGATTTGCTTGGCATGATCGAAGACACACAAGTAAACATGTCCCGCTTTGAGCTTTATGAGCAAACTTTAATAACCTGAATTCACTTAAGACAACCAAATGCATCATACTAGAAAAACAAAAAGAAATAAAAGAAAATGAAAAACCTAACTCACTTTCGTAGGAATCACGGTTGCATTTAGCGGATGCAATAAGCCTTTTAAACCACCTGGTGTCCCAAGTGGACGAGTATAGTCTCGTGAGGGTTTACAGGGAACACACCCACAAAGTTCTTTTAAAAATAATACAAGGTTATGGTATGTAAGTTTAAAATAAAAATTTTTGTTACAAGAGAGGTTACGGCGTAATCACATAAGTGAGTTACGCCGTAATTAGATAAAACCTGGAGACCTTCGATACCTTGGAGGAGGTTTACTGGCGTAACTCAAGGTTATGGTTACACCGTAACAATTGCACAGAATGGGAATTCCAGACTGGTTCCGGATTTTGGTGAGCTTAAACGCCATCCTCCTTGCTCCATTTCCTGCAAAAAATAAATACAAACATACCAAACCCAACTATTCTAATAAAATGGAAAAGAAAAGATAGGCATGGGGTGCCTCCCACGAAGCGCTTGTTTTTGTTCGAGTCACGAGCTTGACTCTACCCTTATTTACTAAGTAAAAGGGTGTTCATCCCCTCACTTGAAATCAAGTGTGGGTGAAAATAGCAATAAACACCATGAGGGTGTGAATTTGCTATGGGATGGGGAAATGATAAATTATGATCATACCTAAAAGGAGATGTCATTTCCCTCCATACCTTACCCATTTTAGTTAATGGAACAAATGATTGGTTCACCTCGTGACATGGCTGATCAATTGGCTCGTATGTCTCCTCGTTAATCACTGAAGTGTCCAAGATCTTGTCCTCTAATTCCTTTGCAAAATCAACTAAAATTGGTTCAATAGCTGGAGCTACATAGCCATCATCGGGTTATGCAATAAGCGAGGTTTGTTAAGGGTTGCGCAATTTCATCCATGTTTTCAGCAACCTGTATAAGAAAACAAGCAAGATTGTTAGCAATAAAAGAAGAGTTAGAAGTGTTACCATTTTGCGTTGTAATTGATTCCACATAAGCTTGTGCCATTGCTTCATCATCCTGTAAGCTCCATGCTTTTATCTTCTTCAATTGATCATTGCTTGTTTCTTCATTTCTCATAGCCTTAAAACATCCTGGAAATGGGATAGGTGGGACATAAGGTCTGATATAAGGTAAATCACCAGGAACCGGCTCGTTGTTGACTTCTTTCATCTTTCCCACCGTTGCTTTGATAGTTCCAACCATATTCTTTTTACTTTCCAGGACCTTTTGGTTTAATTCTTCAAGCTTAGCCTCCAAGCTTTTCATCTTATCATCAAGCTTCTTTAAATTTAAGTCCGCGCCCTCCTTGAATTTCCTAATCCATTCATCATTCGAGTCGTGCATCCTTTTTAAATTATCCGAGTATTTATTGACGGCTTCCTCCAATGACTAAATATACCTGACCTGCTCATATTCTTCTTGGCGAGAATGCTCTTGTGTAGCATGAATGTTCTCCTTAACCATCTTCATATCACATCCAATTTTATCGAGTTGCTTTGTGATGTTACCAATGTCATCCACACCTTTGCTATTTGTCTCCCAAGTGGTTGCTCCATCATACCAATTTCGTGAATGGTCAGCCATCTTTTCAATCGAACTAACGGCTTGTGCAGGTGGCATTGTAGGGATAGATCCTTGAGAGTCGAGCATTTGGCGGGATGGGATGTTTAAACCTTTATAGAAAATAAGGACCATCTGATGGTTCTTTGAGATCATGCGTTGGGCATCTGTAAAGAAGGTCATTATATCTTTCCCACGCTTCATCTAGCGTTTCATCCATCTTCTGTCTGAAACTCCTTATTTCTTCCATCTTCTTGGCAATCTTTGAAGGAGGACAATATCTCCGAATGAATGCTTTCTTTAAAAGATTCCATGTATTGATTGACCCAGCAGGAAGCATCTTCATCCATCTTCTGGCTGCACCAGTGAGTGTAATTGGGAACACTCTAAGCATTAATGCATCTTGAGTGACTCCTGGAGTGTGGAAAAGATCTGCGATCTCCAATACTTTTCGCACATGCAGGTGGGCATCATCATCATCAGTTCCCGCAAAGAGCTTTTGTCTAAGTTCCCTCATGAATTGGCAGCTGATCTCAAAGTTGATGTTTGTTGGGTTTATTGATTCGATGATACAAAACAATAAAGAATGAAACATCAAGGGCTTAAAGTGACAAAGATGAAACCTACAAAAAGATGGAAGGACTTGCTTGCAAAAGAAGATTTATTATTTAGTCCTTAGTAGAGATTTGTAAACCCTAATCCTCTAGTATATAAAGAGGACAAGGGATGTAGGTTTTAATAATTAAGTCTTCCATAATGTAGTCTAAAGGTGTGTGTGTGTCTAGGCGTCAAGTCCTCTAAGTGGACGCCTAGAATTTGTGTAGTTTAGCCTCAAGGATCTTTGATCCCTGTTACAATTTTAGTGTAACCGTATTATTCCGATCAAATAATATTTGAGGCTTGGAATGATTATTAAGATAAACCTTGTGTCAATAACTATGATTTGTTTTATTCCGCTGCGTACCAAGTTTATTGTCATTGTTATTGCTAACCCTAGAGGCTCAAAACGATCCATGGAGTCCTAACAAACTCCACAATTGGTATCAGAGCTTGGGGAGCTCGTTACCTAGGGATTCACAAGGTTTTATTGTTCGACGAATGGCGAAAGATTGAAAAAATTCGAGTCTGAAAATTTTCGTATATGTTTCTGCAGCACTGTTTTCAAACGATGATAACTTTTTCGTGAACCGTTGGATCGGGCTACAATTTTTACTGGAGCTTCTCAATATACCCATCTAACTTTTCACCGGAGGGATTGTCGATCTGAGCTCTCAATCAAAAGTTATTAATTGTCAAAGTCTGCTGCTGAAACATGGTAACAATCCGAATTTTTATTGTTTTTGGATATGTATGACGACAAGATAGCAACATGGTACAAGACCATCGCATCAAGTAATATGTTGACGTGAATTGAATCAAATAATTTAATTGCTAGACCATCAAATCAGGTAATAATATACCTCGTACTAATTGCTAATTGGGAATATTGTCGTCTTTTGCAAGAAGATACCTTGTATAAATTCTATTTTAATACTCAATATATCTCGTAATACTTGATATCAAGGTTTGCAATATAATTGTTATTAATTGGTGAAGTGGTAATATATATGGAGATTCTTATTGGCTGAAGGTTTACCGTGAGATGGATAAAGGGATTTTTATGAAAACTAACGTGGGAGTAACTTCACTATACTACTGCTACGTTATGGTGCACTGCTAGTGCTGCTGCTACTTGTTGGTTTGACGGTATACGAGATTTTTCACCATGCTGCTGCAATTTAATTGTTTGTTAGGGTTTCATGTTGTTCCAAATCGATACGGAGAAACACGACAGGTCACTATATATATGTGCTTCACAGAATGTTTAGTGCACTGATGGTTAAACAATTCCTACTGCTCGAGGTGAACAACTGATGCATTACTCGTAATCATGGCTAGTTTTCTCAACCACTGATAGCTTCATCTCGTAACCACTGACAAGCTTCTCAAAACCACTTCTAGTTATATCGAAACCACGGATAGCTTTACTTGTAACCACTGATGGGCTTCTCGAAAGGTAACCACTGCTAGTATTGTTCATACTACTGCTTGACTGGTGATTCTGCTACCAACTGATGATTGCATTTGACGTATCTATTACTGATACTCTTGGATTATTTCATGTGTTGTGAGCTCAAGTTGCTATTATGAATTTATTTGTGATGGTGATACGATTAGAGGAAAGTGCGTCATCTTCTTACTGGTTATTGGTGGATATATTGGTGTACTGTGATTCGTTGTGTTTGGAATGACTACACATGGGACTATGATAAAAGCACCTTGGTAATGCTATCCTTTACACAACAAGCGAATATCTCAAAAAGTGTAGTACTACTACTATATTTTATGTTGGTATTTGTTATGGGTTGCATGGTCACACATGTAGGTTTACTTTATTGTGTATATGTTAGTGTTCAAGTTTATTTGCGTATTGGAGTTCTTGAACTATACACGCAAGGTTTTGGTTTTTGGACGAGATAGGAAGATATAGGATAGTTTATGGATTTATGGAAGTGGTACGGAGTTTATTGGATTTTTTGGCGACACACACAGGAAGATTGGAAATTTGTTCATAAAAGGTTTCAAAAAGCTCGTATTTGGTTTATTGGACTAGTTGATTACGAAGATGGTTGAATATCACTAATTTGATGTTGTAGTTGAGTTTCACAGGTTTGTGTTCTTATCATATCTCAAAGTGGGTGTTACACTTTGTAGATAACTTATTCGTGCTTAAAGGATGTTGACGAAGACTTGCAAAATCTAGTTTTCATAGGTCAAGGGGTGGATGGATGAAGACCTAGTTAACTATCACTTAAAGGAGTTACATTGTAGTGCTCAGTGTCTCATTGAAGATGAGGATTTTGTCAAGAGATTGCGGTCTACTTATATGGTGTTAGTATAAGTTTGGAGTCACGTGGATAGTACAAGACATAAGACACAAGTTTGGGTTATTTTACTTCTTCATCAAATTCGTTATACTTGATTTTCTTTACAACTGATCATTACAAGGAGCTTACAGATTTGAAGAATCATTTGATGTTCATGCACAACTCAAGGGGAAGTTTCTACGGCTTATATTCTCCATTTGTTGATAACAAAAAGGGGAAGAAATATTGGAGTGGCGTAGCATGGATTAAGGGGAAGACAAAGGAAGACAAGAGTGTTTCATTCATGGTGAGATTTAATTATCTCAACTTCTGCTACTTCGTCTAGGGAAGTTCGTACAAGAATCGTGTTTGTTTTGTCATCATCAAATAGGGGAAGATTGTTGGGTTTATTGATTCGATGATACAAAACAATAAAGAATGAAACATCAAGGGCTTAAAGTGACAAAGATGAAACCTACAAAAAGATGGAAGGACTTGCTTGCAAAAGAAGATTTATTATTTAGTCCTTAGTAGAGATTTGTAAACCCTAATCCTCTAGTATATAAAGAGGACAAGGGATGTAGGTTTTAATAATTAAGTCTTCCATAATGTAGTCTAAAGGTGTGTGTGTGTCTAGGCGTCAAGTCCTCTAAGTGGACGCCTATAATTTGTGTAGTTTAGCCTCAAGGATCTTTGATCCCTGTTACAAGTTTAGTGTAACCGTATTATTCCGATAAAATAATATTTTAGGCTTGGAATGATTATTAAGATAAACCTTGTGTCAATAACTATGATTTGTTTTATTCCGCTGCGTACCAAGTTTATTGTCATTGTTATTGCTAACCCTAGAGGCTCAAAACGATCCATGGAGTCCTAACAAACTCCACAATGTTATCATTAAACTCGGGATATATGATGCCCGATCTTTGGTTACCTTGAGTCAAAGCAATGTATTCTTCCATAGTGAGCATGTCAAAATCTGAATTTTCCATATCCTGAAATATCATAAACAAACAAAAACAGAAAAGAAGAGAAAAAGAAAACCAAAAACAAAAATAAAAGAAACTTAAATTAAAATCCTAAATAGCTCCCCGGCAGCGGCGCCAAAAACTTGATGAAGGTTTACTGACGTGTTTTAATATTTATAAAATCTCGTTATACCTATGGTCTACCCTAATGCACTAACGGGCAGTGTACCCGGTCGTGTGTAGTATAGTATTCGGTAAAACCGAGGTCGTCCCAAGAGCTACGTGGATCGGAAATTAACTTAAGTCTATGTCACGATTTTAATATGGTTTTCGATATTTGATTAACTAATTAACTACTAAAGCAAATAAAAGCAAATAAAGGCGAGGATTGAGATCAATAGAGGAGAGTGGTACTAACCTAGTCATTCATCCAAGCTAGTAATGTCTACGTCTAATTACTTCCAATTACTTCAGGTGGGGTCAAAGTCGATAGGAAAGCATTTGGTCAGTTCGCCCTAACCTATCAGCAAAGATGCCACCACTGGAGAAGTCAGGTGTCCCCTCATAAGTCCAATTGTTCCTGGTCCCCTAAGCCGAGTCATTAAGTTCCGCTACATGCTAGACTTATAATAGTGAGTGCCCGGGCGCTAGCATCTTAGACACTCACCCCCTAATTCTTAAGTTCATCCAAAAGGTAGGTGATCAGTTGGTCAAATCGCACAAGTAGAAAGGATCGTCAGTTAGTCATATCTTACCCTTCCCGTCTCAGTCTACTCACTTAGGGTCAGTTGGTCATATCTCTTTAGCATCTAGCCTCTACCGCCATTCAAAACTACCGAAACAACGGTAGCTACCAATAAACTATGCATTCATACACTTAGAAATAATTATACGGAAGCAAAAGTAAATGCAAACAAAACAATTAAGGAATCATAACTAGGCCAGTACCAAGGGTGCTTAGCCAAACATATAGTAAATCATACCAAGAAGAATGAATAAAACATGAATTGAATTGAACATAATGTTTGATACTAATTACTTGATGTAGAGCTAATAATAATGATGATTGCGAGTGAATCGTTCCTTCAAAGATAGCTTGGAACTGCTGGAAATTTCCCTAGAGTGGTGCCCTAATCGACCCCTAGGAGAGGGGTGCAGAGAGATACTTAAAAATGCAGATTTAGGGCTGTATTTATAGGCCGCGACATGGTTACGGCGTAACCTTAAGTAAAAATTAGGCCGTAACTAGTTAGGGCGTAAGTGTTTTAAGAGTTACTCCGTAACTATAGTTAGGGCGTAACTATCTTTATAGTTACTGCGTAACTATTAGTTAGGGCTTAACTGTTTTAAGAGTTACTCCGTAACTATAGCTAGGGCGGAACTAATTTTAGGGTTACTCCCTAACCTCTTCAGCTTTTCAAAATAGCAATATTTCAACTTAGGACCTTGAGTTTCTTCATTCCAATGATGGAGACCAACATAAAAACACGTTAATTGAGCACCGAACTTCGTATATGGTAATATTATGGCGTAACTAAATCACCGGGTTACGCCGTGATTCTTTATCTGCATATTCTTATCTGCTCCGAAATTATCTCTACGACGTAACTAATTTGCCGTGTTACGCCGTAACCTTCAAAGTAATAATTATGGCGTAACCTTAAGAGGAGGTTACGCCGTATCCCTCTCAGTGGTTACGCCATAGCTACACTCTTTGTTGATCCCAGTTGAGCAAACGATCCTTAATAGAAAATGACTGAAATAATAATCTGTTAAACACTACGCGGAATATAGTGCTTAACCTTAAGAAGAAGAACAACAGAAATCACTAAACACCTCAATTATATTAATAACGAATACTCTGAATAGTATTAGGGTTTTACAACCTTGAAGTGTATCATTCTTAGATATATCAAAACACACATATATCTAATCTAACCTAGGACCTCCTTTTATAGGCTAAGGAGTCCTTTACAATATACAATACGTAACCTACAAGATAAATATCTTTTCCATATTTATCTATTACAAAATATTAAACAGACTAGCAGTGGTTACAATACATTAGCCGTGGTTATACAATACTACTAGCCGTGGTTTAACTCCAGCAGTGGATTCCTTCTTCTAGCCGTGGTTTCTTTTGCTCTAGCCGTGGTTCCATACTTAGAGTAATTCCATTCAGTGGAACCTAAAACCCAACAATCCTCCCCTAAACTTGATATTTACCAACAAAAACATCAAGTTTCTTTGAAACCCAGAACTTCTTTCTTGGAGGATGTATCCAAACACTTATCAAAATTCAAAATCTTCTCAAACTTCCTTTCCAGTTTTTGATTCAGATAAGTAATCCACAGCTTTAGATCTATCAGACATCCTCTTCAGTCTTCCTTGTGGTTTTGCTTTTATCGCCAAAGGACCCTGTAGATCTGCTATCTTCTCAATCTTCTGAAACAGTTGATCAATCATAGGATTAGTGGGCTTTGTCCCCTGTGGAGCTAGTTTAGCTTCAAGCATTTTCCTGGAAACATTCTTTGATAATGGATAATCCTTATCAATGAACATAAAGAACTTCTCTTTTGTAGTTTGCACAGCATGAACTCTGCAAGGTTGATACAGCATCCAATTCACCACCTCAGAGTCATTCCAAAATTCATCATCTGGGTTAGGCTGACAAAAATTCTTAATAGAAGTCCACACAAAATTAGCTAACACTCCAGTTTGCCCATACTTCCCATATCTAAACTCCAATACTTTCCATAACTGTTCCATATAAGCCTTTCTCAAACCAAACAACAAACATCCAAAATTGAAGTAAGTAGTCTTCCATCCATCACCCCTTGTAATTTTAATTTTCTCTTTCTCATTATCTGTGATGATCTGCAAGTCTTCAATAGGATGAATAGCTCTTAATGGAGTAGGATTGATAGGCTTAGGTTTGTCACATTCCAACAGATATTGGTTCACTCTCTCTTCTTTCTCTATTTCCTCATCTACCTTCTGCTTCTTAGAACTAGATTCCTCATGAACTCCAACTTTTCTCTTTTGTTTATTCATTAACCACTCAGCTTGTTTTTCAGAGTTCACAGGAAGGAAATCTTCATTTATTCTCATACATCTCTGATAAATCTCTTCAACCCTCTCATATGTACACTTTCTAAAATCTTCACCAATATACATGTCCATGTTCCTGATAATCTTCATCATTTGATTTCTCATTTGACTCTTTGTAGGAGGTTTCTTCCTTTTGACTTGCTTTTTCTCTTGGCTTATCTTCCTTGTCCTTTCAGCCAACACCTTAGCCCTCTCATCAATAGATAACAGTGCCCATTCTTGAGTAGTATATTCAGTTTTTATTATTTCAGAGGCTTGAAGAACAAATTGTTGATCATTCCATTCTGCTATCAATTTCTGAGTAGCTTCTTCATATTCTTTCTTTTGCTTTTCTCTGGCTGCTATAGCTTCAACATCCTCCTTTTCTTGCAATTCTTTTGAGAACACTGCATCATAATCAATCTGCTCTTTCCTATTCTTAAACTTCAATTCAAGCTCAGCAATACCCTTCCCCTTTCCAATGTCTGGTAAAACCACCTTAGTCTTCAAAGGCTCACCAATTGTCAAACTTTTACTTAAGGGTTTAGGTCCAGTAGGTTTAAGAAATAATGGAACAAGTGCAATAGTAGGTGCAGGGTTTGTTGAAGTTTTGCTTAAATGAAGTAGAGTACCAGCAGCCTCCTTCTCCACTTCTTTAGATTTGGGTGGTGATATAACAGTGGTTGTGACTATGGTAGATATGGTTGTTACAGCAGAGGGTGTATTTAAAGTAGCAGTGGATAAGTTTACCTCAGATGAAGTTGCAGCAGTGGTTTCAATTGAACTAGCAGTGGTTGCAGCAACACTAGCAGTGGTTGTTGCCTGCACAACTTCCTTCTCCTTATCTTCCACTGCAGCTTTCAAAGCATCATTTATCATTGCTTGATTACCTTCCTTGTTGATCACCATATAATTATTACCATGATCTGCACTATCCAAATCCAATTCATCATCCAAGTTGTCATCCTCCCCTGAATCCTTGTTGTTACTCCTCCCCTGTTTGGATGCATCCTCCAAACCATGAACACCTGAGGAGCTAGCCTTCTTTTGCACCTTTCTGAATCTCCTTAAAGTAGCACTCCCTGGCCTTCAAACTCTCTCCAAAACATATACCCTGTGTTGCAGTCTTCGGATATGTCTTCCCTGAAACACTGCAAGCTCCTGAAGACCAGTGATAGTTTCCTCCATTTTGGTACACTTAACCGTCAATTCATACAATTGTTCAAGAATATCCTCCCCACTTCGACCTGTGTCAACTGGTCCGAGAGGTGGTTCATTGGAAAAGTCATCATGTACCTGTTCAGGATCCGTCAATTCAATTTCATGTTCCAAACTACCCTCATCACTTCGAGCTGTGTAACCTGCTCCGAGAGGTGAATCCTTGGGTAAAGAAAACATAGCATCAGACCTAGCCTGATCATCTATGCACCCTGAATTAGCCAGTTGGCTAGGGATTCCTCCACCTGTGGTGAGCTCAAAAGAACTCTCCACATTAGGAGTTGCCAGTGGTTGGGTCTTAATTATGTTTTCTCTGTCCTGTCCAGCATATAAGCCTGAGACAGTGGAGAAAGCCCTTCCACTCATGTCACCTCCACTACTTGTGACAGTGATTTAGTAAAACCAATTATAGAAGTGTGTAGTATTATATAACTCAAACGTATTAGGTTTGAGTCCCGAGATCGTTCCAAACGAGGGTTTGAATGGAATTTTCAACTCACGTCGCTTTTAATGTGATTTGAATGGGAAAAGGGGATAATCAGATGTTCTCTAAACTATGGGGCAAGGGAAGGTAAAGGGAAGCAATTAAAGGCACTAAATCTATAATGCAAATGAGGAATTATAACTAAAAATGCAAATTTACGCTAATATGCAAATTACGAATTAATTAAAACGCGATTTAAATGCAAACTAATCCAAATTAATTTCTAAAAGTGATCTAAAATTATTATAAAATTGAAAATGCAATTTAAAAGTTAACTAAGATTTAAAACTAATTTTTATAATTTTTCTCGAATTTATTTGAATTAAAAACTAATTTTTAATTTTAAAAATAGAACTAAATAACTAAAAATTATGAAAATAAGTGGGAAAATTATGAAACTATTTTTAAAAATTCTAAATTAACTAAAAAGATTTTTTTAAATTGTATTTGAATTTTTTTGAATTATATTCTAATTTCTATGATTTAAAAACTATTTTAAAATTAATTAAATATCTCAAAATTACTATTTGAACTAGGAAAATTATGGAAAAATATTTTTTTGTATTTTTATATTTATCTTATCTAGGAAAATTGAAAGTGTATTTTTTGATCTTTTTCTGATTTGTTTGTATTAAATGCTAATTAAAAAGTATTAAAAACTAATTTTATCTCAGAAAAATAGTAAACAGTGATGAAAAATTATGAAAATTTCAGAAAAATTCTAAAATGTGATTATGAATCTAGGAAAAATGAGAAAATCTACTTAAGAATAAGGGAATTATAAGCTGATGTGAAACTGCTATTGAGATAAGCAAACTAAAATAAGCTACAAGCTATACTATTGAACCAGAAGTTACCAGGATCTAAAACAAGCTAAATATAACTTAAATTATCTTATTACAACTAAATTCAATCACTAAAATACAAGCTATAGGCAAAATAGCATAACTCCAAGCTTAAACAACAGCTTTCAAACAAGCCTGGTCACCTAAGTTTCAGTCAAGAATAAAGCTAATCAATGAGCTGAAACTACAAAACCAGATGTGGAATCTCTAGATGACCTAGCAAGGAATAGATAAGCCAAATATGAGCCTTAGACAAGCTCTTATGAGCTTGTCTCAGACTCTGCAAGTTGCCTGTTTAACCACAAAACCAAGTGCACAGGGCACTTTTAGAATTTAAGACCAACTTTTAGCACTTGAAAAGCTCTTATAAAAATTATGCAAAAATATTCTAAAAATATCTTGAGCTAGATCACCAACAAGATTAGCTAAAACCATATTTCTACTTGTTTTGGGTTAAAAATGAAGCTGGTAAAATTCCACAAAAAACCTGACTCAGAAACTTATGCTGCAATTTTGACTTTTTGAAACAAATTTGTATTTTGACTAAAATGAACTTTGAGCTTATGAAATTTAATGAAGATGATATCTAATGATAAAATGAAACTATTGCAAGCTAGTTTAACTACTTATAAACCTAAATGCAAGATATGAGAATCAAATTCTAACTGATAATGAACTAATAGCATATTAATAGTGAATTTTACTTATGGTGATCTAGGATGCAAACTAGAAACTGGAATTACTTCACTATGTCTAATAGAAGCTAAAACAACTAACCTAAACACCTCAATTAACCTCTAACTCAGATCAAAGCTTCTAACCAAACACTCCTTAATTGCACAGTTTCACTAATTTCTAACTAACAACTCAAATCCAGACCTAACCAATCCACAAACCAGATTCAAAATACTAGAATGAACCTTGATGAAGCTTAATTGACAGCAATTATACACTAGATTAGACCTGATCTTAGTTATGCAGATTAGTACTTAAAATTTGCAGATATTGAAATAAGCTAAAACTAGTATAAACAGTAATCAAACAAGCTATATTATGACTAATTATACTAGATTAAACTAAATAGAAGCAGATTAAACTAATCTAATGACATATTCATAAGTTAAGCAGAAATTTCACTTACAAAAGTCCAACCACAATGGTTTGCTCTTGAAATCAAATAACCACTACTCTAATTCTGTTTTCAATCCAAAACAAGCTTAATTAACCCAAATCCATCTCCATGGCAGCAACTTATAGCAATCTCACCAATGAAACTGAACTTTGACTTTTATTGACCAATGAGTAATTTGAAAGTAGGATCTGAGTAGTTACTAGTTAAGCTCTAATAAGCTATGATGAAACTAAGAAAAGCTTATGAAATCAATAACTACAGCTGATTTTAACTTGAAAACAAAATTCAAATATTTTTATTTTTGAGATATTTTTTCTATTTTTTAGTGATTTTTGTTTAGAGTGAAATGAAAACTTAAATCTATTTAGAAACAAGCTAGAATGATTATCAAAAATAACAATAAGCTATTAAAAATGACAAAACAGAAATTGAGATTTAAATGAAAAATTTAACTAAAAATATTTTTATTAATAAAATTGAGTACAAGCTGAAATTGAAATACAGAATTTAAGCTAATTTTACTGAAAACTAAATAAGCTACAACTACTCATAAGCTACTACTACATGAAATTACAATGAAATGAAGGTGCTATTTATAGTGAGCTCTTGGCCATTTGGAAGGATCTGGAACTTCAATTATGTGCTTCTTTTGAGTCGTTTCTCACCATTAGATCAATCCCATCTACAATCAGCTCATCTTGACCATTGGATCATATCACCCACGTATGTGTAGCCAATCAAAGAAGGGGAATGACACACGGATTGCCACGCTGGCATTCCATGTGTCAGGCATGTCAGACGAAAGTACATCATTGCCCTTAATTGTATTAATTGTGGCCAATTGAAGTTAGGGGTAAATTAGGGTTCTATGAAATATGGGTTTGGGTAAAAGGGGATAAACAAAACGCGCGGGTAAAATTATTATTATTTTACTGGTTTGACTCTAGTTGACCGTATAAAAGAAGGGTTCAAATGAGGGTTGTGACCAGGGTCATAATAGGAAAGGGTTCAAAACGTGTGAGTATTTGTTGACCGGTTTGTTAAATGGTTGACCAGGTTTTTAAGGGAATGGACTTTGGGTGTGATTTGGCCTAAGGTGTAAATGAGATTTGGACTTGGACATGTAAATGAATCCGTTTAATACTTTAGGGACAAAACTTGTAATTGTTAATTTTTCCAAGGACCAGTTTTGTACATTCTGAAAATGTCTTCCAAGGATCATTCTTGTCAATCTCAAATAAACCAAGGGCCATTTTTGCCAATTTTGAATCTTTAGGGGTAATTTCTGTCAAATGTTGAAACTTGAGGAACTGATTCTGAAATTTCTTTAAACTTGAACAAATCTTTCATAAATCATCCTCTCAGCATAGAAATCTTCACAAATGCTCACTTCTGACCTTCCGGCTCAGCTTTAGCACTCTTTCTCTCTCGTGCTCGGGTTTTTATCTGATTTGGCTTTGTTTTGCGTGTTTTATCATATCCGTACCTGCACATGCATAAACTCAAGAAACCAACAGATATTAGCAATAAACGGCTCTTTCTTAGTTATTTTGGGTCTAATTTGGTAAAGAAATAGTATGTGTTTTAGCACATATCAGACAGCCTCATGAACTACACCACTAACACCAGCCGGAGGTAGCATGGTGCCCTTCCTCCTCCTCCTAGTAAACAAAATCCTAGTTGGTTCAGAAGTGGAAGTAAAAGGTTCAGCAGTGGGTTCAGGATGGGCAGCAGTGGTTACAGTTGTTGTTGCAGGGGTTTCAGCATCATTGATATGGATAGGTTGTGGTTCAGGTACATCATCATATTCAGGAATATCAGGCAAAGGTATCATATTAGGAAACAATGGTGTAACTCTGCCAGAGAAATGTGGATTTTTATGCCTCATATGTGCAAACACCTTAGGTAGCATATGATGGATATCATAAGTCCTATGATGAGCAATAGGTGTTTTAATCTGACTCTCCACTATCAACTGGACAAATCTAGGATATAGATAATACTTTCCCTTGTCTCTAATATTTTTCAAGAAACCCTCAAAGATCATCCTAGACCAATTGAATTCCCTCCCCTCAGAAATACAAATAATGGCAGTTGCAATCTTGGAGGGAAATTCATCAAAGCACTTAATCCTCTCACCCCTTCTTTCATACCCCAATCTTGCTAGTCCATCAAAAATAGCATCATTAGAAAAATTAACTTCCCCTTCTACATCATCCAACTTCAATACACCTCTTATGACATCCTCAGTAACGAGAATTTCATTCTCATCAACTACAGTCCTAAGAACCTCCAAACCATCTCTCTCCTGTATCTCAGCATTCCACCAAAATTGATGTACATATGTTTTAAGGATTGTGGGTGCTATGGTTAATGCAAAGTGGATTGGACTGTGGTTAAGGAAATCAATCATCTCATGAAATCCTTCTGATTGATTGTTCTTGATCAAATATGCAACAAGGCTATGAGTTTTGGAATACAACGTCAGCATTGTGATTAGTGAGGGGATATGATGTGGGATTGTGAATTAAGCAGTTGGGAATGGTTAGGGTTTGTGTGAAGCGCCAATTGGAAGTGATTTGAAGATCAATTAAATGATCTGACAGTGATTTGGGGAAATAAATACGTTATCATCAAAGTTACAAAACAGCCCCTCAAGTATCCATTGTCAGCAAAACACAGCAGTGGATTGAAAATCACTAGCAGTGGTTTGAAATGTTCTAGCAGTGGACACAGCAACCACACTCCAATCTGTTGACTAAGACTGCAGCAATCAAATCTAAGCCAAAAATAGTGATATCAAGCATTGGTATGAAGGATTACAAAAGATTCACATTTTTATAAGACAAGCACAGCAACAGCTCCAAAAAGCTCTAAATTATACAAAAGTTCCTTCATACCTGCACATCACAAACACAAAACAAACACTTGAAACATTGTTAAGGTTAGCAGTGGTTAGAAAATAACTAGAAGTAGGTTCATAAGTTACACTGGCAGTGGTTAGAACAATACCAAACACCCAGTCAAATGGTCAACTCCAAGTCATTAATCCGTCCACCAAAGTCAAAGACTTCATTTACTCCTCAACAACTCATACCTTCCCCACATTTAACTCCCTGATTTCATCTTAACTCTATTTAAGAACATTTTACTCACATACCACACAAATTACACACACTCCAAAAATTCTCTCTCAAAAACCATCTCACTAAAAATCACAAGATCAACATGAGCAACTCAAACCCCATCAATCTTTCATCAGACAACTCTTCTTCTGATAGTGTGTGGGAAGAGTTTCTAAAAACAGGTAGGGTTGACCAGGAAGGTTCATCAAAGAAAAGATCTCACATTGTCATGAGCACAAACCCTTCAGCTGCTGGACCTTCTTCCATCCAACCAAGGCCACAAAATGCCATCAAGAAAGGATCCAGTTCTGAGTTGAGTTCTTTTCCTAGCTATGTATCTCCTTATGAAGACACTGATGATGAGACCTTTTCAAGAGTCTTGGTTGTTCCTCCCCTTGCTTCAATACCACCACCTAAACCTCTACAAGCTCCTCCTATGCAAGCACTGCTTCCACCACCAGAGGGTCCATCTTCATCATCACCACCCATCAGAGAGAGTGTGATTGGACTTGTATGCCCCAAAGTGTGGCATGTGATTGGAGGGCCAAGAGTTCAGAAGGAGATGCGAAAGTGGGCCATTCCAAGGAAGCCTTAGGTGGTGTTGGTGTATGTTGTGAAGCTTGTTGTCTTAGATGGTTGTAGTAGGATGTGGTCTTTTGATGTACTTTGCTGGTAGTCTGTAATCCATGGTTGTAACATCTGCATCTTGTATGCAGATCTTTTCTTTAATAATAACACCATGCTTTCCTTTTAAGTCCATTGCATCATACTGGTTGTGTTTTATTTCGTTGATCTGGAAAACAGTTGGTGGAAACAAAAAGAAACAAGCAGTGGTTTGAACAAAACAAGCAATACTAAGATCAACTAATAACAGTACATAACTTTTACAAAACAAGTTTGAGATTTAGAGATTTATCATTCCAATACTGAGTACAAGGTACTGAAACCTCCCCACATCAAAAGCTTTAGTGAGAAGATCAGCAACATTGAAATCAGTATGGATTTTTACCATTTGAATTAGTCTTTTCTCATTACAATCTCTAATAAAATGATGCCTTATCTCAATATGTTTAGTTCTAGAATGCAAAACAGGATTTTTAATTATGCATATTGTACTGTTATTATCAATGTAAATCTTAGTATGCATAAAATTGTACCCAAAGTCCAACAATTGATTATGAATCCAAAGCACTTGACCACAACAACTAGCAGCAGCCACATACTCAACTTCAGTGGTGGAATTGGCCATAATTGTTTGCTTTTTACACTGCCATAAGATTAGCCTGCTTCCCAAAAACTGACATCCTCCAGTAGTAGACTTCTTATCCAAACTAGCTCCAACATAATCACTGTCTGTATAGGCCACCAAATCAAATGTTGAATCCTTAGAATACCAAAGGCCCAATTTAGGATGACCCTTAAGATATCTAAAGATTCTCTTCACAGCATTCATGTGTGATGTGTTTGGTGTGACTTGAAATTTGGCACACACGCATACTGAGAACATAATATCTGGCCTAGATGCAGTGAGATACATCAAAGATGTAATCATAGATCTATACAGCTTCAAATCAACTTTGGGACTTTCATCATTTGATAGCAGTGGTTTCTGAGTCTCCATAGGTGTACTAGCACACTTTACATCCTGAAACCCAAACTTCTTCAAAACATCTGCTACATATTTGTCTTGACTAATGAAAATACCATCAATCCTTTGTTGAACCTGTAGCCCCAAAAAGAAAGTGAGTTCGCCCATAGAACTCATCTGAAACTTATCATGCATAAGTTTCTCAAAGTCTTTGCACAGCTCCTTATTGGTTGAGCCAAAGATGATGTCATCTATATAAACCTGAACCAACAATATATCATCCTTGAGCTTCCTTATGAACAAGGTCTTATCAATCAGTCCCTTCTTGAAACCATTGTCCATCAAATAAGTAGAAAGGCATTCATACCATGCCCTTGGAGCTTGATGCAAACCATACATAGCCTTTTTCACCCTGTAGACCTTATCAGGATGACCAGGATCTTCAAAACTAGGAGGTTGACATACATATAACTCCTCATCAATAGTACCATACAGAAAGGCACTTTTAACATCCATTTGATACACAACAAAGTTTTTGAATGAAGCATATGCCAAAAACAATCTTATAGCTTCAATTCTGGCAACAGGTGCAAACACTTCATCATAATCCAATCCTTCAGTTTGAGTGTATCCTTGAGCAACCAACCTTGATTTGTTCCTTACCACTATACCTCTTTCATCGCTTTTGTTTCTGAACACCCATTTAGTTCCAATAGCCCTTTTTCCATTTGGAAGGTCAACCAATGTCCACACCTCTTGAAGCTTAAACTGCAATAGCTCCTCTTGCATTGATTCAACCCATCCTTCTTGTGATAGAGCTTCTTCAACTCTCTTGGGCTCCTTTTGAGACAGAAAACAAGCAAACAAACAATTTTGCAGGTCTTTATGACTATTCCTTTTGTGAAGTGATCTGGCAAAGAAACCTTGTTCAGGAAAGGTTTTATTGTTCAAAGCTATGCTTCTTGTTTGAACTAGAGTATTCAGATCTCCAAGTATTTGCTCTTTGGGATGATTCTTATGAACTCTGGTAGTAGGAATTGGACTCTCTGTGATGATTGTTTCCAAATTTGTAAAGTCTTCATCATTGAAATAGTCATCCAAATTCTCATCATCAGTTGGAGTATCCCTTTCTTCTAAATTAGGCATCTCTGGATCAGTTGGATACTCATCTTCACCAAATAGTGGCTTGGCAGTGGGTCCAAAGAAAGTACTGCCATCTAAGTTTGCAGCAGGGGATTCACTTGTACTAGCAGTGGTAGACTTTGGCTTAGCAGTGCTTTCATTATGCTCAGCAGTGCTTTCAGAAGTTTTCTTCTGCTTTTCAATTTCTTCTACCAACACTGAGTTTTCTATCTCTTTAAGATGATCTCCCTTATATCATGAATCTGCAACATCATCATCTTCTATAGGACTCTGCTTTTCAATGATGGATTTGATAGGACCAACTTTCCACTTCTCAATCAAATAGAACTCTTTTGAAGATTCATCTCCTTTAGGATCTGCTTCTGCATCAGAATTCTTTTGAGTACCTGCATCTATATTAGTGGATGTACCTGTAATGATAGGCTCATAATTCATAGATTTGGTTAGCATATCAATGTTAAACAGCCACTCTGGTCCTTTTGTCTCTACACTAGGAGTCTCTTCACTAAACTTAACATGTAAGTTTTCTTCTACAATTCTGGTCCTCCAATTGTATACTCTAAAGGCTTTGCTATTGGAAGAGTAGCCAAGAAAGTATCCATCATCTGCTTTTTCTTGAAACTTGCCTAGGTAGTCTATGGTATTCAAGATAGTAACAGGACACCCAAAAGGTTTTAGGAATGCTATCATAGGCTTCCTATCATGTAACAGCTCATAGGGGGTCTTGTTATGAGGCTTCACTACCTTGATTCTATTCTGCACATAACATGCAGTTCCTACAGCTTCAGCCCAAAAGGTAGTTGGTAACTTTGATTCTGACAACATTGTTCTAGCAGCCTCAATTAGTGTTCAATTTTTCCTTTCAGCTACACCATTCTGTTGTGGTATCCTAGCAACACTAAACTGTCTTTCTATACCCTTAGCCACACAGAAATGATTCATAACATCATTCTTAAATTCAGTTCCATTATCACATCTGATTACTTTGACCTTATGGTTTACTTGATTTTCTATCTTAGTAATGAAACTCTTGAGGATCTCACTAGTTTCACTCTTAGCAGCTAAAAAGTATACCCAAGAAAATCTACTATAATCATCAGTAATCACTAGGCAATACTGCTTATGGTTCAAACTTTTAACAAAGGTAGGGCCAAATAAGTCCATATGAAGCATAAACAGTGGTTGTGTAATGGTGTTTAAAGTATTGGTCTTACAAGAGGCTCTATGTTGTTTTCCTTTCATACAAGCCACACAAAGTTCTTTACTTTCAAAAACCTTAGAAGGTAACCCTCTCACTAAGTTGCCCTTTACCAGTTTATTGATTGTTTTGAAATTAAGGTGACCTAGCCTTCTATGCCATAATTTTGACTCATCAACAGATGCCTTAGCAAATAAACAAGTTAAGGACCTATTAGGAATTACATCTTTCATGTTAAAGCAGTATATGTTTTCTTTCCTAGGTACTCTTAACTGCACATATTTTTCATCAGGCATCTTAAAATCAGGAGACAACACCACACACTCAGTTTCCCCAAAAAGTACCCAGTTTTTCTTATCACGCATTTGAGAAACACTGAATAGATTGTACTTTAGTCCCTGTACCAAATAGACCTTCTCAAAATCCAGCTTTCCTGTTCTGATTGTTCCTCTGCCAACAATCTTGCCTCCTTTTGGATCATTGCCAAATGCCACATAGCCACCATCATAAGCTTCAAAATCATCAAGGTTGCTCCCATCCCATGTCATGTGCCCAGAGCAACCACTATTAAAAATTCCTTTGTCTTGTAGTTCATCTTGTCGATTGCCCTGCACATGAGTTAAACAAATTAGTTCCTTTTATGGACCCAAGCCAATACTGACTTGGGTCTGCCATGTGCATTAACATAATCAAATTTCTTTAGCTCCATTGATGCACTACTGGCATTGTGTAAAGCCTTGGTCTTAGGCTTCCATTGCCAGCCAGTTGAGGCCTTTACAGCATAGAAATGGTTTTCAACCACTGTGTCAGTAATCACCTTTGGTATAGTTAAAACATCTTTTGGGTCATTGGTGATATTTTACTTAGCAGTGGAAAGATTTTGCTTAGCAGTAGTTACAGTTTGCTTAGCAGTGGTTGGAACCCATTTGTGTGCAGCAGTGATTATTGACTTTGTTGCACCATTTCTCATTAAAACTGCACTTGGAACCATGTTTCTTTTAGGATGAGGGATTGTTTTCTTTGAAAATTTTTGGTGATTTACCCTCCTCTAATGATTCCAGGCCTGTGGTTGGTTTTTATAACAGTTTCTCTGTAGATGCTCAAAACTACCACATTTAAAACAAGCTTTCTTAACACATTGAAACTCATCTCCTAATCTGTTTGAAGTTAGGCCATTAAAGTTTCTCTGATTACCCCTAGGTATGTATCTTTTCATCTATTCCCTAGGTATCTCATTATAGTCTACCACTTTCCTAGAAATTGGTGCTCCAAATCTAGGTACAAGGTTAGCTTGTTTAGAATCAACAGACTTAACATTTTCTACCTTATCAGACTGTCACTACAAGAATCTGATGGAATACCCACGACAATTACCCACACTCATTCTTTTGAGGGCATTTACCCACCTAATACCCACTCATTACCCACGATCAATGACTTACAAAGTCGGTTTTATTTTCCCTTGAATTTCCCACGGATTTATCCATACAAATAGCCACATAAATATATTTGGTGTGCAATATGTGGGCAAATAATTGGTGCCAAAATATTTCCCACGGATTACCCATATCATGAGTTATTGTGGGTATATATGTGGGTAATTTAGTGGGTAATACTTTCTTGCTAAAATTTTCCCATGCATTACCCATAAAGAAACCTATTGTGGGTAAATGTGAGGGTAATATTTTGTTACCACGGATTACACGCATCAAATTTGGTCATGGGCAGATTTCCATGGGTAGTTTGTGGGTAACATGTACCCACAAATTTACCTACATCTTTTTCCGTAGTTATTTTGTTGCTAGTAATTTTCTATGATTAACTTGTGGGTAAATATATGCCCATAATTACACCCACCTCTTTATTTATGCAAAATTCGTTGCACCATTTCATGAACGGGGCAGAAATCGATGGATATAGTATTTCACAAACCCAGGCTCAACTCATTTTTATGACGAGTTAAAAGAAATAAATCTCAAATTATACTCGGCTTGTTAAGCAAACTATGTCGGCTCTTATATCTATTTGAGCTTGTATATACCTATACACAACATGTATATGTATATATTTTTAAGGCTCGTTATGCTCACAAGTTTTGTCAATATTTAAATATAAAGTCAGGGCTCAAGCTCGATTATTAGAGCCTAAGGTACTTCGCGTTTTCGTATTGCGTTGTCCCAAAAAAGCGACACGATGGCGCCAGCCCCACACCGTGAGTGGCATTTTCGTGCTCCACACCGTCCCCACTAGCTTAAATGGTATCGTACTTTCTTTTTTTGTGTTGTATTTGTGTTTTAGTGAGTTATGTGTGAGCCAAAGGGTGTCCTATGTCACCAGAAATAATAGGGAGGGTGTATTGTGATTTATGAAAACACTTGATCAACACCACCATTCCTTGTACTCATAAACATATACAGACAACCACATACTTTTTTTGCACTTGTCAATAATAGCGGACGGAACTAAGACTGAATATGACTGGGTGTACATAATTTTTTGAATCGTAATATAGAAGCATATTTCGATAGACCGGGTGTATTTAATATGCGTTTAGGAAAAATTGATGTTTTTTTTAAAATTAACACTATATCGTAAAAATCGATAGGGGTTCCGAGCACCCGCGAGAACCCCTGGTTTCATCCATGAATAGCCATCACCTCCATACCTATTGCCGGATAAATTTATCTTTTTCTTAAAATGAAAGAAGTCATTAATAATTATGTATGAAATAAATTTATATACAAAGTCCCCTATGCTAAAGAGTCAAAGTATTTGCTTTTGCTAGTATTGATTCTATTGAAAGTAGGGGTGCGAAAAATCCTGACCCGACCCAGACCCAACCCTGACCCGAACTCGACTAAGCATATTTGGGTCGGGTTACAAGGGTTAGAAATTGAATTCGGGTTATTCAGGTCAACCCGAGTAACCCGAATACTAAATAGGGTCGGGTATCGGGTTCAGATTTTTTGGCTAAGTCGGGTTCGGGTCAACCCGTTTGACCCGAATAAGGATTTTTATATTTTTTTTATATATATATTTTAGAAATTTTCTATATAAATTAGAACAAATAGGCAGTTTTGTCACTATTTAACTTATATTCGGGTTGACCCGAACCCGAATTGACTCGAACCCGACTAACCCGAGTTCAAATAGGGTCGGGTTCAGGTAAATTATTTTTAGTCTTGACCCGAATTTGACCAGACCTGAATTGACCCAAACCCGACCCGACTGACACCCCTAATTGAAAGTCTAGAAGTCCTAATGCTTAAATGATAAATAAACAACTTAGTTTCGTAATTTGCGTAGAAACTGGATTATACTTCTCTCTAGAATACTTAAGTTTGCAAGTTATTTATTTTTTTCCGAACATCCTCATGAGTTCACTAATTTTGTTTATTTTTCTAAGGCTCTACAAATGCCTTTTTAGTAGTTTCAATTTGTGAAACTTCACACATAAATTACCAAAACACATTAAAATACAACACATGGTACATTATATTAATTTTACTTTTATAGAAATGATGATAAATTCATTGTGCAATTGGCGGAAAGTTTGCAAAGAGTTTAAAACTTTTCATCCCACCTCTTAAAATTGGTAGGATGCTCTAAAAAACCACCATGAATCCTCAAAACTTATGTCTTTGAGTTCCCATACGGTTATCTAAACAATCCCACTATCTTTTCTTTTTTCCTCTCCATTATACCATCACAACTAACGGTTCTCAAACTGAATTTATAATTCACAACCACTCATTTTTGTCAAATAGTAACAGTAATATTCCTTTCTCCATCTTCAATTGATTATGCCATGACTTTTAGAGGTAATCATAATTGATATAGGGTTCATTATGTATGTTCCTGATTGTTGGCTTATTGTTCATAATTTTTTGTTTTACATATTTGGTGGGTGTTAGACAGTTATTTGGAAATGGCGCGGTGGTGTTGATGGCGGTGAAACTAGAAGACTAACAAGAAGAGGATTAATGGTCTTTGAGGAGGAAGAATAAAAACGTTAATGGTGTCAAGACTTCAAGTTATAAACGTACTGAAATTAACTCAAAGTTTGCTCAATAAGTGTTTGATGAAATGTCTAAACTCGATTTTTTTTTTCAAATCTACATGAACCTCATACATCTAATCGCTTACTGTTACGATTCGGTATATGATAACTAATAACCTTTGTTTCTAATTTTTCATCAGGTGTAATCTATTTTTCGACATGGATTCGGGTGCTCATATGCCAGGTGAATGATTTCCTTGATTTGTTCTTTTTTGTATTAAGAGAAATGCTTTTATAATGGTATCATTGGTTGTTCAGGGTCTAAATAGCCACTTTTATCTTCGTCAACGTCTTCTTTTTACGCTAATAGTTACCAATTTAAGCAGCAGGTGTGTATACTGTGCATCTAAACTTAATTTTTGGTACTCATATTTTCACATCTAAACTAACTAGAACAATTCAATGTTATTTGTGTTTTTGAGGGTTTGAATTGAAACGAATTGTTCATACAAACAAATTTCTCTTATCTTGTGTTTCTTTTTTGTTTTGCTTCATGAATGCAATGCAAATGCTTTTTGGATTAGGTATAGGCCTAAAACCACTTGGTCCACTTTGTTTCATGGTTTGATCATATTTATAACCATCCTCGTAATTTTGTAGGGTATGATGGACATTAATGATTTGTAAACCAAATCATAAAGAGATGGCATCATGTTTGTGCTGACCACAAAACCAAATCATAAAAAGAGATGGCACTATGTTTTAGCAGCCCACCCAAGTTTTTCGATGGATATATGGCTCGTGAATGTACCTTAAGACGTAACATATAAACTTATCGATACACATGTTGTTTATGCAACATTGTAGCTACACATTTTTGTTTATTTTTATGGAATAGATACTTTGATGAACTTTTAGTCGATTGTACTTGGATGCAAGATTACATACAATTCCATTTATTATTTGTGTTTTGGATTATATTTGTATGCATTTTTAGATTTTGTAATGATTTATGAAATAGTGTTAAGTACACCATTTAAACAAATAGCCATGACTTAACAATGAAAATTTTTGGGTTACTTTAGTCACACATTTACCCACAAATTATGTGCAACTTGTTCAAAATGCTTACCCTCGACATTTACACACGATTATATCCATGAGAAATTCTACCCACAAAATACCCACAGCTAAATCAGTGAGAATTTTCGTGGTACCTTGTGCAATCCCACAACACATTTTGCCACGAACTCCCACCAAATATGACGTGGGTAAACTTACCCGCCGCTTGAAATTCTTGTGGGTATATATTTAGCCTCGGAGGTTTTCCCCATGTATACTGGTTTGTGGGTAAGTCGTGGGAATTAGCCAATTACCCACGGATTTAGCTCTTTTACCCACAGATTTAGTCCGTGGGTAATCGCCAGAATTCTTGTAGTGTGTGTTGATTCAGACCTATCTTCCTCAGAATCTGATTCCCAATCTTCAATAATTGAACCATCAGATGACTTATCAGAACCTATCTTAGGTGATTCAGACTTACTAATCTCACCTACAGGTTTGTTGAAACTGAATTCACTGCTAAATGACGGTTCTTTTGTTGGTGGTGCAGGTTTTATAAGAGAGGGTGGTGGCATATTGTTGTAACCTATCCCAGAACCCTTTTTCATTAATTGATACCCTATTGATTTATGAACCAGATCAGAAGCAAATTGTGTTTTAGCAACCCTGACTACATGTTTCTCTCTATCTTCTAGGGCTTCTTGTTTTACACTCTCTGCTTCTTTAAGTTTTTGTTTAAGCACTTTAATTTCTCTGTCCTTAAGATCAATTTCACCACCTAGTATGTTAATCTTATCTACATACTCAAACTCACATTTAATACAGAATTTAAGTTTCTCTTCAACACTCTCAAGACCAACTTTATATCCTAAGTTATCTAATGCAAGTCTTTCTACCTCTTTTATTAGACTCTCATTAATTGCTTTAAGAGATTCTAAATTATCTTGACACGATTTAAATGAACAAGTAGAATTATTTGACTCATTAGATACCTCAGAGTCTAAACCAGAAGATGATACATATGCCATGAGAGCAAAGTTATGCTCTTTGGAAGCTTCACTAGCAAGGAAAGCTGTATTAGGACCTTCTTCAATTTGATTACTCCAGTCATAATCACCAATACCACCCTGAGCAACCAATGCTGAAGAAGAAACAGGCTCTTCAGTAGTCTTCTTGATGCCTTCAATCCTCTTAGGAGCTCTACATTCCCTAGCAAAATGCCCCTTCTTCTTGCAGTTAAAGCACTCCATCTTGCTTTTGTCAAATCCAGCTCTTCTTTGACCATCATATTTGACCTGTCTACCAGTACTCCTCAAGAACTTCCTAGCTTGCAGTGTTAACATTGCCATTTGCCACTGAAGATTGATTTCATCAAGATCATCAGGATCAATTTGATCCAGATCCTGATTTAGCACAATAACACTGGTTGAGAGGTCAGCTAGGAAAGCACAGATGGCACCATCACTAACATTATCACTAACAGTGGTATTATTAGCAATAGCAGTGGATACTTCATAAGCAGCAGTGGAAACTTCCTGAGAATTCCTATGCCCTGTAGACACAAAAGCAATGTTCTGTGTTGATGAGGATGAGTCAGCTATGTTCTTTTCAGACTCATAAACTTTCAAATTGTTGTAGAGATTGTCCAAAGTCATCTTCTCAAAGTCATCTTTGTTCCTCCATACAACAGTATGCACAGCCCATTCAGGTGACAAACTTCTGATGAACTGGAGATTTATATCTTCTTGAGCAACTTTGTAGTCCACCAATTCAGTTGACTGATCAGTTTCTGCAGTCTGTTATAAGTGCCATCAAGTTTTTCTCCACTGAGTGCAGTGAAGTTTTCAAGCTGATGCTTGAGCATGTTTTTCCTGGATTTCTTGGTAGCTTCATTACCAGCAAATCTTGTTTCAATGGCATCCATTAATTCCTTAGCTGTCTCATACTGCTCAAAGTCCAATGCATACTCATTAGTTATTCCCATACTGAGAATACTATGAGCTTTAATCTCCAGTTTCCTTTTAGCCTTGTCAACCTCACTAACAATTGTTAGGATTTAGAAAATCCAGTCGTTAAAGTGTCGGTCACCTCAAGTATATGTAATCGTTAGAAAGCTCGTAGTCGTAGTTATTTAATGTTAATTAGTATTTAGTTAAGTAACACCGTGGAGGACAGACGGGTCTTTACCTACTGTACGCCTGATCCACAGCCCGTAGGTGGCGTTTTATGTAAGGTACTATAAATACCCTCTACCTCCCAAGGTAGAGGGTTGGAGCTCATAATAAGATTTTACTTTCTCTCACTAAGTTCCCAAACCTCTAAACTTTCTCTCTTTAAAACCTATTGTGTATGCCACTTAGTATCATGGTTTGATGTGTTTGTGAAATCCAATATGTTACAAATTGTATCAAGAGCCATGGTTTGATCATCTCTCTTACATATTCTTGGATTTCTAGTGGTTTTGTATGGTTTTTGGGTTTGAAAAAGTTTAGTGGTATTTGCATCATTTGGACCATTTCTAGTGTTAAAGTTTGGATTTTGATTGTACTTTTGTGTTTAGAATCATCATAAGTGCTTAGGTTTTGATTTGGAAGGCTTGAATCAGTGTGGTTGGATTGTTTTGGATTTAAAAGTGGTGTTTGTGTTGTTTTAAAGTTAGCGATTTGTGTCTCGTAAAAGTATTCTGACTAGCGATTTGTCTTTGTTTGGAAGCGATTTGTGTCTGCTACAAATCACTTATTTAAGCGATTTGTCCGGGTAGTGGCTGTACTTGTGCGATTTGTGCGGGGAAGCGATTTGTCATCTTTCAGCGACTTGCTTATTTAAGCGAGTTGTTAGTTTAAGCAATTTGTTGTATTTGTGCGATTTGTCACTTCAAGCGACTTGTTCATTTTAGGCGACTTGTCATTTTAAGAGGTTTTTTGGGTTAAGCGACTTGCTTATTGAAGCGAGTTGATTGGTTAAGCGATTTGTCTTATCAAAGCGATTTGTCACTTTGAGCGATTTGTCTCTTTGAGCGATTTAGTGTTTTCTTTGTGTTACGTTTTACGGTTTTCTTTTGATTTAGTAAAATCCCTTGAAAGAATCTATTTTCCGATTTAATTAAAGAGTTTTAAAATCCTGTAGAATTTGTAATCATGTCTACCAACGTACCCACTATCATCTCTTCTGTTGCTGAAGACGTTCAAGCTGTTGGATCCGATACTCGTCCACCTATGCTTGACAGAACTGATTATGACTCATGGGCTCAACGAATTAGGTTGTACTGTTTGGGAAAGGAGAATGGGGTTAACATTCTCAAATCAATTGATGAAGGACCTTATCAGATTGAAACTACCAGAGACATACTTGAAACTGCTGCGGATGGTACAGTGATCTTAGGTTTGGACAGACCAAAGACATATGATGAGCTCAGTGATAAGGAGAAAAAGAGATACGATGCTGATATTAGGGCTTCAAACATTATACTTCAGGGTCTTCCAAAAGACATCTACAAGTTAATCAATCACAACATTGAAGCCAAGGCAGTTTGGGACAATGTTAAGATGCTTATCTCTGGTTCTGAATTAACAAAAGAAGACAGAGAATCTCAACTGTATGATGACTTTGAGCACTTTAAGATGAAACCAGGGGAAAATGTCACTGAATATTACGTGAGGTTCCACAAGCTTGTGAATGACATGAGGAATATGAAAATGACAATGCCAAATATTCAGCTAAATTCAAAGTTTGTAAACAACATGAATCCCGAATGGCACAAATTTGTCACTTCAGTCAAGTTAACAAAAGGTTTTAGGAACACTAACTATGAGCAGTTGTATGCGTACTTGCTTCAGAATGAGAAACATGCTACGTTTGAACGAATGATCTTGGAAAAATTCAATTCAAATTATGTTAATGCAAGTTCGTCAAATGATTCAACCGCCTTCTACACCAATGTAGGAATAACCACCAAAGCGAGCAGGTCAAAGCCTCAAGGCAACACAAATAATGATAGGACCTTGCAAGCTAGGAATGTTCAGTGGAAGAGAGTAGAAGATCACCTTAGGAAGAATGAAACTATGTTGAATAAAACGAATCGTGTTGATTCTAGTGTTAGCTCTAAGCATGCTGTAATTAATGCGAATTCTGCTACTTTTGGCAAAACACGTAATGATGATTGCTTGGTTTCTGTTACTAATCATGTATGTGGCGTGAATGATTTGATTAATTCTGTTAAATACCCAATTAAAATCGTTAATGCCAACAATCATGTTAAGAAGGCTAGAAAGCAATGGTGGAAGAAGGTTAGAAAATATTGGAAACCCACGGGAAGAAAATTTAGTAATGTATGTTATCGGGGGATAACTACTGGCCGAAAATTTAATCTTAATGAGATGTGCCCTAAATTATCTAAGTCAATGCCCATTAGGAAATGGATGCCTACCGGTAGAACTATTCCTTTAAGAAGTGAACATACTTTGAATAGGTCTAATGCGCTCACTAGTACTGCATCTATCCCTAATGATTCCATAGATTATGCTTCTGATGTGGATGTTCCAATCACTGTTACTAACCAAATGGAACCCATTCTTGCATGGGGATCCTAATTATCCAGTTATCCATCTTTGTCTGTGTTCAACTGCAGGTCGTTCAAATCATTCTGTGGTACTTGGACTCAGGCTGTTCCAAGCATATGACTGAAGATCGCTCGCGGCTCATGAACTTCGTGAGTAAATTCATCGGGACTGTTAGATTCGGGAACGACCGTTTTGGTGCAATTATAGGTTATGTAGATTATGTTGTTAGTGACAATGTAATTTCCAGGGTATATTATGTTGAAGGTCTTGGTCATAACTTGTTCTCTGTTGGTCAATTATGTGATTCCGATCTAGAGGTGGCTTTTAAAAAACATACTTGTTTCGTTAGAGAACTTGATGGTGTGGAACTGTTAAGAGGAACACGTGGTTCAAACCTATACACCATCTTTATCGAAGACATGATGAAGTCTTCTCCAATCTGCTTGTTGTCAAAGGCGTCGAAAACAAAGTCATGGTTATGGCATCGTCGTCTCAATCACTTGAACTTCGACACCATTAATGATCTTTCCAGAAAGGACCTTGTAAGAGGCTTACCCAGATTAAAGTATGAAAAATATCATCTTTGTTCAGCATGCCAATTGGGAAAAAGCAGGAAATATGCCCACAAACCCAAACCCGCAAACTCAGTTATGGAAGTTCTTCATACTCTTCATATGAATTTGTGCGGACCTATGAGAGTGCAAACGATAAATGGGAAGAAATATGTTTTAGTCGTTGTTGATGACTACTCTCGATTAACTTGGGTTAAGTTTTTAAGAACAAAGGACGAAACTCCAAATGTCATCATCAAACTTATCAAGCAGCTTCAGGTTCGACTTAATAAGATTGTTAGAATTATTAGAACAGACAATGGGACTGAGTTTGTTAACAAAGACCTAAGTCAATTCTATGAAAGCATCCTACTCATGTCTATCGCTTGAAAAAGGCTCTTTACGGTTTGAAGCAACCTCCAAGGGCATGGTACGATACGCTATCAAATTTTCTTCTATCTACTGGATTCAGCAAAGGAGCAGTTGATCCGACATTGTTCACCAGAAAGCCAGGCAAACACTTAATCCACGTTCAAATCTATGTTGATGATATTATTTTTGCCTCGACTGACCCAAATAAATGTGACCGTTTTTCTAAGGAGATGGGCTCCAAATTTCAAATGTCAATGATGGGACAAATGTCATTTTTCTTAGGATTACAAATTTCACAAAGTCCTGGAGGCATTTTTATCAATCAATCTAAATATGCTAATGAGATTTTAAAGAAATTTGGATTTGATTCTTGTGACCCTGTTGACACTCCCATGGTGGAGCGTACTAAACTGGATGAGGACCTCTCAGGGATCATGGTTGACCAGACTAAATATCGTAGTATGATTGGGTCTCTGATGTACCTCACAGCCAGTAGACCTGATATTCTGTTCGCTGTATGCATGTGTGCTAGATACCAGGCTAAGCCTACCAAAAAGCACCTTGAAGTGGTTAAACGGGTCTTTCGGTATCTCCAAGGTACCATTAACATGGGACTTTGGTATACGAAGGACACCAACATGTCACTAACAGCATATGCAAATGCAGACCATGCAGGGTGTCAAGCTACACTTCGAAGCACATCAGGTGGTGCTCAATTCTTGGGAGAAAAACTTGTAAGCTGGTCTTCTAAGAAACAAATGTGTACGTCGATATCCTCTACAGAAGCTGAATACATAGCCATGTCATCTTGTTGTGCTCAAATTCTATGGATGAGATCCCAACTCTCTGACTATGGCTTTGACTTCAACAAAATTCCTCTGTATTGTGATAACAAAAGTGTCATTGCTCTCTCCTGCAACAACGTTCAACATTCAAGAGCAAAGCATATCGACATTCGACATCATTTTATCAGGGAGCAAGTGGAGAACGGTGTGGTGGAACTTTATTTTGTAAGGACTGAATACCAGTTAGCAGACATCTTCACCAAAGCTCTTCCTAGAGAACGTTTTGAGTTTATCCTTCCACGACTTGGTCTAAGGAGTCTATAACCGAAAACACTCAAACGTCTTCAAGAGGAAGACGAGGAGTAAAAGTTTTTCTTCATCCATCTCTTGTAAATATATTTTCAAAAAGCAAAATACAAAATTATAAAACCCACAAAAGAAAATAGAAAAATAGAAAATACCAAAAATCCATAAAAATCAGAAAATATTTGAAAAAGCAAAAAATATTTTTCTCATCTTTTCTTTTATTCGATTTCATCTACAGTCTTTGTGTTGTCATTCAAAGAGTGACACGGGTCTTTAGATGAAGTTCGAATGTACATTAAAAAAAATTGAGAGAAAGAAAAAACAAAAGGTTTATAGTCATTTCAGACTATACCCCGTTTTTAAAAGAAAGAATAGAGCCATACTTTATCTTATTTTTCAAATCTCATGCTCTGATTCTGAAAACAAATGTCTGTCACCAAAAAGACAAATGTTTCCTTCACAAATATTTTTTCTTCTATAAATTCTTCTGAAAAATATTTGTTATCTAAATGAAAACTAATAAAAATAACTCGGACTCAATTTTTGAAAATCATCTGGACTTGACTTTTGTCAAAATCTCTATCTCTCAATCAACAACTTATGTCATTGATTGAGGGGGAGAATGATTTCAATTAAATCAAAAGGTTATTTATCATACAATTGGTTCAGACCAACGCTTATGTCATGTTTTCAAAAGATACTCAAGCATGTTTAATCGTTGGAGTTTAAAGTCTCAGATTTGATCCTTATCGGTTAGAAGTTTTCATAAGCAAGTCACAATTCTCCTCAAAATCTTTCAAAATCAATTTAAATCTATAGAGACCACAAATCTTAAATTACTTAAAAATTGTGATCGGGGGAGAATTTGTGATTTAAATTGGATTTAAACTGATAATTCGATAAATGGTTTTATAAGTAATTAGCAAGCTCTCATCCCTACATGTGCCAAACTATTTCAAATTTTCCATGCACATGTTAAGGGGGAGCATCTATATCAAACAAAAAAGGATTGAAACGCGATTGATTTGTCTCTAAGTGCAGGTTTTCCCTAATATGTGCAAAACACTTTCGAATCTCGATGCACATATTGAGGGGGAGCAACTTTTTGAAAATCACATCCTTTTCCAAAAATATATTTAACTAAGTATGAAAAATACTAATCTTGATCGGGAAGGTGATGTCGATATTTTTAGAAAATGTTAATCAATGAATTGAATTCTTCCTTTTGCCTCCATGTGCCAAAACGATTTCAAATATACGATGCACATGTTGAGGGGGAGCTCGTTTTTTGAAATATCAAAAATAATTCAGGTACAAAATGCTTTGATAATATATCACAATTACCTGGATTGATTTTCAAATGGTTTTCAATTGGTTCCAATGGCAGAAGAACAATACCAAAAAGACCAACCAAATTTACTTTATGTATGGAGATATAAGGATGGTTAGGTTAGGTATTCGTTCCCATGATCCCGCCAGAGCCAGAGGGATCTACCCAGGGATAATCCACTAGATAGTATAGAGTCCTTAGGTATGATGGAAAAAAGGAGAAAAGTGAGAAATGGGAAGAGTGCGGACTGAGATAGAGCTAGAACTGGAATAAACCTAACAAGGTTCTAGTAATGAAGTCTCGGTAAGCACTGAAGGGGTTGAAGAATGAAAAAGAAATGAATGTGAAAAGGGTGAAAAGAAATAGCCCTCCAATAATTCTACCTTAGGGCAGAAACCGGGTTCAATACATATGCTACTGGTGTTTACCAAGGTAACACTGGTATTGAAGACAAGACGTCATGGACTGTAACATATTGGATTTCACAAACACATCAAACCATAAACACCAATAGGCGTATAAGATGAGATTTTAGAGAGAAAAAGAGTTAGAGGTTTGGAAACTTAGTGAGAGAAAGTAAACGTATTATTATGAGCTCCAACTCTCTACCTTGGGAGGTAGAGAGTATTTATAGTCATAACACAAATCGCCACCTACGGGCTGTGGATCAGTCATACAGTGGGTAAAGACCCATCCGTCCTCCACGGTGATACAAAACTAAATACTACTTAACTTTAACTAACTACGACTATGAGCTTTCTAATGATTACATATACTTGAGGTGACCGACACTTTAATAACTGGATTTACTAAATCCTAACAATCTCCCCCTAAGGGAGGTCACCTCAAATTACAATGAATATAAAACAGATATTATATAAGATTGTTCTTGGATTCTCGATTAAGTTCTTCTCTCAGTAGCTCGTAGTCTTTGATTCTTCATTTTCCGCATGTTTAGTTAATTCGAGTGGAGGTCTTTAACTGATCTACGTGATAATGAGTTTTGAGCCATCTTTGAGATAATCAGCTATCATAAATCTCTGACTCATCCATTGTGGTGTTGGTATTATGTGATGTTGTGACATTTGGACCGACATGCTCACATTCTGGATCATGATTTCTTCACATCAGAATAGCGGAAGCTTTCATTGATTCATGATATTGGCAGCAGCGTAGCAGAAGCATGGAATGAGAATATCAGAGTCATTGATGCACTAATCATGATTTATGTTTAAATGAATGTGATGTGTGAGCATGCGGCTATGGATTGCTCGCTTCATTCTGATCAGCTGCAAACGTCGGGCGTACCTGCATACAACAGTTAGCAATAAAGCGCACGAAAGTGTCTTTGATCACTTTCGTTGAATTGAGGTACACGGCCCACGGTTCCCCGTTGATCAGTACAAGTACTGCCTGTGATCAGGTATAATTTCGAAGAATTTCCTTGACAGGGTTTCGCAGTTGCTCTAGCTGTTCTCAAACCGGAACGTCTCAAAGAAGACAACACGGAGTGAGTGAACCAGCGAATTGAGATTCACTGATTGATGAAAAAAGATTTGAAAAACAATCGTGTACCGCTCAATAGAAATTGTTTTTGCAATACAACGAATGTTTTAATGAAAATCAATTATCAATCATAAACACCTTTTATTTTGAAATATTAGTGCACAGTCGATGTGCTAAAGTAAAGAGTTTTTAAGCACAACGACCGGTTTTTCAAAGGTATCCGTCAATCCATAACCTGAACCAGGATTGATTCATAATTATGAATCGCCCCATTGTTTCTGTTCAGTTGTCACATGGTTGATCTATTGGATAGATCTCACATGCCACCCACCAGGAGCTTGTTTGATGTTGGCTCCAGAAGGCTTTCCATCTTCATTTTGAATATGTTTGCATATCACTCGGATGTTCTGGCAGTACCACAAGGATAATGCGTAGGACTCATAAGATATAATATCTCTTTCCACATTGTGTGAAACATAGAGTCTTCATATTCAGTGTCCTAATGAGATTTATTTGATGATCTCGTGGCTCTAGACTCAATTGTGCATATTTGGTTCCTATGCCGGAGACTAGGGAGAGGGTCTCCTTCTTCAATATCAACAAACTCTAAGAGAAAGTCGATAGATAATTTCGGTTCCCCGTGAGAATGAAACAAGCCCTTTTAAGAGGAACTTGAGTAGCTTGGAAAGTTGTAGTGCAGTGCGTCACTGGGTCCATGACGTCTTGTCTTCAATACCGATGTTACCTTGGTAACCACCAGTAGCATATGAATTGAACCCAGTTTCTGCCCTAAGGTTGAATGAATGGAGGGCTATTTCTTTTCAACCTTTTTCACATTCAATTCTTTTTCATTCTTCAACCCCTTCAGTGCTTACCGAGACTTCATAACTAGAACCTTGTTGGGTTTATTCCAGTACTAGCTCAGTCTCAGTCCGCACTCTTCCCATATCTCATTTTTCTCCTTTTATCATCATACCTAAGAACTCTACACTATCTAGTGGATTGTCCCAGGGTAGATCCCTCTAGTTCTGGCGGATCATGGGAACAAATACCTAACCTTATCATCCTTATATCACCATACATAAAGTAAATTTGGTCGGTCTATTTGGTATTGTTCATCTGCCATTGGAACCAATCGAAAACCACTTAAAAACCAATCCAGATACTTGTGATATATTATCAAAGCATTTTGTACCTGAATTGTTTTTGATATTTTAAAAAAAAAGAGCTCCCCCTCAACATGTGCATCATGTATTTGAAATTGTTTTAGCACACGGAGGCAAGAAGAAGGATTAACTTCTGTGATTACCATTTTCTAAAAGATATCAACATCACTTCCCTGATTAAATCACGCAGATAAAGCATATTGGGGAAGGATGAGGTTTTCAAAAGTTTGCTCCCCCTCAATATGTGCCTCGAGGTTTGAACGAGTTTTGCACATACTAGAGGGAATCTGCACTTAGATACAAATCAATCACGTTTCAATTTTTTGTGGTTTAAAATAGATGCTCCCCCTCAACATGTGCATGGAAAATTTGAAATCGTTTGGCACATGTGGGGAGGAAAGCTTGCTACACACTTATGAAACCATTTATCAAATTATCAGTTTAAATCCAATTTAAATCACAAATTCTCCCCCGATCACAATTTTCAAATCATTTGAGATTTGTGATCTCTATAGATTTAAATTGATTTTGAAAGCTTTCGAGGAGAATTGTGGATTGATTATGAAAACATTTTAACTGATAAGGATCGGATTTTGAGACTTTACACTCCATTGATTAAACATGCATGATTATTTTTTGAAAACAATTGTATGACGAACAACCTTTTGATTTAATTGAAATCATTCTCCCCCTCAATCAATGACATAAGTTGTTGATTGAGAGACAGATATTTTGACAAAAGTTAAGTCCAGATGATTTTCAAAAATAGAGTTCGAGTTATTTAACAAAGCAATTAGTTTTCATTAGATGGCAAGTAATTGTTTTGAAGAATCAGAGCATGAGATTTGAAAAACAAGATAAAGCATGGCTCTGTTCTTTCTTTGAAAAAGCGGGTTTACTGCTGAAATAAAATAAACCATAGTTTCTCTTTCTCCCAAAAATATATATATATATATATATATATATATATATATATATATATATATATATATATATATATATATATATATATATATATATATATATATATATATATATATATATATATATATATATATATATATATATATATATATATATATATATATATATATATATATATATATATATATATATATATATATATATATATATATCTATATTATATATAACAGGAGGCGTTACACGTAGATAATGCCACGTAAACGCCAACTCATTGCCCAGTAATTGTTTATCATGTCACATAATCATTAGTTGTCCACCTAAGCATTATTTTAAAATTTAATTATCTATTATTTAATTTTGTCATTAAAATTCAAAATTTAGCTATTATTTAATTTTGTCATTAAAATTCGAAATTTATTAGGCATAAAAAAGGCTGCATGAAGATTCGAACCTTGGTTTGCATGAATATTTAACACACATTTTTACCACTAGACCAACTAATTTTTTGATTTATATCCTGCAAAACCAAAAACATATATATTACTTAGCGATTTAAATATAGAACTTTTTATATATATCTTTTCCTTACATAATATAGGCTTTTAGGATCTTTGTTTCACAAAAAAAAAGTGAACCATTGTCAACAGCGACAGGAAAAAAAACAATTAGGGTTGACATGAGCTGGAGTATATTGGCTTTTATTGTTCATCGTATCCTATGATTCTGATTTGTGTATTGATTTGTAGGTTAAAGATGCTCCAAAGTCCAAATCATGTTTTTTAGCTTATCATAGGAGGACAGGTACAATCTTCAATGAATTTGTGTCCATTTTCAGGGAAAAAAATAGCTTGCAGAGAAGTATTTCGACACAAGATTTAACGTTGCTCCCTTGATCAATGTGATCAGGCTACCTCCATGGCCGAACTAGATCAGGTATATTATTAATCACGAATTTGGTACAGGTTTACAATTGGTTAGGGTTGTATAGATAGACGTAGGTCATTCCGAAAACCATCAATCTCCACCAAGATCGGACCTGGGTTTTAGAGGACGTAATGCGCACCGTTGCGCTAAGGGTAAAAAAACTAAGGGCAACGTGACAAGGTAAAGGCGGACATAGAGTAGCTGTTTTTTTTCCACAAAAACACCAAACATTACTAAGTTATAAGTCATATTTCATACATAGATATATAACACATTAATACCACATTTAACAACAGCAAAAATTGCTAAGATGTACAAATCTATGTATTTAATAAATAATAAACACAAATAAACAAAATCGCATAGCGAGGAATTGACCTCAGGCCTCTAAGGCTAAACTATAAACTCACGAAGTCATGATTAGAATGAACTGATGAATGATTAGTAGCCACTAGCAAGTACCTCAAGGTTATACGATGTAGGTTATGTTATTATATAATGAAATCTTCATGCGATTAACTCTGGTCGATCTCATACGTTGAGTGACTATCCAAAGTTTACATATATAGTTGTATGAATTACATCCCGTTAAGTTTATTTAGTTATTATATGATCGACCAATCGACATGCATACTCACATTGATTCTTTTACATATAACTTCATATATCCTCTTGATGAAACTAATGATTAGTGTGTTTAATATATGCAGTAAGAGTATGAGTTTAATATAAATACCTCAAGCCACAGGCTATGATTTCTTGAACTCGGATATCAATGACTATCATGTGACGGTATGGCACTCTGCCCACAAGGATGATACAGGAATTGGTCCATATAGAATCGTCCAGGTTCCTCGCTTAATAAACTTGGTACACATTTAAAAACTGCAACATCATAAAAATGTTACTTTTTACTATGAATTTTCATCTTTTAGTGTCTATCTTAAATAAGAAGGAAATTAGTTCTTTGTGGAATGTATAAAGTATACAAATTCTAACATCTGCAAGCCACACGTATACAAGTGTCAAATGCTTTCCTACAATTTGTGGTTGGGCATTCTACACAAATGCTGTTTGATTTTGTAAAAGAGATGCCTAAACATGAAACTCATACCAGGATGGATTTTTCTTCTCTCCTTGGGCCATTATTCTTTACATGGGTCATTTTACAACTATTCCCTGTAAGTAATTTTCTCATCTCACAGGTTTGCATCCCATCGGTTCGATGTGACAATGGTAACAACGAATTTTTAGGCTTGGTTCTTCTACAAGGAATCAAGATGGATCGTAAGAGTTGTTTTTTGTTTTATTTTGTTCTGGTTTGGAAGGTAATCTTTTTTTTCTTTATTAATATTGTAACACATGTAATCGTTTTACTTCTTTGGATTAACGTTATAGTCAAATAAATTTTTTTTGTTGCCAGCGCTACAATCTGTGGATATATCGCTCTGCTGTTGTTCAAGTTGTCACCTGAAGAATCTTTAAAAGATCCAATATATTTTGTGTTGGCGAAACGGGAGAAAAGGTGACAATAAAGGAGAATTATACAATTCATCACGGACGTACATATTTAATGCTTATGTTAAAAGCATTGTTTACATGGAGTTGGTTCGAATGGTGAGAGCAGTCAGGTTCCTTTAAGGTTAAATCATGCAGCAATAAACCTTCGTTCACAATGGTAAGGATTGTAATGATTTGATTATATAAATGGATTCATAAATAATGACATCGTCGATCTAAATTCTTATTCCAAGGTTGTCTCACCATCAATGTTACTAATTTGTCAAACATTATATGATATGGCAAGCCTAGCATTTTTTTGTTGGAAGGTATGTATGCTTATATTAATTTACTAATGCAACTTTTCTATCATAATTTTATATCTCCGTGTGGCTTTCAGTGCTCTACATGAGACATTGGATGAGGCAGAGCTTATAGGAACAGCGCTCAAGGAAATTAATGTAGCTTGTGATGTCATCTGTTTTGGTGACCCATACATGGATAAGAGGCCATTTTTCGACACCTTGATTAATTTTGCAAATATTGATGGCAACTTCAACATTTGCCACGTTCCACCTGAATCTTCTGTCCTTGAGGCCCTATCCAGGTTTACTTATAATCTATATGTTTTCTTAATTGGACTCTACAAACTTTTTTCTTTAGATATTGGCTTATCATACATCTTATATATTGGAGCTTTTTTTAACTTTTAGATTCTTTAAAATCTATTTGTGTGACTTAATTATGATCAGCTCAATGGCTAATTTAATGAAGTATCTTACAAAGCTTGCTGGAGGAAGTAGTGTTCCAAATAAATCGCCCATCAGAAAAAAATTCATGGCATCAAACTGTTTATGAACCGTTATGATGTTGCATAGTTGCTTATAAAGTGATGAAGAGTAACCTTGATGCCTTAAATGTTGATTTGCAAGGCTTCTTTGTTCAGCTCTATAATCTAATACTTGAATACAGGCCTGGCAGGTTAGTACTATATGGAAACTCTGATAGATGCGACTAATATTTACAAGTTCCCTATCATCATAATGATATGGATATTTGCTCCTGTAGTATGACTATTATACATCTGTCAAATGGCTATAACGAGATCAAACAAACTTGCAGCTGCATATTAATTATACCTTTAAATAAGCGTCTGTTGAAGGTTGGGCTTTGTTTTATCAGCTGCTAGCAATTGGGGAAGCCATTGGTTTAGGAGCAGCAATCGATTATCTCTCTGAAATTGGCATGCAAAAGATTCATGATTATGAGGTGAATATCATCTACTATGCCTTGCCTATTTTATATTTGCTACGAATTTCTTCATTTTTTCTTGTCTTTATACATTCAAGTAACTGAAGATTTAAATTTATTTACATGTCTTTACACGTGGCATGCTAATGTTCGATGGCTCTCTGAATCCACATTTATATTGATAAAGTTTTGTGTGTTCTTTGGAGCATACATAATCTGTTGATCTTCTTGATGCATGTATATAAATCATATGTTCGAATTGGATATATCAGGTAGAACTGGCTAATTATCTCTATGAGAAGCTTCATACAATTTCCGGTGTTCGTATCTATGGACCAGCACCTTCACAAACTGGTCATCGTGCTGCTCTATGTTCCTTTAATGTTGAGGGTCTTCATCGTACAGATTTAACAACTTTTCTTGATCATCAGGTATCAAATCAAACACCAACTTCTTCACTTTTCTAGATTCTCTATGCATCTTAGTTTGCGTTTTCTCCTGAAACTATCCAGTGTAGAGGTGCCAAAATGGGTTGGTAGGGTAGCAGTTACAACAGATAAGTTTTTGTACTCCGTACATATTAAAGCGGGTTGGGACGGGCTGGTAAAACCCAGAAACGCTTTTATTTGTTTTTTCTAAAATTATGTGTTTTTCTGTGTCTAATATGATTACATAACTACTCCTTATATAATTGCTTTTTTAGACAGATTACATAACTATATTCTTTTAAACCTAAATGATATACTTTCCTGTCAGAGATAAAACTTAACTAACCAAACCATTCTTAAGTAAATGGGTCGTAATTGCTACCTCTATCAATTACCATGATGCAAAGTAATCATATTTGGTAAGATTTTCAGCACACGTGCTTTACACAAGATTAGATACCGCAAATTCCTGAATACTGCATATCTGATTGGTAAATCAGAAATAACTTTATCAATCCCCTATCATAAACAACATAAAGAAAAAGAAAAACATTAAAGAAAAGTTGGTAGTGGTGATTTACCAATTTATGATCTTTTGGTACAGCATGGAGTAGCCATTAGGTCTGGGCACCACTGTGCACAACTGCTTCATCGGTACTTGGGAATAGTATCTGACCGATTGATTTACCAATTTTGTCACTTCATCAGTTGGTAGTGGTGATTTACCAATTTACTTCTGACCGATTGATTGTTTTCCTATATATGTTAATTCGGTCTGGGCACCACCGTGCACAGCCGCTTTATCAGTTTTGAAAAGGGCATAGTAGATGACCGATTGATTCAAACCCCAAAGTGTGAGTATCTTATATTCAAATTTTACTACCTAAAAATATGCATCTCACACACATACTAAAAACTTACGCTAGAATAAAAAATAAAGGTGTGTCCTGCCAGTGGTCGCCAAAGCTCGATGCAACACGACATACCATATGATCCCACTACTGTTGGCGGCCAAGGTAGCAAGTACATCGGTATCTATACGCCCACTTCATTATTCAGCTCCGTGTGTATTTAGAAGTTTTGACTGTCATTATTTTTTTGTCTTGCAGCGGGTGGTCTGGTGCCTAATGTGTTTGTTGTTGATATCAATGTCACACAAACTAATGTATTTGTTGTTGATATCGATGTCACGCAAAATCTTGCTGGCCAGCAACCTCCATTCGAACAGTCGACTGATGTATCTAACGTCACTGCAAGTCAAACTTCATTTGTGTCATCTCCAATGACAACCACATGTACGGTTCATCTATTGTCAACACAAGTCATACTTAAGTAATCTTGACATTGTTGATTATGCACAGATATGTTTGCATTGGAGAGTTGCAGTTTACTTGAAGGTGTGACCCAAGTCATATGGAACCTCATCAGCTTTAGACCGAATATCAGCCTTTGAATACTTAAGGTGAGACTTACGCGGTGGTTGGATTTGCACTTTTGAATTGGGTTGCTGTTTTTTCTACCAAAGCCGATTTTTAGTTTTATGGGGGTATAGTGCAGTGAAATGTCCTGCTAACATTCGTGAAAGTTTGTCGCAATGTGCCACAAGACGTTTGTTACAGCTGCATTTTGAAAACGACAGCACAAAGGAACGACCAAACTTCATCCTTGATACAGTCATGAACAACATGTCGCTCTTAATAACAGTAAATGAAGCTGAATCAACAAGTACCCCTGCACCAACAATCATCAACGAACATGAATAACCGCCGTTTCCGAAAGATGAAACAATTTCACTTCTTATCTGCGTGGGTAGTAGCCTAATATCTACCTTTGTTTTTTTTGAGCATGATTAGGCTGCAAAGGTGAGGAGGTTTGTATTAAATCTTTAAGTTGCTCAAATATGGTTTCTTTTTAAGCTGGTTGGAATAGTTGTATAAAAATTGTGTTTTGGACAGAAAATGAAAAAGATGGAATATATGGTTGAGATTGAACAAAGTTCTTTTGATATTATCAGTCATGATGATCAAGATGAAGATGAAATTCCGAACCCCCTAAGCCAAAGGTACGGACACTGCTGCTGATGTAATTTCATTGTTATTTTCACCTCGTCCTTTTAACATAAGATCTAGTTTAATGCGACGTGCTCAAGATGTCCCTCTTGTGTCCGAGTGGTACAAAGAACATTGCCCGCCTTCTTATCCAGTGAAAGTCAGAGTTAGCTATCAGAAGCTGTTGAAATGTTTTGCTTTGAACGAGCTGCATCATAGACCTCCTAAAGCTCAAAAGAATAAGCATTTGTTCCGTTCTCTCCAGGCTACCAAGTTTTTCCAGACCACAGAAGTTGATTGGGTTGAAGCGGGTGGAACTGAAAACATAGCAAGAATACCATTCAGTGTCTAAAAAATTCTCTAACCGTAGCAAGGTTTTTATAGATGGGTACCAGGCATAAACAAATCTTCTTATAAAAACAACAAAACAATTTCATATAAATTATGTACTAATTAGTCACTGACTTCAGCTCATGTTATGCCGGGTTGACCCAAAACCGTTTTTATACATTTTTAAATCTCTTTTTAAATGACTGTTTGGATCATATACCAGTCTTTCAAAACAAAAAGGTATTTAATTTTAACTGATATGGTATCACATGCTCCACACTCAGCCTAACTAATCCCAAACCATTAGTACATATCAATTTTTTTGAGGTAATTATTTACTGCATGAAGAACCTTTTAGTCCACTACATCAACGACGGTCCAACTCGACTTGTCAGTCTGAAAACACATATAAACACAAACTATGATATACCACCAATCAAACATCATAATTATGCAATATGCAATCATAAGCGGGTGTTTGGGTAAGCTTATTAGGGAATCTTAATAGCCTATGGCATAATCACAGCTATTAACTTCTTTTAGTTTGTTTCTGAGCCATGGATGACTGCTCCTCAGGTAGCTTAGGCATATTTTATATATAAGTCATACATTAGTATGTTGCGAGTGCTTATGTTTGGTCATGTTTATTGTAGTTGTCTGTTGAAACTCAAAGGCTCGAACAACTTGCTGTTAAGCAATCTAGGCAGTTGATTCCGATGACTCCTTCCATGCCTAAAGCCTTGGTAAGCATGTTTTTGAAACTCCTGTTGATTTTCTATAACTCTTAACATATATATTTTGTTTTAATTATGTAATATATGCTGCCCATATAACCACATAAAGAAAATCGAAAATGTAATAGATGAGGTTGTGAAAGATAATACCTTAGGCCTGATGCTATCAGAAAGATAATATACAAAGTTTAAGATTACATCAACTTGCAGTATCCAAACATGGTTCCTCTCAAGCAAACAATAACATTTTGGGTTCGAGCCTATCTAACTTTTTTCTGCATAGTTAGTCATTATTTGCAAAGGAAACAAAATATAAACTTATCAATGACCAACGGCAAATTAGTTAGCAATAGTATGGCATTACTATTCTTATGGTTAAGGGCTGTTTTTCTTAATGTTAACTTGACAGAATACTGCAAGGACGTTTGCAATTATATTACTGTATTACTTGCATGTATTGAGTTTTCCGCGTTAAATATATGAAGCATACATGGAAAGTTCATTGCTTTGCTTATATAATTAAGAATCTTATGTAATTTTTAAATCGAGTACCTTCTTGATGCCAATCACTCATTATTCCAGACATGCGAGAGATATTTCTTTCAAACTCTTCCATTTAGGAGGTGATGAGGTCAATATTGGTTAGTTACTTTTCCGTTATCACGTTATTTCTTTTGGAATACCGGTATTACTATTTAATGCGAGTATTGAAATATGAACTTATTATTGGTAGTTTTACACAATCTAATGTGGTACAAATTGTTGGAAATTTACCCGATTGGTAAAGCCTTTATCTTTATCCATCAAGTTATATTTACATTATAGAAAGGTTACATCACATGCAACTTAATAAAGAAGAAAACATTTTAGTTATTAAACAATGACTAAAATAATCCTTCATTATCTAAAAATCCAACAGACTACAAATATATTTTTTTAGAAAGTGCTACTAATTGACACATGAGATAATTATGACGAAGAAAATCGAAATGGTTTCAATGCCATAACAAAAAGGGTGGCAATGGTTTATCTTTGTATTTTCGGCCAGGAATTAGTGGGCTACCTTTTCATTTGTAATCTCACAGTATGTGCTCCCATGTAACCTTTTACTCATAGATAGTTGGATCTTGTGAACAAAATTTTTACTTTTTTTAAAAATTTACTTACTTAGAATTAATGCACTATAATACACCACTCTCATTTGCAACCATTGTTGAGGGCTGACTACATGTTTCTTCTGTTATGCACACTGATCTTATATGGACCGACAACCTAGATACCAGTTTGCCAATTGTTAAATGAGAACAATATTAATGTCTCGATATAAAAGTGAATAAGAGTTGACACATAGTCCTATTTTTCATATTTGAAGGATTGAATCATACATTATGCAAATTAACTGTATCCATATATGCAGTGGCGACGTAGATGGAGTGATCCCAATTACATGCTCAAGGTACAATGTAAATCAAATGAAGTTTCCTATAGAGACTGCATGGTGAACGTGATACGGCGATAAGTGATTAACCAAACCATGTTATGCAATATCTCTAATGAACCATTTGAGTTTGTATTATTACAATAGGCAAGATGGGTGATTAGGGTTGAATTAAGTATGGGTCAAAACGGGTCCAAACCGAAACAACTCATGGTTTAGCACGGGTAGGCTTACAAACAAATTTTTGTAAATTAAATTTGGCCCTGGCACTTTCTATAACTTTTCAAATCTTTTTAAATCCAATGATGCTTCAGTTATAAATTATGATTGTAAGATAGACTTTGAATGTTACGGTTTCGGAAGTGTTAGTCATTAAGATAGACTTTGAGTTACTATGAAAAACTCGACATTTACTTCCTTTATCTAATTTATTGCAATAGTTTTTGACTCATTTATGCTCTAAACTGTGATGAAATTCCCAATACCAATATTACAGGTAATTTTGTTTTTCAAAAAGATTGGGTAGAAGGTTTCTCTTATAACTGGTGATAATTTTAATTGTTTTTGTTGGATCAATGTTTGTTGCATATCTTTCTTTCACTCGCAGGCTCTGTTGGAGGTAAACTACAACCATCTTAAAGATCGAGTAAATGCGGGGAATGCTATTGATCACTATAGCCCGTTCAACCGACGGTTCACGAAACTGCCTATAGGCAATTTCTATTATCCTTTTAGTGATGCAAATTTAATCTTATATAGCTGTAATCTTGGAATTATGTTTATTAAATGACATGAGCTTTCATTGATAGAATTGGATTCTCCAATTAAATATGACAAATACATCGATCATGTTATTTGTTTATAGACATTGTTGTTTATCTTATTCTTTTAGAACGATAAATAACTATCTCACAATATATAAACCACACAAGTTGATCTCACTAAATTCATCTCACATGCTTATAACACGACTTAAAAACAAACCTATTTGGTACGGGACATTATCACATAACATGGAATATTGATGCACAAAGCCTCTTATATATAGACACTATTATTATCACTTTATCTAACTAATAATCTTCCCATTTTTAAGCATGTATATAGAAAAACAATATTTTTCAAGCAAGGAAGAATGTGTAACACACAGTATAGACATACAAAGTGAAAAAACAAAGGATTAACACTTTATTTAACATGGAGTATTTGGTAGGGGACATTATCACGTAACATGGAGTATTGATGCACATAGCCTCTTATATATAAAGACACTATTATTAACACTTTATCTAACTAATAATCTTTCCATTTTAAAGCATGTATATAGAAAAACAATATTTTTCAAGCAATGTAGTCTTATTTTCATAGAAATTGTAGATGAAATTGTTCTAAAAACAAAGTATGACTCTAATTATTAAAGGAATTTAACAATTACCGTTTAAGAAAAAAGCCCACTTTCAAAACATTTCTTAACAACCTTCTTACAATAAAGAAAAATATGTTAACAATAATTATAAGTCATGCCCGCCCATTGGGCGGGCTTTGAAATCTAGTATATATATATATATATATATATTTTAAGAACATCCGAACAATATCTAAAGTCCCGTGTCATTCTTTGAATGACATCACAAAGACCGTAGACATTTTCGAATCGAGAAAAACATGACAAAATGACAATTTTTTTTTTTTTTTTTTGAAAATTTTCAAGATTTTTCAAATTTTTATGGATTTTTTTTGAAAGTTTTATATTTTTCTGTTTGCTTTTTGAAGGTTTTGAAATTTTGTATTTTGCTTTTCGAATAAATATTTACAAGATATGGATGAAGAAAGACCTTTACTCCTCGTCTTCCTCTTGAAGACGTTTGAGTGTTTCCGGTTGTAGACTCTTTAGACCAAGTCGTGGGAGGATAAACTCAAAACGTTCTCTAGGAAGAGCTTTGGTGAAGATGTCTGCTAACTGGTATTCAGTCCTTACAAAATAGAGTTCCACCACACCATTTTCCACTTGCTCCCTGATGAAATGATGTCGAATATCGTAGTGCTTTGCTCTTGAGTGTTGGACGTTGTTGCATGAGAGAGCAATGGCACTTTTATTATCACAGTACAGAGGGATTTTGTTGAATTCAAAGCCATAGTCAGACAATTGGGATCTCATCCATAGGATTTGAGCACAACAAGATGACATAGCTATGTATTCAGCCTCTGTAGAGGAAATAGAAGTACTCATTTGTTTCTTTGAAGACCAGCTCACAAGTTTATCACCCAAAAACTGAGCACCTCCAGACGTACTTCGACGTGTATCTTGACATCCTGCATGATCGCAGATCTGATAGGTACATTAGTGACATAACGGTGTCCTTCGGGTACCAAAGTCCCATATTAATGGTTCCTTGAAGATACCGAAAGACCCGTTTAACCGCTTCAAGGTGTTTTTTTTTTTGTAGGCTTAGCCTGATATCTAGCACACATGCAAACAGCGAATAGAATGTTTGTTCTACTGGCTGTGAGGTACATCAGGGATCCAATCATACTACGATATTTCGTTTGGTCTACCATGATCCCTGAGTGGTCGTCATCCAGTTTGGTACGCTCTATCATGGGAGTGTCAACAGGGTCACAAGAATCAAATCCAAATTTCTTTAAAATCTCATTTGCATATTTAGATTGATTTATAAAAATGCCTTCGGGACTTTGTGAAATTTGTAATCCCAAGAAAAATGACATTTGTCCCATCATTGACATTTGGAATTTGGAACTCATTTCATTTGAAAAGCGGTCACATTCACTGGGGTCAGTCGAGGCAAAAATAATATCATCAACATAGATTTGAACGTGAATTAAATGTTTGCCTGACTTTCTGGTGAACAATGTCGGATCAACTACACCTTTGGTGAATCTAGTAGATAGAAGAAACTTTGATAGCGTATCATACCATGCCCTTGGAGCTTGCTTCAAACCGTAAAGAGCCTTCTTCAAACGATAGACGTGAGTAGGGTGCTCTGGATTCACAAAGCCTTCAGGTTGGCTGACGTATACGACTTCTTTAAGGTCACCGTTAAGAAAAGCTGTTTTTACATCCATCTGATAGACTACCATGTTTTTACTTGCAGCATTAGCCAAGAAGATTCTGATTGCCTCGATACGAGCAACTGGAGCAAATGATTCCTCAAAGTCAATACCCTCTTCTTGACGGTATCTTTTTGCAACCAATCGAGCCTTGTTCTTTAAAACATCACCATGCTCATCAAGTTTTACTTTGAAGATCCACTTTAGAGCAATGATCATGGCACAGTCAGGAGCAGATACTAATTCCCATACATCTAGTCAATCAAACTCATGTATTTCTTCTTGCATGGCACTGAACCAGCTGTCTTCATTCATAGCAGTTTTGACGTCTTTTGGTTCGATCTTAGAGAGTACAGAGTTGAAAAAGCACCATAAGGCATCGGTTGCAAGTTGTCGACGAGTGGATACTGAACGAGAAGGGTTTCCAATGATGTTGTCCAATGGGTGATCATGTGTCCACTTTCTAAGGTGTTCATGTGGTTTTTGTTGAGGAACAGAAGTAGCAGAGTTGATTTCTCCTGATGAAGATGGTTCTGATGCTGATTCAGGAGCAAATATATTTTCAAAAGGTTCATCTTCTGAAGGAGCAAAAGGATTTTCATCATCTGTAACAGCAACAACATTTCCATTGTGTACACTTGATGATTGAGGCATTGATGATGATACCGAGTGATCAGCAGAAGGCGCTTCTTGACTTAGTAACATGGAAACTGAAGGGTTAACTTCATTGACAGGGATAGGAGCAGCCTCTGATGATGGAATTGACAGATCATTAGCCCTTGGCTCATAGTGTTCATCAAACATAGGATCAAATAATTTCTTCAAATCATCTTCTGAAGGAGGTACATAATGAGTTGCTGGTGAGGGATTTGAAACGAGAGTAGAACTGATAGGACTACTTGATGAAAGTTGAGATGCGGGTCTAGAACTGGATTGTCCTGGAGCCACTTGACCGGCCAGCTCATCGAACGTAACGTGAATTGTTTCCATGATATTTTGGGTTCTCTTGTTGTAGATTCGGTAACCCTTCTTGTTTGGTGCATAACCAACAAAAACTCCAATATCTGCCTTTGCTCTTAATTTGCCTAAATCTTGACCGTCATTCGTTGGATAGCACAAAGCACCAAACACACGAAGGTAGAAGAGATCAGGTTTTCGTTTATGAACAAGTTCATATGGAGTTTTTCCATGAGAGGTATGAATAAGGGAACGATTTTGGGTGTAGCAAGCAGTGGCAATGGCTTCAGCCCATAGAAACATTGGAACCTTTGAATAAATTAGCATTGTTCTTGCGGCTTCCACAAGAGTTCGATTGCGTCTTTCAACTACACCGTTCTGTTGAGGAGTTCGTGGAACACTTCTTTGATGACTGATTCCAACACTTTCATAAAACTGATTTAAGTCCTTGTTAACAAACTCTGTGCCATTGTCTGTTCGAACAATTCTAACAGTATTGTTGAGTCGAACTTGTAGCTGTTTGATAAGTTTGATGATGACATCTGGAGTTTCATCCTTTGTCCTCAAAAACTTTACCCAAGTAAATCGAGAGTAGTCATCAACAACGACTAAAATGTATTTCTTTCCATTTATCGTTTGCACTCTCATTGGTCCGCACAAATCCATATAAAGGGTATGAAGAACTTCCATTACTAAGTTTGTGGGTTTTGGTTTGTGGGCATATTTCGTGCTTTTTCCCAATTGGCAAGCTGAACAAAGATGATCTTTTTCATACTTTAATCTAGGTAATCCTCTTACTAAGTCCTTTCTGGAAAGATTGTTTATGGTACCAAAGTTCAAGTGATAGAGACGACGGTGCCACAGCCATGACTTAGTTTTGAAAGCCTTTGACAGCAAGCAGATGGGTGAAGATTTCATCATATCTTCGATAGAGATGGTGTATAGGTTTGAACCACGAGTTCCTCTGAGAAGTTCCACACCATCAAGTTCTCTAACAAAGCAAGTATGTTTTCTGAAGGCCACTTCTAAATCTGAGTCACAAAATTGTCCGACAGAAAATAGATTATGTCCAAGACCTTCAACATAATATACCCTGGAAATCACACTATTTCCAACCACGTAATCTCCATAACCCATAATAGCACCAAAATGATCGTTTCCGAATCTCACAGTTCCGATGAATTTACTCACGAAGTTCATGAGCCGTGACCGGTCTCCAATCATATGCTTGGAACAGCCTGAGTCCAAGTACCACAGAACGATTTGAACGATCTGCAGTTGAACACATACAAGAATGGATAACTGGATAATTGGGATCCCCATGCAAGAATGGGTTCCATTTGGTTAGTAACAGTGATTGGAACACCCACATCAGAGGTAGAAACAATTGACTCATTAGAAATAGATGCAGTGCTAGTGTCTGTATTTGACCTATTCAAAGTATGTTCGCTTCTTAAGGGAATAGTTCTACCAGTAGGCATCCATTTTTTAGTGGGCATTGACTTAGCAAATTTAGGGCAAAACTCATTAACCTTACGCCCAGTAGGTATCCATTGATAACATATATTACTAAATTTCCTTCATGTGGGTTTCCACTATTTTCTAACTTTCTTTCACCTTTGCCTTTTAGCCTTCTTAGCTTGATTTTTAGCATTAACAGTTTTAACAGGGCATTTGACAGCATTAGACAAAACATTCACACCACATTCATGATTAATAACAGAAATCAAGCAGTCATCATTACATGATTTGCGAATAGTAGCAGAATTCGAATTAATTACAGTACGCTTATAGCTAATACTAGAATCAACACGATTCGTTTTATTCAACTCAAACTTAATATTCCTAGGGTGATCTTCTACTCTCTTCCAATGCACATTCTTAGCTTGCGAGGTCCTATCTTGCTTGGTATTGCCTGGATGCTTTGACCCGCTTGCTTTAATGTCACTGATTACTCCTGTAGAGGGAATTATGGGAACATTAGTTGGTTGATCTACTTTTTGCATTCCTGAATTAGAAGTGCAGGGATTTGAACTACTTGAAGGCACATTAGTGTTTACTTTCTTAAAACTGGGCATATAATGGTTTGTATGCTTGGCACTAGGCATAGAACAAGGCGTCACAACTTTACCTTTCGCACCTGAGGATTTAGGACATGTTGCAATTAAACATTCTAGCAACTCTTGAGATCGTTTGGCCTGAATGCAAGCAAACATAATTTCTCTATCAAGAGGCTTATTAATGAAATCCTCTTCCACAATCTCACGAAGACATTCTAGACTATCCTTAAGGTGAGCACAATAGTTATGAAACACAGGTTCATTATTCCTAAGATGAGGAGGAATGTATTTAACAGTCACAGTATATTTGCAGTCTGAGGATGACTTTGATGCAACATTCTCATTAAAAATAAGTGGCAGTTTCCCTTTTTCCTGACTCCTCAGATTCTCAATTTCTTTTTGTAAAGACATTAATTTTTCGTTGTTTTTATCACGAGTGACTTTCATTGAATCATATAACTCTTTGAAGTATCGTTTAACTTTTTCATTTTCTTCTATAAAACTCTCGTTTTCTTTTTGTAAAGCATTAACCAAGTTTTGAAGATGAAAAGTTTAAGAAAACTGAGAATCTAAAGGAGGAGCCATTTGGGAGCCAGTCACATTGTTCTTTTCACCCTTTAATTGTGAAATTTGGGCTTTCAACTTTATGATCGTGTTACAATGAGCTTGAATCTGTTCGTCACGTTTGTTTATCTGAAAAACTGCATCAAACACAGGAGCATCTGAGGATGTCTTGATATTTGAGGTTTTGACATTTTCTTTAAGATGTTGATATTTTAGTTTTTGGGTAAAGGGGAGTAATCCTGCACCCTGGTAAATATATTAACCAAAAACGTTTAAGAACAATGGATATGAGTGAAATCCCATATCTCAGCCCGTTACATAGGCATAAAGCTTACATAAAAAGATACTACCTATTTTCTAAACAAGAAAACAAACCAGTACTCTAATGATAACATAGGACATAACGAAAGAAAATTACTTCCTAGGTCCTTGAAGCTTGGTGCCATACATAGCATTAAAGACATCCAAATTCCCTGGAAGATCAGAAACCTGCTTCGCATAGTCATCGTATTCATAGTCATCATACTCATCTTCAAACTCTTGGCCACCACCGAATAGATTAATAGACTCATCAAATGGGTTAGCAACCACCTCATCTTCAGAATCAGACACCACGATATCTCCCACTTTAGAAAAAGGGTTGACTCTCTTAGTAGAAGAGGCGAGCGGAATACAAGAATCATTAGTTTTAGGAGACACACCCGACTCCATCTCTTTCAAATCAGTCACAAAGGGTTCTTGTGATGCAGTACTTGTCTTAGTAGACTTATCTTTGTTAACTTCCATTGTACGACCAGAATCCACATCCTTGTTGGTGTTAGTTGAAGGAATACCAAAAGCATCCGTATTTTCCATATTAAGAGCATCAAACTGATTAGATGTAGAGATCTTTGTTTCACTCGAACTAGCCACATCAGAAGCATTCTTCTTAGTGACTTCCACTTTCTTAGGTTCAGGAGGAGTCTTTTTGGGTTGATATTGAAACTGCTTACCCACAACAGGTTTAGTAAACCCTCCTTGACCCGGAATAGTAGAACCACCTTGCTTTCCCTTCTTCTTATTATTGACCGTCTTGAAACCATCATTAACACGCTTAGTAGGCTGAGCAGGAGGTTCAACAACTTTAGGACATTCAATAAGAGTTTGACCAAAAATCTTGCATTTATCACAATGAGGTGGTTTCCACTCGTATTCAACCTGTATCTTCTCAATAGTCGAACCCGACCCATCAAGTAATGGTATCTCAACAGTAAGGCTGTCCCTAAGAACCTCATCCGACTTCACTTCAATCATGCATCTAGCAAAACTACTACGGCCCCACGAGTCCTTGCACATTTGGCTAGTAAAAGCATCTAACCTTTTGGGCATGCCTATCAATGTGGCAAGGAGACTAAGGCCATCATCAGAAAACATAGCAAGAGGAACATCATGGAATTTAACCCACACCGGGATGTTGGTCAAATCCTCTTTAAGTAAGTTGGTGTTCAATGTCCATGGTTTAAGAATAATAGGAACATTTCTAATCAACCAAGGACCGTTTTCAAGAACATCATCAACACCTTTCTTCGAATTGAACTTAAAGAAGAAGAAACCCTTTGCATTCATCATTACCTTTTGTATACCAAACTTAGCCCACGCATTGCGTACAAGGTAATCAACAACAGGAAAAGCAAGGCGTTGACCAAGGAAATACCCATACAACGTATTCTTAAACCGAGTGTTCACCTCTTCAACCACTTTCATCGGGACAGAAAGATCCACACCATTAGCTTTCTTACTACACTCCAACCTACGAAAGTTTGATGTGTGTTTGTTTGGTTCAGTAGAAGTAACACCAGCATACGATGAAGAAGGTTGTTTCAAAGCAGACACACCAACCTTCTCAATACCAACAGCCCCATGTACATTCGTATCAACCTTATCATTAGAATTATTATGGCCATTAACATTAGAAGCCATAGGACCACTCGTATCTTAAGGAGGTTTCGAATAATAACCAATAGCAGTAAGCATCTCCTCAAGCTCCTTCTGTGACTGCGGCACCTTAAGATGCTCAATTGGATTAGCCCCAGTAGAAGTATTAGCATCCACTGTCAAGGCTGGTTTTAATGGTTTCCCATCGTCACCCACAAGAACAAGTTTTCCCTCAAAGATTTGTTTTTCAATAGCACGAATTTTCAATAAAGTATCATTACCCTCTAGTGCGTCATGACTTGGGGCGTCATGACTAGGGCTTGAACCAAGTGAAATCGGCTCCACTTGTCCCTTAGACCGAGAACCAGAGTTACTACCCTTGTTATTCGAACTAACAGAAGGGCAATCATCCATGTCGACAACAGGTATAGGCGAATTAATTTTCTCCTCTCCCATACAATCCAGCATGCTTTTATCCTTCTCTACTAAATTAGACATCACAACAGCAACAATAGCTCACCACCAGAAACAATTGTAAACAAGAAGAGGAACGTCAACTCTTCAGGTCCAAATGAGAAAAACCCTAGTTAAAAACTAGGGTTTCTTAGCGATGCAGCACAATTACTCAACCCATAATACAGTCGATTCCAAAGATTAATGATATGACAGCGAAAAGTAATTGGAACCGACAATAAATCCTTGATAATATGATCGGAACAGAAACCCGACTCAAATAGAACCCTAACTAGCGATTCATTGAAAACCCTAAAAAGATATCGAATCAGATCAGCCAATAACGAATTAAGGATTAAGAAAGATCATACATAACATATAATCAAACTTAACACAGAATTGTAATGGAACAAGACCGATTGGAGGACAAAGAACGATTAGGGTTTTAGATCACCAAAGTCGTTGATATTTTAGTTGCAAATCAAAATGTTCAATTTCTAGTTTAGAAAGATGTTTTACCAAATTATTGTGATCATCCTGATCAATTTTCTCATTTAGTTCTGAGTTTTTGTTTTCAAGCTCAATGACACGATCATGGGAAACTTTCAATGCAATAGATAATTCATGAAATCGAGAAGCAGTAATAGAGTGCTTAGTAACAGTATAAAACACATCTTGAGCAACACAACTCGAAATCAAATTCTCATTTAAGATATGCAAGTTCTTCCTTTCAACTTCATTATATTTGAGTTCCTGTTCATAATCATTGACTTCAACTATCATTGCATCAAATTCCTTTTCCATTTCTTTAATATCTAAATTTATCCCTTTTTGAAGACTCTCAAATTGACCTTTTAATTGTTTGAAGAAAGGCATGACCTCAGTTAAATAACATTCTTTAATTTGCTCTAAACCCCTTTCCTCCTCAGTTATCCCTGTAGGTGTGATTCTCTTCTTACATGTTTTCTCAAAATCAACAAACAGCTGATAAACAACATACAGGCTGATTAAGGTATTGCTATTAGTGGCAATAGATCTAGGAACTAAGTGCATTGGTGTGTTAGGAGGATACACAGTTGCTTGAGGCAATTTCCTATAAGGGGGATTCTTTTCAATAAGATTTTCAACTTTTTTCATATCCATATCCTTTTTCCAGAACACTTGTTCGGGGGTTAATAGAGTCTGAGGCTTAAACTTGTTTAAGGATATCCAATTTTATTAGTGTAATCATGGGGTTTTATCGTTATCTTATTCATTTTACACTCAGGATCTTCTAGCTTCTTATTCATTTTCTCCCTAGTGACTTCATCTGATTTCTTATCTTCCTCAGTGCACTCAGCACAACTAGCTTTCTGCCTAGGCTTAAGGATTTCATTACCATCATAAAGTACCTTATTAGCAGCTCTAGCCTTTTTAATGACCTCTGGATTTGGTTCCTCAACAAGGGGAATGCTATGCTTATCCCTTAAGACTCTATGCTTAGTGATCAAGTGAGCAGTCTGAATGGTATTCCCTTGTACGTACAACTTATTTTCAATCTTGTTTTTCAAAGTTTTAGATTGGAAAAATCATTCAAAAGTTTTGATTCCTTAGCATTGAATTCTTGCTTAAGCATTTTAACATTTTCTTGAAGTTCTTGTTTTTGCTTAGCAGTTTTAGAAAGCTTTTCTTGTAAGGAGTTTAACTCTTGTTTTAATACTTCTTCTCTAAAATTACTTTTTCTAATAATTGTACGCATTTGGTCATCCATTTCCTGCTCACGGGTGGTTAACTCAAATTTAGCACGTTGTTCATAAATAGCAACTTGTTCTTTATAGGCATTCAGTTCAGAGGTAACAGAATCATATGGGGCACATGCAGTGTATTCATCAAAAACATAATCATCATTGACTGCAGAAGATGCATTACTTGGTACAATCTCACTTTCACTTTGCTACACATATTGATCATATGGGACAATATTACTATTACCCTCATCATCAATATCTGATTCATAAGTTTCAAGAGACTGTACTTTATTATGCATCTTTCGCTCATCAACATCATCATATAGTTTTAATACCTCTGAAATGATTGAATCTTTGGATGGGCCATCCTGTTGTGGTGAAGAGACCTTTGGAGAGACCATAGGTGAGATGCTAGCCATGAAGATTGTTTGGGCAGTAGGTTCATCATCGACATCAGAGTCAAATGCATCACAGTCAGCTACTTGAAATGCATTTTGATGATTATGACTTATCTCCTGAATTGGCTGTTCATCAACATCAGCATCATAGGTTCGGGCATTTCCATCAACAAGAAACAACAACTCCTCTTCATCCAATGCTGCTCCATTATCCTGAGCTTGCACAAGCAACATCTTGTCTCTGAAGTATTCTGCATTCTGTGGACGTTTTGGAGATGTGCAGTTCCTAGCAATATGTCCCTCACCACTACAGTTGTAGCACTTAATTGGATTTGCTTGACCTTGATTTCCATTCCTTCACCGATTCTGATTTCCAATATAACCTCCACCTACTCCACCTCTTCCCTGTTCATATTGCCTTCCTTGAACTGGTTGCACCATAACTTTTCCATCTCTGACAACCGCATGATTATGAAGGTTGGATGCAATTCTGATCTCATTGTTAGTGTGAATACTGTTGGTATGTGGATTGAGAGTCAAGTTTTGTTTAACCATAAGAGCCAGTTGATTGATGAAATGTCCCATGACTGCATCAGCATCAGCTTGTTTGAACATTGGATCGGGAATGAGTTTGTGATTACCATTACCCATGGGTATAACTTGAGAAGCTTTGGTGGTAATTCCAACATTTGTGTAAAGGGCTGTTGAATCATTTGAAGAACTTGTTTCTCCCTGGTTGGTTTTGAACTGTTCAAGAATCCTTTTTTCAAACATAGCATGTCTCTCATTTTGAAGAAGAAAGGCATACAGTTGCTCATAGTATGTATTCTTCAATCCTTTGGTTAGCTTCACAGCAGTGACAAATTTATGCCATTCGGGATTCATGTTGTTCACAAAGTTTGAGTTCAGCTGACTATTTGGCATGGTCATTTTGATGTTCCTCATATCATTCACAAGCCTATGGAATCTCACGTAGTACTCATAGACACTCTCATCAGGTTTCATCTTGAAGTGCTCAAACTCATCATATAGTTGTGATTCTCTGTCTTCCTTGGTTAATTTCAGAACCTGAGAGAAGCATCTTGACATTATCCCAAACTGCCTTGGCTTCAGTGTTGTGATTGATAAGCTTGTAGATGTCTTTTGGAAGACCCTGAAGTATAATGTTTGAAGCCCTGATATCAGCATCGAATTTCTTTTTCTCCTTATCACTGAGCTCATCATACGTCTTTGGTCTATCCAATCCAAAGATCATGGTTCCATCTGAAGCAGTATCAATTATGTCTCATGTAGTCTTAATCTGATAAGGTCCTTCATCAATTGATTTGAGAATGTTGACCCAATTTTCCTTCCCAAGACAGTACAATCTAATTCGTTGAGCCCAAGAGTCATAGTCAGTTCTGTCAAGCATGGGTGGACGAGTATCTGAACCAGCTGCTTGAACATCCTCAGCAACAGTGGAGATGATTGTAGGTACGTTGGTAGACATGTTTACAGATTACACGGGATTTTATAACTCAATGATTAAACCGGGAAATAGATTCTTTCACGGGATTTTACTAAATCAAGAGAAAACCGTATTACAAAAAAAAGATCAACCAAGTCGCTAAGAATTCTTGAACCAAGTCGCTAAGCACCAAGTCGCTAAGTAGCAACTCGCTAAGATCTCAATTTCCTGTAAACCAAGTCGCTAAGACCCAAGTTGCTGGACACAAGTTGCTAAAGCACCAAGTCGCTACACAGTCAAGTCGCTAAAGAGCAACTCGCTAAGGTCCAAGTCGCTAACACCAAGTCGCTAAGAATACTAAGTACAAGTCGCTAACAAAATTGAAAGCAAGTCGCTAACTTCACCAAGTCGCTAGCCGTAGTGGAGAATCCACTAAGTTGTACTTTTTGTCGGCTTGACTCAACAAACAAGTCGCTAGGACCAAATCGCTAACAATTAACACTACAACTCGCTACCTTTTACTGAAGCAAGTCGCTACGATGAAAAACACTACGAGAACCAAGTCGCTAGTAAGAAAAACTTCAAAAACACACTTTTCAATCCAAAACAAGCTCAACCACAGTGATTCAAGCTTACCAAATCAAAACCCAAGCACTTACAATGGTTCTAAACACAAAAGTACACCCAAAATTCAAACTTTAACACTAGAAATGATCCAAATGATGCAAAAACCACTAAACTTTTTCAAACTTAAAAACCATCTAAAACCACTAGAAATCCAAGGATATGTAAGAGAGATGATCAAACCTGGATTTGATACCATTTGTAACATATTAGATTTCACAAACACATCAAACCATAAACACAAATAGGTGTATAAGATGAGGTTTTAGAGAGAGAAAGAGTTAGAGGTTTGGGAACTTAGTGAGAGAAAGTAAAAGTATTATTAAGAGATCCAACTCTCTACCTTGGGAGGTAGAGAGTATTTATAGTCACGACACAAATCGCCACCTACGGGCTGTGGATCAGGCATACAGTGGGTAAAGACCCGTCCGTCCTCCACGGTGATACAAAACTAAATACTACTTAACTTTAAATAACTACGACTACGAGCTTTCTAACGATTACATATACTTGAGGTGACTGACACTTTAATAACTGGATTTACTAAATCCTAACATGGACCCAATGACGCACTTCACTACAACTTCCCAAGCTACTCAAGTTCCTCTTAAAAGGACTTGTTTCATTCTCACAGGGAACCTACATTATCTATCAACTTTCTCTTAGAGATTGTTGATATTGAAGAAGGAGACCCTCTCCCTAGTCTCCGACATAGGAACCAAATGTGCACAATTGAGTCTAGAGCCAAGAGATCATCCACAATATCTCATTATGACACAAAAATTAATGGAGACTTGTTGTTTCACACAATGTGGAAAGTAAGAATATATTAAGATTCCTACGCATCATCCTTGTGATTTTTCCAGAACATCCGAGTGATATGTTAAATATTCACGATGAAGATGGAAATCCTTCTAGAGCCATCATCAAGCAAGCTCTTGGTAGATGACATGTGAGATCTTTTCTAAAGATCAAGCTTGTGACAACTGGATAGAAATAATGGGGCAATTCATTCTTGAATCAACCTTGGTCCAGGAAATGAATTGACGAACACTTTTGGGAAAACCGTTCGATGTGCAAATCTTCTTTTCTCTAGCACATCGAATGTGTATTCATATTTCAAACTCAAAAAGTATCTCTGATTGAAAAAATACTTTTGGAAAAACCGTTCGATGTGCAAATTTCTTCTTTTCTCTAGCACATCGAATGTGTATTCTCTTTCAAATACAAAAGGTATTTTTGATTGAAAATTGATCTTTCTCTTAAAACCTTCGTCATATTGCAAAACTATTTCTTCTAAGCAATACACGATTGTTTTTCAAATCAATTTTTCATCAATCAGTGAATCTCAATTATTCTGGTTCACTCACTCCGTGTTGTCTTCTTTGAGACGCTCCGGTTTGAGAACGGCTAGAGCAGCTGCGAAACCCTGTCAAGGAGATTCTTTAGAATTATACCTGATCACAGGCAGTACTTGTACTGATCAACGGGGAACCATGGGCCGTGTACCTCAATTCAACGAAAGTGATCAAAGACACTTTTGTGTGTTTTATTGCTAACTGTTGTTTGCAGGTATATTTGGACGGTTGCAGTTGATCATAATTGAGAAGTCAATCCAAAGCCGCATGCTCACAACATCCACACTTAGTTGAAGAAATCATGACTAGTGCATATCTACATAACATGGCTCTCATATTTTTATACTATGCTTCTGCTACGCTGCTGCAAATATCATGAATCAACTAAAGCCTCTGCTACTCTAATGAGAAGAAAACATGATCCAGAATGTGAGCATGTCGGTCCAAAAGTCACAACATCACATAATGTCAACACTTCAATGGAAGAGTCAGAAGCTGATGATCTCAAAGCTGGCTCAAAACTCATTATCACGTGGATCAGTTAAAGACCTCCACTTGGATGAACCATACATGCAAAACATGAAGAATCAAAGACTACGTGCTAAAGAGCAAAGAACTTTAACAAGAATCCAAGAACAATCGTAATGTAATATCTGTTTGTATTCAATGTAATTTGAGGTAACCTCCCTTAGAGGGAGATTGTTAGGATTTAGAAAATCCAGTCATTAAAGTGTCGGTCACCTCAAGTATATGTAATCGTTAGAAAGCTCGTATTCGTAGTAATTTAATGTTAATTAGTATTTAGTTAAGTAACACCGTGGAGGACGGACGGGTCTTTACCCACTGTACGCCTGATCCACAGCCCGTAGGTGGCATTTTATGTAAGGTACTATAAATACCCTCTACCTCCCAAGGTAGAGGGTTGGAGCTCATAATAAGATTTTACTTTCTCTCACTAAGTTCCCATACCTCTAAACTTTCTCTCTCTAAAACCTATTGTGTACGCCACTTAGTATCATGGTTTGATGTGTTTGTGAAATCCAATATGTTACAACAATACTGATAGCCTTTCCATCATCGCCCTTCTTAGGAAGAGAATCACCATTCTCAACAACATCCTAGATAGTATAGTCAATCATGCGAATGTATTGCCTCATTCGCATCCTCCATACTTGATACTCACCCTGCTTCAGCATGGGTACCTTTGATGCAGTAACCATATGAGTTTCGTCAGGCATCTTTACTATTCTTGAATTAAAGTTAACTTGACTTCTTCTTGATTACAGTTTCTAGATCACAAGCTCTGATACCACTTGTTGATCCCAGTAGAGCAAACGATCCTTAATAGAAACTGACTTAAACAATAATCTGTTAAACACTACGCGGAATATAATGCGTAACCTTAAGAAGAAGAACAACAGAAATCACTAAACACCTCAATTATATTAATAACGAATACTCTGAATAGTATTAGGGTTTTACAACCTTGAAGTGTATCGACCTTAGATATATCAAAACACACGTATATCTAATCTAACCTAGGACCTCCTTTTATAGGCTAAGGAGTCCTATACAATATACAATACGTAACCTACAAGATAAACATCTTTTCCAAATTTATCTATTATAAAATATTAAACCGACTAAACAGACTAGCAGTGGTTACAATACATTAGCCGTGGTTATACAATACTACTAGCCGTGGTTTAACTCCAGCAGTGGATTCCTTCTTCTAGCCGTGGTTTCTTTTGCTCTAGCCGTGGTTCCATACTTAGAGTAATTCCATTCAGTGGAACCTAAAACCCAACACTCTTACAGCGTTTGCCAGGTTTTGCCTAGTTACGGCGTAACTCCTTATAAGAGTTACGACGTAGCTATCCTCTGCTTTACTTCTTTCATTTTAAACACAATAACCTTGTATTAGTATTTTAAATGAACTTTGTGGGTGTGTTCTCTTGGGAATAAAGATAACAGTTACCACTGATACGCTTGTGGTTAATACTGCTAAAGATTACACTAGCAGTGGAAACTCATTACCACTGTCAGTACAATATTACCACTGCTATTAGGATAATTTTTATGTACCCGTGTATTGATAAGTATAGAAAAGATCTTGTGTATATTCTATATTGTTAGGATTATACTTATCTTGTAAAGGACTCCTTGTGCTATAAAAGGAAATCCTAGGTCATTGCTTAAGGTACGAATTACTCACGTAAGCTTCAAGGTGTAACCCTAGTGATAAGCAAGATCACTCGTATTATTTCTTAATAATATTGGAGCTTTGTGTTAAATTGTTCACTTACATTACATCATACAATCCATCTTCTAAGTTTTACTAAGTATATTCCGCGTGCTTATTAATATAATTCAAAATATCACTAACACAAGGTGTGTGTTTAGATTCCATCATGTTCCCTGTAAACCCTCACGAGACTTCACTCGTCCACTTCAGACACTAAGTGGTTTAAAAGGCTTGTTGCATATGCTAAATGCAACCGTGATTCCTACGAAAGTGAGTTAGGGTTGTTTTTCATTTTTATTTTTTATTTTTAGAATTATGCTTGTCGGTAGTGTGATTTCAGAGATTGAAGTTTGCTCGTGGATGCTTATACGAAGGCACGACTCTTTTTCGTGGGCCTTCTTTCTTTTTGGAGCAAATTTCAGGGAAGTTCTCGCTCTAATTCTACTTTTCTCTTCACCTTTATTTAACGCTTAGTACAAAAGGGACTTTGTACAATTCAAGTGGGGGGCTGGGAGTAGAATTGTCTCTTGAACTTTATTTTGCCCTCGTTTTTCTAGTTTATTTTGAAAAATTATGCCATTTTTTATTTTGACATGTTTTTCTTAACCTAACTAGATTAGACCTTAGCCAAGCACATACAACCCTTGATATTATATGGTGATATTAGCCTTATCCGTTTCTAATATTTTACCCCAAATCCACCAAATTATGAGTGTGCCGGTAGCTCATCATTTCGAGACCATAGACGAGGTATGTTGAGTTAGCTTGATGTATTTGGACTTTTCAGTTTAAGAAGGCAGTATTATAGGATTATCACCCAAATAGCCTACCATTGTGTGTCTATCGATTAGTCACCTCGACTTCTCGACCCCAATGTGAAACCCTTTTGTTGCACTCACCTTTAGTGCAAGATACCCCTATATACACCCATCTGAGCCATTCCTTCCATTTTGTTAACCCAATATATTGTTTCGATACACCGATACACCTATACACCTTAGCCTATCCTGTAGTCCTTATTTGTGATTGAGAAGTCATCATTTGCCTAAGTTTAAGGTTCAAGTGGAAAGGTTCGGGAATCACGCTTTTGTCGACGACATATTTTTAAAGATCATTGAAGACCCCTCGAATTCCCGTTGTTCATCTCAAGTGGGGGGATGTTATGTTTAGTTGTTATGTTTATGTTGAAAAAAAAAGTGATTAAAAAAAATAGTTATGTTATTTAGTTTATTGTAAAGTGCGATGCTATAAGCACTATGTTATGAGCTTTATATAGATTTAGTATCGAGGAGGCCACCTCGGTCACATGAGAAGATTAGAGTTGGTAATTGCGCCAACAGTTGAAGAAAAGGTAGTGTGCCCATCACGACGTCCTCTAATGACACATCTACCTAGTATTTCATGATCCGGTTTCTTAACTTCAAAGCTTGAACTTTGGGCAGACGGTAAGTGGTGATGACTTGGTTATAGATTTAGACTATCTGCTTGATTTTTATTTTACACCATTTATATATCCCATGTCTTATCCTACCCTTTAGTCATGAAGCGTGTCTAGGTGATGCAGCGAGCAATCTTTGGTGTCTTGGCCATGGATTTGGTCATGTATCATTGATTTTGTCCACTTCACCGTGACATGTTAGTAATGACGAGTCACCCATAATCTTTGTCGTGTCTACCCATATTGCCTTCAAAAATTGTTTAGCCTTTAACTCTAGTGGTGGAGATTTGAGTAACCGCCAAGCTTATGATAGAATACATGCTATGACTATGCGATTGAGTGATCACCCCGAAATTGAAACTTAGAATAGTTGAGAGATCTGAGTGTTTCGTTCCCATTTCGTGAGGTGTTCGGCTTTGTTTTATTCTAGCATAAGGGATTTGTAAACTTATATTTCCAGGTTATGGGAGATATCTTTTTAGGAATCTATCTAATAAGGTCTAATTGAGGGCAAGTAGAGTTCAAGTGAGGGGATATTTGATAACATCAAATTATCCTGAATATTAAGTGTCAATTTCCCCCGATAATGCTTGTAATTTATATCATTTATATGGATTTACGCTTGTTTTCCATTATATTCTACTTTCAGGTAAATTACAAGCATTGGAGTTAAAAAGACGCGAAATTGGAGAATTATTAAAGATTTATCATAGTATGCTCACTTTGAAGAAGTTACGGCGTAACTCATCTCTCACATTACGCCGTAACTAAAGTGTGACTCAGAAAGCTAACTTATCAGAAGATTACGGCGTAACTCTCTCAAAAGATTACAACGTAACTATATTAAGTCAAATGAGGTTCCGCGCCGCTGATAATTACGCCGTAACTCGTGCATAAACTACGTCGTAACCAAGAATTATTGAAGATACGGCGTAACTACTTCTAAAGGTTACGCCGTAACCAGCAGATCTAGTGCAATTTACAAAGAATTAGATGATTACGGCGTAACTATTTTATTAGATACGCCCTAACCAAGATCTGGCCTATAAACACCCCACAATTTCCAGCATTTCAGAGCATCCCATTTTCACACACAACAACCAAAGAACGTGGGAAGAAGTCAAAGGCAGGTCTAGAGGATCATACGGAGCTATCTCCAAGGGAGAAATCACTCCCCTACGATAAGCATTAGCATTTTATCTTTTCTTTACTTTCGATTCATGTATTTCGTAACATTAAACATTGAATTGATTTGTATGGTTAATATGAGCGGCTAAGCACCTCTTGGTGCTGGCCTAGTTATGATTCCTTAATTGTTTTGTTTGCGTTTACATTACTTCCGTATAATTATTTCTAAGTGTATGCATGCATAGTTTATTGGTAGCTACCCTTGTTTCGGTAGTTTTGAATGGCGGTAGAGGCTAGTTGCTTAGGTAATATGACCAACTGACCCTAAGTGAGTAGACTGAGACTGGAAGGGTAAGATATGACCAACTGACGACCCTTTCTACTTGTGCGATTTGACCAACTGATCACCTACCGTTTGGATGAACTTAAGAATTAGGGGGTGAGTGTCTAAGATGCTAGCGCCCGGGCACTCACTATTATAAATCTAGAATGTAGCGGAACTTAATGACTCGGTTTAGGGGACCAGGAACAACTGGACTTATGAGGGGACACCTGACTTCTCCAGTGGTGGCATCTTTGCTGATAGGTTAGGGCAAACTGACCAAATGCTGTCCTCTCGACTTTGACCCCACCTGAAGTATATGGAAGTAATTAGACGTAGACATTACTAGCTAGGATGAATAACTAGGTTAGCACCACTCTCCTCTATTTGAACACACATTTGCCTTTATTTGCTTTATTAGTTTATTAGTTAAATCAATATCAAAATCATCTTAAAATCTGTGACACCTATACTTAGTATTAATCCAACACACATAGCTCTTAGGACGACCTCGGTTTTACCGAATACTACACTACACACGACCGGGTACACTGCCCGTTAGTGCATTATGGTAGACCATAGGTATAACGAGACATTATAAATATTAAAACCTGGTCAGTAAAACCTGCATCAAAGGTGTACATTCTAAGAGTTCTAAAAGTGGCAATAATACACTTGCTTCGTCTTCAAAAAATGTAGTTAATACGTCTAACAAGTATGATATACTATCTAATGAGTTTGACACTGTTTTTTAGGAGAGTAAAGGAATTGGTAAGAAACCTGGAACGAGCAAGGAGCATGAAAATGTAGACATCATTGATGATAGCGAGGATGATGTAGAACAAGCTGATAATGAAACTGCAAATTTTCTGGCATCAAAACAACTAGGGAGTGGAAGTTGATATGGTACTAAGAGCTTGTATGAATAATGGAAGGAAACAGTGGATGATGATTACAACCCATATGATGCTGATGAGTATGATGGTCATGATATTTTTGAAGATCAACAGGCTTTTTGTAACGCTTGAGATATCAAGGTATGTGGTCAAAAGAATAAATAGCTTATATTTGATGTTATGTTGAGTCAAATGTAATCTAGTCATAGTCGTATCTTCATTATAGAAGTAGTTTGATTTGTTATGTTAGCTATCGCCTATGTAACACGCTGATATGTGGAATTCACCCACATCTATTGTGCTTAAACGTTTTTCAAAGTAATATTTTTATCGGAGAAACCCTTTACTAAAATAATAAGCTAAAATCTTGATATTTCCACTTCTTCATTTAGTGATTTTATAATGAAAATGATGTGTCGTTAACGTGAATCTGAGATTTATCCGGACTTCACACTCACATTATAAGGTCTGTCTTACTTTTTCTTTTATTCTAGGAAAAAAGCTATAAATTCATAACGTACTTTACAAAAAAACTCATTATGCTCTATATACTTCACTTATTGTCATAATACATAACCGTTTTCATTTTATTCGGTTATTTTCTGTCCGTTTTTATCCGTTTTCGTAAATCGTCCATTTTTATCTGTTTTCATTTTAATCTGTCCGTATAAAAACAGATAAAAATGGATAAAAACCGTTTTTATTATCCATGTCAAAACGGATAAAAACGGACAGAAAATATTATCAATGTAAAAAATAACCGAATAAAATTGACGATTTACGAAAACGGATAAAAACGGTCAGAAAATAAGCGAATAAAATAAAAACGGTTATTTGTTATGACAATAAGTGAAGAACATAGAGCATAATGAGTTTTTTTCTTTTATTCTATTAACCATTATGTAGCCTAAATGGTGTTGCATACAATTATTTTTACGTGGAGATATATTGCATGATACTTTATCTTAATAAAGGAGCTTAACTTTTCCTTAGATGTCATGTGCCAAGTTGCTATTTCACATGGTCAATCATACTATGATAATAGGAATCTTAACCGAACATTGGATATCCTCACTGTTAGACATGCTCAAAATGAGTTTGGCAAAAAAAAGCCGGATCATAAGCCCTACGTAGCCGGAAACTCCAGCTCACCGAAAACTACTGTATTTAACTCTTAAAGTTAGTTTTACATCAGTAATTTTGTAAAAAACATTCATCTTTTTCGAACAAAAAGTGAAACTTGTTCAGAGTATATACGATATCTTACAATAAATTTTGCAAAAGTAGTCGTGTTCCGATAAATTTTCTAACACCTAAAAATTCCACAAAAAAAGGTGTAGATTGACGGGAACAATATGACCCCGGGTGCCTTTTAACACCTAAATTATCTGGCAAGATCGAACGCCTTGCAGTTCCATGATCATCGGGCATCGATAGTAAATCATTCATTGATCAACTATAGTTTTCAATTGCGCCAGTAATAAAGCAATCACACTCACAAAATTACTGTAGAAGAGCAAAGCACTTAGTTCACTTTCGGTAAAAAAAATATACATATATAACAGAAAAGATAACTTTAATAATTTTGAGTAAAATATAATTGATATAAAAAGAAGCGTAAATGACTAATGTGTATGAAAACCATTAAATAAATGGGCCTATTTTCTGGAATGGCCTATTTCCTTTTATTCTTGTTAAGGACAAAATAGTTGTCATAAATTCTTGTTACGTACTCGTATATTTTTATGTAGTACTTGGATGTGGTTTTAATGTAAACATTTAATGCAAGCATTTGTTTTTGCATACGTAGTAGTATCACACAAATTCTAATCAAAAGTTGGCATACGTATTATGTGATGTAATCTTCTAGAACTTCGACTTTTGACCTTGACATTAATTTAAATTCTTGAATGCTTTGAAAGGGCCGTTTTATCTACTACGTAGGACTGAAGGAGATACACATGTTGGACCCGAAAACGGCAACTGCCTGGAATTATTCGCGTCATGGTATGTTTTCTTAAATGGTGGAGTAGTATTACGGGTGTTAGAATCAACAAAATTCCAGTCTTACAAATGGATATCTAGGAGTAAAAAAGTCATGATGAATTAGATAGAGAAAATTTTCGAAAGGGACGCATAGAAAATTGTGTTACGAAAATGAACCATTGAATATTGTGTTATGAAAATCTACTGTACACGTAAATTTCTTGCTCTTCATATTAATTTTGCGCTTCTTGTTTTAGATTGTTACTCGTGTATTTTAAAACCAGAGTAATGATAAATAGGCATGCTAATTAGACCTACAAATAGACCTACCCTATTTACATGTTCAATTTTTGAAATACATCATTTTTCTCTCCTCATATTCACTAATCATTTTTTAAATACACCAATCACCTTTGTAGGTCTCTTTTTAGGCCCATTACTTAAGCCTACAAATCATTTTTCTTAAAACCACATCTAAACTAAACACGTGGCACAGAGCGCAAAATTTTTACTCTTCCAACCTTTTTGCGCTCCTAATTTTGAGGATTTATGTTGGCCCAATTTTGAGGATTATGAGTGACACGTACACACGGAGCGGAAATGATTTGCTCTCCCTCAAGTTTTTGCTCTCTCATAAGATTTTAATACTTTTTATCCGTTTTTTTAAAATTAACTTTTTATCCAAAAAAGATTATTTTATTTTATTTTATTATTATTATTATTTTAATTGATTTGGTTGGATTGGAATATATCAAATGTTGAAAGAGAAGATGAACATCATTTTTGCGCTCAATAAAATGAAAATGAAGAACGGATATGCACTCAAGAAGATGAATATTGTGTAGATCCTTAAAAATGGGGTAGATGAAAATTTAATGGGATATATTGAATAAGTTAGATAAGTTACATTTATTTTTTTTATTTAAAAAAAAAAAAGAAAAAAAAACATTTTTTTCTTTTTTTTTTTTCAAATGGGAGCGCAAATTTAATAGGGAGTGCAAAAAAATTGCGCTCCGTATTTTTTATTAATATGAGTTGGGGCCACAAGGAGCGCAAAAATGAAGGGAGAGCATACCAAAAACGCACTCTTAGTAATTTTTTATAAATGAAATTAAAAAGATAGTTTTTGCTAAGTTTATTATGGTAAGTGACATTTTGGTAACTTTTTTTAATTAGATAGATTAGTTTAGCAACCGATGCAACTCTCATTTCGTACAAATTGTACGAGTAACTTTTTTCTTAGATGGGTTATTTTAAAAATAAGTCACTAACGTTTGCGTGCAAGTTGTCCTAAGTCACTAAACTTTTAAAATTGTCATTCAGGTTACTTAACTTATGAAACAATCATTTTGAAGTTACTGCACCTATATAAGAATATATGTAAACATTACTGAACTTGTAAACATTCGACATTTATGTTACTTAACATATAAAACAAAGTGCGTTCAAGTTACCCGTTTAATATTGAAATTATAGAAGTGTATGATTTTCATAAATTCAGTAAGATAATTGATAACTTTTAAACTTTAGTGACTTAGAATAACTTTTACGCAAACTTTAATGACTTTTAAGAGTTTTTAGTGCAATGACCTTTAGAGAAAATTTTTTTTTTTTTCAGTAGCCATCTTTTTGTGGCAAAATATGAAAATAGATATTTAAAATGAGATCAAGAAAATCCTAGCAAGTGGTAGACTTGATATATATATAGTATATACCCATGCTAAAAAAAAAAATAAAAAAAAATACCCATGCTACATACCGAAAACTAAAATACATACATGTCTTGCTTGAAAGCTTTTAACCTAGAACTAATACAGTACAACTTTGCGTACATAACCTTGATTTACTTGAAGGATCACTACTTGCTTGAGTTGTTGATCTTTCAAAGCCCTTTAGTTGAATATATGTCACATGTGTCACAGGTGTCAGACATGATAACATCAATATAATAATCAATAACGAGAAACTGACAAAAAAAAACATGGCACAATATTTTAATAGGGAAAACTGTTCATTGAAAAAGAAAGGAAAACAAATTATTGACGCTGCATAATTGTTTACAGCTTAGTTTATATTAATAATAAATCCAAAGTATAAAAGAAAATTTTGAACAAATCAAGCTGCCAAGTGTGTATTTATTTATCTTATCATGTTGTGGTTTGGTTTCTTACGGCAATGTCCGGTCTAACTAACGTTATAAATAGTGTAAGGCGTGATATGATGACATGATAGAATTTTATGTTTTTATAGTTAAAGTGAAGCTTTTGCGTTTATAAGACGTGATATTATGCAACACAAAATATGAAAATATTTATATCTATATCGAGTTTATAAAAAAATGTGGCATAAGTCAGCTTGACGGCATGACCAAACTTCACGTCTTTGCGAGGCTTTTGCGAGGTCTTTGCGAGACTTTTAAAAGCATGGGTGTAAGCTTGTACATAGGTTAAGTTGCAACTTACAAGTGTTCCTTTGTTGGGTGTCTTGTTTTTTTCCTTCATATTGGGAATGTCTATAGTCTGTTTTTTTGGGGGTATTATATTGCAATATTTCAGAGAAAATGTATTCAAACAATTTACAGCTGATAAACTGATTATTCTAAGTTCAGTTGAAATTTCTAAAAATTTCTAATTGACAATTCAAAGCATTTAAAAGTCCAGTTTGTCACAGTTACCAACTTTATTTAGTCCAAGTGTCCAACATGATTTTATAGCTTAGCGATGACCGATGAGAGAGTGTATCAAGAATTCAAGATTCCATCTAAGTTCATTTTTTTCCATAACACGTTTATTGAAACAAACTTATAAGGATCGAAGATTTTCTCATGTTTAATTTGAACATAAAAAGTAATATTGAGAATTATGTAAGTCTAGAAAAAATAAATCATCAATTGTAAGACCTTATTTTGTTGAAATATAAGCTTTCTTTCACAATAAAACTAACATGACTTCTCATGTACAAATAGCAAGACTAAGAGGGTGTTTGGGTAAAAGTGCGGTTCATCAAATTTGTGTTTACAAAATGGCGTTTTGAAACTGCACTTCCCCACTCACTTTTTGAAAACGCAGTTTTGAGGTATAAAAATGCAAATAATCACTTCTCATCAAAACACTACAAACTAGATTATTACGTTTTGAAAACGTAATAATCAGATAATCCACCTCCAAATGCAATCCCAAACACCTCTTAAACTTAGTTCTAATGTACTAAAGTGATACAAATAGAAACTTGATGTGAAATTAATTTGCATCTAGATTGAGGGTGAATGTATTTGGTATTTCACGTCTAGTTTTCCGTTGGTATTTCTCAAAGATGTTAGAATGAGATCCCATCCCATATTTCTTTTAAATAAATAAATAAATAATTTATGGGAGGTGATTTGTACACTCTCAATATTGATTGGGACACTCAAAATATGAGTGTTTGGACATTTATACCCTTATATTACTTTTAGTTATGTTTATCCTGTAAAGATATAAATGTCCAAACACTCATATTTTGAGTGTCCCAATCAATATTGGGAGTGTACAAATCACCTCCCATAATTTATACGGTAAAGGTTAGAGAACTTAGGTGAATACATAATACTCTTTTCAAATATATTTAGTAGCTATAAGTCCCGTGCATACGCTTATTTTATAAATGAAACATATTTAATATATATTATATATATATGGAAGAGATCCAGTAAGAAGAAAAATTAAAATGAGAAGAATAAGAAGGATTTCTAGCCACACATTTCAAATAGGAAGGAGAATTTTAAGGGGAGATGCATTTATTTTTGTAGATACATCTGAAATGAGTGATTGTAGTTTCTTCTTATCATTCTTATTTTAATTTTTCTTCTTATTTGATCCTAATTCTATATATATATATATATATATATATATATATATATATATATATATATATATATATATATATATATATGGAAACACATTTTTTTTATATGCTTTGTATTTTTATTGAAAAATGATTTGTATGTCTAATGTATAAGCCTAAAGATTAGCTTAATCCATTAAATAAGTGACATGTGAATTTCACTACCTCTCTCTCTCTCTTTCGTTACATATCATTGATCTTGACATGTATTTCAAGATTTTAATTATGCATAAAATTAGGCATGTGATTAAGCATCCTTATTATCACTACTCATTTTTTTTTAATTAAAACTAACTATAAATAATGATTTTTTTAATGTTTATTCTTGGTTTCTATCCTTACTTGAAAGTTGAGATATAAATAGTTGGCCTTTAAATCAGAAAACAAAGCAATAAATATTGATAATGAGTTGGTGCATTATAACCCCGTATAAATATTATTCTTATAAACCTGATATAAGTAGATGTGAGAATATTAAATAGTATATTACTAGATAATCTTTTACACATTGTTGCTATATGTCCAATCACATATATCCATATGCATATCTTAATGACCGGTCCTCACATTCTAACATTAATAATCCCATACATTTTTTTTCTTGAGTTGAGCCTAGATAATATCTCGGCTTCTCACTAAATTTTTTGTAAATCTTTTGAGTTTTTGATAAAGTGACTATTTATAATAATAAATAATAATTACAACTTTTTGTGATTTAAAGGGTCCTCGCCTTTGACGTAAAATGGGAAGGCTGATTTTGTGTCTGATCGTGTTGTGATTGATCCAGCACAACGAAAACGGGTCAAGTATGCGGCTAAGTGCGCAGATATTGGATTTGGCTTTATCCCTTCTCATTCTCTTCTTTTGGGGAATTAGAGAATGATGCAGTAGCCCTCCTGAAACGGATCCGAAATTTTTCCGTGTCTCACGACATTGGGGCGCGAGATGCTATTCACATATTTAGTAGGACTAACTTTGTTATAGCTAGAGAAGTGGGAGCCCAAAAGTATCTCGGCTTCCCACTAATTTTTTATATATATCCTGAATTTTTTATAAACTGATGTTTTTAATAATAATAATAATAATAATAATAATAATAATAATAATAATAATAATAATAATAATAATTACATTTTTTGTTCTTGTTGTTTAACAGGTATTTCATTTTTAATTCATTTTTTTCTGTTCAAAAATATAGTTAACTCTAATAATGATGATGATGATAATAACTAGGTTGTTTTAAAAATAATATAAATTATAAGAGATATTTTTTCAATTTATAAAATTATAAAATGTTATGTATACCAAGAATTTTACGGTTAAAACGGTGTTTAGGATTGTCTTTTTTTCCTCTTTGCTTATGCTTATGCTTAAAAGTAAGTAATTAAAAACTGCTAGAATATAAGTGCTTCATGAAGTAGTGTTTGGATATGCTTATGTAGTAAATTTGTTTTTAGAGATTGACATTTTACATCTTATGAAATTTAATAATATAATTCAAATATCATGGTATAATATTTATTCTTTTTGGCACAAGAATTTAATAATTTAGGTTACATTGAAGGTTCTACGGATAATCAATACCACGTTGAATAAAGCAAATAAAAGGATAAAGATCCTCTCATGTTCATTTGAACATGAGAGGTCATGTTGTGTTTTATGTAATTGTACATTGTCTTTATTGCAACACATTAGTTTTACTTTAATTCAAATGTACAATAACATGAAACACTACATGACCTCTCATTTTCAAATAAACATGAGAGGATTCTTATCCCAAATAAAAATATACAGTAGTCTTTTACATGCTTTTCCAAAATTGCTTCGAAAAAAAGACAACAAGGAAGATTCAGAAGTAGTTTAAAAAATAAGAAACTTCTATGTATTCTAATAATGATTACTTAGTTAAATTATTTATTCTGTTAGGGCTTACGTCAACTAACTTAAAATGTTAATGAAGTAATTTTGGGAGGCGTATGGCAGCGCAAACAAGCCACTACAATCAAAAGGTAATCAAAGCATATACATGAACATCTAAATAAACTTATAATCGATGAGAAAGCTTTTATTAAATGCGAGTCAAACGTTGGAGACAAGACACGCAATCTTTTCGGTTCTCTGTATATATGTGTGTTTCAAATGAGGCTGTTGTTCCAGTATTTATACTTTCTGGAAACGGCATCGATACGCCATATCTGGGTAACTTCGCGTGGGGTCCAAGATTATTTTATTATGGAATATTCGTACACCGCCATATGATACGGCGGATATTCAGTCTTGATACGGCGCATGTGTCTTTTAATTTTGGTATTTCTTGGTGAAGTCTTCAGGGTGATACAATGCATGTAGAAGTAGTTATGCGACGTATCTTGAGCAGATAAGTCAGATCTCTGTGTTGACCAAGGTTTCATATACGACACATGGAAGAATTCCATGCGGCGTATTTTTCAAAGTCAGGCAATGTTCTTCACACACGTTTAAGTGTTTATGTACGGCTTTCAGTTTAGCAGACTTTACCAATATGATCCGTTTTGCTCTATTTTACGTCCAAAATAGCTAACTTTCACCAAATACTTGTTTTCAACTAAGATTTATAAAAGTAAGCGATTAAGTATCAATTCTCATATAAAATAATACAAAATAAGCAATATATATAGGGCTAATAACCTATTAAAGCATCATACTTGTCACAAATGTCAGTTCGACGTAGCGAACAAAAAAAATAGCTCTTCTAGACATTAAACTTGACATTCTTGTCTTCAATTGAGTAAAATAAATTTGTGATGACCATTTTACCCTTAAATTTATAAAAATTGCATCATTTGTCCCAACTATATAAATAACCAAATTAGGTTTTAGCTCATTTGAACACACACATACAAACAATTGCTGGCCGCCGTGGACTTTTCAAATGAGGAGGTCTATAAGGGTGGTCAACACAATCTCTGAAGTCACCCATACCAGTTGTGATTTTAGAACCACCATAAACCCCCAGATCCACCAAACGATCAATTTGAAGAGCGTTTTTTCACACCCCCTTCGATGACGTCATCAAAAAATCGCCAATCATCTATTGGTGATTCTAAGAGCGATTCAGTCGAAGAAAAAGCTGGGATTAATGTTGGGAAGCATCGCAAACATCGTAGGAATGTTAAAATCTTATCACCAACACCTAATTCATCATCTGCTGGTGCTGGGTCAATCTTGAAGCGGCTTAGGTCTTCAAAAAATGATGGGTAAGTCTCGTAATCGTTCTTAATTAACTCCTGTTGATGAAAGGAGTGGTAAACGTGTCATTACTACTCCTCCTGATGATTCAATAACATGGTGCTTACTAATTTGAAGTCTGGTTCTATGGATAGTCATTTGAGGTTTACTATTGGTAGTTCTAAGGATAATAGTGTTACTAATAGGGCTTTAAGTAATGTTGTTGATGCTAATAACACCATATCTATTAATGATGGTTCTTTCATCAATCAGCCCCTTGATGTTAGTCCCATTCAGAGTATGAATAGTAGTCATGTGGCTAAGAACTGTGGTCTTGAAACCAGTTTTGGTCACACTTGTGCTGGTGATGTAGGTAGCATTAGTGTTGGCAAAGCTGAGAGTAGAGATGGCATAGTTAGTACTAAGACAGGGTTGGTGTTTGGTGAAGGTATAGCAGGTTCAAGTGTTGTGAATGAGCACACTAACAGGGTGAGTATGGATTTTGAATTTGGTAAGGAAGATAAGGGTAATGGTATTCTTAAAAGGCCTAATGTTCCTTTGTTCAAAAAAATAAGTAGATTAGCAGATTTAGTTTGGATTATCAAAACTTCAAACTGCATATTTTCACAATAAATAAAGTTTAGCAGGAAAATAAGCAATTCCAAACACCATCTTAATACATATCTGCCATTTATAGCTTATATAAGAGTTGGTTTTTTTTTTTCAGTTAGCAGCACCAGTGGAGGTTATAGGAAAGGCAGCAGCTGAGTTAAAGTTGAAGAAAAGAACTCAAATAGGTGAAGTTTCGTGAAATTGTGAAAGTCGTAAATTTGGGTTACGGATGTGTTGTTAAGATGTTATTCTTATGATTTGATATTTGTTGCAGGTGTGGATTTACAATTCGAATGGGACGAGGCTGAGGCTTCTATCAAAGAAGCTGATGGATCATTGTTTAGTTGGTGTGAGCGTTTTCGTTGCTACAATCACATGATATATGGAATTGTGAGTTACACAAGCTCTTTTTCCGAAAGTTTTAAATATCTGTAATTATATATCTCATGATCAGTGTACTGAAATTATGAACTGTAACGTACAGATTAACAGGAGCGAGTCCTTGACGAGAAAGCATGGACAAAAAGCATCTTTTGAAACGTTGGGCTTTGAACTGGTGGGACTTTACAAATCAACCCCTTGACGAGATCTATGCTTACTATGGAGCGAAGGTAAAATAGTAAATAAGTGCTTATAGTTTGCTGGTTGTGTTCATATGCATAGTTTCAAATGGAACGTGGCTTCACATCGTTTCTTAGTCTTATTTGGTCATATGAACTACAATGTAGATTGCAACATATTTTGCTTTCCTTGGAATGTACACGAAGTGGTTATTCTTCTCCGCTGCGTTTGGGCTTCTTCTGCAGTTAATTGATTTTGGGTATGTCTCATTTCTTTTGGGTACTTCATTGATCAACCTTTAGTCGTCCGAGTCATTAACACTATGTACTTGTTTATTTCTTTCCAGATCTTTGCAGCTTTTTGTACTTCCCTTTTTCTTTGTGTGTGTCGTTTCAAAGACTGGTGTCGCTCTAGAAACGTTACAGAATGCTTTTGGATGGATGCCTTGAGATAAACCCTCCATGTATGCTCTGTTTTCCCTTTCCTTTTGTGATATATTCAAGAACTGTGCCTATTGAATACAGATGTTCATGTGTGTAAAACATCTTCGTCATCTTTATCGTTAACACAAAAAGTTTCTTTGCTGCAGACAGGTTATTCTGTTGTGGCGGCATGTGTTCTGACTCTTCGTTTGGATGATAAGGTTGATACTCAAATATCAACCACCTCGATGAATTACGATGATCTTGATTCGCAAAGCCTTCTGATGAGTTTCAAGAAGATTAGAAAGGCTTATAGATGGTCTCTCTTTACTAAAAGACATGGCTATGGTGGTATTATCTTAGAATAAGGTGGTGGTAATGATTGGATTTTAGTAGATAACATATGGCTTATCTTGGCTCTGAAAAGACTTTTGTAATAGCTATCTTTCAGTGATTTTGGTGTTCTTTGTGTTTCTTGTTGATTGTTAAAGATTTGATTACTGTTTTGTTGATTGTTAAAGGGACAATGGACGCAATATTTTTCAAACGACAGGGATCATTTATGTAATTTAGCCTACGGACGATGGATGCAATTTTCGCAAACCCACATGGACCATTTATGTAATTTGGAAGGGTAAAATGGTCATAATACTCAATTGAAGACAAGAATGTCAAGTTTAATGTCTAGAAGAGCTATTTTTTTTGTTCGCTACATCGAATTGACATTTGTGACAAGTATGATGCTTTAATAGGTTATTAGCCCATATATATATATCATCAAGTATGCTGAGCAGTTTTGGTATAATGCTAAGCAGAAGATGGGATTAAGATGTGCAAATATGGAATGGAATTATCTTGTGGATGCAGTTTCTAAAGAGTATAGCGGAAACTCTATTGACAATATAATAATAAGATTCGGATTAATATGGTAGGAAAGGAATTGCAGACTATTCGGAGGTGAAATGAGGAGCACTAGGGAGTTACATGATCTATTTTGTGAAATAATAAGAAAGAGACTTTTAAGTTTGAAAGCAAAAGTTTCTGTGGTAGTAATGAGAGTCTATTAAATCCAAAATGCGAAGATGGATCTGGCTAGTAATGTAACAATAACTGGATAGAAAAATGGAATAAAGAATTAGCAGTCTCTAAAGGTGTGTTTGGATGGGTGGGAAGTGATGTTTTAGAATTGGTTTTTCTCTGAATAGAGGATGGTGTGTATCTAAGCAGATAGCTAATATATTGATTCCACCCTTTCCAACCATTGCCTATTTGTATCCAATATGTAGGTCTGTGAGGCAACATTTGGGATATGACTGCCAATTGATTTAATCAAAGGAGTAAATCACAAGGTAGTTTCCTGCTGAGCATAATAAACGTTTATATTATCTAATATGATGCAGCATAGAGATTCAAACTTAAATGGTTCCTATAAGGAATTTCATTACAAAGATGAGGCTCAAGAAAAATCTGCAAACATGGTTTTATCCTATTATCTCAGCTGTTCAAAGTACATTGGATCACTGATTTCAAATTTAAGTTCATTACATTGGATGGCCTAGTACGACTACTTGGATCCTAAATGCTTTGGATATCTAGACACTCTTATAGTAGGCCTTGGTAAGGTAACTATAAGTGGTGTTTGCATAGACACTGTATTATGTGAAAAACTTAATCAAAATATATGTTTCCTACTGTGAAGGGTAAGTGAACTAGGTGGGTAGTTCATGTTTCTAGGAATAGAGAGTTGTGAAAGATGAAACTTCTTGGTCCTAGCAATGCACTGGCATTGGAGGTTTGATAGGATTCCCATTGGTGTGATCTATCTGTGCTAATAATGCCTATTTTATTTATGAGTTATACTTTACTAGTGAGGATGTAGTTGTTTTTTTAAGTATGGCTTGTGAAGTTGTGTAGGAAATGTAGTTACCACAGCAGTGTCTATCCTTTGGTGAGTTTGGTAATATAACCTTCATGATGATGCCTTGTGAGTTATGTAGATAATTTAAAGTAGAGGAAGCTTTTAAATGATTTATTAGACTCTATGTTTAAGGAAATGTAGGCATGAGATTATGGTCTTGGTGAATCTATTGTGAATATGGAATGTTCGGAATAGCATTAGTAGTGCATGATTAGTTTGTTTTCAGCACTTGTATTTGATTGTTTTGCATTTTTGAATCTTGAGGAAGTTTGGGTCTGTCCAGAATTTCCTTTTATATTTGTTGTAAAGTTCTTGGGTTTAATACATATTCACCATTTCACAAAAAAAAGTACTGATGTAACACACTTTTTCCCCATAACATGAGCCTTATGGCTCCGGGGCACCTGGTGCTTTAAATGTAACATCAAATAAAATTTTAGGCTAGACACAATGGTGACAACAATCCTCACTGTCACATCACCATTCAATATATCACCACTTCCCTCACCTTTCAGCCACAATGGTCACTACTCCCCTCACCTCTAAACCTATTTTTTTAAACAAATTTAATTAAAAACAAAATTAAACTTTTATTTATAATTAAAACATTACACTAAAAAAATAAAAATAAAAACATTATACATATTAAAACTTAAATTAAATTTCATGAGAAAGATGTTCGACGAAATTGGCATGAAGGTTTTGATGCGCTTGTGATGATTGATTTGTCTCATAACTTATAGTGTTTGTTCATGGGTCGTAAGAGGTCCTCCATTTGATGTGCTTCATTCGGATACCAATCGGGAGATATAGCCTTCACTTTGTGTTTTCGAATCATATTATATAATATGATGCATGTACACGTCATATTTCTTTTTCTTTCCAAACGCGCTGGGCATGCGAGATTGGCTAATATAGCCCATTTTTCTTTGAGAACACCAAACGCTAGTTCTACATCTTTCCTTGCCGCCATGCATTCGCTTGTGGTTATCATCGGCTGGCTCTAAAATCGATTTAATAAGTGCCACCCAATCCGGATATATCCTGTCAACAAGATAGCATATCCATGCGTAACATTGATGTTGTTGTTAGCCTCATAAAAGACTAAAGAAAGCATGCCATATCTATAAGTATTATGACGCAACAACTTCTAGCAAAATGAATGGATTCTGGCCATGATCACGTCTACAATATTACCCTTTATATGCATTTGGACAACCAAACCACTCTCAATCTGTATTTTCTAACACTCTCGAAAACCCGTGCTTTTCTTCGTGAAATGTGTATAGCTTTTCAACATCATTTCTCCAAAACTTCTCATAACAGACTTACAAAAATAATCAAGAGATTCACGAGAAGTTGTTGCGCCCATTTGCAAATATTCATCAAGGGCGTTAGCAGTGGTTTCGTATTGCAATTGACGAATTGTGAATGTGCACTTTATCGAAGTTGAAATGACTTCTCTTCTGGTACAATCACTATTATCACGAAAGATGAGTTACTTCTTCAACTATGCTTGTGTATAGATCTCGACTCATTCGGAACCTCTTCTCAAAATGACATGCAACGTACATCAGATGCACACTAAAATAGGCGGCGATTAAACGATCATGAGCATCGGAACGATATTTATTTACGACATTTCTCGTTAGTCGTTGCCTCAAACGTTTTCGCCTATTCTTAATAAATGACAACACTCTATTATAAAAATTCATGTCCTTACTCGTAACTTCTTCTTCTTCTTCCGATGAGTTTGTGAAGAAGAAAGTTTCGGAATTCATTTGGATAATGAAGAATGTTAGATATTTTGCTTAAGTTGTGTATATATTAAGAAAGATTATTTTTGAAGTTGTGTATAAAAATGATGAGGTATGAGGTTATTTATAGGTAAATAAAATGGCAATTTTATTTTATTTTTTATTTTTTATTATTATTATTTTTTTTGTATTTATAAAAGTAGCTGTTTAAATAGTGGGTGGCCCCATAAAATACACGGTAGCCAGAAGTTAACCATGGTCACCATTTCTCCCTTTTTTCCTTGTCGTCGCGCTCGACTCACTCCCCAAACTAGGGGTGGCAATTCGGGTCATGTCCGGGTTGGCGGGTTCAGGTTGGTGGGTTCAAAAATCTCAACCCAAACTTGACCTGTTTAGTTAATCGTGTCGAGAAGTTCAACTCTAACCTTAACATGTTTATTAAATGGGTTAGTCGTGTCGACCCGTTTATGATTTGAATATAATTTTCATGAGACACATCGAATATGCTAAGTTGTATGTTAGAAACATTTTAAGCAACACGATAAATATTTTGATATAAGTATATACCATTATTAGATATTTTCAAAAACGATATATACCATAAGATAGAGATACAAAATAGTTTGGTCATATTATAATGAAATTAAACACATAACTTCTAATATTTAATATGTTTTAACCTATTTTTAAACGGGTTGACGAGATGTAATCGGGTTGAGAATCTCAACCCAAACCTAACCTATTTATTAAACATGTCAGTTGTATCGACCTATTTTCAACATGAACTTGTTAAGCCTCGAACCTAACCCATTTTATTTTCGTGTCGATCTCGGGTCGTGTTAGAAACCCAATGGTAGTGGCGCCTGGAGTAGTGAAGGTGAGACCTCACCCTCTATTGTATCTAGTCTTATATTGAAAAAAATCAATAAGAACTTCCCCACAAAGACCCTTTAGGTTATAAAAAAACAAAAATGCTTTAGGTACACAAAGGAAAAAAAAAAAAAAAAAACAAAACAAAAGACTCAATGGTCAACTGCTCGTAGTGTCACACTCACGCACATCGATCTTGACTATAAATAATAACCTTTAGCAATTAATTCACATATACTGACGACGAAGAATATTTGTAACACACATTACAATGGTTGCACTCACTCATGCCTAAAAGGTTGTAGTCTATTTTTAATAAAAGAAAACATTCTATTAAAAAATATCATGTCCTTGCTCGTAACTTTTTTTTTTAAATGAGTTTGTGTATAGAACATTTTAGAATTCATTTGGATAATAAGAAGTGATAAATATTTTGTTTGAGAGTATTTATAAAAAGGACGAGGTAAGTATATTGAGAAAGATTTATATCGAGAAAGATTATTTTTGAAATTGTGTATAAAAATAATGGGGTTTGAGGGTAAGTATATGAGGGTATTTCGCCCCAGAAACACCAAAGAAAGCATGTCATATTTATAAGTCTTGTGACGCAACAACTTCTAGCAAAATGAATGGATTCAGACCATGATCACGTCTACAATATTTCCCTTTATATGCGTTTGGATAACCAAACTATTCTCAATATGTACAATCAAGGCTTCCTAACACTCCCAGAAATCCGTGCTATTCTTCATGAAATGCGTATAGCTTTTCAACGTTAGTGTAAGTAGGTTTTTACAAATACTCTGCACCAAAATTTTTCATAACAGACTTACAAAGTAATCAAGAGATTCACGAGAACTTGTTGCACCCACTTGCAAATATTCATCAAGGGCGTCAGCGACGGTGTCGTTTGTCAATTGACAAATTTCAAAGGTGCCCTTCATCAAAGCCGAAATTGACTTCTCTTCCAATACAATCAATATTATCACAAAACTATGCACAATGATGAGTTACTTCAACTATGCTTGTGAATAGCTCTCGACTCATTCGGAACCTCTCCTGGAAATGACATGCATTGTACATCGGATGCACGCTAAATTGTTGAAGACTAAACAATCATGAGCACCGTAACAATCTCTACTTATGACATTTCTTGTCGATCGTTGCCTCAAACGTTCTCGTCTATTCTTAATAAATGACAACGTTCTATTAAAAAGTTTCAAGTCCCTACTCGTAACTTCTTCTTCTCCCGATGAGTTGTGAAAAACAACGTTTCAGAATTCATTTGAATAATGAAAAATGATAAATATTTTGTTTGAGGGTATTTATAAAAATGATGGGGTAAGTATATTGAGAAATATTTATATCAAGAAAGATTATTTTTGAAGTTGTGTATAAAAATTAGGAGTGGCAATCGAGTCGTATTCGTGTTAACCTATTCAGGTTCGCGTGTTGGCGGGTTAGTATAGCCTTTACCTAAACACGACCCATTTATTAATCGTGTCAAGAAACTCAACTCTAACCCACACCTGCATAATACGTGTAACCCATTTGTGACCCGTTTAACCCATTTAAGTAAATAAGTCAAGCAGTGAATAAAGCTGGTGGGTTGTCGATCTAACTAGTTTAAATGCTAAAAATGATATAAGGATCTAAAATATGATAAGAATAACATACAAATAACTATACGACAATTTTCGGAATTATAAGCGTCAATTTTCATGATATCTAAGGTATAAAATTATAATTTACTCATACTAAGTAAATAACAAAATATATTTAATCTACATCCAACATAAAAACCAGGTTATATATTTTATTTTTAAGATCTTATATACTTAAACGGGTTCACGGGTTGACCTGTTTAATACTTACTCAACCCAAACACAACCCGTTTATTAAACGGGTTAGACGGGTTGACCCGTTTTTGACCCAAACCTGTTTATCCTCAACCCAAACCTGTTTAACTTTGTGTCGGGTTCGTGTCGTTTATAGTGTCGTGTCGAGAATTGCCACCTTTAATAAAAATGATGAAGTATGAGGGTATTTATAGGTAAATAATAATAAAGTTTAAAATTTTTATTTATTTATAAAAGTAGTCGTTTAACTAGTAGGTGGCTCCACAAAATACACGATAGCCAAGAGTAGACCATGGTCACCGTTTCTTCCATTTTTCCTAACCGTTGCGTGTGACTCAACCCCACACAATGGTAGTGACGCGTGATGTGGAGTAGTGAGGATGAGGCCTCACCCTCCATTGTATTTAGGTATGCAAAGAAAAAAAAGAAAAACAAAAAAAAACTTCAGGTATACAAAGAAAAAGAAAACACTAAAAGCTCAATGGTCAACTGCTCGTAGCTAGTGTCACACTCACGCACATCGATCTTGACTATAAATAATAACCTTTTGCATTAATTCACATATACTGACGACAAGGAATATTTGCAACACATTAATGGTTGCACACACTGCTTTTTCAGTTGCACGTTAATTTCCACTCTCACTATAAAATCTCATATTCGCCTTGCTTGCATCATTAAGAAAAAAAAAAAAAAAAAAAAAAAAAAATACATGCACAGAAAAATACTCCTTCCGTCCCTAAATAAATGTTCACTTTTGACTTTTAAAGTCTTTCTTGTACAACTTTGACCTTAAATATTTTTATTTGTGTTATATAATATTTGATAAAAATTATACCAACTTAAAGTACATTTAAAACACAATTCATTCATATATTTTGTATCAAGTATTATATAAGATAAACACAAATATTTAAGGTCAAAGTTGAATAAATAAGACTTTGAAAGTCAAACGTGAACATTTATTTAGGGACGGAGGTAGTATATTTGATTGCCAACTTGGTCTGCCTTTATTTTTAAATTTTAACGCTAGCGATGTTTGAATTTATTATTAAACTCGTGGTTCATTTATAAAACACACACCCTTTGTACTATACTCTGAAAGTTAGCTAAAATGATGATATAAGTTTATAGCTAAACTTGCATTTCACTAGCTCAATAGTGACTCCAGTTTGTAGTTACAAAAATGGCAGACGATGGGATACTTCGAAGCATAAGCAAAGGTCTTGGCAAAGCGGCTGGCGGTTGGCATTTAGAAGACGTGTTTACGAGAAGTCGTGGTGGTAGTCATGATGGACGAAGCAGTCGTCACTCACAGGAAGACGAAGAGGCCTTACGATGGGCTGCGTTGGAGAAACTACCTACGTATAATCGTTTACGTACCACGATTTTTAAGTCTTATTTACCAGGAGACCAAAAAGATGTACCTGTTGAGCAGATGCTGTTAGATGTTCGAGACCTTGATCCAGATGCTCAACAAAATTTTATCGATAAGATTTTTAGAATCGCGGAAGAGGATAACGAAATCTTTTTGAGAAAATTTAGAGATCGTATTGACAAGTAAGTCTTTTCCTCTGTTTATTTGTTCAAGTCATGAACTGCTAATAAACATCATGTTATATTTTGCTGATCTTAGGGTTGGAATATCACTTCCAACAGTAGAAGTTCGGTTTCAAAACTTGTGCGTGGAAGCTGATTGTCACGTAGGAGATAGAGCGCTTCCAACGCTCACGAATACTGCTAGAAATATCGTTGAAGGACTTCTAGCTTCGGTTGGTATCAGTTTCTCTGAGAAAGCTAAACTTCGTATTCTTAAAGATGCATCCGGGATCCTCAAACCAGGAAGGTATACATATTATGTTTTATTTGTTGTTGTTGACATCTTGTGTAAGTACTAGCGGCGCACCTTGTTGCTCGTTTTTAAAAGAATTAAAAGGGCTAGCGGCAAGTTGCTCGTTTGCCTTGTACTTCTATGTAAATCGAAAGAATATATGTAATTATACGGATCTTATAATAAACTCTACTTTTGTAAGTAGTACTAAGTAAGCACATATTCGTAATGTTACAGGATGGCACTTCTGATGGGGCCGCCATCATCTGGTAAGACGACGCTTCTGAAGGCCTTGGCTGGAAATCTGGATCGAGGTTTAAGGGTTGATGGAGAGATAACTTACAATGGTTATAGGCTAAACGAATTTGAACCTCGGAGGACAGCAGCCTACATCAGTCAGCACGATCTTCATGCTGGAGAAATGACCGTCAAAGAAACCTTTGATTTCTCAGCTAGATGTCAAGGAATTGGATCGCGTTTAGGTAACTAACTAAACTTCAGTTTTTAGTACTAAGGTTTTGTGTTTGATTTTGAAATAAAAATATTTGATTTCTAACGAAACAATGAAATACAGAAATGTTGCAGGAGCTTGCAAGAAGAGAAAAGGAAGCAGGGATTTACCCTGAAGCCGAAGTCGATCTTTTCATGAAGGCGACTGCTATTGAAGGAGATCGGAGTAGTTTGATAACTTACTACACTCTCAGAGTAAGTAGGAATTGATGAAATTTTAATTTTTGTAATTCTGTTGGAGATCAAATTATTCATATGTTCGTTAAACCAAAACAGATATTGGGCCTTGATGTTTGTCGTGACACCTTTGTTGGAGATCAAATGAGACGAGGTATCTCTGGAGGACAAAAGAAGCGCGTAACCACTGGAGAGATGCTTGTTGGACCAGCAAAAACTCTGTTTATGGATGAGATATCAACAGGTCTAGACAGTTCCACTACGTTTCAGATAGTCAAGTGCATGCAGCAAATTGCTCACTACAACGAGTCAACAATCTTCATGTCCCTACTACAACCTGCTCCGGAGACCTTTGATCTCTTTGATGACATCGTCTTGTTATCCGAGGGCCAGATCGTGTATCAGGGACCACGAGAACATATTGTTGAGTTCTTCGAGAGTTGTGGATTTAGGTGTCCAGAAAGAAAGGGTACCGCTGATTTCTTGCAGGAGGTAAGAACAGAAACAAAATCTTCACATTTTTCTGTTATGTTAGATTACAAATTAGTTGAGTTTCTGTATTTTAATAATAGGTAACATCCAGAAAAGATCAAGAGCAATATTGGGCAGATAGAAACAGACCATACAGATATATCCCGGTAAGTGAATTTTGTCAACGATTCAAGAATTTTCACATCGGCCAGAAGCTGCACAACGAATTGTCGGTTCCATATGACAAGGATCAAAGCCATAAAGCTGCTTTAGTATTTAAGAAATACTTAGTACCCAAAAGGGAGCTCCTTAAGGCCTGCTGGGATAAAGAAGTTCTACTGATGAAGAGAAACACTTTCGTCTATGTTTTCAAGTCTTTTCAAATCATATTTATTGCATTCATTTGCACAACTTTGTTTCTTAAGCCAACAATGCACCATAGGAATGAAATAGATGGTTCCCTCTATATCGGGGCAATTTTGTGTAGTCTGCTCATTAACATGTTTAATGGGTATGCCGATCTTTCTTTCGCGGTCATGAGGCTTCCTGTCATTTACAAGCAAAGGGACCTCATGTTCCACCCTCCCTGGACTTTCACACTTCCAGCCTTCTTGCTTCGTATTCCCATATCTTTGATTGAGAGTGTTATTTGGACTATCATCGTATACTGGGGCACTGGCATGGCCCCTGAGGCTAGCAGGTAGCGTACCAACTGTTTTCCTTTTTTTGTTTTTATAATTCATATAGCATTAAATATACACTAACAGTATATTTTCTATATATACTATGTATACAGGTTCTTCAAACATCTCCTGTTGGTGTTTCTGGTCCAAAATGTAGCAGCAGGACTTTTTAAGTCGATTGCTGGATTTTGTAAGACAATGAACATGGCAAACACGGGAGGATCTATTGTGCTTCTCCTTATATTTGTTTTGGGTGGTTTCATCCTACCTAGAATGCAGATTCCAAACTGGTGGGAGTGGGCTTATTGGCTTTCACCACTGTCTTATGGCTTCAAAGCCTTCAGCAACAATGAGTTCCTCGCCTCCAGGTGGACCAGCAGACGAGTAAGTCGATCACTAATCAATTTTTCAATAAGTTGTACAGAGACAAGTAATTAATACAAGGAATAAAATTTTGATATATTTTACTTTGCGGCAGAGCACGGATAGTTCAACCAATTTGGGCTTTTCAGTGCTAAGAAACTTGGACGTTCCAACTTCAGAAAGCACATACTGGATCAATGTTGCCGCGCTTCTTGGTTTTATATGTCTCTTCAATATTCTCTTCACCTTGTCTCTCATGTATATGGAAGGTATGTTATAGTGGAATCCCTTAAAAATAAATCTTTCGCGGTAGCTAAATGTCTTTGATTATTATATTAAATTTAGCCCCTGGAAAGCCACAAGCGATTATCTCCAAGGAAGAAGCTGCAGCAATGGACGGTCATGGTGCTGAAGCCAGTTCAAGTATGATAAACAATTCCAAAAGCTTACTTTAAACACATAAATGCTTATCAGATTTCCTAACTCAAGAAATTGACTGCAGAGGGACATAAGGAAATGCAACAGATAAAACGCACTGGTGATGCTAATGGTGCATCTAAAAAGGGGATGGTTCTTCCATTTACTCCACTCGCCATGTCATTTGATAACATGAACTATTATGTTGATATGCCTAGTGTAAGTTGTTATACATACTAACATGAGTCTCAAAATTTATATTTATCAGTGGAATTAATCAGTATTCGTTGATTACTAGGAAATGAAAGAACAAGGGGTGACAGAAGACAGGTTGCAATTACTACGTGATGTAACGGGTGCTTTTAGGCCTGGAGTGCTAACTGCCTTGATGGGAGTCAGTGGGGCTGGAAAGACTACATTGATGGATGTTTTAGCAGGAAGAAAGACTGGCGGTTATATTGAAGGAGATATAAGAATATCAGGTTTCCCAAAGGTCCAAGAAACATTTGCAAGAATCTCGGGGTATTGTGAGCAAAACGATATCCACTCTCCCACAGTTACTATCCATGAATCATTGATCTTCTCTGCTTTTCTCCGTCTCCCAAAGGAAGTCAGCCCCGAAGAGAAAATGGTAAGAAGATCAAGATTACAATGAATTAAACAATATATTAACCAAAAACATGAAGTGTACATTTATTAATCGATAAACCATTATTATGTTTCAGTTATTTGTGCAAGAAGTGATGGAGTTAGTTGAACTAGACAATATCAAGGATGCAATAGTAGGACTTCCAGGAGTTACGGGATTGTCGACAGAACAGAGAAAGAGGCTGACAATTGCAGTTGAGCTTGTTGCTAATCCCTCAATCATTTTCATGGATGAACCGACTTCTGGGCTTGATGCAAGAGCAGCCGCCATTGTTATGAGGGCTGTGAGAAACACCGTGGACACAGGAAGAACCGTTGTTTGCACTATTCATCAACCGAGTATCGATATCTTTGAATCCTTTGACGAATTGCTTTTATTGAAAAGAGGAGGACAAGTCATCTACTCCGGACCACTAGGCAGACATTCTCAGCAGATCATTGACTACTTTCAGGTATTTGACAATGACATTCATGATGCATACAATAAATTAGGATAGAGATATTTTACTTACAAGTGATATTACTAAATCGATAATTTTAATCATATGATATGATAGGCTGTTGATGGGGTTCCAAAGATACCCGAAAAATACAATCCAGCAACATGGATGTTGGAAGTTAGCTCTGGAGCCGCAGAGCTGCGACTGGACGTTGATTTTGCTGAAATTTTCAGTAATTCGACTTTGCATCAGTAAGTACTTTCATCTTAATATAATTTATAGAATCATCAAATGGTTGTACTAATTCATAAATGTGTGTGTGCATATGAATAATAACAGAAGAAACAAGGCTCTAGTGAAGGAGTTAAGTGTACCTCCTCCAGGAGCTGCAGATCTTACCTTTCAAACACAATATGCTCAGTCCACGTGGGGTCAATTTACTTCTTGCCTGTGGAAGTTTTGGTGGGCTTACTGGCGAAATCCCGATTATAACCTTGTCCGTTTCGCTTTTACATTGCTTTGCGCAGTTGTGGTCGGGACCATCTTTTGGAAGATAGGCAACAAAAAGTTAGTCACAGCCTCTTCTAAAATCTTTAATCACACTTATTTATAAAATAAAATTTTTGCATCACCTTATTTGGCATTTTAATATTTTCAGGTCATCCAGCAATGATCTGCATACAGTCATTGGGGCCATGTACTCTGCTATATTTTTCATTGGTGTTAACAATTCCCAGACAGTGCAGCCAGTTGTCGCCACAGAAAGAACCGTCTTCTATCGTGAAAGAGCAGCCGGGATGTACTCCTCGTTACCATATGCCATGGCACAGGTCACACTATGAACAAATAGTATTTTACATGCTCACAAACTTAATTCACTGTTTTTTTCAATGTTTTTAACAAGTACTATTTATTCAGGTGATTGTGGAGATACCATATACTTTCATTCAAGTCGCATATTACTGTGCTATTGTGTACGCCATGGTGTCATTTGAATGGACAGCAGCCAAGTTCTTTTGGTTCTTCTTCATCAACTTTTTTACAGTCCTTTACTTCACATACTTCGGAATGATGACTGTTGCCATCACACCAAATGATCAAATAGCATCCATTTGCGCAGCAGGGTTCTACCTGCTCTTCAATATCTTCTCAGGATTTTTTATCCCACAACCCGTAATTCACTTTTCCATTTTTTGGAATAAAAAAATATATATATAAAGTTAATTATACTGTACTTAGGATGGTAAGAAGCTCAACTTGACATATGCTTGTATTTGTTCTTTAAATTTCAGAAAATTCCTGGATGGTGGATTTGGTACTACTGGATCTGTCCCATGGCATGGACCGTGTACGGATGCATTGTTTCACAGTATCATGACGCGAATGAGACGCTCGTGGTACCTGGGATGTCATATGATCCGAGTATAAAATGGTTTATCCACGACTTCTATGGTTTTGAAATGGATTTCATGGGTCCTGTTGCTGCTGTTCTAGTTGGTTTTCCCTTGTTTTTCGCCTTCCTCTATGCCTTTTTCCTGAGGAAGTTGAACTTCCAAATGAGGTAGTAGAAAGTATGTTTTCATGTGTGTAATGTTTATTGTTTTTTCTTTTTCTTTTTCTTTTTCTTTTTCTTTTTGTGTAAAACAGCTTATTTTGGTATCGACTTTTTTGATCTTATACTTTCAGCTTGTATTACATTTATGGTATTAATGATCCGATATTGGGCTCATTATGTTTAGTAGTCAAAAGCCGGTATCTACTTTTGTTAAGACAACCATCCATTGCTTCTTTTTGTGTATGTGGTTAAAATGTTGAATATTACATTAGTTACCAAACAATGAAATACACTTGTTCTTTGTCGACTGCAACGTTTCTGAATCGTTCTGGTTCATGGTTACGAGATTGTGGAACTTCATAGATTACCCTGGGTAGTTTAATCAAATGGGTCGTCCCGGTAAATCTGTCTAACCCACTAAAAGAATGCTTTGATACGATAATTCAAATAACGATATGGACCATGTGGAACTATGAAAGACACGTTGGTTGATGATATCAAAATTCTATCTCATACTTAGATTTTCAATAGGAATACGAAAGTTAATCCAACATGGGTTGATTTGATCAATGGTCCAAAATTTGCTTGTACTATTTCTTTGTAAGTTTCTCTCCTCTAGTTCCTTGCTAGAAGGGCTTGTGGAATGATATATATGATCGATGTTCGGAAAAAAAAAATTGTTGAATTTTCTTACGTCCTATCATAAGCATCTAACAATTCCATATGACTGCTTTCTTTCTAAGACCCTGAATTATTATTTGAACACTCATCTTATGCTCTTTTAGTCCAGATATGATCATACATGTGTAATATCCCGACACGATCAAAACTCTGTTTGTGCGAGCAGTTAAAAGTCTGTTCCACTTAAATATTGAAGACAGTTAATGAACATATAAATGTATAAAAAAAAATCAATATTAAATCTGCTACATATTCATCTACCTGAATATAGTCGAACCTTGTATACATGATTATGTGTAACCATGTGAACATTACAGAAATTCAGTATCTATACATATTACATAGGAATTCTCGGAAAGAAACAACATGAAAGTAGCATCATTGATACACAAAAATCCAGACATAATACTGATCAGACAATCGAAAATAATACAACAAATCAACAAGCTAGTAGTGCCAACTTGAATTTGAAAAAAAAAAAGAAGAAGATATAAACGTAGGTCGATAGGTTATCTCACTTGGAAATTCAGTGTCCTTAGGCAGAAGGCAAAGATGAACGCGAATAATACACAAAAGCTAACTAGAACCACAGCAACCGGACCCATAAAATCTAATTTAAAACCATAGTGGTCTTTGATATATTGATTCATGGGTGGATCATACGACATCCCAGGCACTTTGATCGTGTCATCAATATCATGGTACTGTGAAACGATGAACCCGTACACACTCCAGGCTATGGGGCAGATCCAGTAGTACCACACCCACCACTTTGGAATTTTCTGAAATTTTGCTATATGTTAGTATTATGCTCTAAATGAAGAAAAAATATTAAAGAATTATTTTCAATGATGGCTTACAGGTCTAGGGATGAAAAATCCGGAAAAGAAATTAAAGAGCCCATAGAATAAAATTGCCAATACAGCTGCCACTTGCTCATTTGGTGTGACGGCAACCGTCATTAATCCGTAGAATGTAAAATAGAGGAAGGAGAAAAAGTTAATGAAATAGAACCAAAAGAATTTGGTTGCTGTCCATTCGAATGACACCATAGCATACACTATCAAAGTGTAATATGTTGCCTGAGTGAATACATATGGTATCTCTACAAAGACCTGAATTAATTCCCATTTGTTAGAAACTAAAATCAATAATAAATCTTGTTTGTGATCATGTGAATATTCATCGAAACTATGACCTGTGCCAAGGCATACGGTAGTGTCGAGTACATTCCAGCTGCTCTTTCTCGATAGAAGACTGATCTTTCTGAGGCTACTACAGGCTGCACTGTCTGGCAATTGTTCATTCCAACAAAAAATATCCCAGCATACAAGGCGCCAACGATTGTGGTCAAATTAGTGTTGCTCTCCCTGAATATGTTAAAATTAAGGTTTAGTAAAAAAGCTTTCGTAAAATGGCCATAATTGATGTTACGTTTAAATGTTTGAAAGTGACCTCTTTTGACCAATCTTCCAAAATGTTGACCCGACCATGAGTGCTGCAATCAACGTGAAGATGTTGCGAACAAGGTTATAATCAGGATTTCGCCAGTAACTCCACCACATCTTCCATACACAAGACTTGAATTGTCCCCATGAAGTTTGAGAATATTGTGTTCCAAAACTAAGATCTACCGCTCCTGGAGGTGGTGTGCTTAATTCCTTTACTAAAGCCTTGTTCCTTCTGAGGTCCACACACATAACATTACACATTACAAACTGAAATTGACTTTGTATTACTTGATAATCAACATAATATAAAATACTTACTGATACAAGGCTGATGATTTGAAGTGTTCAGCAAAATCGATACCAAGTCGGTTCTCTGCCGCACCTGAAGTGACTTCCAACATCCATGTTGCTGGATTGTATTTTTCAGGAATCTTTGGAACTCCAGGAATTTCCTGATTGTATAAAATATTTACATTTAGGCTTATTTCAAATATTTGCAATTGTTAAGTTTGTGAAAATTGATGATAATATACCTCAAAAAACTCTATGATCTTTTGAGAATTTCGGCCTAATGGTCCAGCATAGATCACTTGCCCTCCTCTTTTCAACAGCAACAACTCATCAAAGGACTCAAAGATATCAATACTAGGTTGATGAATTGTGCAAACGACAGTTCTCCCAGTGTCGACAGTGTTTCTTACAGCTCGCATGACAATGGCAGCTGCTCTTGCATCAAGCCCAGAAGTTGGTTCATCCATGAAAATGATTGAAGGATTAGCAACTAACTCTACAGCAATTGTTAGCCTCTTCCTTTGTTCCGTTGACAATCCACTAACTCCAGGAAGTCCCACTATTCCATCCTTAAGGTTGTCGAGTTCAACAAGCTCCATCACTTCGCGTACAAAAATCTGGAAGGTAATAAGCAAGATGAAATTAAGCTATCACATAAAAATATAATAATATCATGTTAGACATCCATTGATTGTACAATAATTTCCCTACCATCTTCTCTTCATCATTGACTTCTTTTGGGAGGCGAAGGAAAGCAGAGTAAATCAAAGATTCACGAACAGTGATATTTGGAGAGTGGATATCTGTTTGCTCACAGTATCCCGAAATTCTTGCAAAAGTTTCTTGTTTCTTCGGGAATCCCGATATTCTTATATCTCCTTCAATGTAACCACTTGTCTTTCTTCCTGCTAAAACATCCATCAACGTCGTTTTACCAGCTCCGCTGATTCCCATCAATGCAGTTAGGACTCCAGGTCTGAATGTAGCTGTTACTTCTCGAAGTAATTGCAACCTATTATCTGTCACTCCTTGCTCTCTCATTTCCTGTTTGATAATAACAGTTAGATTTCTAGTTAGTTTTCCTGCAATTATAATTAGGTTTAAAATAAAAAATAAAGTTAAATAACAAAGAATTTTACTTGGGGCATATCAACAAAGTAGTTCACACTATCAAATGACATGGCGAGTGGAGTAAACGGAAGTATCATTCCCTTCTTACGAGCATTGGCATCATCAGAGTTCGACTGCTTTTTTACCAGCTCCTTTCCCTCATTTCCTTCTACAAAATATGTTACGTTAACAAAAAGTAAATCAATGACTTGAAGCTTCTCTAATCTAATTGGATCCAAGATAGATATAGAAAATACTTTTATGATTGAGTGGAGTGGTTTTATAATCCTTGAAATGCCTTAACTCGATCTTAAATTGTAATTTTTCCCTAGCTACTAGCGAATCTTAAAATTCAAATGCCGTTAAAAACAGAAATGAAAATCATGTGATTATGTGTGTAAACTTCTATGTTCTTGGGCCTTTTTTCCTTGCTGAAATTACTCACCTTGTTGAGTTTCCATCCCTGAGGCTGCTTCTTTGGAGATGACAGCTTGTGGTTTTCCTAGAGCTGATTATCCATTTGGACAACAAGGAAGGTTTGTTAGCGAATAGCGCTTATAGTACTTGGAAAAATATAGTATATGCCTTAAGGGGGGGACAAGCTAGGAAACTTACGATCTAAATACATGAGAGCAAATGTGAAAAGGACGTTAAAGAGAACTGCAAAACCTAGAAGAGAGAAAAGCCCAATCCAGAACCAGCTTTCTTGGGTCGGGATATCCTGATTTTCTAGTATTGCTTCACCCAAGGTAGTTGCATTGTCCAAACTCTGTGAACATCAAAACATATATAATGAGTATTATTCCCTTTTTTTATTATAGTTTTGAGCATCAAGGAAACATACCCTTTTGTTCTTCCATCTAGGTGCAAGGAATTCATTTACTGAAAAAGCTTTGAAGCCATATGACAAGGGTGATACCCAATATCCCCACTCCCACCAGTTGGGAATTTCAGTTCTAGGAAGCATGAAGCCGCCTAAAAGAAATATGACGAAAAGTGCAAGGGTTCCACCTGTATTTGCATTGTTCATTGTCCTACACGCTCCAGCAATTAGCCTAAATAGTGCCCCTCCTGTATTCTGGATCATAAAAACCAATAGGAAGTGCTTGAAGAACCTACACACCATGGTAGGTAGCATCCTCGTGTTAGTAAATAATCTCAACCAAAAAAATTATCACACGACAATATAGCAATGTGTTACCTGCTAGCTTCGGGGGCAAGACCAACACCAAAATATACTATTGCCATCCAAAGGCTACTCTCTAACACAGCTATTGGTATACGAAGCAAGAACGTTGAAAGTGTATAAGCCCATGGTGGATGGAACAGAAGGTCTCTTTGCTTGAACACTACAGGAAGCCTCATAACAGTGAGGGCAATTTCAGCTAGACCATTAAACATATTTAAGAGTGTGCTGAACACAATTGTTCCTATATATAGTAAACCATCTTGTTCATTCCTCCTGTGCATTCTAGTCCTTATAAAGACAGTCGTCATGGTAGAAGCCAAGATAACGAACTGTACTGTCTTGAAAATGTAAACGAAACTGTTTCTCTTTATCAGTAGCCATTCCTTATCCCACGAGGCCTTTAACAACTCCCTTTTAGAGACCAAGTATTTCTTGAAGACAAGAGCAGCTGGGTGGCTTTGACTCTTGTCGTAAGGGATTTTAATCTCATTATATAGCCTCTCTCCTACAGAATACTGCTTGAATCGCTGAACAAATTCATTGACAGGGATATATCTGTATGGTTTGTTTCTGTCTGCCCAATATTGCGCTTGATCCTTTCTAGAGGTTACCTGCAATGAATATGTAAAACATTTAAAAAAAATGTATGCCTAAAATTTACAAAATTACAAAAATGGTATATGTACCTCTTGCAAGAAGTCAGCAGTGCCCTTTCTCTCAGGACACCTGAATCCACAACTCTCGAAGAACTCAAGTGCACTTTCACGTGGTCCTTGATACACGATTTGACCTTCAGATAGTAGTGTGATATCATCAAAAAGATCAAAGGTCTCTGGAGCAGGCTGTAGTAAAGACATCATGATTGTTGACTCGTTGAGGTGAGCAATTTGCTGCATGCACTTGACTATCTGAAACGTAGTTGAACTGTCTAGACCTGTTGAGATCTCATCCATAAACAAAGTTTTTGCAGGGCCAACAAGCATTTCACCTGTTTTTAGTTGGACAATAAAGCAAAATATTCCATACAGTTAGGCCGACATTAACAATTTACATTTTCATGACCAAGTGTGAACATGTGTATACCTGTAGTTAATCGTTTCTTTTGTCCACCAGAGATTCCTTGCCTCATTACATCACCAACAACAGTGTCGCGACAGAAATCCAAGCCCAATATCTATTTTCGTTTAAAAGGCATATGAATATATTGATTCATGAAAGAAACGTTAGAGATTAAATAAAAGTATAATATAATAGAACTTGAAAAGCTCGATCTTACTCTAAGAGTGTAGTAAGTAATCAAACTGCTGGCATCTCCTTTTATGGCAGTTCCCTTCATGAAAAGATCGACTTCTGCTTCTGGGAAGATCCCTAATTGCTTTTCTCTTCTTGCGAGCTCTTCCAACAATTCTATTTTCATTATTTAGCTAGTTAATACATCATATTCTGTAATTTGATACAAAAAATCTTCTTGAAACACAACATTAGTTACCTATTCTAGATCCCACTCCTTGGCATCTTGCTGAAAAATCTAAGGTTTCTTTGACGGTCATTTCTCCAGCATGAACATCGTTCTGGCTGATGTAGGCTGACGTCTTTCGTGGTACAAACTCATTTAGCTTATAACCATTGTAAGTAATCTCACCTTGAACCTGTTTAGTTCATATGTTTGTCTACTTTAATTAGTCACCCCTCGTATTGAATAAGATCTAATTCACAGTTCATTTGAAACTAGTGCAGCTCATGTGATTAGTTACACGTGACAGGGTCTCCTAGAGTTTTCGTGATTCAGTTTTGCCCATTTGAAAACCCAAATGATGTTGAATGTTAAAAGGGAGTTCAAATACCCGACATGATCATATTGAGGAGAATAAAGAGTCAATGAGTAAAGGGTAAAAACAACTCGGATATATATATGACGACTAGCTATGTGGAGAGCCAAAGATTAGTATATTTCGCATTGTCGTTCTAAGGTCAAAAGAAGCGAAATTATGAAAGACAATGAAGCAAACATCACCACACACACATTACTGATCATGCTGAAATTTCTACAACTCCAACAAGAAAACATGATGGATTTGGTTAAATCAGATCATTGAAGTGTACGAGTTTAATAACTGAAAATGCGAGAAAATTTTGTATAGTAAAAGCGTAGTTTTTGGTCATTTCATTAAAAATTCTTAAGCAGATTCAGAGTATTTTTTGAAATATAAGAGCATGTAAACCTTTTTGTAAATAATTTGGAAATAGAGGATTAAGATTTAATCCTATTGTACACTGTTTCAAAAAGTAAGGGGTTTGGTTTGTTGTAATTAGATGTATTTGTAATCTGATTACATTACTTAGGCGGTTATGTTTGCAGATTGCAGGAAATAATTACAATTATTTAGGCTATTTGGTTTTCGTAGTAATTGTTTCACTTCAATTAAATCAAGTGAGAGAATTAAGATTATATAAGAAGTTGGATGAAAAGTTTTGAATTACGTTATAATTTAGAATTTTTTACTTCAAAGCCTCAATATTTATAAACTAATATTATTATTATTATTATTATTATTATTATTATTATTTTAATAATATCACTTCATTAAAAAACCAACAGGATTTTACAAAAAATTGATAGGAAGCCGAGACACTAGTTGGGCTCCCACTCCTTTCTGTATACAAAAGCTTAGTCCATAGCTCCACTCTTGACATTATTATTATTATTATTATTATTATTATTATTATTATTATTATTAAATAATTTGTTATTATAATAATTACAATTATTTACTTTTTATCAAATTTAACTCTTTTATTATTATTAAATAATTTGTTATTATAATACTTACAATTATTTATTTTTTATCAAATTTAACTCTTTTATTATTATTATTATTAATATTATTATTATTATATTTATTTTATTTTATTTATTATTATTATTAATATTATTATTAATAAATATTTTGTTATTATTATATTAATAATTATTTACTTTTTATTAAATTTAGTACTTTATTATTATTATTGTTATTATTATTTTAATAATAATAATAATAATAATAATAATAATAATAATAATAATAATAATTTACATAAAGTTTGATGGGAGTCTAGACACAAGTTGTGCTCCAACTCCTTTTAAATACAAAAACTCATTTTATGAAAGATAAATATACTACTACCACTACTATTATTATTATTATTATTATTATTATTATTATTATTATTATTGGATATTTTATTAGTGTTATATTAATTATTATTTACTTTTTATCAAAGTTAAATCTCTATTATATTATTGTTATTATTATTATTATTAATAATTAATTATTATTATTATTATTAAATATTTTATAATTACTATAATTATTATTTTTATTTTGAATTATAATGATTGTAGATTACAATTCATTCACATTATAACTAGCTAAAATTAAAATTACAATTCTTTGACAAATTACAAATTATTCAGATTACGTTACAATTTCCTTAACAAATTACAATTCACTCAAAAACATTCTGATTAGTATTCACTCTGCGAAATGATCATTGATTTAACCCAATTCAAATGAAATAGCGCTCTAAATGATAATTTTATCCTTCGGACATTGGCTTTACGTCGTGTCGGGCGGACATTCTTTTCTTCTTAATGCCCTTTCCTAATTTTTTGCGACTCTTTCTTTTTGCGACACTTTTTTTACCTTTACTAACACCTTTTAGTGTTTTTGTTATTAGCGACATTTTTTACCCTTTTTTGTGTTTATCAACACTTTTAGTGACACCAGTTTTAAGTGAAACCTTTTTGACCTTTACTTTAGTGACACACTTATTCAATCTTTTGAATTTTAAGAGTGTCACCATAAAATAGAAAACTCTCACAAATTTGCTAATTGCCACAAAAATGTGTAGTTTGATAAAATCTGAATATTTCGTCATTCTATTAAATATAAGTTTGAAATTTTTTGTCATTTTCTTTTTCCTATTTTGAACAAGTTAAATCTCTAACCAGATTTAGGTTATACCCTTTAAAATGACATAACTATTGAACCTAGCTTATTGAGGTTTAATTATTCAATTTCTACAAAATAACTTTTTAAAAATAATTATTGTTTTATACAAAATATGTTAATAAATTATTAAAGAATATCCTTTTTTTTTTCTTTTTTTTTTTTTTTTGATAAAAATATCCAAAAATATTTTAAGCATTCGGAATATGACATGTTTCTAAAAATATAGTATAGAAAGTTACACTAACCTTTAAAGTAGAGTCAAGCTTTCCGGCCAAAGCTAATAAAAGAGTTGTCTTCCCAGAAGATGGCGGACCCAACAAAAGCATCATTCTGCAGATAGCATCCTTGATTAAGGGCCCGTTTGGTTTGTGGGTTTAGATTGGGTTTGGGTTAGAAAAGTGGACCCCACCTTATTTTTAAGTGTTTGGTAGTATTTGGGTTTGGATTTAATACCAAATAAAAAGGAATGTGTTAAAGTAGGGGGGAGTAGTAGGTTTTAGGATAAAAAATGGAACCCACTTTATTTTCTCTCTATCTCTCTCCTCTCACATTTTATATAAATCATTTTTTTAAAATATAATATAATTTTAAATATTTTTCTCTCTCTTACATTAAATTCAAATCCAAATCCTAATCTAAACTCATCTATAAACCAAACGGGCCTTAAGAATAATCTATATAAATTAATTTAATGCATGTTAGAAGTACCTTGATGGTTTGATGATCCCGGATACATCTTTAAGAATGGTGACTTTAGTTTTCTTAGACAAACTGATCCCGATGGAGCCCATAACTGATTCAAAAGCGTTTCGAGCGGCATTTGGTAGCGATGGAAGTGCTCTATCACCGATGTAGCAATCTGCTTCTATGGTCAAATTTTGAAACCGAACTTCTACGGTTGGAAGAGAGACACCAACTCTGAAATACAAAAGGTCATAATGTTTAGTAAATTAAGTGAGAAGAGAGTTGATTAAATGAAGATTTTTTGGTTTGACACATGAAAAAGTGTCACTAAACAAATATATCTTAAAAAAATATGTGTCAATAAAGTGATGATAACTTTTTACCTTCCTGTCTAAAAACCTACCAAAATAGGAAGAGGAAGTTTGTAACATTTTTTGTGACACAAATTTTAAAAAATGTTAAAGTTTTTAGCGACATTTCTTTAGGTGTCAACAAAGAAGACTCTTTTTTTGTGTCACTAGGTCTGTCACTAAATGACACATTCCTCGTAGTGTCACTACTATTGCTTTTAGTGACACTTAAAAAAGTGTCACAAAAAGTTAAAAATGTCCCTAAAAGTAAGAAAGTGTCAAAGTATTAAAAAAAGGTGTCACTAAAACTTTTATGTGCTTCTCCTACACTCAAAAAGTCGTCCAATACGTAAAATTTTATTTATAGTGACACAAAAAAGTGTGACAATAATTTTTTGTCTTTTAAAACACATTTTGTACATAAAAAGTGTCATTAAATCTCAAAATTTTAAGCTTTTACTCATAATTTTAAAGTGTCATTACAAGATTAGATTAATGACACTTTTTTGTGTCACTATAAGTCTATTTTCTTGTAGTGTGTTTAACTAACTTCTCTTCTTTATAGACATTAAGTGTGCCCTAGATCGATGAACCAAAGGTTATGGTATTATATAAACAACAAGATTTATTTTTATTATTATTATTATTATTTATATATATATATATATAGAGTTAAAAGGCTTACTTATCAATTCGTTCTCTAAACTTCCTCAAGAACCTCCCATTATCTTCTTCAGCATCTTTGAAGATCCTGTCTATGAATTGTTGGTGAGCTTGTGAGTCGAGTTCACCAACATCCAACAATAGCTTATCAGGTGGTGCTTTGTTCTGAAGCTCATGAGTTGGAGTATCATAAGACTTGAAAATAGTTGTTCGTATTCGGTTATATGTTGGTAATTTCTCTAAAGCAGCCCATCGCAAGGCCTCTTCGTCTGCCAATGCATTACGGCTGCTCCGTCCACGATGACTCGCACTACGACTTCCACTACTACCCATCGAGAACACATCTTCCATGTGCAAATTAGCAGCTGCTCTACTCAAACTTCTACTTACGCTTCGTATAAAGCTTCCTTCCTCCATGATCACGTACCTTTTGCTTTCGCAACTTTTATCTTCGATCTTGATCTGAAGATCAGATCAGTTAAGTTCTACTTGCTACGTTTTTTTTTTCAAATGTACATTTACATATTCTAGCGTTTGCAACTTTGGATTATCGATTTAACAGCTATTTAACGGGATATATTTTGTCCTGTTTCATTTGTTTATTACTTTTTCAGTAGTCGGTTTATGACCTACATTTATGTTAGTAAAAGTTGTCGCTGTTGAGGATTTACTTTATGTTTAATTAAGCAATTATTCATAACATGTTAGGTTTGTAATATACACAGATATATTTAAGAAATCGTGGCTTGCTAATTATAGAATATAGACTTTGTCGTTAGTTTAGTTTTATTGCTATTATTGTTAAATCTACCATATCACAAGGTCTATTACATTCTTCGTGTGAAATACTAATGTTGTTCCCGTTGGTTAAACGAATGTCTAGTACATTAAACGAATATCCTGTTTGGTAACTCAAATGGGGGCATTTAAAGTAATTTACAATTACTCGAATTGCCAAAATGGAGACAATCAGAATGTCTACAAAAAGTGAGGAATTTTAATTTACTTGAAAAAAAAATTTATGAACTTTTTTTCTTATTGTTTTTTTATAAACTTTTAAATAGAATATTTATGATTTTTTTTTTTACTTTTTTTATAAATTTTTATAAACTTTTTTTAAAAACTTTTTATAAACCTTTTTTTTATAAACTTTTTTGACAAACTTTTTTTTATAAACTTTTTTTTATAATTTTTTTTTATAAATTTCTTATAAATTTTTTATAAACTTTTTATAAACTTTTTTCATAAATTTATAAACTTTTTTTATAAATTTTTTATAAACTTTTTTTATAATTTTCATATAATTTTTTTTTATAATTTTTTTTATAAACTTTTAAATAGAATATTTATAAAATTTATATTAAAAAAATAAAAAAATATTTATAAATTTCTGTCAACCAAACATGCCAAGGTATTTTAAATTTCGAAATTTTAAATTCTTAAGAATTTAAATTTTCTAGAATTTAAAATTCCGGAATTTCTAGAATTTTCTAGAATTTAAAATTACCCCAACCAAACGCCCCCTTAGTGTTTAAGAAAAAACTATGCTAAACACACTAAAAGAGTTTAGGGACATAATTTTTAGAGTAAATTACATGGATGGTCCCTGTGGTATGTCAAAAGTAACAACTTTTGTCCCTTGACATTTGGAGTTGCATTGGTAGCCCCTAAATTGGTAAATAAATAACACACCAAGTCCTTCTGATCCAATTTAGGGACTACCAGTGAAACTTCAAACTTCCAGTTTAGGGACCTTGTGTGTTATTTGTTTACCAATTTAGGGACTACCAATGCAACTCTAAATGACGAGGGACGAAATTTGTTACTTTTGACATACCATAGGGACCATCCATGTAATTTACTCTAATTTTTATGGTGGAGCAAATGAACTCTTGAATGCGTATCACATTAATTGCAAGAGATAACATTTACTCTTCGAAACATTATTTTTTATAGGCAAGATACAAGGTGGTTACACGTGAGGTACTAAGAACAGGTCGAGCACCTAGCCAGTTAATACACTCCTACCTAATTGTATCCAATCTCATTGTTTGCCTACTTTTTTTACCTACTCTTGTACTTTCTTTAATAGGTGTTTCTCTTGATTGTTGAGGAGATCAAAGGGAAGTCAGTGAGTTATTCTCAGTACTAATTGACTCCATCATCTTCTTTCTAGTTAAGAGACTTCACTTGATGAGTTCCGCTTTAAGAAGTGGTGAGACTTTCTTAGTCTCGGATAAACTTTGAAGATGACTCCCTAAATTTTCAATCATCTAGGGACTTAATTTACACTTAGTTTATTTTATGTTCAAATCTTAGTTATAAACTATCAGGTTCTGAATTGACCCAACAAATAAATTTATTATATATGAATTAATCTTAGACCAATTTTTTCAGTAAAACCTAAATAAGTGTAATAATCATAAAGAGATGAGATGAATATAAATTACAATTTTTCTAAAGATTCAATGAACATGTTCTAGCTATTTATTTTTCCATCAAACCAAAAAAAACATCTTTTCAACCTTTTTCTTAAAAATAAAATTTCTTTTAAATGATAAATCGTTAAGCGACAAAATATACACATTTAAGGAAAGAATTTTTTTCATGTTTCAGCAAATTGGAAATTTGATATATTTTTGGCGAACCTTTTTCTCGAGTTTTTTTTTTGCTAAAATTTACGTCTTGAAAAATCACATATAAATTGTTACTTTAAAAATCATATGTGATTTCACAAATCACATGTGATTTTCATAAATTACGTATGAGTTTTAAAATAACAAATCAACTCTAACTTTAAAAATCACATGTGATTATAATGAAGTAAATTTCAACAATCACAAAAAATAAATCTCGAAAAAGAATTTCTTCAAAAGTATATAAAAGTGTTTCTCTATAGAAACATGATTTAATTCTCGTCGTGTTTGTATGATCGTGTCGCGTAACGATTAAAGGTTTGTAAGATATTTAAAAATAATAACTAGAATTTGTTTATTATATTTTAAAATAATTTGTGATCAATGTTGAAAATTTCTCGAATCATAAGTTATATCATTAATTTAAGTAGCGCGATTATTCAAAGCATTTTATTAAATTAAATTGAACATTTACGTCACTTCATTCTTTGCTTCCTGGTCTAGCTATGTGCGATTTCAAAAGTATTTGTTCAATTATATATTAGACATATATTCAAAAGACACAATGGTTTGAAAATGTATCAAAGTTGACGCATTTTACTATTGTGTATTCAAATTTTAATTTTCCAATTAAATGTAAAAAGTTCTTAAGGTAAAAGCTAAAGATGCTTTACATGCTTACGAATTTTATTTTACTTAGAACATAGGGATGAGCATTTCGAACAGAATCTCGGAACCGAATCAGAACCGTACCGGTACCGTACTGAAACGGTACCGATTCTTGAAATACGGTACGGTACCGGGACAACGAAATAAAGTGAAAAAAATGGGACCACTTATTCAGTACGGGACCGGTATCAAATCGGAAAATTCCCGAAAAAAGCGGGGAAAACCCGATTTCCCGGTATCGGTACATGTATTCGAATCCCGTTCGGTATGGTACCGGTACCACTAATTTATGCTCGGAAAAAAATCGGTACAACTAATTCGGTACGGGATGAAGTTGAACAACATAATCACAAAAATACCATTATGAACTACGAAACATGTTAGCAACTTGTTAACTGGTCAACGTAGGTAATATGGTCATTTATAATCTTCATCTTCTTCATTTCCTTAAACTCATGATACTTTTCATATATTAGTTATTTTCACGAACCTCACCCTTATATATCTTGAGTTAACTGACACACACATTGCGGATTACAAACCAGTAGTATATATTTATGCCAACCAACTTATTTTTGTTTTACTATGATCATCAATTTATTTCATGGGCCAACATTAATGATTTTAGTTGCCACCACAATGTGAAACAACCGAACCAAATTTCATGTGTAAGATGCCCATGATGCGAAACGTACAGAAACCCCATTTTAACGTACGTAGTGTTTGGTATATCGTAATTAAAGACGTAACATAAAATATTATTACGAAGTAAAGAATAAATGTTGTTTGTTTACATTTATAGAATATATGATTCATTACAAGAAATGACCCATTACACCAACTTACGTAGCGTATGATATGTCGTAATCAAAGCCGTAATGGAAAAGATTATTACAATGTAATGAATAAATGTTGTTTGTTTACATTTATAGAATGTAATTATTCATTACAAGTAATGACCCATTACACCAAAATCATTCCTTAGGGGTCCCCTACTTTTTTTTCATTACATCTTGTAATGGAATCAAAATTAAATAAAACTTCATCATTAATTAACCACATTAAATAACTTTGTATCATTAATAAGTATTTTAGTCTTTTTATTATCGATTTCATTACGTCTTATCATACAAACCAAACATGATTAATAACTAAAATGAATCATTGCATTACACTCTTCATTCCATTACATCATTTATTCCATTCGTTTGACATTTCATTCCGTCCTACCAAACGAACCCTTGTTTGATATGTCGTAATTAAAGATGTAATGGAAAAGATTATTACGATGTAATGAATAAATATTGTTTGTTTACATTTATATAATGTAATGATTTATTACAAGTAATGGACTCATTACACCCAAATCATTCCTTAAGAGTTCCCTATTTTTTTTGTCTCTTGTAATGGAATCAAAATTATATAAAACTCCGTCATTAATTAACCACATTAAAAAAACTTTCTATCATTAATGGGTATTTTAGTCTTTTTTTATTATCGATTCCATTACGTCTTATCATACAAACCAAACATGGTTAATAACTACAATGAATTATTACATTACACTCTTCATTTTATTACATCATTTGTTCCATTCAGATGACATTTTATTCCGTCATACCAAACGAACACGTAGTGTTTAGTATGCATGAATAAAAGTTGTAATGGAATAAATTATTACGATAGAATAAAAAAATGTTGTTTGTTTTGAGTTTTGTAATGAAATGATTTATTCATTGATTAATTCCATTACGTCTCTAACCACAAATTTTATTACATAGCCTCCCCTTAGTTTTTCTTTATTCTATTACTAATCACATTTTGCCATATTTCATGTATTTCATTCATTTCCAACATTCATTGCATCATATCAAACACATGCGTAAATACTCTATTTCATTCCAATATAGCAACCAAATAGGTCAATGGTGCATTAATGACTCGTTCAATTACTATATTCATTCTATCACATCGTCGATTACACTTCATAGAGTTTGGTATGTTGTACTCAAAGTGGGAATGGAAAGAATTATTACTACGTATGAAGGAATGAAAAAGTCTTGTTTGTTTTACAATAATGCAATAATGCAATGTTTTTTAATGATTCATTACAAGCAGTGACGAACCTACATAGATGTCATTTTTGGGTAACGCAGTGTATTTTTTTTTTTCCTTTCAAAATGTGCTATTTTTTTGTTTGTGCAACCCCCAATATTTGTGCTATTTTTTTTATTGTGCAACTTTAACTTTACTTAAAAATTCTTTATGGTGCGAATTTTGGTAATTATGATAGACAAAATTTTGTGCAACATCCTCCCGAAAATCGTATGTTCATTACTGATTATAAAGAATAACTCATAATATCAAAAATAATCATTTTCATTCCTTAAGGGTCCCTTTATTTTTTTCATTGCATCTTGTAATAGAATCAAAATTATATAAAAGTCCATCATTAACAAACCACATTAAGGGGCCGTTTAGTTTGATGGTAGGAATCACAATTGGTATGAGTTTAATAGTAGTGATGGGCCCCTCGACTATGATAGATTCATACCATGCTCCTTTGCCTCCTTTGATGTATAGCCAATATATGGATTTCACCATACTAATTACTATAAACAAACAACGTATATCATTCCCATAGTCATTTCTTCATTCCCATAGGCTCAAACCAAACGCACCATAAATATACTTTTGTCATTAGTGGACATTTTAGTCTTTTTTTTATGGATTCAATTCCGTCCTATCATACCAACCAAACATAATTAATAACGATAATGAATCATATAATTCTTCATGTGCCTCTCATATGAGGGTATTTTATTCATTTCCTCCTTCTTCATCTTCAACCCCCCTTCATCATTAGCTAACGATACTAAGGGGGTGTTTACTTTCTTCTTAGTGGGGAAGAAATGTGGGTTCAAAGGCTTAGTCCCTCTTAATTGAGGAAGACATTAAAGTTTCCCTCTCCCTTATAAGAGGCTAAATAAGAGCCTTATATCTAACCACTTAATTTGATAAACACCCCCTAAATCTAAACCCACAAATTTACAAATTGATAGAAGCAATCTACAAAAATTACAACAAACCCATGCCCACTAGGGTAGGGCGCATTTTTTTTTTATTTTTAATATATCCCTACATACACACTCATATTTACATATTTCTTCAAACAGTGCTTTAAAATGTTTGTATATCATGCATAAAAAACTTGTGTTTGAGAAAGTATGTAAATATGAGTGTGTATGTGAGGATATATGAAAATCCCCCTATTTTTTATTTTTTATTTTAGATTAAGTGGTGGCTTGAAACACTAAATTAACCTGTTGATGAATAAAGATGTTTTTGTAAGCCTCCCAATAAAATGAAACAAGAATTTAAACCCACTCATTAAATGAAAAGAACCACCCATGAGTATGATCTAGAACCATTAAATCAGCACTACATCGATTTGGGAACACATCGGTGCTTGAATTGTCCCATTGGATATGCTCTATGGTACACTGAGGCAAGGAAAAGTCTAAAGATAGTACAAGTAGTACTAAGCTCATATTATGAAAGGTTAATAAAATGAGGTATGGTAAGTAAATGCATATGGCCCGTCACAGTAAGTAAATGAATTTTTTATTTTTATAATCTTTATTTACTTAGAGCAGTGGGTGTGGTGAAGAACCCATACCTTTTCATCATCGCCACCTCAGCGCCACATCAGCATAACAAACATCCACAACTAACCACAACAAACCCCCATCCCTCATAACAAACCTAAACATCTTCATTTGGGGCCCATCCCTAAATAAAACATTACATATTTACCAAAAAAAAAAAAAAAAAAACTGACAAAAGTTAAAATATACCCTCGTCGTTACGACGAAGAGGGTTGTGATGAAGAGGGACGAAGAGGGAGGGCGGTGTGGTGAAGAGCCATGACAAGGTGCCACATCACCTCGACAGCGAACCACAACAAGCCACACCCACTACCCTTAGCTCATGGTGACCACATTTCGGCCCTACTTTTTTATTCAAAAAAAAAAAAAAAAAAAAGAATTGTTATGTAACGAGGTGGAAACCCCCTGCCGCGTTGCGGCGGAGTTTTTGCATGCCAAACGTAAATGATAAACAGTTACATCTCACATTTATGACTTAAACAATTTATAGCTCTGAAAACTACCAGTTTTGATGAAATTCGTAAACATTAGATATGAAGTGGAAGCATGAAGATATTTCTTCAACTTACCAGCCTTGTCCTCTTCGTGGACGCATAGTGTGTACAGGTACTTTAAACAGTGAACCTTGAGCTCAACGATATTCTTTATTCTTTCGATCTTCAGATGGCTAGCGCCTTTCCTTGTTGCAGTGAGAAGGAAATCCTTCATCTCATGAATTTGCTCTGGCTGAGTAACAAAGAAAACCAAAACTATAAGTCAATGATGCAAAAATCGTGAATCGGTAGTCGGGCGGTCGACCACCCTGCAACGAGTAATCGGTCAAGTCGGGATTAATCGTTGATTAATCGGATTGGCATTTCCTGCAATTTTTTGGTATTTCTGGAGACCAAACTAAAAATCTGAATCGATTCCAAGCCTGCTATGTTTCCACACCTCAATAAAAGACTCCAATTCTGATTATGATGCCCATTGTGCGTTATAAGTGAAATATACGATCCCCAAATTAAGTATAATGCCTAAATTATTATTATTTTTAAAATGACCGATTTGCCCGATTCGGCCGATTTTTTACCGGTTCGGCCGATTTTGACCAATTCGGCCGATTTTTTGACTGCTTAGTGTCGATTTTATTAAGGCCGATTTTTCGACCGATTTTCAAAAATCGACAAGGTACTCGGCCGATTCACGATTAATCGACGATGCCGATGACCGATTTTTGCAACATTGCTATAAGTTAATTATCCTACCGTGACTTTGACTATAGCATCTTAAATCCACTGTAAGTAGTAGGTCGTTGCAATTGTTGTATAAGACACATGCCAAAAGGAAAGTCATTGCAATACCTGATCAATCATAGTCGTCAATCAAGTGGCCCCACAACCATGGTCCTACGAAAGCATGTGCGCAACACCGGTTCCTGCATAAGTTTGAGGTTTAAGGGTCAAGGAAAACTGTGGAGCAACAGTTTCACACAAGCAACAAAAATTAATTAGTTCGTCATTCTGCCTTCACAGGTTAGAATTCATCATAAAGTTGAAAACCCCTTCATAAGTTTGATGAACTCTAACCTGTGAAGCCCCTTTTTAAGGTTTTATGATTTTTCTGTTATAAACCCATTGGAAAAAAAAGTTTTGGCTCTGCTACCGACCTTGTTATTAAAAATCTTGGATCTGCCCACAGTGGCCCTAGTGAAGGTTATGTTCTCCCTTAAAACTATCCACGTCTTGCCATATAGTCCATGATCTTCATAATTATTGATTTGAATAAGTGTTAATACTTAACAATTGTAAGCAGCTATATATAAGCCTATCATTAACCCGAAATTTCAATTCGTTTCTTGCAAGCACCTAAAAGTTAGTAAATGAGTTGTCTACAATCCAAACTTTCTTATTCTATAAATATTAATGACAGTAAAGTAATGGACAACGTAATCATTAGGTCCTCCAACAGTAGTGTGCACATAACATCGGTTAATGCCTTACATCTACCAAAGTATATGACTATTTTGGCATCAGCAGTAATGTACGAAAGTATCAACAACAACAAGTAAACTAAAGAACTTTTATTCAAACCTAAGCCTCAATAGTCGGCTTAGATTATATCAACAATAGTATCCAAAATGTTACAAGGTTAGATTAATGTCAATGAGACAATAATCATACAAATACAAAGAAGAGACAAGATCAGTGAAATGATCAAAGAGAAGAGAAGAGTGTGTGAGAAAATGACTGCACACTCAAGTGTTTATAACCCTAGATTAAGGGACTTATTAAATAGGAGATTAAGTTACACAAAGACCCCTCTAACGGCTATAAATGACTTATCAGCAGAAACGAGAATAGCTTCAGCATAAACGAGCATCTTGGAACTTTAAACCTTATATTCTTTGTCCATGATTAACCCCTGTAATAATCCTGTACAGAACATAACTTGAAAGCTATTAGCAATTGATAGAATGACATGTTTGTCACAGATTAATACTCCAAAATTTAACATTCCCCCTTAATCTGATGAGCAAACATATCAAACAATATCAATTTTTCACACAAGAATTTTTGCTGATAAACAGGGAGGTTTTTAGTAAGTATGTCTACAGTTTGGTTTGAAGAGCCAATCTTTTTGGCACTTATAACACCTCTTGCAATTTTTTCCCTGATGAAGTGGACATCAATTTCAAGTGTTTTGATCTTTCATGGAAAACAGGATTGACAGCAAGTTGTAAAGCAGATTTGTTATCACAAAAAAGATTAACAGGAAGATTGATATCAACTTTTAGATCCTTTAAGATTTTTGAATCCAAATGATTTCACAAGCGCAGTGAGACATAGATCTATACTCGCTTTTGTGGAAGATTTTGAAAGAGTGTTTTGCTTTTTACTTTTCCATGAGATTAAACAATCATTAAAGAAAACACAATAACCTGTGACAGATTTTCTGGTTTTCTTGCATTTGGCCCAATCAGCATCACTATATCCTTCAAGATGATTTTCGAGTTGCTTGAAATTGTACCTTAGACCTTTTCCTGGAGCTCCTTTTAGATATCTCAGAACATCGAGGGCACATTCTAGATGAGATTTTAATGGAGAATGCATATATTGTACCAGACAATGAACTGAGTATGAGATGTCAGGTCTTGTATGGGTGAGATAGATAAGTTTCCCAAGTAACTGCTGATAACCAGTGATGTTGACAAGAAGGGGATCATCAGCAGTGGGAATGTATGGAAGGACAGAGTTATGTTCCATAGGAGTAGACACAGGTTTGCACCCAAGAAGACCAAATTCTTTGAGGAGTTCAAGACAGTATTTTTTTTGGGAGAGACAAATGTCATTCCCAGTTTTTAAAACCTCAATACCAAGAAAGTATTTTAAGTTCCCCAAGTCTTTGATATGAAATTTTGATTTTAGAAACTCTTTGAATAGGTTTATCTCATCAATACAGTTTCCAGTGAGGACTATATCATCCACATAAACAAGCAGAGCAATAAACTTGTTATTCTCTGTTTTGGTGAATAAGGAATGATCATTGACAGATTGAACAAAATTATTTTCCTTTAAAACACTGACAAGTTTTTCATTCCATTTCCTGGGAGCTTGTTTTAGGCCGTATAGGGACTTGACAAGTTTGCAAACTTTATTTTTATTGTTCTCATTACAGAACCCCTTAGGGATGGTCATATAGATATCTTCATCAAGATCTCCATACAAGAAAGCATTGTTAACATCAAGTTGGAAAAGAGGCCATTTGTTTTTCACAGCTAAAGCAATAAGACATCTAACAATAGACATTTTCACAACAGGAGAAAAGGTTTCATCATAGTCTATTCCTTCCCTTTGATTATAGCCTTTAACAACTAATCTAGCCTTGTATCTATCGACTTCACCATTGGCTTTATATTTGATTTTAAAGATCCATTTGTAACCAATGGGAGTTCTATTAGGTGGGAGATCAGTTATATCCCAAGCATGATTTTCATTTAAGGCCTCAATTTCAGAGTTCATAGCATCAACCCAATTACTGTCAAGGATAGCTTCTTCATAGCAGGTAGGTTCAATACTTTTATTAAGACTAGAAGCAAAGCAGTAATTATCTTTGTTTAAATTAGAACAATTAACAACCTTTTCAACACCATATTTGACTTTCCCTTCTACAATAAAGTCATTAAGATTACTGGGCAACTTAGAAACTCTGGTTGACCTTCTAACATAGTGGTGGCAAGCCTCTTTCTTGTTCAGCAGAATCGGTGATGTATCGCAGAATCGAAGATGCATCAGCATGATGTGATTCATGTGATATGGTGCCCTCAGGGTGTGTATTATCATCTATAGATGTTGCAACCAGTTCATCAATCCTAGTAGGATGACTTACCACAGTGCCATCATCATAGGATGTCACTCTCCCTTCATCATTGGGACTTATTTGTGAGTCAAAGAAATTTTTGTAATTTAAATCTTTAGTCACATAAGTTTCAACAAAAGGTTTTGACAAAGAATTTTTCATTTTGAAGGGAAAAACAGTTTCATAAAATTTGACATCTCTAGAATAAAAAATATTTTTTGTTTCTAAGCTCAAGAGTTTGTAACCTTTTTCTCATTTGAATAGCCAATAAAGACACTTTTTCGACCTACTACCAAATTTATCGAGATGTTGAGAATGGTGGCATAGCATAAGCAACCAAAAACTCTAAGGAGAGAGAGTGAAGGGTCATGCCCATACACAAGGAAGAAGGGAGACTTGCCAGACAACACAAAAGAGGGTAACCTGTTTATGACATAAGCAGCAGTTAGAACACATTCAGGCCAAAGATATAGAGGTAATTCCCTCTGAAACATAAGGGATCTAGCCACATTAAGGAGATGCCTATGTTTCCTTTCTGCAATACCATTTTGTTGAGGTGTGTAAACACAAGAGGTTTGATGTAAAATTCCCTTTTCATGAAAGAAGTGTTGAAGTTTGTTATTGACAAATTCTGTCCCATTGTCACTTCTGAATATCTTAACATTGTGTTCAAATTGATTTGATAGCATATGAGTAAAGTTAACAATGGAAACATAAACATCATCCTTTCCCTTAAGCATATAAACCCAGACTGCCCTAGAATAGTCATCAACAATGGTCAAAAATATTTGTAACCATCTCTGCTAGTGACTTTATATGGTCCCCATACATCTAGATGAACTAGATGACCAATTTTAGTTGATTTATGTTCACTTAAAGGAAATGGTTCCCTGGTTTGTTTAGCTTTATTGCAAGTATCACAAAGATGGTCAGATTCAGAAGTTCCATCAAGATTAAGTGTGGACTTAAGTATATGTAGGACTTGGTCAGAGGGATGACCAAGTCTTTGATGCCAGAGATTTCTAGAAACATGACAAACAGAAATGCAGTTATTAGAAGCAATCTTACATGTGGAATCACTATCAAACATATATAACCCATTGCATTGTTTACCAATCCCGACAATCCTTTTTTGATGTAAATCCTGTATATAGCAATTAGATTCATTAAAGCCAACAAACATTTTATTGTCTCTAGCAATCTTATGAACAGACAGCAGATTGACATTGTACTCAGGAACAACCAGAACATCAAAAAGAGTTAGGTCATTATTGACCTTTAAATCACCAATTTTAGTAATTAAGGCCTGAGTACCATTGGGATGACCAACGGTTAGACCAAGATTTGAAATGTCAACAACATTAATTAAATTTTTTGCAGAAAATCATGTCTGATTTGCACCAGAGTCAACAATCCAACCAAGACTTATGTTTCCAGATAAGGTTTTAGTGTTGTTATTAAAGAATTTATCAAAGTTTATGTTAAACTTGACACTGCCATTAAAGAAGGTTCCGAAATTTTTTACCGCCACGTTGGCATTAGCAGAAGACACATTGTTGTCATTAAGCGCACTCATAAGTCGGAGAGTCATTCATTAGACAAAGAGACAGGAGAGTTGCTAGCTCCATTATTAGTGGAAGTGTCGTAGAAACATTGTTACTGCCGAAGGGTTTGGAATTAAAATTCCTTTTAACATATCCAGTTGGATAACCAACCAGATCATAACATCTATCAACAGTGTGACCAGGTTTTTTGCAGTTAGTACATTTGAGATTCATGTTTGGTCCTCTGTTGTTTGAGTTGTTACCAGCATTAAAACCAGAATTTTTAAAATTGTTGTTGTTAAATCCTTTTTGTTATCAAAAAATTTTCCACCATCAGACGTTTTTGCAGCAAAGGTTGTAGCATTGGGTTTAGCAGAGCTATTCCCAGATGAAACATTTCTGTGAGATTCTTCTCCGGAGACAACAGAGAAAGCAGTTTTGACATTGGGCAAAGGATCCCTGGTTAAAATATTGCTTCTGATGGGAACATAGGAATCATCAAGACCCATAAGAAATTGCATTAACTTGATTAGCTGATTGTGTTTTTCAAAATTTTTTGCAGCCTCACAAGTGCAAGGAGGCAAGCTAATCATACAATCAAATTGTTTCCATAAAGAGTTAAGGTTGTTATAGTAATCAGCAAGAGAGGACCCACTTTGACTAAGAGAGTTTATATTTTTATGCAAATTAAAGATAGCCGAACCATCAACCTTATCATAAGTATCTTTAAGATCATTTCACATTTCATAAGCAGTTTTAGCATATATAGCACTAGCAAATAGTTCAGGGCTGAGAGAGTTAAGAATCCAAGTAACCACAACAGAGTTACAAGTATCCCATTGATTAGCAAGACTAGGGTTTGAATCATCTCTTATGCAAGTACCATCAATAAACCCTAACTTATTATGGTTCCTTAAGGCAAAGGTCATGGCCATATTCCATATTTTGTAATTTTCAGTTCCAGTGAGTTTGATAGTAATAATGGGTGTACCATTTGTGTTATTGGGGTGTAAATACAAAGCATTACCAAAGGTTAAGCTTTTCTCAGTGGAAGAGCCACCACCACCAATATTATCATCACCAATAGCCATAGTGCAAACAATAAGACAGACAGATATGATAAGATAGACAAGGCACATACAGAAATAAAGACAAGAGCAGATAGACAGATAAAGAAATAAATAAGACTTTGTAATTAAGAAACAACAAGCACCAAGCCTGTGAACTGGGGTAAACCAGAGCAGGTATTCATACCACTCAGAGGTGGCAGATCAAGATGTTAGTTTACCCGTTTGCACCCACAAAGACTTAAGTACTGTTTGTTTGAAGAAGAGATTAGACTTAGACTTACAGAGCAATATGCAGCGGAAAGAACAAATCACAATAAGAAAAAACCAGTGATTTTGCCAATAGCAATAACCACAAACCACCAAGTTGTTGCTGAAGAGATGTCCCCAAGTTTCCACAAAGAAACCCTTAGATGTGGAATCAATAATGATTATGAGCCGAAGCTCGATACCATGTACGAAAGTATGAACAACAACAAGTAAACTGAAGAACTTTTATTCAAACCTAAGCCTCAATAGTCGGCTTAGATTATATCAACAATAGTATCCAAAATGTTACAAGGTTAGATTAATGTCAATGAGACAATAATCATATAAATACAAAGAAGAGACAAGATCAGTGAAATGATCAAAGAGAAGAGAAGAGTGTGTGAGAAAATGACTGCACACTCAAGTGTTTATAACCCTAGATTATGGGACTTATTAAATAGGAGATTAAGGTACACAAAGACCCCTCTAACGGCTATAAATGACTCATCAGCAGAAATGAGAATAGCTTCAGCAGAAACGAGCATCTTGGAACTTTAAACCTTATATTCTTTGTCCATGATTAACCCCTGTAATAATCCTGTACTGAACATAACTTGAAAGCTATTAGTAATTGATAGAATGACATGTTTGTCACAGATTAATACTCCAAAATTTAACAAGTAACACCACTCAGCGAGAGGAATAGAGGATCTATCCACAACATCATCATTAGATTATTCTAAAACGAACTACGTAATGAACAACTACCAAACCTACTGCAATCACATACAAAAACTCCCTCTGTTTTAGAATTAGAGTCACCTCCTAAATTTGCAAATTAGATGATGTACGTGTGCGGTTTATCCAAACACCGGGTATAGCGTAAATTATAAACGAATTGTAGATAGTATCAATGGTACAAATCATTCCGATGCTTACCCATTGATGCTTCAGCCCTCACCACATAACAACTATTGATGATGGAATTTCTGATGGTGAACTCCCTTTCCTCAATAGTAACTCTCCCTTTCTACGACAAACTTGGTCCTTCCTGTGCTTACCCAAAAGTTTCTTCTTCAACTTTGTAGATCATTGGTTCTTTATATCATTATCGGTTCTTCTTGGCAATTTTGCTGCAATTATAGACCACCTGATCATGCAAACAGTAAACCTACGTTATGAGATCAGAAGGTTTTGAACGGTGGTTTGCTTTATACCATTAGCAAGTAGCTGCTAGCAAAAAAAAGATACAATGGCTACGATATAATTGGAGCAACCCAATCTAGGGCTTGTGATCTATTCAGGTCAATTTACACGAATCTTCTTACTTCTATGAGTGATCCAAATGTGCGAAAGTCATTTGATATATTCAAAATGACGTCTAAAACTAACAATCTTGATTGAAACATGTACCTTGATCTGGTCTTGCTGAGTACACTGTAACGACACTGTCATTTTTAATTTCCTGAAATGTCCAACGACATTTCAATTAACACCATGTTTTAGATGTACATAAGACGTAACCAACTCATCGACTGTAACGCGATTCCGTAGCTTTTCCTGTTCGATATGCTCGTATCGTATGCGGCGTACATTTTGGATAACCGCGCGCGCCACCGTTAGTCATACCTGGACAGTTATTAATGTTTAGTTTAACATAACTATATTTTGTGAATTTTATATTGCTATGGCTTATGGACAGCTTACATGGTTAGTATATAATCGGTTTCTCGGACGTCCAGGTTAAAGTAGTAGTAGGTCGCGGGCATGCTTGAAAGTTGTAATCCTGCGATTCATGGTAGTTATATTATACACACCCTTTTGTGGCTTGAATATATGCATATAGTAGTGCTATTACCTCCGTACGTCTTAACCCAGCAGGAACTGACCACCATTATGTATGATTTGGTACCTAATAGTTTCCTATTTATGTAATAGGACACTCACAAGCAACGAAACATGAAGACAAAGACATGGCTGAATATTGGAAGAAACACAAAGTATTTTGAAGCAGAAAGTAACTACGACGCATAAGCAACGAATGATTTACAACTTAAAGGATTATATCTGAGAAACATTAATTCAACAAGTGAAATATGGCGTATTAAGATCGATGTATATATGGCGTAAGTAACACGAACATGTTGACCAAGCTTTGTAACCACCTCACGGATACGGCGTAGAGACCCCATTTTCATTTACGTTGTAATGACCATGAAATCAAGAAGGAATTTCTTTACAGAGAACGAATACGACGTAGAAAAACACTTATGTCTATGCAATAACCGTGTCGAGCCAAACAAACCTATACATACCCCCAACAACCTTATTCAGAATTTTTACCTCTTTTTCCAAAAACGACCACGGTTTGGAGAAACCCTAGTTTTTACCACAAGAAGGCTGGAAATCAGGAAGAAAGAATATCAAGAATATCACACACAATAGTTTACTTCGGTTTGATTAATTTGATGTCTTTGAACTTGTTGTATATGCTAGCTTCATTTGTTTATCAAATCTCGTACGTGAATTTCGCCTAACACTTTTGTGTTAGCCTCATTATGACATATGTTATTGCTTTTCCTTAATTCTTTAGTTTATTCTATTGATGTATTGGATAATTTGTTTATGTACTAAAGAATCTTGAATTCTGAGGTTGGCTATAAATCTTAGGTTGATTACATAATAGGAAGTAGGTGACCATCTAAATCTTAGCGTGTATGATTGATTACAAGATTCTATTGTACTTGTTAGGACATGACCAATGCAAGACTCTAAGTAGGAGTAGTTAGTCTAGGAGTCCAAGTCGTGCTAGTGAATAGCAATTTATTAGCATTGGGTGTTTTACCCAACGACCCTTACACCTTTATAGGGTGTAAGCCATATCTATGGCCTGTCTAGTTGTTGTAGTAGGTGTTAGTGAGAAACACATAAGAGTTGATGAGGAACACGTAGGTATATCTCTCAGATTAGTTGGAAGATGTAATGACTTAATGATTGGATGACGAGGTTAACATGCTTCACTTTATGGTTTATTTACTTTTGTCTTATTTTACTATTAGTAATCCATAGTTATACGATCATTTGGATCTAAAGCCTATCATGAAAATTTAGTGTTTTCTAGGTTAAAGAAGTTTAGGCTTTATTCATCACCACTCTTGGGACGACCTTGGATTTACCATAGCCTCACAGCGTACGACCGTGTGCACTTTTCGTTAGTATATATATAGATCAGTAGGTAGACAAGTATTATAAATTTAAGACCTGATCTCACGTATCAAGTTTTTGGCGCCGCTGTCGGGGAGCAGTTCTATTTTGTGAATTTAGACTTAGGTTTTAATTTAGCATAGGTTTTTAGAAGCAATTTCTCATTCTTTGGTAGTCTTATTTCTATTTTTCTTTTTCTTTTTCATTTTTCATCTTTCTATTTAGTTCGCTAACTTTTTCTTGTTGATTTTCAAAAGGGAAGATGAGCTGGATTGATTATTATGTGCTAATGGATAATGTCGATGCAATAGGAACTAACTTAATGCAGGTTGAACATGAAGAATAGTTTGATATCATAAAGATATCAACCAGAATATTCACCTGCATGATACCAAACCATTTACCATATGTTCCTAACCTTCTGGATTGGTCCTCGACCGACAACGAAAAAGAACAAGAAGAAGAAAAAGAAGAAGAAGAGGAAGAGGAGTCGAAAGAAGAGACAAGTGAAGTGAGATGGAATGAATATGAGCTACAAGGATACATTGATGAAGCAAATCGTGATGAAACTGATTTAGATCAATTTTTTGAATACACAACTTGGGGTCGGGTTCTGAGGAATAAAAAGATTTAATTGTTGAGAACAATAGCAACAATAACCATGAGCTCACTACATAAGAAAGTGATTGAATCCGTTGGCTGCTCTAATAATAATGTTTCTGACAATCATGCTTTAATTAAAAGCGATTTGTGTATGGAGTTATAGAAACTAACACTTGAACAGGAGGATCTTGAAGAGGTGGAACCTTAGGTAGATGAGTATGAAACAAATGAGGAATATGAATAATATGAGAAACAGAACTGCTAGGAACTTGGAATTCCTTATCACAAACCACGTTATGTACTTGCATGGTTCACGTTGATAAATGAAGAAGGAAAAAAGCGTGATCATAAGAGTCTTGAGCCACGAGATGGAAAATTTGGATTGATCGATGATGAAAGACATGAAGGTTGATACTCTCTGTAATGGCTCAACGTAGATATCAAGAGGAGTCGAACTTTAACGACTCGTGAAATAAACAGAAGTGCTAATTGGGAGACAACTCGGGGGTTTGATTTATTTTTACCTTTAATTTTATTGAGACTTTTATTGTTTATAATACTATATTGATTGTCTTAATCATCTCTGATGCAACTGATTTATTGAAGATTTGAGGTATGTTTTTGGATTTCTCGCATGCTAAAATTTTGAAATGTCAATTAAAATCATGCTTTAACAGTAAATGTATGCGACGTAGGCCTTGTTTTTTAAATGTGGCGTATACATAAAAATTTGAATTTTATTTGACAAGTCAATATTAGGTTACGACGTAATGGGCTCGACCCATCTACGCCATAACTAGTGAGGGATATAAAAAGAAACCTTTTCTGCCGGATACAGAAGTTTTTTTACCACCTTTTAACCACACCCCCTTTGGTGAAAATAAAAAATTTACTCTCGACCAATTCTTGTTCTGATCTTCTCCCTATGGTAGGTAATGATTCTAATCCTAATTTAGTAATCCATTTTGTGTAAAATTTGAATCTAATTCAAAAATTAAGGTTTGAGAAATTTTAATTAGGGTTCTTAATTCTTGATTTATGATGTTGTAAATCATGGGGGTTTTGTTTGATTGATAATGTAGATGATGTTATAGATGTTTAATTGCTAGATCTAAACTGTGATTTTGCGTTTGGATTTTCGGTTCTTGGATTAGGGTTCCAAAAAGTTTTGGAATTTTTGGAGTTTTGATCTTGACTTTGATTGATAATCGTGCTTATGTTTCTAGAGGTGTTTGATTTGTTCCATATGAAGGATATTGCATTTGCCACTATGATGATTTTTCGAATGCATATATAAAGGATTTTTCGCCTTTTAACTTTGAATGGGACCAAAATAGAATAAGGTGTAGATTTTTAGGCATTTGTCGGAAGTGCACGTGGTTGAATTTACGACTTTATGACTGTAGGGTGGTTGATGCTTACATACCATCTGCATTTTCACATAGTTACGGCGTAGACATATGAGATAAATATGTCGTATATAGGATCTGATTTGATGATGGTATTGTGTGCAGCTTAGATACGGCGTAGATAGAATGGATAAATACGGCATAAATATGTTATGAGAAAGAAATACTTATATAGAATAGACTAGTTACGCCGTAGAGAACATGTTGGTTATGCCGTATATACTCTACTGATGCTATATTTTTGGAACTTGTTTATGCATAATCTTTACTCACCACATGTTTACTAGCATCCAAACATTTTCAGGAAACCCAAATGATTGGTTGAGGTTTAACCATGCCAACTACGATAACATCCGAAGGAAAGCGTATAAGGATTAGTACAAGGGACTCAAGGACAAAGAGATAGCAAGGCCTGAGGCACTTAATTTCGATGACTTTAGAAGAGTCAATTATGGGAAATCTCTTAAGGAATTGGAAAGGTTTTGTAGATTGGAGTATGTGAATGATGAGAGGACGTTTGTTTCTTTGGCTTTGTTAAGATTGTTCAAGATTAGGGAACCCGTGATGAGGGAGTAATTGTTGGAATTTTTGAGCATGGTGGACTTAAACGACCAAATTTTTTATTTGGATACTCGTGACACCCTTACTTTCCAAGTGCGTGGAGAGCCTCGGTCCATGACCATGTAGCATTTTATCACGGCCATGGGGCTCTACAACAAGGTTGAGATGAACTCACCATTGTACGAAGCCTACTATGATGCTTGTTTGAAAATCCAACCCGATGACCCAATACCTAATATGCATTTTGCACACATTCTTACTAAGGGAATATTGGAAAGCCAAAACCACAGTCCTACATCTACATCAAAACTTCCATTCGCCGCTTTGTTCACAGGCTCATTTCCATATCTATTGTAACAAGACGCTCTGGGAAGGAAAATGTGACTGTACAGGATATGTTTTTCCTTCATAGCATGGATGGTGGCCCATTGGTAAATGCTCCATGGCATTTGGCTAGGTTTATGTCATTCGGGGGCTAAGAGAGCCCAAACTAGGAGCAAGATTTTGGGCGCTCATTTTATTGGAAGGTTGGCTAGGAACCTAAGGCTTATGAGTCAGGCTATGACGAGGATAGTGACTAGGGAGAAAGAGATGATTATGCTTGATGAAGGGAAATTGCTTGAGCTTAGGATCATTGATAATGGGGCAGGTTCATCCTAGTTGGTAGCAACCATTCATAGGAGTGGTACTTCTGCTGAGGATGCTAGGTGGGCACCACTAAATCAGGATAAAGAGGGGAATGTTAGGCATCGCCCTAACATGACTTTCACTCACAGGATCACAATTGTGGATAAGACACTGGTGGACATGGACGAGGAGATAAATAATCTTAGAGATGATATGGATGAGATGACTATGTTGGTATTTGTTATGTGTGAGTAGTATACTCAGTCTTATAGGGAGTTCGATAAGATGAGGGCAGAGCGAGATAGATATTTGATGCGCGTATAACGCGTTCGAGGTCAAAGGAACTTCTTTTTCGTCGAGCAAGTTTTTCAACACCCTAGGCAGTGAACCTAATCGTTGTAGTGTAGTATTGGGGTAAGCCTCGGGTATTGATATCGTTCTCTAGGCGAATAGGAATGCTAGTAAGAATTGTACTATGCTAAGGTTGAGGTGGAGGAAGATTCTTTTTTTATCTTTTTATAATTTTTTATAAAGCTAAAAGTAAAATCTCGGGGTTTTGATTTGGGGGTTTGGTACTTTTACCGATTACTCTATTATCTAATTATCTAACTAAGGGTAGTCTTATGTCTATTGATGTGTACTCGTATGATGATTAAAAATGTGTTTACCTATATACTATTACTCCCTAGTTATCTTTTATTGGTGGTTGAATTGCCACATCCTTATTCTTAACACGTTGTGTTTTCTAAGGTCGTATGGTATGCTTTTATCCCTAACTCTTTGAAACTACCTTAAGGTTATTGCCTATGAAAACTCTAGGTTTCTTAAACCAACTCTAAGGTTATCTTTGGATGTTTAGCTTAAAAATCCGCTAAGTAACTCATAAACTAATGTTCACAAAGATTACTCAAGCATTCAAACACAACGATGGCCTAATGCACTCCTAAGCCAATTATAATTAAGATAAGAGACAACCAATCAATAATTAATTACTAGGTTTCATAGATCTAAGCAAACACACAAGAAATTTAGCCGGACATGTTAAACACGTAAGCATACACACATACAATCGAAGACATAATGAAATCAATGAAGTAAAACACTTATCCTGATGTAAAATAGGGTATGAGAACCCTAAGATACTGTCCAAACCGGACTACAATCGTTCTAGGTTTTTACTCCACAAGTCTACCTCTCAAAATTATGAAAATTTGATTTCTATATATAAGATTACACTTACGACGGCATCACCTTATAGTTGGGACGCCGTCAGATCGCCGTCATTAGGGTTTCGTCTTGGCCAAGTAATAGTTGGGACGACGTCACGTTGTGGTTGTGACGCCGTCAGTCTTTAACTCTGACTTCGTCTGAGTCTGGATCGAGGTCGTCTGAGATGAAAAGTATTAGTGACGCCCTTCCTCTTCAAAGCCTGACGCCGTCAGGTGTAATTAAGCAAAAAGTCTACTGAACCGTCACAAATCTAATTAAGCATAGAGGGACGGCGTCGCCGTTTGATTGTGACGCCGTCAGGTGTAATTCCAGCAGGTTGAGTGGCTTCGATCTTTGACTTTACTATTTTGTTCATATATTCACTCCTTTTCGTCTAAATATGCATCATTCCAGCATTTTGCTTCCAAGAGACCTAAAAAGTTAAAAGGAACGAAATTAAGCAGTAACGAATATGAAAGTGGGTGATTAAGGGCTTAAATGACCCCTTAAAAGTGTACGTTTTAAATCCTTATCAAATATCCCTACACTTGGTATTTGCTTGTCCTCAAGCAAATGTGCTTTTAGTTAATCAATTTATAAGTTAGGGGGCATGAAGAATTGATTTAACATAATTCACAAGTAAAAGCACCGCAATAGTCATAACAACCACGAAAATTATATACTAGCACCTCACAAGGGGTGTTTGGATTCTCTCATCTCTCAGGTATATATGAAATATGGTAAATGGAAATGGAAGATAAACACTCATTAACCGGTCATAGTACATAGATTTCCATAGGCTTGAGACTAGATCAACCTCCACTGCTTTGGCGTAAGCACCTAGGAACAACTATCTAAGAGGTCTTTAAAAGGGTTGTAACGTTAGGCTTACGGTAGGGAAACAAAGGGTTTGGTTGGATAGGCGATTTAGTGGTGGCAAGTCAAAAATCTTATGTTACAAGCATGCAAAGAATGGCGTTGCTAAGTGACGCAGGTTTTACTGACCAGGTCTTAATATTTATAATGTCTCGTTATACCTATGGTCTACCCTAGTGCACTAACGGGCAGTGTACCCGGTCGTGTGTAGTGTAGTAAACGGTAAAGCCGAGGTCGTCCCAAGAGCTATGTGTGTTGGATTATTACTAAGTCTAGTGTCACAGATTAATGATGGTTTCAATAGGGATTTAATTAATTAAACTACTAAAGCAGAATAAAATAAAGCAGATAAATGGTAAAGGGAAATCAATAGAGGAAAGTGGTGCTAACCTAGTTAATCCTCCTAGCTAGTTATGTCTATGTCTACTTACTTCCAATTACTTCAGGTGGGGTCAAATTCGAGAAGACAACATTTGATTAATTTGCCCTAACCTATCAGCAAAGATGCCACCACAGGAGAAATCAGGCGCACCGTCATAAGTCATGTTGTTCCTGGTCCCCTAAGCCAAGTCATTAAGTACCGCTACATGCTAGATTTATAATAGTGAATGCCCGGCAGTTAGGAACTTAGACACGCACCCCCTAATTCTTAAGTTCATCCAAATGATAGGTGATCAGTTGGTCAAATCGCACAAGTAGAAAGGGTCGTCAGTTGGTCATATCTTACCCTTCCCGTCTCAGTCCGCTCACCTAGGGTCAGTTGATCATATCTCCTAGGCAATTGGCCTCTATCGCCATTCAAAACTACCGAACCAAGGGTGGCTACCAATAAACTATGCATGCATACACATAGAAATAATTGTACGGAAGTAAAGTAAACGCAAACAAAACAATTAAGGAATCATAACTAGGCCAACACCAAAAGGTGCTTAGCCGCTCATATTAATCATGCAAATCAATTCAATATTCAAAGGTACGAAATACATGAATTGAAAGTAAAAGAAATATAAAACGCTAATGCTTATCGTAGGGGAGTGATTTCTCCTTGGAGACGACTCCGTATGCTCCTCTAGACCTGCCTTGAGCTTTTTCCCACATTCTCAGAGTGTTGTGTGTGGAATGGAATGAATAGAAATCTTTGGAATTCGTGGGGTATTTATAGGCCAGATCTAGGTTACGGTGTAACCAATATAGGAGTTACGCCGTAACCTTCTATTTCTTCGAATAATGCACTAGATCTGCTGGTTACGGCATAACCTTATGAGTGGTTATGCCGTAGTCTTCAATAAGCTCGGTTACGTCATAGTTGATGCAGCAGTTACGGCGTAAGTATCAACGACGTGGAACCTCATTTGACCTAAAGAAGGAAGGCCCACGAAAAAGAGACGTGCCTTCGTATACGCATCATGAACAAACTTCAATCCCTGAAATCACACTACCGACAAGCATAATTCTAAAAAGAAAAAAAAATGAAAAATGGAAAACAAACCTAACTCACTTTCGTAGGAATCACGGTTGCATTTAGCATATGCAACAAGCCTTTTAAACCACTTGGTGTCCCAAGTGGACGAGTGAAGTCTCATGAGGGTTTACAGGGAACACACCCACAAAGTTCATTTAAAATACTAATACAAGGTTATTGTGTTTTAAAATGAAATAATTAAAGCAGAGGAAAGTTAGGTCGTAACTCTTTTGGGGGAGTTACGCTGTAACTGGCAAAACCTGACATAAGCTGCAAAGCGAGTGGTTACGGCGAACCAATCGAGATGGTATTACGCTGTAATTGGTAATGCGTCAAGAATTATGCTGCTAAAAGGTTGGTTACGGCGTAATCACCAAGATGAGTTATGCCGTAACTCTGTTCAGATCGAACCGCAGCAGCAATTAGTTCCTCGTTCCCCGCAAAATAGTTAGAAAACATAAAACCCTACAGAAAAGGAAATAAAACAAAAGAAAGGGATAATTCGGGTTGTCTCCTCGAAAGAGCACTTTATTTATTTACGAGTCTTTAAGTTAGACTCGAGTCACGAGGCTTCTATGGGGGCATTTGGACTTCCCCGACCTCTTCAATATCTTTCATCAAGTTATGCCTCATCCAGCGACATTCACGTACCGCTCGAGGTATTCATTAGTTTTGACTTTCCGGATTTTACAAAATTTCTCCTCCGGTCCCAAGTGGTAGCGAGTGAATTCGTATTTTTCGACAATAATAGGTGGTGGTCTCTTGTAGGGAATCCCAAGGAGTTTGCACCTCCTTTGTTCGTAAGCTTCATCGTCTGGATCAGTAAACTCCTCATTACCTTGCAACTCGAGGTAATCTAGGATCCCTTCAATGTCATCATCATCAGAAGCAGTACCTTTGAACCATTCTTCATTGAGCAGATTCTCCACTAGTACGCGCTTGCACTCTTCTTTTTCATCTATAACCAACTCCTTGTCATTCTCAATTGTTATTTCACTCGTTTTGTTGAGACTTTCATCGTTTGAATTTTCTCGATCCATGTACTCCTTCCAAATCTTCTCTTTGGTTAACGTATCCACATGTCCATACTTAATCTTTACCCAACTATCGAATCCTAAATTGTCCAGTCAAGGCAAACTCGTTCTCTCCTCATCATTGGTTGAGGACCAAAAGAATTCATCTTTTCCTATTCTCCCAGAGTTGCTTCCCCCGTTACACATATCGTCATACGGGTTGCATGACGCCCAGAAAATTTCCCCAGGGGATTTTACTCTTTCGCACCAGTGACTACGTATTTCTTTGTTGTCAGTTTCACTTAAATACTCATCCATGCAGTAGATGTCTTTATTAGCCACTTCCTTTTTCCGAATGTGCTCCTCGTAATCAACTTTTAGCTTCTTAAGAAGATTCGAGTTAATCATGGCATCCCCGAATTGTATTGCGTACCAGTCTTCAAATGCCAAATCACCGAACTTTATACAATGTCTTTCACGCTTATGAGGGCATGTCCACTCTTCCTCTCTTTCACTATCCCCGCCGTTGCAATATTCGCGGAAGGGGTTGCATGTAGGCGATGCTCGTATGGACTCCTCGTCAGTTATGATGACAGGAGTACACCAGTGAGTGATAAACGGCTCTTCTTCATATTCATGGGAGAGTTTCTCGAGTCTTTCATCATCAGTATATGCAGGCCACATAAATTTGTTATGGTTGATCCTATCCTTATTGCTTCCTCCATCGCAAACCTCATTTCTCGGGTCACACGAGGCCCAAAGATCATACCAATCCCCCTTAGCAACCGGTATCATTTTGCACCAGTAATATTTCTTCTTAGATTTGGGTAGAGGGCACAAGTCAATGTCGTGAGACCATTCGTTTCCTGATTCATCCACTTCAAGGAATTTTTCTGCCCACGTATCCCAGTTACGCCGTAACTGATATTCTTGGTTACGGCGTAACTCGTTAGAGTCGTTTTCCTCAGTATTCTTTATAACCCCGTTATCGGTGTCAAAAACATAGTTACGTCGTAACTCATAAGGCAGGTTACGGCGTAACTCAGATCTGTCGACTAAATCATCCCCTGGATTCGTATCATTGGCCTGAACCTTCGAGTTATCATCAGCAAAAATCACTTTACATTCCATAGCTGGTTTAGATCCTTCAGGTTTATTGTTATTCATCCTTACTTTTTCACTGAGCTTTTCCACCATGGATTCTAGGTTTTTCAGAGTTGTGTCGTGCTTGGAAAGGTTTCTATCAGTGTTTTCCTAGATTTCTTTTAACCATTCATCTTGCTCCTTTTGTCTTTGGGCTGAACTTTCTGGGAACTTATTAATTGTTTCTTCAAGACTGGGCTTTCTTTCTCCATAAGGCCCACGGTTGTAATTTCCATGATACCTATTATATTTCGATTATCTCCATAAAATGGTCGATTTTCTCCATACTTGGCTTCTTCAATATCCTCTTCATCCACATGAGGACAATTCTTCGTGAGATGTCCTCCTCCACAGCTTTCACAACCTAATTGGATGGCATGAATGGTTTCTCTGACCTTCAGCATATCTCGACTGAGATTTTCAATTTTACTAGCGATTGCTGCAATTCCGTCAAAACTTCCGCCTTTGTTTCTTTTACATCCTCCGTCATGCCATTTTTGAGAGTGATCCGCCATTTTTTGAATGGCTTAAATTGCTAGAGTAGGAGTCATGTTCGGGATAGGTCCTTGATAGTCCAGCATTTTCCTTGTAGTTACGTTAATTCCTTTGTAGAAAATGTTGACCTTTTCGGTTGTTCGATCATGTGTAGGACAATTGTAAAGGAGATCGTTGTATCTATCCCAGGCTTGATACAACGTTTCGTCATCTTCTTGTTTGAAATTATGGATCTCCAAAAGCTGGTTAGAAATCTTTGATGGCGGACAATATCTCTGAATAAAGTGTTTCTTAAGTAGCGCCCAAGTATTAATTGCCCCGGCGGGCAATCTTTCGATCCATCTTCTGGCAGCTCCAGTAAGAGTCATTGGGAATACCCTTAGCATAACAGCATCATGAGACACGCCCGGAATGTTGAAAAGGTTTGCGATGTAAAGGACATTTTCAACGTGCTCATATGCATCTTCGTCCCTGTTTCCTGAAAAATGGTTAGCGTGAAGCTTCCTCATAAATTGGTCTTTGATTTCGAAATGGACATCCGCTCCGATTGCCGATCTTACGAGACCCGGCCCTTGTTCCGCTCTTGTCAACGCCAAGTATTCCTCAAGAGTGAGGTCATCGATGTAACAACTTCCATGGTACCTGAAAACTTGAAATATGATCATGAGAAAAGTTTAAAACGAAATTAAAGACTTAATATCAATCCTAAAATAACTCCCCGGCGCCAAAAAGTTGATGTAGGTTTTACTGACCAGGTCTTAATATTTATAGTGTCTCGTTATACCTATGGTCTACCCTAGTGCACTAACGGGCAGTGTACCCGGTCGTGTGTAGTGTAGTAAACGGTAAAGCCGAGGTCGTCCAAAGAGCTATGTGTGTTGGATTATTACTAAGTCTAGTGTCACAGATTAATGATGGTTTCAATAGGGATTTAATTAATTAAACTACTAAAGCAGAATAAAATAAAGCAGATAAATGGTAAAGGGAAATCAATAGAGGAAAATGGTGCTAACCTAGTTAATCCTCCTCGCTAAATATGTCTACTTCTACTTACTTCCAATTACTTCAGGTGGGGTCAAATTCGAGAGGACATCATTTGGTCAATTCGCCCTAACCTATCAGCAAAGATGCCACCACAGGAGAAATCAGGCGCACCGTCATAAGTCTTGTTGTTCGTGGTCTCCTAAGCCAAGTCATTAAGTACCGCAACATGCTAGATTTATAATAGTGAATGCCCGACCGTTAGGAACTTAGACACGCACCCCCTAATTCTTAATTTCATCCAAACGATAGGTGATCAGTTGGTCAAATCGCACACGTAGAAAGGGTCGTCAGTTGGTCATATCTTACCCTTCCCGTCTCAGTCCGCTCACCTGGGGTCAGTTGGTCATATCTCCTAGGCAATTGGCCTCTATCGCCATTCAAAACTACCGAACCAAGGGTGGCTACAAATAAACTATGCATGCATACACTTAGAAATAGTTGTACGGAAGTAAAGTAAACGCAAACAAAACAATTAAGGAATCATAACTAGGCCAGCACCAAAAGGTGCTTAGCCGCTCATATTAATCATGCAAATTAATTCAATATTCAAAGGTACGAAATACATGAATTGAAATTAAAAAAATATATATAAAACGCTAATGCTTATCGTAGGGGAGTGATTTCTCCCTTGGAGACAGCTCCGTATGCTCCTCTAGACCTGCCTTGAGCTTTTTCCCACGTTCTCAGAGTATTGTGTGTGAAATAGAATGAATAGAAATCTTTGGAATTCGTGAGGTATTTATAGGCCAGATCTGGGTTACGGCGTAACCAATATAGGAGTTACGCCGTAACCTTCTATTTCTTCGAATAATGCACTAGATCTGCTGGTTACGGCGTAACCTTATGAATGGTTACGCCGTAGTCTTCAATAAGCTCGGTTACATCGTAGTTGATGCAGCAGTTACGTCGTAAGTATCAGCGGCGTGGAACCTCATTTGACCTAATGTAGTTACGCCGTAACCTTCTAATAAGTTGGCTTTCTGAGTCACGCAATAGTTACGGCGTAATGTGAGAGACGAGTTTCGCCGTAACTTCTTCAAACTAGCATACTGTGATAGATCTTTAGATGTTTCTCCAGTTCCGCGTCTCTTTAGCTCCAATGCTCGTAATTTACCTGAAAGTGGAAAACAATGGAAAACAAGCGTAAATCCATATAAATGATATAAATTACAAGCATTATCGGGGGAAATTGACACTTAATATTCAGGACTATTTGATGTTATCACTAAGCCAAGACTCGACTCACTAAACTCTAGATAATTTGAAACACACATACATAAATTGAAAAACATAAACATAAAGATAAATGTATGATGGTAGCCCGTATTTTTTTTTCACGCTCTCTTGTTTTTTCTTTTCTTTTTTTTTCGATTTTTTTTTCATACACTTTTACTCTACCATTCTCTACGATAACATCAAAATATAAGGAATTTATAGGAGCATCCCTACACTTGTGTTTTTATTACTCTAACACTAATTTGACCCGAATTGAAAAGATCAAAACACTTGGAGTATTTAATTACGTAAATAAAGGGAATTTGAATTTAACGTACTTTCCCGTCACTCCATAAAATTTTACTTTACCCATGAGTCCCAATCATCCCAAAACTGTGTACAAAAGATATGACTCGACTTAGCAACCATGCAAGTAACTAGATAATTGAACTAAGGGTTTAGTATGATAACAAATGCACTAAAGGTGAGTGCATACAAGGTAGGCTAAGGCGATTTGGGTGTACATTTGGGGGTGGATTGTAAACAATGCTCTTCATTGATATTTCGGAAAACCAAAATATCACGAGAACCGCGAAAATGATAGGTTCTGAGGGGTTAACTAGGGCTATCATGTACTAAAGATGAGTACATCGCAAGGGTGTGGGGTAATTACTCAACCGATGTGGAAGAAGTAATTATATCACGGGTATCAAGTAAGGGTTATCCTAATGCCTCTTATCATTTAGTTATTCCTAACTACACAAGTGTAGTCTCACTAGCGATCTCGGAATGCATCACAAAACAAGTTCTAGAATCTATTATCCTACTGGTACACTCTCGAAACATTAAAGGTGAATGCTTTAATTCCTATAGATCTAGGGGCGAACCTCATATTTTTGGGGTGAAATTTGAGTGGTAAAAGGTTTTTTGTGCTAGTGATATAACTCCTATCCATGAGACGCTTTATTAAGGCTAAAGTCCCACCAGTACATGTCATGAAAAATTTTAAATTTGGCGCTAAAATTGCCCTAACCAATATTTCTCATAGCTTAGTACACAAATGAAATAGGACAAGACAAATATTCAAGGATAAGCATAGTTTCAAAGTTCCCGTTTTATTCTCCCTCCCTACACTTAAACTGAACATTGTCCCCAATGTTCCTCGAAAGTATCAAAGTTATGATAACGGAAGGTAATTAAAAGAGAAAGAAACTAGTACTCCCTTGATTAGCTGGGTAGGATTCGTGTGTGAAATAGTGGTTAAATTCTTTCCCAAGAAGAATGTACACGTGATAAGCTCCATCTTATATTATGTTCCTTCTTCTTGATAAATAAAACCTGCACACTTTAAGAAAATAGACGAAACCTTTGCGTAAAATCGGCGGTAAAATTATATATGACTCTACTTGTGGACGTATGGTCCGGACTGGGCCAGGAATGGGTCAGGCCTGGCAGATGCGGCCCACTCTACACCTAAACCCTAATCCATGTCCTATATATACATGACAGGTTATCTCTAACCCTAACAACTTTGATATGCTACATCGCATACTAACTTGACCGTCGGAGGTGGACCCCGGGGCTACGGCCTCGGGTCCACTCCTAACGGGTTCTCTTTGTTGACAGGTCTACTAGGGCTCGAGAAGACGACTAACGGCCAAGGAGAGTCGTTGAATCCTGCCCGCGCCAGATTATGCATCAACAAGTTGGCGCCATCCGTGGGACCACGAATAAACTATGTTTCGTGTTCTCATATTACCGAAAAGCATAAATCAATTTCTAAAGTCGGTAACTCTAAATCCCTATAATCTATTGACCGTATATTCTGATGTAGAATATTCGCACCTTTAAAGTATAGTCTTACATGCATGCTTTAAAATACCATTCGCAATTAATACTTCAGATACAGTGAAGATACATGCATGCATATATTCATTATATAATCTAACTGTACATGCATTATATTCTCATGATCATACAAATATAAGGATCATGATATTTCTTTACATAAGATACAAGAAAAGAAAAGTCCGCACGATCGGACCTATTTTATATTTTAGTCCGCACGATCGGACCTAAGAAAATATCCGCACGATCGGAGCTATTTTATTTTTTAGCCGCGAATTAATTCGCACAGATACTGTTTTTACGGTTGGTACCTTTCGCGCTCGAACAACGCAGTCACGATAAATCTACCCGCATTAGGCCGTGCGTTCGGACATCTTCGCAGAGAACGCGCTGTGACGCAAACACAACGATGCTAGTCAATCGCCATGATGCGCACTGGACAAAGGCCGTGGTATAAACATCTGCGATTATCCACAAACGTTCGAGTCTATGCGGTTACGATAAATCCATCTGCGTCTATTAGTCACGGTCACGGTACATCCATTCGAGTTTTTATTTTATACATTAAAAAAAAACACAATTAATTATTTCGGTGATGCACGCATCCCACGACGGTGCGCACCGCCACTTCTCGTATGTGCTATATATTATTTATGCTATGCGCAATATATTATTCATGCTATGTGTCGTCAATTGTTTCAATTAATTAGGTTTTATATGCTGCGTTTCGCGGCATATACTTTTAATCTTTGCATTCAGTTTTTTCGCAGATTAAATAAGTTTAATGCTCCTACATGAGTAGCACCATCAAACTTGGGGGCTACCAGGTATATACTACCACTGTTTCACGCGATCAAGCGCAGGTATATTTGGAAGCGAACGCAAGCTCGGTACAAAGGCGATTTAAATATTCGACGCATCTTTGCCGCGACGGAGACGCCTCCGGTTGTAAAGACGGATGTAATATGCGCGCGAAGCACGTCTTCATGCGCCGCACTCTTTGTCGCGCCACGCGCATACGCTTCGTAAGCACGTCTTCGTCCCACTTCTTTGTCGCGCATAGCGCGCTACTTCTGCCTGAAGCATCGTCTGTCGCACCATGCCGCGTCGCTATTGGTACAAAAGGTACGCCTTACCTAGGATGCAGCATACGGGATCCACTTTCACCTACTGCGGCGCCATCGAACTTAAGTCTAGCATAACATAGCCATACGCTATCTCATACTAGACTTGGGGGGCTTGTGGAAGTATGGTCGGTGGGTGAATGGGTGGGGCCGGCAGATGCGGCCCACTCTACACCTAAACCCTAATCTATGTCCTATATATACATGACAGGTTATCTTTAACCCTAACAACTTTGATATGCTACATCGCATACTAACTTGACCGTCGGAGGTGGACCCCGGGGCTACGGCCTCGGGTCCACTCCTAACGGGTTCTCTTTGTTGACAGGTCTACTAGGGCTCGAGAAGACGACTAACGGCCAAGGAGAGTCGTTGAATCCTGCCCGCGCCAGATTATGCATCAACACTACTAAACTAGGATATAATGCTTGTGGAATGGATGTTTGCAGATTTTCTGGAAAAATAAGACCTGAGAATTTCCAAAAATTTATAATTAGCACAGAAAACGAGAGAAAGTTATAAGCTTTTTCTACTCCTCCTGACATCTTCAGGTTCTATTCCTGACGCCGTCAGGTTATCCTGACAGAAACTGGTCTGCGGCGTTTTTCTGGAAAAATTCTAGAAAAATTACACCTTTAAAATCTGGAAATATTCCTGCAAAACATTCATTATGACTCGATACAAGCATTTGACTCTAACAAACACACATATATATCAATTTCACTAATTGTAGTTCTCATGTTCCCGTTCTTTTAAAAACGTGTGTAATCTTCCCTACACTTATCCTTTTTGTAAAATACCTTTATATGTAATTAAGACGAGGTTAAGGACAAAATAAAGCATTTTCACAAATTCAAACATGAGAACAAACAACAATGAAAAGATATATGACACAAAAACAAGCAAACAATTAACCATGGGTTTCCTCGCACGAAGCGCTTTTCTTTATTTATGAGTCTTGTAGCTAGACTCGAAGTCGTGCTCCTACGTGACTTCATTGCCGTCACCTTCTTACTCATTACGGTCTCTATTGGGGTTTTCCATGTTATAGTAATGCCCTATTATGCATCTTTCTAAGAAGTCATCTTCTCCCCAATCGGTTCTATATTCCGGTCCTAGTTTCAAGCAATCCTTATAGAACCCAAACATTTTATTCATCACATAATCTACTCCCTTCTCCTTATCCTCCTCATTCCTATAGTAGACCGATAGCTTAAGTTCCTTTTAATCATTGGATATTGATGAAAATTTCTCAATCTTAAATGGCATTTGGTAAGCTACGTCATCGGTCTCATCCTTGAATCTAACTACTCCTAACGACGGATCATAAGTCATCCCGATGTTTTCTATGAAAGGCTTTCCTAGAATTACGTGGGAGAAGCTAGGATCTATGGCCGTACTAATATCCTCCACAATTATGAAATCCATAGGGTACGTAAAACTACCTACATAGACGGGCAATCCCTTAACTCTACCAAGAAAATTACAACTAACTCTAGGATCATCGGGGTCTTGCCTATTTGGGATAGGTTTCTTCATTACCCAATTATAGTAGGTGCTAGTCATGATGTTTATTGGGGACTTGCGATCATGTAGGCCTTTGCCACGAAAAAATGTCCTATGCAACATGGTATGTTGAGATTCCAATGATTCCCAAATTTGATCCGAGGGCTTTTCCTAACATACATGTGACAAAGGTCGCGTACTAAGTGTGGATGGCGTGAGAGTCCCTCTTCCGTAGGAAACTTATTGAAGTATTCATCATCTACTTCGTCTACTTAATCGGTTGATTCTTCCTTAGGAGTTTCACTAACCTCAAGTGCCGTCTCATGGTTCGCTTCGTCACTAGCCCTATTTGGTCTCACTAAGGTGATGGTGTTGACGAATTGAAAGTTCTTGGATAACTTACTTGAGTCCTTAATTTTCACACCGGAAGCTTCGGGAGAATGAGTTGAGATGGCATTAACCTTTTCGGTGGTCTTCCTATCACTATTGGTCATGGGTTTCAAAAGTTTATCTATCTTCCTATCCATCTCGGCTCGTTGTTGGTTAAAGCGGTCCAAAAGTTTGGCTATTTGAGCTTCTTGGGATGTAGCTAGGTGTTGCAACATCCCTTCTATGTTTTGTTGGCTAGGACCGTGGGACCATGGGGAATAATTAGAGGTGAATTCTTTGGTTTGTCCCCAATTGTAGTCAGTTTTGCCCCTCCATGCTTCTCGGGCCTCATTGAAAGTCCTAGGTCCGGATGTTGTGGGGAATCTCCCTCCCATTCCATTGGTATGCGAGGATGCGTAGTCAACGGAAGCTTGTTCGGGGAGTCTCATGCAAGTACGAGTGTCATGGGGACCACTACATCGCTCACACAAGGAAGATAATTTGTTCACATGGCGTGAAGACTCTGGATTCTCGTAGGAGCTCATTAGGAATTTAACTTGATCTTCAAGTTCGAGCATCCTACGATTGGAAGTTTGTGAGTCAATAGGGGGAAAGGAGATTTCCTTGACGGTTTTGGGCAACTCACGGGGAGGGCGAGGTCCTCTATTGTACCCCACGATTCTTCCGCGGTGAGATCACTAAGCTTGCCACCGGTCGCTTGGTCGCTGGATTGCTTAGTTAAGAAGTTGACATGATTGTAAAAGATTTCGACTTGAAGCCAAAGATCAATGCCGTGATGAGGGACTTTATGGAGCAAGTCCTTGAATCGAGTCCATGCCTCGTAGAGAGATTCACCTTGTCGTTGTTGGAACATCAAGATTTCATTCCTAAGTTTAGAAGTTCTCCCCGGTGGGAAAAATTGGGCAAGGAAACGAGTAGTGAGATCATCCCAACTTGAGATTGATCCGGCGGGAAGTCGCTCAAGCCAATTACTAGCTTGGTCCCGTAGAGAGAATTGGAAGAGACGCAAGCGCGTTGTCTCCCCGTGTGGTAGCATCAAGGTCAATGGAATCAACAATTTTTAGGAAGTCCTTAAGATGCTGATTAGGATCTTTGGAACGAAGTCCATGGAATGTACATCCGTTTTGCACCAACCGGATGGTGTCGGATCGCAGGGCCATAGTTTGAGCTTGATCGGGGAACTCAATAGTGTTCCTATAGCCTTGGTGGCTTGGTCTAGAGTATTCACCAAGAGTACGGCCTCTTGGTGGGTCAATTGGTGGTGGGTCGATGGGAATGGGATGATGTGGTGGCGGGTTATCACCTTCCATAATGAAAAGTGATGAGATTACGAACAAATTCACGAAGAAGGGGGATAGACTGTGAGGAAGCTAAAACTGAGAAAAAAATCTTACTTGATAATAATCAAGCAAGGGAACATAAACAAAATAGAAATCTAACTAGCTATTCTATTCCCCGGCAGCGGCGCCATAAACTTGATGCGCGTATAACACGTTCGGGGTCAAAGGAACTTCCTTTTCGTCGAGCAAGTTTTTCAACACCCTAGGCAGTGAACCTAATCGTTGTAGTGTAGTATTGGGTAAGCCTCGGATATTGATATCGTTCTCTAGGGGAACAGGAATGCTAGTGAGAAGTGTACTACGCTAAGGTTGAGGTGGAGGAAGATTCTTTTTTTATATTTTTATTTTTATAAAGCTAAGGGTAAAATCTCGGGGTTTGGATTTGGGGGTTTGGTACTTTTACCAATTACTCTATTATCTAATTATCTAAACTAAAGGTAGTCTTATGTCTATTGATGTGTGCTCGTATGATGATTAAAAATGTGTTTACCCAGATACTATTACTCCCTAGTTATCTTTTATTGGTGGTTGAATTGTCACGTCCTTATTCTTAACACGCTATGTTTTATAAGGTCATAGGGTATGCTTTTATCCCTAACTCTTTGAGACTACCTTAAGGTTATTGCCTACGAAAACTCTAGGTTTCATAAACTAACTCTAAGGTTATCTTTGGATGTTTAGCATAAAAATCCACCAAGTGACTCATAAACTAATGTTCACAAAGATTACTCAAGCATTCAAACACAACGATGGCCTAATGCACTCCTAAGCCAATTATAATTAAGATAAGTGACAACCAATCAATAATTAATAACTAGGTTTCATAGATCTAATCAAACACACAAGAAATTTAGCCAGACATGTTAAACACGCAAGCATACACACATACAATCAAAGACATAATGAAATCAATGAAGTAAAACACTTATCTTGATGTAAAATAGGGTATGAGAACCCTAAGATACTGTCCAAACCGGACTACAATCGTTTTAGGGTTTTACTCCACAAGTCTACCTCTCAAAATTCTGAAAATTCGATTTCTATATATAAGATTACACTTGCGACGGCATCACCTTATAGTTGCGACGCCGTCAGATCACCGTCACTAAGGTTTCATCTTGGCCAAGTAATAGTTGGGACGGCGTCACGTTGTGGTTGTGACGCTGTCAGTATTTAACTCTGACGTCGTCTGAGTCTGGATCTAGGTTGTCTGAGATGAAAAGTATTAGTGACGCCCTTCCTCTTCAAAGCCTGACGCCGTCAGGTGTAATTTAGCAAAAAGTCTACTGAACCGTCACAAATCTAATTAAGCATAGAGGGACGGCGTCGCCCTTTGATTGTGACACCGTCAGGTGTAATTCCAGCAGCTTGAGTGGCTTCGATCTTTGACCTTGCTATTTTCTTCATATATTTACTCCTTTTCGTCTAAATATGCATCATTCCAGCATTTTGCTTCCAAGAGACCTAAAAAGTGAAAAGGAACGAAATTAAGCAGTAACGAATATAAAAGTGGGCGATTAAGGGCTTAAATGACCCCTTAAAAATGTACATTTTAAATCCTTATCAATATTATTCATGGAGTGGAGATTTCATGAGCTACCTGCTAGCTCACCACCAGTTTGATCACCCCTTACACCTATGTTCCTGATATTTCAGACATTGGGGACCAGCAGGGTGGATCATTCATGACTACTCTACAGCAATTCCAGGAACCTCCTCTGCACCTCCTCAAGATGATTATGGCATCTTTACCAGCAACCAGAATTATCTCCACCCAGACATTCCATCTTCTTCCCGTGGAGCCGGGAGTGACATGGATGAGGAGTGATTCCTCATCCTTTGGTTTAAGAATTTTTTATCGTATTCTGAACAATTTTTAATTTCCTGTTATTTCTTTTTATGCATGTTTGATGAACTTGTAGGATTTTAAATTTACGTTTATCTTTGTTAGACTATTATGCATTTTGATGGTTCTTTGCTTTTATATTTTGAAAGGAGAGGTTGATATCAGTAGGGATATACGGCGTATTTAGCCCGCTGACTATACACCGTATCCATGGAAGGCCTTTTGGAGTGTTTTTTATTAGTGAAGGTATACGACATAAGGGCTACATAAGCCCTACACCGTAGTGAGTTCCTGAGTACTAATTCGTGAGGATAGATTGTAAAACCAAGCAAGCTGAACTGAGCAAAGAAACTTAATACATCGATTAACTCGCTAAACTAAAACTAACAATAATAACATAATCATTAAAAAAACAAAATAATGACTTACCGAGTGACCGAACCATCATATCCAAGCAAGCACCACCCACATCAGTAATGAATTCTGCAAAATCAAAACATGCAAATCAAATTTTAAACAAGAATCATAACCAAGTACGTTAGCGTTGCTATTTTGTGAAGATAACGCCTTACACGTGAATTGGACGAGATACGTAATATAGTTGTTCCCGCGTCTCAAATTTTTTATGAGTTTCACATGTTATAGGTTGAATCTTTGTTATCATATATCTTCTTTTATGGGTTTTCTACTATGGTTATGAATCAAATACAAAGATTTAGCTTGATTTGAAGGATTTTGAAGCAAAAAGTGTGTTGGATCGATGTACTCTAACCAAACTAACTAAAATAGCTTGTTAAGGGTTTAATAACTTCGGATAAATCCTAAGTTATTAACAATGAAACACTGAGTAATCTCTATTAAGTATGCGGAATTTACTTTACAAAGCTAAGAAGATTTAACTTTAACAATATTATTAATAACTCTAAATCTGCTTGTTATGCAGATTCTTTTAACAACTCTAAAACTCTAATAATAATCGTACTTTAGGATTCTAAAAACACATATAAAACTTGTACTTCTAATGCCAACCTAGGGGTCCTTTTATAGGCTTAAGGATAACCCTAGTCGTTTTACAATTTGTATCCTTGTACGACAAGTAATCTATACAAAGAATATTCTAGAAAAACAAAGCTTTCCATAATCGAATATAGCAGTTCTTTAGCTTCGCAGTACTTTGACTTCAACAGCAGTACTTTGACTTTTACTTAGCAGTACTTTGAATCTTCAGTACTTTGACTTGTTCAGTACTTTGTCAATCTTCAGCACTTTCATATCCCAATAATCCTCCCCTAACTTGAATTCTACTTGCTTGACTTCAAGTTTCTTTGTAAACTTATCTTTAACAGCTCCATCTTCAAGAAAAGATTGCATCTTTGTCTTTGGATTGTATCTTTGTAATCTCTGTGCTTATATTATCATTATCAAAGTATTCTTTAGAAATTATTCTTTATAGCATCCTTAATCAGTAATCTCTTTTCAGCAACATTTAGCAAGCTCCATCTTTTTAGCAACTCAGCAACATATGACAATGTGTACATTAATTCAGTTTAAGTTTCAGTCTATTTAACGGATTTGATGTCTCTTTACCAAAGCCATTAACTCCGGAGTAGCCAAATGTTTTGATGTGTAAGATCATGGTACATTGATAACCATATGATTTTTAGCAAATCATCAGCTATCAACAGATTTGATTTGTCTTTACCAAAAGCTGTACCCTTTTGGACTAGTTAGTTCTTTCAATCATGGTGAACTAATTACCATATAATGGTTTTTCCACGGCCTTTACCACAAGCCATTTTCTTGTGGGCTAGCCAACTCTTCACATTACTGATATGGTGAGTTGATTACCATACAACTTATTAGCAAGTTGTCAACTATAAAACGGATTTGAGATATCTTTACCAGAGCCGTTTGCTCATGGATTAGCCAATCCTTTTGTAACCATGGTGGATTGATAACCTATTGTTGTTACCATCTCAAAAACCATTTATTTCTTTTAACTTTTGTCTCAAAATATTTATCACTTAACAAAAGATTTCTTTTCAAAATCATTAACTGGTTTAATGCTGCAAGCAGTACTTTGATGAAAGTACTGTTTGATCAGCAGTACTTTGAATAAAGTATTGATACTTCAAAAATAATTTATTCAATAAAGATTCATACCAGATATTCATGCATCATCATCAGCCATAGTCGTCCATCTGATAAACAATTTGATGACCATAAGAGCAGTTTCATTATCTTCTTCAACTTCCATCCCTTGTTCTAACATTCTCCTCATAAGATCTGATGTAAGAGGATATCTTCTATCTGCTAACATGTGAATCATAGTCCCATCTTTTAACTCTATAACATGTACTCCAGATTCTTCAAAGAATCTCCAGTTGATAATCTCCCAATCTTCTTGATTTTTCCAAATCTCAGCAGTGCTTGTTTCTTCAGTTTCCCAAACAGTTGTGAGATCTCCAAGCAAGATTAAACCAACACCTTCTGATGGAATGTGTTCAAAGTATTCTTGCACCAAATGATATAGATGAAATAAATCCTCTCTATCTATTATGTGCAATAGATCCCATAGCATATTAAACACTCTGAAGCTTTCATCTTCTCTATGAAACATCAGATAATTCCCATCTTTAGATTCTACAACTTCAAAAGTAGTTATTGGAGACTTTTTCTTCTTCTTTTCTGTTTTCTTTTCTGCATTAGCTTTAGAATACTCAAATTCTACAATTCTTAAGTAATTCCTTAGTTCATCATTAGTATCAGATCTTAACTCAACTTTCTTTGATGGTTGTTGATCTTCAACTTCAGTTGTTCTTTTTCTTTTTAAGCTTCCTTTTCTTTCATCCTCTTTCTGAGCATCATCATCTTTATAGTCTTTGATACTATCAACTTGTTTCTGATAAGCTTCTCTAACAGCTTCATACAAACCTTTCATCTCAACATAATTCAACCTATTCAATCCAATATATCCTTGCTTCTTTAGATAAGCCATCATTGCATTCCTTTCCTTAGCACGATTTGGTCTTCTTGGTAGAGCAGAAATAGGAATAGGTGACTTTAATGTTTCAGCAGCTTCAGCATTCAATTCTTCTTGTAATTTCTTAGCTGCTTCTCTATCCTTGGCTTCTTCAATATCCTTAGCTTCTCTATCCTTAGCCTCTTCAATATCAATTTCAGCATTCAATTTAGCTTGAAACTTTCTAGCTGCTTCCTCATTCATAGCAACTTGAGCAGCCCTTATTTGTGCTAAAGTGAGCTTCTTCTTCTTTGTTTCTACCATCTTACCTTTTCCTTTATTCTTAGGATCTATAGTAGGTTGAGAAGCTTGTGGTTGTTCTTCAGCAACTCTTGGAATAGTCACACCTCTTGGTCTTGACAGATTTTGCAATACCTCAGCTGCAATTTCATCACTTGCATTATGTTCAACCATAGGTGTATCAGCTTCTTCTTCTTGTGGAATTGTTGAAGGACCAACTTCTTCATCAAAGTTTAACACCCTTGGTGTAATTAGTTCTTGTCGAGATGTTTCTTGAAGACCAGTACTTTGATTAGCAGTACCTTGATCATCAGTACTTTGAACTCTAATGCTTTCTTCCTCAGTACTTTCAACATTAACTTTCACTTTAGTACCTTGAGGTTGAACATGAAGATTGCTTTCAAACCTTTTTGCTTTTGGTCTTCTTAAACTGCCTTTGCTGCTTCTTTTTAGCTTTGACCCATAACCTGTGATGTTTAACTAAGGGCCAAACAGACTTCTTGAATTTTCTAAACTTGATCTTCAACTGTGCTATCTGAGCAGCTTGAGCCTTAGTAGTTTTATTCAATCTGACTAACTCTCTTGTCAGAACATTATTATCCAACACCAAACCTTCAGGGGGTATAGTAGCTGGATCTTCTTCAGAAGATGATGAGAAAATAGGAACATCTTGTTCTGGTGATGCCATAGGAGGAGTAGTATGGTGGGATGAGGTGGGAGAAACTTCAGTACCTTCATTAACATCAGTACCTTGTGAAGCAGTACCTTGTGTTGAAGTTTCTTGAGATGCAGCACTTTGAGAAGCAGTACCTTGAGTAGCAGTACCTTTAGAAGTAGTACATTCTCTTTCATCACTAGCTTCAGCCTCATCTCGAATAGCTTGAACAATCTCCATCATTGAAGTAGTCAATGGAGTGTCCCTTCCAGTGAATAAATCACTCTTCCTAGCCATGAAAGTGAAAATCTTGGCTGGTTGTACCACAACAGGTAAAAGACTTGTAGGCTTTGGTACATCTGAAAGTTGTTTATTCAAGAAGACTTGAATAAATCTTGGGTACATTAACCATCGTGATCCATGAGAGATGTGTGAGAGCATTCCATCTAAGATTAGCCTTGAAAAGTAGAACATACGGTTTGTAGCCAATCCTACAAGTGCAGATGCAATGTTTGAACCAAATTGCTCCCAAGAAGTACGTTTAGAGCTGATACAATGAAGAAGAACATGTACCAAATACTTCCAATGTGGACTGAACAAGGGTTTCTTGAATGTGGTTGTGTCAACCAAAGACCCTTCATATCCAATATCTCTCAGTGTATCCCAAAGAAGCTGTTTATCAAACCTAATAGCTCCTTCTGCATCATCAAACAATAAATCTTCACGAATTGATGCTTCAGTAATCTTGATAAGCCTTCTAGCAACTTTAGCTTGAATATAAGTGTGAAGATCGTTGTAAGCTCTTAGACGAGGTCTAATATTATATCTAGGAACACATAATAATAAAGGCGGAATATTCAAACATAGAATCAATATTATTATGAACAAGGTTTTTCATTCACCATCTCTAACTAAACAATAATAAAGATCAAAGACTTGATCTAACACTAACTAACTAAACCACTAAACCTTAGGCGTTTTCCCAATCCCTACGCCTAGGTTCCCACACACACACACCTTTAGACGTCTACATCTTGTACTTACTTAAAACTAATGACCCTATGTCTCTTTATATACTAGAGACATCTAGGGTTTACAAGAGGAATCATAATACAATTAGGAAACAATACAATTAGGAAACTAAATATTCTTTTAAGCATATCTTCTAGAATCTTCCAAATCCTCCATCTTTTTGTAGTTTCCCTTCTTGTTACTTTAAGTCCTTGATGTTTCATTCTTCTTGTTTTGTATTATCAAATCTATAATAGACCCAACAATCTTCCCCTATTTGATGATGACAAAACAAACACAATTCTTGTACGAACTTCTCTAGACGAAGTAGCAGAAGTTGAGATAATTAAATCTCACCATGAATGAAACAATCTTCCATGCTTCCCCTTGACTTGAACATGTCACTCAAACATCTCTTCCCCTTTTTGTTATTATCTAAATAGGGAACGTATGCAAATAATGATCTTGACCACCACGAACCAATATCATACTTCCAATCTAAGACTTCCAATGCTTCAAATCGCCCACCATTACGCATCATAAGAAAAATGGATCTAAAACAATAGAAAACTTCAACTAGAAGTAGTAATAATGATCAACAGTAGTAAAAATCAAACACTTCCCCTTGAGTGATGCATGTAGATGGTTAAACATTTAACAATAAGCTTCCCTTAAAAACCATATGTTAACCATTTTCTTGATTCTTCAAAATCTGTAAGCTCCTTGTAATGATCACTTTGTGAAGAAAACCAAATATAACGAACTTGATGAAGGAGTAGAATTTCCCAAAATTGTGTCTTAAATCTTTACTATCCACGGAACTCCATACTTATACGAACCAAATATAAGTAGACCGCAATCCCTTGAAAAGAATCCTCAACTAGTATGAGACACTGAGCACTACAATGTAACTCCTTCAAGTGATAGCCAATGTGTGCATAGAGCATCATAAGAAAAATCATACATTGCTAGATTCATCAAGCTAGATGATAAGAACCCAAACCAAGTAATTCCACTTCACCTTCAAATAAGTGATAAATAATCCTCTTCGTAATCAATTATTCAATGAATCTACAAGCCTTTTTTTAATCCTTTTAAGAACATAAATTTCTTCCTGTGTGTGTGAACCAAATAACCATTCTGTGTGTGTGTCATCCAAAAATCCATAACCATTATCACGCTCGACTTCCCCTTAAATCGAAAATCATATGAGAATCAGTACTTTAATATAACAGTACTTTGAGAAACAAAGCAGTACTTTCAAATAACTTCAGCAGTACTTTCGTTTAAAATCTGCAGTACTTTCATAACAAGCAGTACGTTGCAGCAGTACTTTGAAAAATCATAAGCAGTACTTTCAAAAACACCAAGCAGTACTTTGGATGTTCATTGCAGCACTTTGACTAAATCAGCATTACTTTGACTAAAATCAGCAGTACTTTGACTAAATCAGCAGTACTTTGACTAAATCAGCAGTACTTTGACTAAAACCAGCAGTACTTTCAATGAACCAGCAGTACTTTGTCAGCAGCCCTATTCGACAGCCTGTAACTTTTGCATAAAAGCTCAGATGGAAAATCCCTTTGGTGGAAAGTTAGATGAGTATATAGAGAACATCCACCAAAAATTTCGTTACGATCCGACGGTTAACGAAAAAGTTATGATCGTTTCAAAACAGTGCTATTGTAACCTTACGGATTTTTCTGCAGCAGACTTCGACAGCTTATAACTTTTGATTGAGAGCTCCGATTGACAATCCCTTCGGTGAGATTAAAGATACATATACCAAGAAGCTCCAGTTCAAATTTTAGCTCGATCCAACGGTTCAATAAAAAGTTATGCCTTCTGGAAAACAGTGCTGCAGAAGTATTACGAATTTTTGACAGCTTCGAATTTTTCTTCCTTCTTCTTCAAGAAAAACCTTGTAGATCCTAGATATCACGAGCCCCAGGCTCTGATACCACATGTGAAGATCGTTGTAAGCTCTTAGACGAGGTCTAATATTATATCTAGGAACACATAATAATAAAGGCGGAATATTCAAACATAGAATCAATATTATTATGAACAAGGTTTTTCATTCACCATCTCTAACTAAACAATAATAAAGATCAAAGACTTGATCTAACACTAACTAACTAAACCACTAAACCTTAGGCGTTTTCCCAATCCCTACGCCTAGGTTCCCACACACACACACCTTTAGACGTCTACATCTTGTACGTACTTAAAACTAATGACCCTATGTCTCTTTATATACTAGAGACATCTAGGGTTTACAAGAGGAATCATAATACAATTAGGAAACAATACAATTAGGAAACTAAATATTCTTTTAAGCATATCTTCTAGAATCTTCCAAATCCTCCATCTTTTTGTAGTTTCCCTTCTTGTTACTTTAAGTCCTTGATGTTTCATTCTTCTTGTTTTGTATTATCAAATCTATAATAGACCCAACAATAAGCTTCATCATTCTCCATATGCGTTCTTGCAGTTGCCCAAAACTGCTGTATCGTGGCTCAATAATATCAGGTTCCACCAAAAGCGCATAACTGATTGGGAAACCAGTTAAGAAATCAATTATGTCATGGAACATGACATTGGCCCCTGTTTTATCTAAATTTGCCACCATGTTGTGTTTCGAAACTGTGTGTAGGTTTGCCATGGATGATTGAAAAAGATATGAATTCTTGAATATGTAAGTGTGTGAGAGAGAGAAAATATGGAAAAGATTATAAAGTATAAAGATGAGAGGGAAATTCAGAGAGTAGTTATTTATAGGTAGGATTTGAAAAATCACAACCCATAATAACAAAGTTACCGTTATGTGAATTTTACCCCTCAATATTACCGTTGCAACAGTACGTTGATAAGACAAACAGTTGTTTCCACGTGCGCAGTACTTTCCAGAGCAGTACTTTCAAAGCAGTACTTTCATAAAACAAAATAGCAGTACTTTTCCATCTTCTTCTCTATAATAACAAACACTCCATGTAAACATTAGATTGCCTCCCCTTAAGCAATGCACAGGACTATACTAATACTAAATAGTCCTCCCCTCAAATGTAGCTCATTCTCCAAAACACCTGACAAAAACTCCTTGTCTCCTGTCATGCTCACAAAACAACCACTATCAACAATAAAATGATCTTTAAGCTCCTCTTCTGGGTTGCCCTGTCTAATAAGATGAAAAAGTTAGTTGCTTTGAGGAACCCAAGCCATTACTGACTTGTGTTCCCCTTGTGGAGTGACATACTTGCATTATGTAAGTATGTAGTCTCTACTGTTTTTTAAAGCATGATCCAGTATTATCTTTTGATTCAAAACTTGTGGATTTTCAGCAAAACTTTCTTTTTCAACAAAAATCTCTTTTTCTTTTTCAACAAAATCATCTTTATCAAAAATCTCTGTTTCACAAGTACTTGTTGAAAGTATTGTTTGTTCATCATCAGTACTTTCCTTCTTAACCCATTTAGTTTTAACTTCTGATGTAGAGTCCCTTGATCTAGCTACTTTCTTGGAGTTGTAACACCTTCTAGATTGATAGTAATTAGATCTCCTAGGGTTCCTATTCCAAGAGGTGTTTGGTGAAAACTGAGCAGTACTTTGAGAAAGTACTGTTCTTAGCTTAACAGTACCTTGGAAAGTGTTTGAAGGTACTAGAGGTTTTGAAAAAGGTCTTCTCTAGTGAGGGTACCTATAGTCTGGTGAGAAGTTTCTATGGTTAACCCTGTGTGAATGATTCCAAGCTGGTCTAGTCTCCCTTGGTTTTTGGTTGACAGTTCTGTTCTTGGGGAACTTACTTAGGTACTCTGAATGTAAGTCACAGTCATTAATCAAATGATCAGGACTAAAACAAACAAAACAGAGTTTTTGATCTGTAATCCCAAAATTTCTTCTTCTATGTGTATGACCAAACTTATCCTGTCTTCTAGGTGAATGATTAAAACTGTTTTGACCAAAATTATCCCAAAAAGGGTTAGCAGTATTTTGAAAAGGTTTTCTTAAAGGTACTGCTGAGGGTGTAGCAGTACTTTGAGTTGTAGCAGTACTTTGAGGTGAAAGTACTGCTTGACTTTTAACATCATCTACCTTAGGTTTTTCAACAGTTTCTTTTGAGGTTTCAGTCCTAGATTGTCCAATAAGCTTCTTCCAAAATTCTAAACTGTCTACTCTAAAACGAGAAACATCAGGCCTAAGAGGTTGATGACTACCAGTGGGATGAGGGACAGCATGATAACCTTTATCTTTCTTAAACTCAGGAGGTGTTTCACTAACTGATTCCTCATTGCTAGATGTGTCTACATAATTAATGAGTTCATCATCACTAGTGGTTATATCCTCAAAATCACATTCATCCTGATCACTAGGTGGGTTTTCTATGCTATTAAAGTCCATACCAAAACCTATGCCAGTTTTAATGTAAGCTCTTCTCTGTTTTTCAACATAAGTGACATGAGAAAGACCTGATTGTCCCCAAGCAGCAAACTTTTCTAGCAATTCATCTATCTCCTTAGTTAGTTTCTCAATTTCAGAGATCTTACAATTTAATTTCTATTCACTTAATTTTAACTGATAATCCTGTTGTTCATACTTTTCTGCCCAAGCCATTTCATTATTTTCATGTGTTATTATTTTGGCTTCCATAGATTCTAAAGTAATTTGGTAACCTGCTACCTCAGACCTAGCCCTTTGATAATTATCTCTTTCAGTCACATAATCATTTAGCACTTTTTGATAAAAGTTATGACACTTAGAACATACCTCAGAGATAGGGGGTGAACTTGGTGAAGTAGCTACCATATCAAGCAAAACAGGTTCATCTTCACACTCCATGCTCCAGTCAAAGCTTCCATAGCCATCTCTAGACTCCATAGCAGCATGTCCAGGTTCCTCATCAAAAGCTGTGCTCCAGTCAAACTCTTCCACTGAATCCTCCACAGCTACCATACAGTAGGTTACTGGTTCATCATCAAACTCGGCACTCCGGTCAACCTCGATAGATTCTCTTGAACAACCAAAGCTTTTGTTTCTGTAATAGGAATTTCTTTCAACTCTAGCTTTGGTTTCTCAGGTCATCATGTTTGCTTGATATTTAGCAAACCTGTATTCCCTTGCAAAATGTCGATCTTTTGACAGTTGAAGAACTCAATCTTGGATTTGTCAAAAGTGATTCCCTGTTTTGGTTTGAAGTCAATGCCTCTTCCTGTCTTCTTCATAAACTTCCTGATCCTTGCAGTGATCATAGCAACTTGCCACCTGATATCAATTTCTTCAAGAGCATCCTCTTCAATCTATGAGAGATCTTCTTCATAAGTAACAGGTATACTAGCCAAGGTTGTAAAAATCGCTAGGCGCTAGTGAGGCGGTCGGGTAGGGCCTAGCGATTAATCGGTTAGGAGGGGATTAATCGGGGATTAATCGGATTGGAATTTTTATACCCAAAATTGTAATATTAGATATTATATTATATTATATGTATGAGATAAGAATAGGGCATCAAATTTCAAATATTTCAAGTGTTCAAATATAGATATTATTTGGTTTGTTGACCATTTTTAAGCGATCTTTGACCGATTTTATCCAATTAATCGGTTTGTTGACCTATTTTTAAGCGATTTTGTCCGATTAATCGGTTTGTTGACCGATTTTTAAGCGATCTTTGACCAAAACAATTAAATAGGCCGATTATGATAAATCAAGGCGTTTAGTGAGCGATCAGCGATTATGCAGGGATTAATCGGCCGCCTGGACCGATTTTTACAACAGAGGTTGTGCAAAGAAAGAGCATACGACTTCATCTGAGTGGATGGTATTTGTTGGTGTGGGTTGCTGAGCAAAGGTGGGGGTAGTGTAGGCAACAGTACTTTGAGCAGCAGTACTTTGAGTAGGAGAAGCGGTACTTTTAGTAGAAGTACCGCCTCTCTTTTCAGATGACACAAAGGCAATACTGTGAGACTTTGAGCTAGTTTGGCCATTCATCTCATGCTCATACACCTTCAGATGGTTGTAGAGATCATCAAAGTCCATAGTGTCCAATCCAGGTTGTCCTCTGATCATTGTAGCAATCACATGCCATGTCGATGGCAAACTCTTTAAGAACTTTAGGTTAGCATCTTCAACTGAGACTTCTGCTTTGTACAGCTCCAGCATGCTGAGAAGATTTTGGAATCTGTCATAGGCAGTATCAAGGCCTTCTCTTTCCCCAACAGTAAAGGTTTCAAACTGCTGCTTCAACAAATTTCTGTGCATCTTCTTGGAAGCATCATTACCTCCAAATCTTGTTTTGAGAGCAGCCCAGAGTTGCTTTGCATCTTTAGCATCATGGAACTTGAGTAGATGACCATCTGGAATAGCAGACAATAGTATATTGAGAGCCTTTTCTCTGATTCCTTATTGTTGCTGCTGGTAAGACTGGTTTAGGTGGTTTAGGTTGTCCAGGAACCTCTATAGGTTCTGGAACTACTTCATTGCCATTGACAATTACATTCCATAGTGCATGGTCTGTAATTGCAATGTACTGCCTCATCTTCTTGCTCCATAGGTCGTATTCGCCTTTCTTAATGATTGATATTCTTAGTGAGGTGATAGATGGGGGTGGAACAGTTTCAGTCGACATCTTTAGGTTTTGTTGTTAACTAGGTTTTAACGGTTTCTTCTTAGTCAGAGTTTCCACACAAGCTCTGATACCACTTGTTGGATCGATGTACTCTAACCAAACTAACTTAAATAGATTGTTAAAGGTTTAATAACTTCGGATAAATCCTAAGTTATTAACAATGAAACACTGAGTAATCTCTATTAAGTATGCGGAATTTACTTAACAAAGCTAAGAAGATTTAACTTTAACAATATTATTAATAACTCTAAATCTGCTTGTTATGCAGATTCTTTTAACAACTCTAAAACTCTAATAATAATCGTACTTTAGGATTCTAAAAACACATATAAAACTCGTACTTCTAATGCCAACCTAGGGGTCCTTTTATAGGCTTAAGGATAACCCTAGTCGGTTTACAATTTGTATCCTTGTACGACAAGTAATCTATACAAAGAATATTCTAGAAAAACAAAGCTTTCCATAATCGAATATAGCAGTTCTTTAGCTTTGCAGTACTTTGACTTCGACAGCAGTACTTTGACTTTTACTTAGCAGTACTTTGAATCTTCAGCACTTTGACTTCTTCAGTACTTTGTCAATCTTTAGCACTTTCATATCCCAACAATAATTGAGGAGTTTGTTAGAACTCCTTTAGATCATTTTGAGCCTTAGGGTTTAACAATAACAATTGTTGGGAATTGGCGAGTTGAAGATTATAAAACCACGTGCAAGAATGAAGAAAGAAGAAACAATGAGGGTCTATTATATTAGTAAGTTAGTAGCTTTCATAGTAAGCTATAATTAGGGTTTTTGTAACCTCCCTCTCCTATATAAAGAAGGTAGGCATCTAGGGTTTGATTATCCTTTTCCTTCATCCCTTTCATTTCATTTAGTATTCATCTCCTAATGAGAGTCTAGACACACGATTATAGCGTGTGTACATTAGTAATAGTTGTAGTAGTTTTTATTTTCAATAAAGAAAACCTTATTAGTGATGTTGATTGTGTTAATTATTATCCGCTGTGCATTCAATCAATCAATGTTACTCATACCCTAGTTGTGTCCGGATCTTAGTTTCTACAATTGGTTTCAGAGCCTCGTGGCTCTCGATCTAGGGTTTATAAGGTTTTCTGTAATTAGGGTTTTTGCCCTAATTCTTTTGTAGCAGCAGGTGTTAAATGGCAGCAAACAAAAGAGGAAGCAGATGCGAAGTACTAGTACTAATTTTTTTTCTCATACGAAGTTCATTCTGTTTGGTCGAATATTATTGTGATTTGCTCATCTTATCTACTTCGTATGAAATATTATTATGGGTCATATTTGTTTGGTTATCACGAGGTTATATGGATCCCACTGATCTCTTGGATCCCACTGAGCATGTTCATATGTGGCACGTGAGGCATGGAATTCTTTTCTTACTACTGATATTGTGATTTGCTAAGGTCATTGAAATTAATTGTTGCTTGAATTCATTGACTTCACGTGCATTGTGGTACTGGCCCCGCACATCTCTCAGCCACCATATAAGGTATTTGTGTTGCTGCTGATATTGTTAAGTCACTTTGTGAGATGTGATCCAGTGTGGTGCGTCGTATGATTGTTATGGTGGACTTGACTTTTGATTGGTCAATTTACGTGTGGGTATAATATTTCGTTTGATTGATTCTTTGTATTATAATATTGCTCACGTGGGTACTACATATTTTGATTGTCCATGGATAGACGAGTGGGTTTCATTCAAGAATCAGGATCAAATGGTATATACGTGAATGAGGTGGTCCCACGTTTGGTGTGTGATTGGTCTATTGTTTTTCGTGGTCCCTCATGATGATCCGATTGTTGGTAAATATTGTTCGAAGTGGTCAGATCACGTGGCCCCACTTTACTGCTGGTAATATTGATTGTTCGATCAAGTGGATTTTATACGCATGAATTATTGGGCTGACATATGTGATTGTACATGCATGATTTGTTGGTCATCCATTATATTATGCTGTTGTGTTAGTCAGTTCCTGCTGATCATTTTATTGCTGCTGATCGTGTCTTTGGTTCCTACTGATTTAGTACTGATCGACGATGGTATATATTAGCAGCGTGGTAACTTAAATTTTGGTTGGATAACATTTATAATGTTCATGATCGGTTGTTGTACATGCTAATTCTGGTATTGACAGTTGGTCTTCTAATGTTTTACTAGTCTTGGTGAGTTGAATTTTTATTCAACAATTAACCCTAGTAATTAACATATTTTCGGCTTTATTTGATGTTCTTACTGGCTGCATATTTTGATTCGTTTCTACTGATCGGTTTCTGCTGATTGTTACTGCTGATCGGTTTCTACTAGTTGTTTTGGAGTTCCTACTGGTTGATCAGGTGCGTGTCTTATCATATCTCAAAGTGCGTGGTGAACACTTTGGAGATAACTTGTTCGTACTTTAATGGTGTGACAAAGACTTGATGAATCTAGTGAAGGGGTGAGATCTACAAATTAAATGTACTTAATGCTCGCATTTGCTATCGCTTTAAGGAGTTACGTTGTAGTGCTCAGTGTTAGTGAAGGGGCGAGATCTATAGATTAAAGGTGCTTATTGTTCACATTTGCTAGTGTATCATCTAAGTTTGGAGTCACGTGGATAGTACAAGATATAAGACGCATACTTTGGTGTTTCTACTGGTTCTCCATTTCTACTGGTGGATTATTTTGCTGCTGATTTGACGTTTCTGCTATTGCATTATATTTCTTTTGTTTAGTTGTAAAAAAAAAGATGGTTAGTATAGTTTAAGGGGAAGCTTACTGTTTATTTACTTACCATCTACATGCATCACTTGAGGGGAAGCATCTACGAGCTGCACAAGACCCCTATTAGATGAAGGGGAAGAAGATTAGTAGATGTGCAGCGGATTATTTGTGATGACATGTTTTTAGCATTGTTTCTTCATACAGGTTGTTTTGTACTATCGAGAAACTGGAACTTAACATAGTCAAATTCCAGTTTAGGGGAAGATTGTTGGGAATTGGCGAGTTGAAGATTACAAAACCACGTGCAAGAATGAAGAAGAAGAAGAAACAATGAGGGTCTATTATATTAATAGTTAGTAGCTTTCATAGTAAGCTACAATTAGGGTTTTTGTAACCTCCCTCTCCTATATAAAGAAGGTAGGCATCTAGGGTTTGATTATCCTTTTCCTTCATCCATTTCATTTCATTTAGTATTCATCTCCTAATGAGAGTCTAGACACACGATTATAGCATGTGCATTAGTAATAGTTGTAGTAGTTTTTATTTTCAATAAAGAAAACCTTATTAGTGATGTTGATTGTGTCAATTATTATCCGATGTGCATTCAATCAATCAATGTTACTCATACCCTAGTTGTATCCGGATCTTGGTTTCTACAACAATGACAATACGCAGCGGATAAATCAAAACATAATTGTTATTGACACAAGGTTTTATTCACTATCACTAACTAATCTTAGACGTTTATAGGAACACGTCTACTAACTAAACTAATAACCTAGGCGTTTACAAGACTATACACCTAGGACACACACACACCTTTAAGTCGACTACATCTTGGAACACATAATTAAACCTACACCCCATGTCCTCTTTATATACTAGAGGATTAGGGTTTACAAAATCCTACAAAGGACTAATAAATAAAACTTCTTTTGCAAGCAAGTCCTTCCATCTTTTTGTAGGTTTCCTTCTTGTCGTATTAAGTCCCTCTTGTTTCATTCTTTTTGTCTTATCTACTCAAACGTATAATTCCCAACAATCTTCCCCTAGTTGATAATGACAAAACCAATCTTGAACGAACTTCCCTAGACAAAGTAGAGAAATTGAGATCAGGGATCTCACCATGAATGAAACAAGTATGTCTTCCTTTGTCTTCCCCTTAATCCATGCCATGCCACTCAAACATCTCTTCCCCTTTTTGTTATTATCCAAATAGGGAACGTATGCAAATAATGATCTTGACCACCACAAACCAATATCATACTTCCAATCTAAGACTTCCAATGTTTAAAATCGCCCACCATTACGCACCATAAGAAAAATGGATTCAAAATAGTAGAAACTCCAACTAGCAATAGGAATAATGATCAACAGTAGTAAAAATCAAACACTTCCCTTGAGTGACGCATGTAGATGGTTAAACATTTAACAATAAGCTTCCCCTGAAACCCATATGTTAACCATCTTCTTGATTCTTCAAATCTGTAGGCTCCATGTAATGATCACTAATGAAGAAAATTAAGTATAACCAACTTGATGAATAAGTAAAATAACCCAAACTTGTATCTTATATCTTGCACTATAGATGACATTGAACGTATACCTATGTATAGGGAGAACTCAATCTCTTGACGATAATCACTGAGCACAATAACGTGACTCCTTTAAGTGTTATGTCAATTCTTTGTCATAATCATTGAAGCACGAACAAGTTACCTCCTACTAAAAGGTATGATAAAACAAGTTTCCAAGTAATTCCACTTCACCTTCAAATAAGTGATAAATAATCCTCTTCGTAATCAATTCTTCAATAAAATCAACTTCGAGCTTTTTAAAATCTTTTAAGAACAAAAATCAAACTCCTGTGTGTGTGAACAATAACCTGTCTGTGTGTCGTCAAAAAAATCCATAACAAATATCATGCTTGACTTCCCCTCAAATCTGAATATCTTCGTTTAGCAGTACTGTCGAATAAGAAGTAGTACTTTGAATGAGAAGTAGTACTTTCATCCAAGAGCAGTACTTTCGTCAAGCAACAGTACTTTCGTTAAGCAGCAGTACTTAGTGAAAGGGTAACAATACTTTGAAACCTCTAAGCAGTACTTTGAACTTAGAGCAGTACTTTCACATAATAGCTCAGATCTAAGATCCCTTCGGTGGAAAGTTAGATGAGTATATAGAGAACATCCACCAAAAATTTTGTCACGATCCAACGGTTAACGAAAAAGTTATGATCGTTTCAAAACAGTGTTGTAGTAACCATACGATTTTTTTTTTTAGTTTCAGCAGCAGACTTCGACAGCTTATAACTTTTGATTGAGAGCTCAGATCAACAATCCCTTCAGTGATATTAAAGATAGATATACTAAGAAGCTCCAGTTCGAATTTGAGCCCGATCCAACGGTTCATTAAAAAGTTATACCCTCTTGAAAACTGTGCTGCAGAAACGTTGCGAATTTTGCAAAAAATCTATTTTCTTCGTTCTTTTTAGCCAAGAAACCTTGTGAATCCCTAGGTAACGAGCTCCCCAAGCTCTGATACCAATTGAGGAGTTTGTTAGAACTCCTTTAGATCGTTTTGAGCCTTAGGGTTTAACAATAACAATGACAATACGCAGCGGATAAATCAAAACATAATTGTTATTGACACAAGGTTTTATTCACTATCAATAACTAATCTTAGACGTTTATAGGAACACGTCTACTAACTAAACTAATAACCTAGGCGTTTACAAAATTATACGCCTAGGACACACACACACCTTTAAGTCGACTACATCTTGGAACACATAATTAAACCTACACCCATGTCCTCTTTATATACTAGAGGATTAGGGTTTACAAAATACTACAAAGGACTAATATATAAAACTTTTTTTGCAAGCAAGTCCTTCCATCTTTTTGTAGGTTTCCTTCTTGTCGTATTAAGTCCCTCTTGTTTCATTCTTTTTGTCTTATCAACTCAAACGTATAATTCCCAACAATCTTCCCCTAGTTGATAATGACAAAACCAATCTTGAACGAACTTCCCTAGACAAAGTAGAGAAATTGAGATCAGGGATCTCACCATGAATGAAACAAGTATGTCTTCCTTTGTCTTCCCCATAATCCATGCCATGCCACTCAAACATCTCTTCCCCTTTTTGTTATTATCCAAATAGGGAACGTATGCAAATAATGATCTTGACCACCACAAACCAATATCATACTTCCAATCTAAGACTTCTAATGTTTAAAATCGCCCACCATTACGCACCATAAGAAAAATGGATTCAAAACAGTAGAAACTCTAACTAGCAATAGGAATAATGATCAACAGTAGTAAAAATCAAACACTTCCCTTGAGTGATGCATGTAGATGGTTAAACATTTAACAATAAGCTTCCCCTGAAACCCATATGTTAACCATCTTCTTGATTCTTCAAATCTGTAGGCTCCATGTAATGATCACTAATGAAGAAAACTAAGTATAACCAACTTGATGAAGAAGTAAAATAACCCAAACTTGTATCTTATATCTTGCACTATAGATGACATTGAACGTATACCTATGTATAGGGAGACCTCAATCTCTTGACGATAATCAGTGAGCACAATAACGTGACTCCTTTAAGTGTTATGTCAATTCTTTGTCATAATCATTGAAGCACGAACAAGTTACCTCCTACTAAAAAGTATGATAAAACAAGTATCCAAGTAATTCCACTTCACCTTCAAATAAGTGATAAATAATCCTCTTCGTAATCAATTCTTCAATAAAATCTACTTCGAGCTTTTTAAAATCTTTTAAGAACAAAAATCAAACTCCTGTGTATGTGAACAATAACCTGTGTGTGTGTCGTCAAAAAAATCCATAACAAATATCATGCTTGACTTCCCCTCAAATCTGAATATCTTCGTTTAGCGGTACTGTCGAATAAGCAACAGTACTTTGAATGAGAAGTAGTACTTTCATCCAAGAGCAGTACTTTCGTCAAGCAGCAGTACTTTCGTTAAGCAGCAGTACTTTGTGAAAGGGTAACAATACTTTGAAATTTCCAAGCAGTACTTTGAACTTAGAGCAGTACTTTCACATAATAGCTCAGATCGAAGATCCCTTCGGTGGAAAGTTAGATGAGTATATAGAGAACATCCACCGAAAATTTTGTCACGATCCAACGGTTAACGAAAAAGTTATGATCGTTTCAAAACAGTGTTGTAGTAACCATACGATTTTTTTTTAGTTTCAGCAGCAGACTTCGACAGCTTATAACTTTTGATTGAGAGCTCAGATCAACAATCCCTTCAGTGATATTAAAGATAGATATACTAAGAAGCTCCAGTTCGAATTTGAGCCCGATCCAACGGTTCATTAAAAAGTTATACCCTCTTGAAAACTGTGCTGCAGAAAAGTTGCGAATTTTGCAAAAATCGATTTTCTTCATTCTTTTTCGCCAAGAAACCTTGTGAATCCCTAGGTAACGAGCTCCCCAAGCTCGGATACCAATTGAGGAGTTTGTTAGAACTCCTTTAGATCGTTTTGAGCCTTAGGGTTTAACAATAACAATGACAATACGCAGCGGATAAATCAAAACATAATTGTTATTGACACAAGGTTTTATTCACTATCAATAACTAATCTTAGACGTTTATAGGAACACGTCTACTAACTAAACTAATAACCTAGGCGTTTACAAGACTATACGCCTAGGACACATACACACCTTTAAGTCGACTACATATTGGAACACATAATTAAACCTACACCCCATGTCCTCTTTATATACTAGAGGATTAGAGTTTAGAAAATCCTACAAAGGACTAATAAATAAAACTTCTTTTGCAAGCAAGTCCTTCCATCTTTTTGTAGGTTTCCTTCTTGTCGAATTAAGTCCCTCTTGTTTCATTCTTTTTGTCTTATCAAATCAAACGTATAATTCCCAACAAAGTGTTTAAAGGTTTTCGAAAGTTTTTAAAGTTTTTGGTCTCTTTGGTTCGAATTTATGGTGTTTTGATGATATAAGGTTGTTAAAGATCGACAAAAACATGTTCCTTAAGCACTCATAAGCTCAAATCCATTATAGTTTTTACGTTTTAAGGTATTTTTTGGTGTTTTTGGTTAACAACAGTGAGTTTCGGCTTGATGGTGTTCATGAAGCTGAAATGCACGCTTTGAGTACCAAAATTGGTGTGAAGCCTAAATTGGATTGAAGCTGAAATTGGAGCTGAAATAGGAAGAAGCCGGAATAGGTTTTGGAGCCGAAATAGGTAGAAGCCAAAATTAGTTTTGGAGCCGAAATAGGTAGAAGCCAGAATTGGTTTTGGATGAGGCCAAGATACCTAGGAGCCAAGATAATATGGAGTTGAGGTTTGACCAAGGAAGCCAAGGTTTGACCAAGCCGAGATAGTTAGATGTTTTGAAGCCGAGATTGTGACATTTTAGAAGCCAAATTTGACTTTTTGTGACAAAATTTCAAATCATCATAACTTGAGCTACGAGTGTCTGCTGTTGGCCCATAACCTATCCAATCGAACGTTGGAACGATGAGAACGACGAGTAAACCGACTAGAACTTTCGGGCTCCAAGTAGCTCAAGTTTAAGAGTTATTGATGATTTTAAGATTTCTCTCGGTTTACAAACACCAAATCGTTTCACTATTATCACCGCTTATACCTTAACCATAATACCGAAATCCATTATAAACAAACTTTCATCACACATCAATTTCGTGAACGATCCTTATCAAGATTCATCAAATGACAACGGCTAGTGTCGGGTTTTTTTTGTGAATAAAGAGTTTTTTTTTTACGATATTGCTTATTTGGGATTGAAGTGACATTTTATGGGTGTACTTATTTATCTTATAGCTAAGCTGGTTGGATGGTTGTATGTCTCAATATAACTTGTCTGGGCGATTATTTACTGTGCACCTGATAATTTAAGGAGTTACATTATAGTTCTCAGTATAGTAAGTCACAAATTCATTAGTACAAGCATGAAGTCACATAGCTGGGGATACTACTTCATTTTTATGTCTTTTATATTGGGTTGTGTCCATACGTAGTCATTACTAGCTAGTTGGATTATGAAGAGGTTTCTTATATGTTGAAGAGAAGAGATGAGATTGTAAAGAGACTCATAGATCGACATATACTCATAGGGTATTGTACACAACAGCTGTTGCATCAAGATTGATTTTACGGCATGTACAAAACATTATGATGATTTCGATAACTCGCAACCATCAGGAGGGAGAAGTAGTGTACACCAGGATTTAACAGGTCAATAAAGAAGGTCTATTGACATATACATTATTGATTTTTCTGGTAGGTTAGCCAAGTATTATTGTTTCATCTTCCGTTATTTGGTTAATTGATTGAAATGTGCTTAATCTGGAACCGAAGAGGTACCAATAATGTGTACATCATGCTTATTAAACAACTTGGATGCATTCTATGTGAGTTATGGTGATATGTTGCTCCCCCGAACATACAACCATAGTGCTACAATCAACAATATACTTTCTTTGCTGTTTGAAGACTAAAGAGATTTTATGAAGGGTTGTCAGTTTGGGAGGGAACATCTTATAGAAAAAGGCTCACTACTTGGGAGAGAGTAATAACCTAACTAGATCATTACTGCACAAGAAGTTCAGAGCTCCAAGGATCAGAGCCGCCAACGCCAAAGATCGATGCCAAAGTATTCAAAAGAAGGAACTTCAAGGATGATGCATAAGGAGTTCAGAGCTGAAAACGATCAGAGCCGTCAGTGCCAAAGATCAAAGTCGAGACCGTCGGAAGAAAGAACTAAAAGTCATCCTCAATATCTTGATTACAGTAACATCATTAGAGACTGTTGTTCCCATTTCACAATCGTATAAAAAACATTTAAAGCAATAAACCAACTGATTGTGAACAATGACTGAAATAATGTAAGTAAAAACACACTGAATAATTTTCAACTTATATATTCTTTATTAGAAACAAATAAAAAAGAATACATTACACAAGTACTTGCGGAATAGTACATGGGATTGAAATGATAAAGTATGGTATCTCCTCACTAAGCTCAGGCTAAGTCTGGGCACAACTACAAAGGAACCACTGAGCTATCTCAGGGACAGAGTTGTATTTGGAGGAGTGAAAGATGGCTTGTGTGTGCGTTTTACAATTAATCCACAAGCTTGAATCTTTCACTCCAACTCTTATGCTATTTATACAAGTATGGTATTTAACTTTATCCTAGAGGACAAACTGACAGTTTACAGAAGACAAAATACTGATGTATTTTGTCTCTGTTTACATTTGCTATTTGGAGTAATTGACAAGGCTACTTTCTTCAAGTCAGTGATAACACTGAGCCTGGTAGTTAGTGATTCAGGGAAAGTTGACTTTGGCTGATAAGGACTTCGTCTTATCTGTTTCAAACTTATCCCGCCTTGTCCCGCTCATTCTTCAGTCTTCTTAGCCTTCAGTATTTAACATCAGTTTGTCTTCAGTGTGAGTAGTTGATGAGGAGTTCAGGGATTCAGTGAGTTATTGTCATCACTCACTGAATCCACCATCTTCTTCTTGACTCAGTTTTCACCCGATAAGTTCTGCCTTACTGAGTGGAGAGACTTCTTCATTGCCTCGTACTGAGTATCCCGAAGATAGCTCATTGAGTGACTATGCGCTCAGTGACTTGTTAGTGTTTAAGGGACTAAACACTTAGGGTATTTTCTATTCAAATCCTAGACTTAAGAGGTTTGGGTATTCACTGAACCCAACATTCTCCCCCTATTTGGATATATACAAATAGCCTAAGTGTTTGATCAGTGTAAGTGAGCAAATGGCTTCTTCTTACACTGAATGTACTAATGAACAAAATAAGGAACACTGAATATTTTAACAAAACATACATCATTTATTGATCATATTACATAGTCCCTATCACTAGTACACAAGATAAAACATATGATGTCACTCAAGATGGATTCCCAGTGCTTCTAGCTTGACTTTATTCGTGAGGAGTGTTACTTTGTCAGGGTGATCTCTTATCTTGGCATTCAGGTCAGTGCAGAACCTAATGTTTTCTGGAGTTTGGATTTGAGAGGCCACTGGTAGGTAGCTTGCCATTGTAGCCACCCCTGCAAGATCAATGTCACTCCATCTTTGGAATGCTGGGTTCCCATAGACATCAATAAAGAAAAGTACTCTTTCAGGCTTTTCTATACAAAGACAGTTCACAAACTTCACACCTTCAGGTAGCTCCCTGTTGCAGTCCAGGCCAGGTACCTTGATTTTAGGTCCAGATTCAACCCTTTTCCTCTTACCATGGGTTGGCTGAGACTGAGATCCTTGATCTGCAGTTAGAGCTGGTTGAATCCCAAGTTGTGCTGGTGCTTCCCTCAGTCTTTCATAATGTTTGCTGAGGGATTTCATCAGCTCCTTGACCACTGCATTCTGCTTCTTTGCTATGATAGGACCAAGCTCATCGAGTTCAGTGATCCCAAAGTTAGTGAACTTCATGGAATCATGACCTCAAAATGCCTTTTATCATCCCCCCTGTAGACATTCATTGCCAGTGGTTTGGACTTGGGGATGATTTTCACATCAGTGATCTTCTCAGGTAGCCTTCTGCTAGTCATGGACCAATTGTAGTGGTCAATCCTTTCCTGCCTGATGGCTGCAGCCTTCCTGTTCTTTTCAACTAGTTTCTTTCTCATGGTAGCCATTTGAGCAGTCTGAGCATCTTTGAACTTTTTGCCTGCCTGTCCCTTATCAAGCTTCTTGGGATCAATTCCAACCTTTGAAGCTTCATCAGCCACTACTTGTACCAGTGCTTCTTTGCTTTTCATTTCTTCCTCAGCCAGTTTCTTTTGCTTGTCTTCCTTTTCAAGGTAAGCAGTTAGCTGTGCTGGAGTGAGCAAGTACTTTGTGTTGACGATGACATAGGGAATCTTCTCAGGCTCTGATGTGGTCATTATGGCTTTTCCTTTGTCCTGAGCAGATGAAGAGGATGCTACCAGTGGAGGTGTTGTTGTGATGATTGGTGTTGTTGTTGCTAATGTCATTGTCACTGTGGTTGTTGCTGTTGTTGATGACGGTGGGACTGATGAGAGTGGTGTTGCTGATATTGGTTGAGCTGGCTCCCCCTCAGTGTGAGAAGGAGTCTTTTCAGTGGCTCTCTCTCCCTCAACTGTTGCCGCAACATCAGTGAGAGCAAGAGTTGCATGGGATACTGAGGGAGTAGGAGCTGCTTGACCTTTAAAGGCTTGATATATCTCCGAGACCAAGGTCTTGATATCAGTTGTATCCTGTTGAATACTGGTGACCTTTTCAGCAAGAGTGACCTGAGATAATTCCAGTGCGGTCATTCTAGGCCCAAGATTCCAAGCCATAGAAGATTATGCCTTAGCCAGATTAGTAACATTAGCATCTAGTGAACCCAGTGTGGATTGAAGAGACTGAATTGAAGAATGAAGACCTGAACATTTGTAGAGTTAAGCATGTTGATCAGTTCAGTGAGACTGGAGGAATTCTTCTTGTAAACCTTAGTAGCCTCCAGCAATTTGGAGTTAAGTGCTGGGTCTTCTTTAACTGAATCCCTGATGTAATCTAGTTTGGTGTGAGACTCCTGAAAGTACTTGAGAAATTTAACCAGGTTTTCATCCTGTCTGTGTAGATGTTGATACATTAGCTCCCTGTGCTCGTCAATGTTGTTATTGGCAGTGAGCACTTCATCTTTCAGGTCTGCATAGCTGGCAGCTGCTTCAACATGCTGATCCCATAGAGTATCAGTAACACCATAATATAACTTCCTGGAAGCCTTGGGGATCCACATAACCAGCTGTCTTTCAGTCAGTGGAAGAATGTTGTCATACTTTCTGAATTCCTCAGGACAGGATGAAGAAGAGGAGTCAGAGTCATTATCATCAGGCTGAGCAGGTGACTCTTCAGTCTCTTGTGGATCAGGCTGGTGCTCTTGTTCTTGTGTTTGAACATCAACGTCCATTTGTACTCCTGCTGAAAGTATTTCTTCTTCACTGTCAGCAAGCTCCTCATCAGAGAACAAAACATCAGTGACCTCAGCAATAGTTAACAAACCAGTGGTGGTGATGGGTTCCATATCAGCGGGTGGTATTTGTCCCCCTGAGTCTTTGTCCCCCTGTGACCCCTCAGACACTAATGGGTGTTTCCCAGTGCCTTTGCCGGAGTCAGGATTGGTGGTGAGTTCCGTATCGGCGGGTTGTTTCTTTCCCTCTAAGTCTTTGTCCCTCTGTGCTCTTTCAAGCACTGGTGGGTATTTCCCAGTGCCATCCTTACAAGAGTGGCAGTGATATCCCTATCAACGGGTTGTAATTTTCCCTTTGAGTCTTTGGGAATAGTGGTGCCCTCAGACAAAAGCGTGGATTTGCGAATGTCCTCCCCGAGTTGTGTGGAAGGCGCTCCCCTACCAGTAGGTTGTATGTTTCCCTCTGGATCTTGGGGAGTAGTAGTTGGGACCAAGGGCACTGACTGTGATGTATCAGTGTCCTTCGTTGTCTCTGGGGTGGATGTTGCTTGGTCTCCTTTGGGTGGCAGATCAGTCTTGGGCTTTCTTTGCCTTTTAGGCTGTGTTCCTGAAGCCTCAGGGCCCTGGCACTTGGGTTTGGTTTTAGTCCCAGTCTGAGACTTCTCCCTTCTCTTTTTGGGAGCAGGGTTTGGAGACACTAAGTCCCTCTGGTTGTTTACAGTAACCATATGGGCCGTCAATTCGATTTCAGTGACTTGGGATGGGTCTTTTTGAAAATTTGATTGACTCAGGATGCCAAGTAAAGCACAATATTTGTATTCCTAAGGATAATTGTAACCCAGTAACACTTGTAAAGTGCATGAGACAAACCTAGGGTATGAAACATATTTCGTCCTAGTTTTGCTCAGTAGCTTGGTCACGAGATCACTGTAAATGATCTCCCCAATGTCGACAGCAGTCCCTGTCATCAAGAAATATGCCATCATCAACTGAATAGAGTTAACTTGTTCAGTTGATGAATGGTTTCTGCCGAGAACCTGAATCACAAATGGGAACAGGATCTTCCAAGACGCGGGAAAAGAGTTCTTGGTGACAGGGGTTCTGTCCAAAAACTTTGGATCTAAAACAATTCGTTTTAACTCATCCTTAACTGTAGAAGGGTCAGGATGAGCAACATAGTTACCAGGATTATAGTCAAGCCCTGTTGATGTACAAAACGTTTTATAGTCCAGGGTGACTGACTTTTCCCCGTTAAAAAGTGTGAACTTGATGAGATACTCCCTGAGTGGTCTAAGGTCTGTCTCATCAGTTGAGGGTGTCGGGTCATAGGCCACAGCTGTTGCCCAAAACTCCCTGAGGAGGTTTTGGTACAGTATAGAAGGGGACTGAGTAAAGGCCTGTTTTAGTGGGCAGTTGAGTAAAAATTTCACGATTCCCTTATAGGCTGGGACATCAGGTGGGTATTCAAAATTTCCTATAACATTATTAGTTTTGAATTCAACATTTTCAAGACCGCCTACCCACTGAGGTGCAAACTGAAGAGACTATGTTCTTGCCATTTCCATTCAGAAAAATTTTAGGGTTTTGAAAAAAAAAATTCTTGACAAGAACAATCAAAGGGGTTTGAGTCTCTTTGAGTTTTGTGATGAAAAACCTTTTGCAAATTGTTTACAAAGAAGATTTTACTGAAAAATTGGTTGAGGATTTAAAGAATACACAAAGTTTTCTGGGTTTGAGAAATAATTTTGACAGAGTTTTGATGCAGAAATAATTTGTGTGTGTTTTAATGTTTTGAGAGGGGTATTTATAGTGTGGTGAGAAGGGTATATTTTGCACTTATGAAGATTTGTAAAGTTGGTTTTTGAAAACGTTTTATTTACCTCATTTAATGCGACCACTCCACTACCCGCAGTAATTTCCCGGTTTTCAAGGGAACAGTTGCAGTGCACAGTAAAAGTGCATTTTGCAGGATTAAAATATCCTTAGGATATTAGTTGTGAGAGGAGGCATTTAATGCCAAGTGGGATGAGGTAAGGTTTGAGGGACCCTTGACATGAGTGACAGAAGGACATAGAGACATATATTCCTATATTAAATTGGTATTTTTACCAACCTAGGATATTTAAGTAACTGAAATACTTGTTGCATTTAGTTACTCATTCAGTGCTCAATGTCAACTGTCAGGGTCCCTGAATGAGTCTTACTCATTTAGTGAGAAGGTTGTTTTTGGGTTTTGTTCAGGGAGCATGGACCATTTTAGAGAGAACTTTACTGAGATTGGGATTGATTTTCAGGTTGCTGACTTTCAATGTCAAGCATTCCCAATTCAGCTTTCAGTCTCCTGAAGGTAGGTTCATCCAAGGGTTTGGTAAAGATATCAGCTAGTCGATATTTAGTGGGGATGAAGTGGAGTTCTATGTCTCCTTTCATGATATGGTCCCTGATGAAATGATATCTGATATCAATGTGTTTGGTTCTTTGGTGGAGGACAGGGTTGTTGGAGATTGCAATAGCACTGGTGTTGTCACAAAAGATGGGTACCATTTTGTAATGGATGTCATAGTCACTGACTTGACTTTTCATCCATAGCACATTGGCACAACATCCTGCAGCAGCCTCATATTCAGCTTCAGCTGAAGACATAGCCACTGATTGTTGCTTTTTAGCACTCCAACAAACCAATTTTCCTTCAAGAAATTGACAGGACCCTGAGGTACTTTTCCTGTCCATGTTGCAGCCTGCGTAATCAGAGTCAGAATACCCTTTGAGGTCAAACCCAGAAAATTTTGGATAGTAAAGTCCAAGCCTTGGAGTTCCCTTTAGGTATCTGAGGATTCTTTTGGCTGCAGTGAGATGGGATTCTTTAGGATTGGACTGATATCTAGCTATTAGACATACTGAGAATTGTATGTCAGGTATGGAAGCAGTTGGATACATCAGTGATCCTACAATTCCCCTGAAATGAGTTTGATTGACTGATTTGCCAGTGACATCAGGTCCAAGGTTGTTAGGAAGGACCATTGGTGTCTTCACTGAAGCATAGTCAAAGATCTCATATTTCTTCAAGAGGTTTCTGGTATACTTCTCTTGACTAATGGAGATTCCTTTGTCAGTTTGCCTGATTTGTAGTCCAAGGAAGTAAGTGAGTTCACCCATCATGCTCATTTCAAATTTCTTTGTCATCAGCTTTTCAAACTGTTTGCAAAGAGTATAATTTGTTGAGCCAAAGAAGATGTCATCAACATACACTTGGACCAGTATTACATCTTGTTTTGTCCTATAGATAAACAGTGTGTTGTCTATCTTTCCTCTGACAAACTTGTTTTGAATCAGGAAGGCTGAGAGAGTTTCATACCATGCTCTGGGAGCTTGTTTCAGTCCATAAAGGGTTTTGTCAAGCTTGCTGACATAGTCAGGATATTCACTACTATCAAAGCTAGAAGGTTGCTGAACATAAACATCTTCCTTGAGTTCACCATTCAGGAATGCACTTTTCACATCCATTTGGTAAACTTTGAAGTTCATGTAAGTTGCAAATGCAAGGAAGATCCTGATGGCTTCCATTCTTGCAACAGAAGAAAATGTCTCATCATAGTCAATGCCTTCTTATTGACTGTAACCTTTGGCTACAAGTTTGACTTTGTTTTTAGTGACAGTGCCGTTTTCATCAGTCTTGTTTCTGAAAACCCACTTCATTCCTATGACAATGACATCCTAAGGAAATTTGACCAAGGTCATGACCTTGTTTTTATCAAACTGTTGAAGTTCCTCTTGCATGGCCTAAACCCAGCTAGGATGTTTTAGAGCTTCAGTGACACTTTTGGGTTCTATTTTTGATAGAAAATCAGCATATAGACATTCATTGGCTGAAGCTGCTGTTAACTTAGCAGCCATGCTTCTAGTGAGCATGCCTTCAGTGGGTTCACCAATGATGTTTACGAGCTCAATGTTTTGAGATCTTGTCAACTTACTTTGTGGTCTAGGATCTGAGCTTGAAGAGGTCACAGGAAACTCATGAGTGAGTTCAGGTGTAGGAGTCACAGACTCATCTGTTGAGCTGCTTTTTTCAGGTTGGGGTTCTTGAATCACAAGTTCTTGAACATTAGGTTCAGTGTTACCTATCCCAGAAGGGATTGATTGGTTATCAATGAATTCACTGATTTTTGGTTGAGGAAGGTTGTGGGGTAAGACATAGTATGAGATGTCAGCATCAGCTTGATATGAGGAATTGATTTCAGTGTTGAACTCATCAGGAGGATATCTTGTTGAGTCATCAATTCCTATTTCCTCCACTGAGGTATTGGTGAATCTGATGCTTTCTGCACTTTCATCAAAGGTGACATGAAAGGTATCCTCAACTTGTTGTCTTCTGGTGTTAAACACCCTGAAGGCTTTAGAAATCAGTGAGTAACCTAGAAAATACCCATCATCAGCTTTTGCATCAAATTTCCCTAAGTGATCCTTGTGATTGTGAATGAACAAAGGACACCCAAACACATGAAAGTAGTTGATATCAGGAAGTCTTCCTTTGAAGATCTCACATGGGGTTTTGTTATGCCTTTTGACAATGATTGACCTGTTTTGAGTGTAACAAGCTATTTTGATTGCTTCAGTCCAGAAGTGCTTTGAGAGTGCTGAGCCATTTAACATAGTTCTGGCAGCCTCAATGAGAGTCCTGTTTTTCCTTTCAGCTACCCCATTTTGTTCAGGGGTGTAAGAAGATGAAAATTTTTAGGAAATTCCCTTTTCATCACAGAAATTCTCAAGCTCTTGATTTCTGAACTCAGTACCATTGTCAGTTCTGATTTGTTTTATAGTAATGTCATTCTGATTTTCAATCATCCTGATGAATGATATTATGGTTTCAGCTGCCTGACTCTTTTTGGAAAGAAATTATACCCAAGTGTATTTTGAAAACTCATCAACAATGACAAGTGTATACTTCTCATGCTGGATTGATCTTGGACTGACAGGTCCAAAGAGATCTATGTGCAGAAGGTGAAGGCAGCTTTTGATAGAGAAATTTTGTTTTTTTTTGAATGATGCTCTATGATGTTTTCCTTTTTCACAGGCTGAGCATGGTTTGTCTTTTGCAAAAACCAGTGATGGTAAGCCAAGGACTTTATTTTGTTTTGCCAAGTTGTTGATTTTTTTGAAATTTAAGTGAGAGAGTCTCTTGTGCCACAGCAGTTGACAGTTTCAGTGGCTTTGGCAAAGAGACAAGTTCCATCTTGAGAGAGTGTTGACATGTCTAAGACATAAACATCATCTCTCCTAGGAGCTATCAAAACAACTTCTTTGGTGGCATTGAAAATGGTGCCTTGTTTGTCATTGAATTGGACAATGTACTTTGCATCACATAATTGACTAACACTGATAAGATTGTATTTTAGACCATTGACATAAGCTATTCTAGAGAAAACTATTCCATTGCCTTATACTGAACCATAACCTTCAGTGGGACATGATGAGTTATCACCAAATACTACCTTGGGTCCTGGTTCCTTTACATACTTGATAACATCAAATAGTCCTGATTATAAAGTGTCAATTTCCTCCGTTAATGCTCGTTATTTATATCATTTATATGGATTTACGCTTGTTTTCCATTGTTTTACACTTTCAGGTAAATTGCGAGCATTGGAGCTAAAGAGACGCGGAAATGGAAACATTACTAAAGATTTATCACAGTATGCTTATTTTGAAGAAGTTATGGCGTAACTCGTCTCTCACATTACGCCGTAACTATTGCGTGACCCTGAAGTCCAACTCATCAAGAGGTTACGGCGTAACTCCTTCCTAATATTACGACGTAACTCCATTAGGTCAAAAGAGGTTCCACGCCGCTGATACTTACGCCGTAACTACTGCATCATTTACGACGTAACTTGGTTTATTGAAGACTACGGCGTAACCACTTACTAGGTTACGCCGTAACTAGTAGATCTAGTGCATTTACGGAGGTTACGGCGTAACTCATATTTTGGTTACACCGTAACTCAGACCTGGCCTATAAATACCCCACGAATTCCAGCATTTCTATTCATTCCATTCCACACACAATACTCTGAGAACATGGGAAAAAGCTCTAGGGAGGTCTAGGGAAGCATACAGAGCTGTTTCCAAGGGAGAAGTCACACCATTACGATAAACTTTAGCGTTTATTATTTCTTTTACTTTCAATTCATATATTTCGTACCTTTGAATATTGAATTGATGTGCATGATTAATATGAGCGGCTAAGCACCCTTTGGTGCTAGCCTAGTTATGATTCCTTAATTGTTTTGTTTACGTTTACCTTTACTTCCGTACAATTATTTCTAAGTGTATGCATCCATAGTTCTTTGGTAGTCACCCCTGGTTCGGTAGTTTTGAATGGCGGTAGAGGCCAATTGCCTAGGAGATATGACCAACTGACCCTAGGTGAGCGGACTGAGACGGGAAGGGTAAGATATGACCAATTGACGACCCTTTCTACTTGTGCGATTTGACCAACTGATCACCTATTGTTTGGATGAACTTAAGAATTGGGGGTGTAGTGTCTAAGTTCCTAACGGCCGGGCACTCACTATTTAGAATCTAGCATGTAGCGGTACTTAATGACTTGGCTTAGGGGACCAGGAACAACAGGACTTATGACGGTGTGCCTGATTTCTCCTGTGGTGGCATCTTTGCTGATAGGTTAGGGCGAATTGACCAAATGCTGTCCTCTCGAATTTGACCCCACCTGAAGTAATTGGAAGTAAGTAGACGTAGACATAACTAGTTAGGAGGATTGACTAGGTTAGCACCACTATTCCTTTATTGATTTCCTTTCTACCATTTAATTGCTTTTATATTCTGCATTCGTAGTTTAATTAATTAAAACCACATAAAACCATTTATATTCTGTGACTATTAGACTTAGTAATTATCCGACACACATAGCTCTTGGGACGACCTCGGCTTTACCATTTACTACACTACACACGACCGGGTACACTGTCCGTTAGTGCATTAGGGTAGACCATAGGTATAGCGAGACACTATAAATATTAAGACATGGTCAGTAAAACCTGCATCAAGTTTTTCTATCGTTGCCCTACTCATGATTTAAACAAACATCAGATCGTATACGTTTTCTATCGGGGGATTAATGCGCAAACTCGAGAACTCCTTGATTCACCAAGACCCATTCCTAGCATGACTCCTGATCAGGCATTGGAATGTATTCAGCGGATTTCTGAACATTGCTACAAGTGGCACATGGATACTGGATATGGCCCAAGAGATAACTTCGATCATAAAGTAATGAAGACTATAACAAAACAAGAATACAATTACGGTGAAATTTTCGAAAAACGGAGGTTGGAAAGAGAAGCTGAAGCATGTAGGATTGAAAAAGTTAATAGTGTATTTGAGACCGATTCCGGAAGCAATATTGAAAAAAAAATTCTCGACCACATAAAGGAATCAAGAGAGCACGACGATAGGATTGAAAAGATGATGATTGCATTCGTGGATAATACAGTCTCATCTATAAAAATTCACGATGATAGGATAAAAAGATTAGAGGAAAGTGTCAGTTCATGTTCAGAAGTAATTTCTGATTACCTAGCAGCTCGGGAGGAAGAAGTTGTCCACACTGTAGAAACTATCCTCGAAGAACCCTTGACCTTTTCAGAGAAGGTTAAGCGATGGATCAACATGGAGAAGCAATCACTTTTGGACCAAACTCTGCTGGTGAACCCTCCCAATGATTCTACGCAGGAATTAAGTAGTGATGAGACTATTCGCCTCAATGAAAGATGCTCAGCGGTTTTGAGGAACGAGTTACCACAAAAGGAAAAAGATCCAGGATGTTTTACTCTCCCTTGCTATATCGGGAGCCTGAACTTGTGTAACGCCCTGGCTGATCTTGGAGCTAGTATTAGTATAATGCCTCGTTCGATGTTTTTGCGTATGAGAATTGGCAACTTAAAACCGGCCAAGATGAAAATTGAAATGGCCGATCGATCCATGCAATCGCCATTAGGAATTGTTGAAAATGTATTAGTGAAGATAAAGAGATTCCTTTTTCCAGTTCATTTTGTGATTCTTGATATCCCGGAAGACAACAGGATACCTGTTATTTTAGGAAGACCCATGCTTGCTACCGCTCACACTAAAGTAGTTGTCTTTGCCGGTAAAATGACTCTGGAGGCTAATGGAGAGGTCGCCACATTCGGACCTAATGAACATTTGTCCACCCCAGAAAAGGTGTGTGCTATTGACCAAGTTGGGGATTTTGGTGAAGCCCTTGAAAAGTTTCTTAGCGACCCTCCGGATCCTGGAGAGATTGACTCAGGGAAATATTTTGATGTTTTCGTGAATTTTGAGGAAGAAGATAACGGAGGATTAAGTGCTAAAGACCTCTGTAGTGATTTCGAGATGACCCATTGGCAAGACAACTCTGAAAAAGCCTTCTTGCAATCAAACCAACCGCAGTTTTATGAGATGGGGGCACGAATCCATCATAGGAATCCCTATTATATGAAGATCTCATGCAAAATTGGATTCATTGACTTTCACCCTTTTATCGACACAGATTCACCAGTCAATATTATCTCTAAGGAATGCTACAAGCAGGTTATGGAAAAGGAGCTTGATTACAAAGGAAACAACTTCCTCGGGATAGCAACTAACATACGAGTTTTTGTAGGAACACACTCGTTTCTAGTCGACTTTGTGGTTTTGGAAGATGTTAGCGAATTCGTGGCAGATGGGATGACTGGGATAATTTTTGGAAAACCCTTTAAAGAAATATCTGGGCTTGATAAAAACGTGAAGGAAGGACTGGTTTGGCTAAAAATTGGCGATGATAAAACTATTTTCAAAATGCCAAGGACTGTCAAAAACTTTAAAAATTGGACTAAAAAACAGTTGAGTTATGCTAGACCCCTGTTTGGTATTAGTGAAGAAGATAAAGCCAAAGGTTTTGATCACCCCTACCAAAAGATCAAAATTTTTTACTTAGGGTGTTTAGAACTTGGAGATGGATACAAACGGGATGAGAATTTGATCAACTGGCTTCAACATGGAGATCGCCCAGTAACAGACAAAGACTGGTAGCCCACGGCTTTGAGTCTAACTTAAAGACTCGTTAATAAAGAAGAGTGCTCTTTCGGGTGACAACCCGATTTATCCCTTTCTTTTGTTTTTATTTCTTTTCTGTTGGGTTTTGTGTTTTCTAACAGTTTTTGCAGGAGACAATGAAGTAATTACTGCTGCAGTTGCTGATCTGAACAGAGTTACGGCGTAACTCATCTTGGTGATTACGCCGTAACCAACATTTTAGCAGCAGAATTCTTGACGCATTACCAACTACGGTAATACCATCTCGGTGGTTACGCCGTAACCATTCGCTTCTCAGCTCATTCCAGGTTTTGCAAGTTACGGCGTAACTCTCTTATTGGAGTTACGACGTAACTCTCCTATGCTTTAATTCTTTCATTTTAAAACACAGTAACCTTGTATTAGTTTTTAAATGAACTTTGTGGGTGTGTTCCCTGTAAACCCTCACGAGACTTCACTCGTCCACTTGGGACACCAAGTGGTTTAAAAGGCTTGTTGCATTCGCTAAATGAAACCGTGATTCCTACGAAAGTGAGTTAGGTTTATTTTTCATTTTTATTTATTTTTTCTTTTTAGTATTATGCTTGTCGATATTGTGATTTCAGGGATTAAAGTTTGCTCATGACGCTTTAACGAAGGCACGATCCTTTTTCGTGAGCCTTCTTCTTTTTGGAGCAAAATTTAGGGAAGTTCTCGCTCTAATTCTACCTTTCTCTTCACCTTTATTTTAATGCCTAGTACAAAAGGGACTTTGTACAATTCAAGTGGGGGGACGGGAGTAGAATTATATCTTGAACTTTATTTCGCCCTCAGTTTTCTAGTTTATTTTGAAAAATTATGCCATTTTTAAAATTTTGACATGTTTTTCCGAACCTAACTTGATTAGACCTTAGCCGAGCACATACAACCCTTGATATTACATGGTGAGATTAGCCTTATCCGTTTCCTATATTTTACCCAAATCCACCAAATTATGAGTGTGCCGGTAGCTTGTAAACTTTAGAACTTGGCCTTTGCATCATTTCGAGACCATAGACGAGGTATGTTGAGTTAGCTCGATGTATTTGGACTTTTCAGTTTTAGAAGGCAGTATTATAGGATTATCACCCAAACAGCCTACCATTGTGAGTCTATCGATTAGTCACCTCGACTTCTCGACCCCCATATGAAACCCTTTTGTTTCACTCCCCTTTAGTGCAAGATACCCCTTGTAACACCCCAACCCGACAAGGGTAAAGATATCACAAATACGGTTTTATATCAGAACCTTAAGTACTATACAATAGCGGAAGCCTTTACAAAACTTACAAAAGAAAAAAATAAATAACTTAATAATCAAAATAAATCTAAGATCCCTATTTTCAAACCTTGCTCTCAGCTCTACTCTCAACCCAGATCAGCTATCCCATAAGCTCATCTTGAATGCTTAACACCTGCCGCAGGAAAAGAAAATGCGGCTGAGCTTACAAAGCCCAGTGAACAGATATAACAATACCAAAAGTTCAAATAGAAAAAGATCAAATAACGAAATCAAAACGAAAAGTGAATGACGAATCATTGAGGATTCTGCGGAAGCACAAATATACAGAAATCCGAAAGAAACAAATGACGGATAAGAACAACGCATAGTACATTAATAACACAAACACAAACACATTAAGAAAATAGAGTACATATAAGCCAAGCGAAAAGTCTAAAGACTAACGGAAACAATTTCTAGAAAGTAAACATGGCATTCATACAAGTCAATTAATCTACATTTACCACACTTAATCCAATATTGTAGCAGCGGAAATAGCAGTCAAATCATGGCAGTCACACATGCAAATAGAAAACATAGTAGGAAAACTATAACTAATAAGCAAAAGACATAGCATAGCAATTAACATATTATCAAAACAGATATCATAATTAAAACATTTCCCAAACCAAAAATTAATATAAACAGAGGCTAAACATGGCAGATCAAACATAAGAAGATAGATACCCTAACGGATAGGCAAAGTTCACCAGATTAACTGAACAATCATACTTACTAAACTTTCAGGATACTCACTTTCACACTAGCACATTCATCTCACAGATCAATGAATTCACATAACGATAAACTAACATAACATCGGATGACGACATACGAATCATATTTAAACATATTAATCATATCCTAGCATAGTAGACGGTAGTCACTTAAACATACAAAAGCATAACCACATATAATAACATATAATAAGCCTAGCACATAATTATAAACACTTGAACATACCAAATCAAAATCAGAATACTTAATATAGAAATAACAGATAAAGATTTAGTTAACTACCACGAGCTCAGAACATATCATATCAGAAATATCTTTCTTATTCAGAAGGTAACCTCATAAACTAATTGGAGTAGCTAGCTCCCAGAATTTTTGTGAAGACGCGTATTGCACACGACATCATTCACCAGAAAACATATCAAATAACAGATCAGATCTAGGATGCATCCATACGCCCCACAGACAGATATTGGCCATAACATATAATTGAGCTCATAACAGATAACAGATAAGGGACGTGGCAGAACATCACTCTACTGCCCTAGAGTCATGTCGAGAGGTGCATCACGACACGGACATGGAACACCCATGACTAGTGAAATATTTGGCTCGGGTGTCAAACTAACTTAGGTCAAGCAGATTGTCATAAATGACACAGATCATAATCAAACACAAAGTTCAATAGATAACATATCAGATAATTCATATCATAAGGTTCATGTTCAAAAGTTCAGAAGTCAGAAGTTAATGTCGTAGTCACATATCATACTTTCATAATCAGACTTTCATAACCAAATGTTCACAATTCAGAAGTTCATAATCAAATATAGCAAGGTTCAACAAATGTGCATATCAAAGTCTTTCTAATATAACGTTCAAGTCAGATATTGCATGATTCAATAAAACAGGTGTTTCAAACAAGCAACAGATCAAACAATCAGAAATTGTTCATAGCAATGGCATAGGAAACCCTAATAATTGAAATAGAAAAGCTAACGAAAGAAAACGTCATAAGGGACCTTCTTGAAAAGGTCAGAATATCTGTACCTTAAAGAAAATGAGAGAAAAGCAAATGAATGAGTGAATCACGAAGATATAACGTCGTGTCTCCTTCAACGAATCTACACGGATTATGATTTATTTAATACTTGTTAGCATCATTAAGTTATAACGGATTTATCGCATTCACACTCTTAGAGTTGTAAGTATATTCTTATTCTTAGTGACGGGCGGAATTACGACATTTTAGAGTCTTAATCATTAATTAGCCAAACTTTTGTGTTACAAATGATAAATGGTAAAATTAAGGGTTTAATATGATAAATATCTTATTTGAGGCTTATATGATCATCTTTCAAAGTATAGGGTTTATAAATGTCAAGAACGGATTTTAGGACTTTCTTTCAAAATAGTTTACACAAGCCTTCATAACTTACATGATTAACCAAGACTCACACGTAACATTGTTCGAACACCACCTTAATGAGACCATGCATGCAATACTTTAGTTCATGATATTTGACTCCTTGCATAAAATCATATCTCACGCATGTTTACAACACCCTTAATACTAGCTCGTTATACGTTAAATCAACAGTTATTAATGACCTCAAAACTTACTATTTTCACATGAAATAACGAATCAACACACCTAGCTTCTTAACCCTAATCGACCCTAATTATGACCTAGGGTTTTTCCCAAACTTTTAGTATCATATTAACGAGTGCTAAATTGACTCACGTGCTACGGATTTTAATGACCCATCTCTTGGCCCGGAACTTGTGAAAAACCGAACAGAAAAAGAATCAAACTCATGCATGCATTTACCCAAACCACCACACCATGTCAACTCATTTACATTAGGTTAACGAGACCCAACTTGACCCTTTTCCCTTGCTTCGACCCAACACCAAACACAATGGAAAAATCACAGCTTATAATCATGTTGTTTCTGACTTACACACCATTCGACACACAAACACTTAACCATTTACTCAAGTCGACCTAATGCTAACCTACATTCCAACTCGACATCATCAAGGCTGTTTCGACAAGGTTTTCGACAAGGGCAGCTCATGCACGCACATCGACACTTAACCAAATCACAACAGTAATTACATGTGAGGTGTATTGTTTCAACACGTAACTTATTAACACGACTAACTAGTCCCATGCTCAAATTTATTTACGATTAAGTTACATGTTCATGATTATTTGCGGTTCATGTTACATGTTCGATACTTGTTTATGAGTTTTCTGAATTCGCATGAAATCAACAAATACATATACATATGGGATATGGTCACAGATTTACATAAGACTCTAACGCATGATTTATTATCTTGTCTTGCAGGTTCACGTGTTTATAAGTTGTATGTAGAAAAGGTTGAGACGAAGAAAGTCGATTACCTTAGTAGCTGCTCGGAACAAAGATCACACAGAAACACCAAAAAGAGCAGCAACCGAATGGAAAGAAAAGAAAACCAGAAATCTTTGTGCCGTGACCTTTTTGAGACTAGGGTTTTCATATGGAGATATTGTGATGTATATATACATGTCGACCCATGTGGGTTTTATGGTAATCGGTTCAAAAGAAACAACAACCCACCCATGGGCTTATGGTGTAATCGGTTCACAAAGAAAAGAGAGCATGGGCCGAAAACTTGGGTTTGGCCGAAACATTGCATAAGTGGTTTAATATTTTCTTCGTGCTAGTCGACTCATTAAATTTTAATAATCGTGGCTTTTATTTTATCGTAACAAATGTTGATTATCTATTTGGCACGTTAGGTCTTATGCTTATTTATAAGTTAGGTTTTAATCTCATTTAATGAACGTTACGTATTTTACGTATTTTAGGATTTTGACTATTTTAAGGGTAAAATAGTCTTTTAACATTTTTCGTATTTTTAGGGTTTTACAACTCTTCCTCTCTAAAAGAAAGTTTTCGTCCTCGAAAACGAACCAGACGGAATAGAACAGAAAACAAATCAGATTTCAGAACTTCAAGAAATATAGCGAATGATAAACTTATCTCGGAACAAACGGATTTCTTATCAGAATATTCAAACTCATACTTTTCGGAAATCAAACCAATAATCAAATACTTATAACAGATATTCATATACTTATCAAAGTAAGGGCAGAAAATAGATGAGATGCAGAAAATCAAACGACAGTCTCTAACTTATTAAGATGTCTAAGGATGAGAACAAACACATACACAGACAGAACAAATCCTAATGGTCTTATTAATCGTAGATAATCGAACTAAAAAGGATTTAATACTCCTCAAACACTTCCTGAAGTATCCTATGAACACAATAAGGGTACGTCATATGATGTAAGTATTATCACGTTGATCAGGCGTCATAATACCAACATCACATGAGTATACCATCAGGATGGTCATACTTTATTTCAAGCTGTGATTAAGCAACATCATCAATAGAATCGAATAGGGAACGAAACTTATTAGAACTAACGGAAACTTAACGAATCTATCAGAAAAGAAACAACAAACAGCAACTATACTTTCAAAATTTTGCTTTATTCCTACTAATCAAACAAATTGCAGAATTGTCATGAGATGAAACTTCCAAATCAAACTTAATAATCAAAGATTCAATCATCTAAATGAAAAACAAAAGGACCTAAACTCAAAATCCAATGTCAGAAACTTCTAATAAAGAGGACAACTAATCATGAGCGTGAATTTCTATTCTTGTATCGGATTAAACCTACTAGTAGCCGTAGACTCTAAATCCGAGTCCACCTCGTATTCTTCCTCATGTTCTCCTTCTTCCTCTTCTTCCTCACTTATCCATCCGTTCCTATTTCCTTCTCGCTGCGGTAATAGGCGACTAGCAAAGTCACTTCTCCGATTCCTGTTTTTCCTTTCGGCTACCCTATTTCCTTCTCGCTGAGAGTCCTGTTTTTCCTTTCAGCTACCCTATTTTGTTCAGGGGTGTAAGGAGATGAAATTTTTTAGGAAATTCCCTTTTCATCACAGAAATTCTCAAGCTCTTGATTTCTGAACTCAGTACCATTGTCAGTTCTGATTTGTTTTATAGTAATGTCATTCTGATTTTCAATCATCCTGATGAATGATATTATGGTTTCAGCTGCCTGACTCTTTTTGGAAAGAAAGTATACCCCAAGTGTATCTTGAAAACTCATCAACAATGACAAGTGTATACTTCTCATGCTGGATTGATCTTGGACTGACAGGTCCAAAGAGATCCATGTGCAGAAGGTGAAGGCAGCTTTTGATAAAATTTTGTTTTTTTTTGAATGATGCTCTATGATGTTTTCCTTTTTCACAGGCTGAGCATGGTTTGTCTTTTGCAAAAACCAGTGATGGTAAGCCAAGGACTTTATTTTGTTTTGCCAAGTTGTTGATGTTTTTTAAATTTAAGTGAGAGAGTCTCTTGTGCCACAGCAGTTGACAGTTTCAGTGGCTTTGGCAAAGAGACAAGTTCCATCTTGAGAGAGTGTTGACATGTCTAAGACATAAACATCATCTCTCCTAGGAGGTATCAAAACAACTTCTTTGGTGGCATTGAAAATGGTGCCTTGTTTGTCATTGAATTGCACAATGTACTTAGCATCACATAATTGACTGACACTGATAAGATTGTATTTTAGACCATTGACATAAGCTATTCTAGGGAAAACTATTCCATTGCAGTATACTGAACCATAACCTTCAGTGGGACATGATGAGTTATCACCAAATACTACCTTGGGTCCTGGTTCCTTTACATACTTGATAACATCAAATAGTCCTGATTATTAAGTGTCAATTTCCCCCGTTAATACTCGTTATTTATATCATTTATATGGATTTACGCTTGTTTTCCATTGTTTTACACTTTTAGGTAAATTGCGAGCATTGGAGCTAAAGAGACGCGGAAATGGAAACATTACTAAAGATTTATCACAGTATGCTTATTTTGAAGAAGTTACGGCGTAACTCGTCTCTCACATTACGCCGTAACTATTGCGTGACCCTGAAGTCCAACTCATCACGAGGTTACGGCGTAACTCCTTCCTAAGATTACGACGTAACTCCATTAGGTCAAAAGAGGTTCCACGCCGCTGATACTTACGCCATAACTACTGCATCATTTACGACGTAACTTGGTTTATTGAAGACTACGGCGTAACCACTTACTAGGTTACACCGTAACTAGTAGATCTAGTGCATTTACGGAGGTTACGGCGTAACTCATATTTTGGTTACGCCGTAACTCAGACCTGGCCTATAAATACCCCACGAATTCTAGCATTTCTATTCATTCCATTCCACACACAATACTCTGAGAATGTGGGAAAAAGCTCTAGGGAGGTCTAGGGAAGCATACGGAGATGTTTCCAAGGGAGAAGTCACACCATTACGATAAGCTTTAGCGTTTATTATTTCTTTTACTTTCAATTCATGTATTTCGTACCTTTGAATATTGAATTGATGTGCTTGATTAATATGAGCGGCTAAGCACCCTTTGGTGCTAGCCTAGTTATGATTCCTTAATTGTTTTGTTTACGTTTACCTTTACTTCCGTACAATTATTTCTAAGTGTATGCATGCATAGTTCTTTGGTAGTCACCCCTGGTTCGGTAGTTTTGAATGGCGGTAGAGGCCAATTGCCTAGGAGATATGACCAACTGACCCTAGGTGAGCGGACTGAGACGGGAAGGGTAAGATATGACCAACTAACGACCCTTTCTACTTGTGCGATTTGACCAACTGATCACCTATCGTTTGGATGAACTTAAGAATTGGGGGGTGTAGTGTCTAAGTTCCTAACGGCCGGGCACTCACTTTTTAGAATCTAGCATGTAGCGGTACTTAATGACTTGGATTAGGGGACCAGGAACAACAGGACTTATGACGGTGCGCCTGATTTCTCCTGTGGTGGCATCTTTGCTGATAGGTTAGGGCGAATTGACCAAATGTTGTCCCCTCGAATTTGACCCCACCTGAAGTAATTGGAAGTAAGTAGACGTAGACATAACTAGTTAGGAGGATTGACTAGGTTAGCACCACTATTCCTTTATTGATTTCCTTTCTACCATTTAATTGCTTTTATATTCTGCATTCGTAGTTTAATTAATTAAAACCACATAAAACCATTTATATTCTGTGACAATTAAACTTAGTAATTATCCGACACACATAGCTCTTGGGACGACCTCGGCTTTACCATTTACTACACTACACACGACCGGGTACACTGTCCGTTAGTTCATTAGGGTAGACCATAGGTATAGCGAGACACTATAAATATTAAGACCTGGTCAGTAAAACCTGCATCAATACTTGTGCAGATACTCCTTTACACCAGTCATGCTTCTTGAACATCCACTATCTAGATGCCAAATAGGCTCCCTGGCGTGTCTCTGCACAAATAGTAAACTGAATTAGTTTCTCTTACTAACCCACATGCTAGTGGGCTTGGGTCAAAAGGTCTGCTTAAATTTGGCAATTGACTCATGGTTAGTGGTTGAGTGCATTGTGCTACCACAGGTTTTGCATTTGTTGACTGAGGATAACTCAGTGATACGGGGTTGTTTTGAACTTCTCCTTGCTTGGATGACACTGTCATGCTGGGATGTCTCATGAGCTAGATTTCCGCAAATATCACAGCAGGTGTTCATGAGACAATCATCAGGATGATGATCATTGAAGCCATAGTGTAGACAAGGAGGAAAGGGTTTAGCTCTATGCCTGAGAGTTTGTTTGGAGGTTGAAGCATGTTGATGACCAACATTGGTATGTCTTGCTTCACTGAATGAACTTACATACTGTAAGTGATCATAAGTTATGTGATCATCCTTTTTGCAGATCATACAAAAAAGGATTCTGTAGCAATTATCAGTGGTATGACGGGTATAATGGCGCAGATCACACTTCTGCCTGGGTTTGGTGTTGGATTTTGACCTTGATGAACAAGAGGAGGTTGACTTAGTTTCCTTGATTGAATCAGGAGCGTTTTCGATGGATTCCATCTTGTCAGTCAACTTCCTCACAAGTTCATCGGTTTGCTGGATTTGGTTTGCTTCAGTAGGAACTGAAGATGTGGAGGTCTCAGTGGGAATAGAGTCATCTTGGGTTGGTTTTGTTGGTCTTTTCAGGATGGTTCTGCCAAGTCCAGATCTTTTTTTTGGTGAGTGAGGGTTGAATTTCAAGGGAGTAAGCTCAGAGCTAGGTGCAGCACCCTGAAGTGGTTTCAGGGGTGGAAGCGGTGCTTAAGATTAGGCTTCAGACTCAGAGATGTGTGCAATACTACTGGGCACATCAGGGAGTCCAAGCATGCTCTTTAGAGCTTGGCTTTCAGGCTCTAGTATTCTTCCAGAATTGAAATTTGGAAGCTTACTCTCAGGATTTACCCTTTCAATCCAATCACTGGGTTGAGGCATTAATTCCTTTTTGGAGAGTATACCAGCAGACACGAATGGTTTTGGGCTTTGGTCTTGACTGAGAGAATCAGTAAGGTGATCTTCACCTAGGATTCTCTTTTTGCTACTGGGGGGCTCCAATAGCATCAAAGACTCTGGGATTTTTAGCAGTCCAACTTTCAATGATATCTTTTTCCTTTTTAAGTTCTTCCTAAAGAGCTTGATTTCTTTTAAATAGTTCAGTGTTTTGAATTTGCAATGTGACAGCCTCAAGCTTGGCTTGTTTTAAAAGAAGTAGTTCATCCATACACTTGTTTAATTCAAAACTTAACTTGTTGTATTTTGAAAAAAAGATTTAATCGTTGCTCTTCTACAAACTTAAGGTCAACATTGATTTAGTTGATAAAAGACTGCCAATCAGAGTCATCATCCATAGAAAGTAAAATATTTACCTTCTTCATGGTGATGTTGACCCATTCTGCATTCCTGGCATGATTCTTCCCAACAGCTAGCTTGTCCTCTTCTGAGAGAGCCAACAGTGCACTGACTTGCACCATTTCATCGTTCGAGGAGACTGGCTCGTCATCCCAGTCGAAGACTTCAGCAACTAGGCCCTTGTTTTTACCCTGCACAGTTTTAACATTGTTTGTTGTTTCGAGGGAGTGGCCTCAAGCAGTGCTAGCTTAGCTTTGGATTTCCTATACTTAGCTTCAAAATCCATAGTTTTATTTTGATCGGATTTTTTTTGAAAGTTCTGATGAGACTGATAGATTTTTGGTTGAAATTTGCTAAAGCCTGAGGACTGATTTGACCCTGATGGTTTGTAATAGGGTTCAGAAATTGTTTTTGAAAAGCATTCTTTGGCAAAATGACCTCTTTTGTGACACTTAAAACACTCAGTGTCCTCATTAGCTTTAGCGTTAGAAAAGCCTTTGTTTCTTTTTATAAACCTTCTAGAGTTAGCAAGGAGTGCCCTTTCCTGAAATTCGATGTTCAGGTCATTTAGGTACTCCTCGCTTGATCTCTCATCAGGCTCATCATCTGAATCTTCCTGAAAATCCTGAACCACATTGTTAGAATAAAAAGCAATAGAAATTGGTGTTTTTTTTTGGGTAAAAGGGAACTTTCACCCTGGTAAAATATATTAACCAAAAACCGATTAAAGTACAATGGAATGTGGCTGAAATGCCACATTAACCTCAAGCAACCGCTTGAACAACCACTAGATCATTTATGACATGCCATAAATGAACAACTAGTTACTAACAACTAGAATAACCACTTAAAAACATAAAAAGACATGCAAAACAAATAAAAAAATCTACATAAAAGATTACTTCTTCGAACGGCCTTGAAGCTTGAAATCAAACTGATTGTTAAATTCCTCAAGTTGCCCAGGTAAGTAATAGACTTGGGCCGCATAATCATCAGAAAGATATCCTTCAAGTTCGTTATGTCCTCCTGTTGATGAAAAGTAACAGCCCATAGGATCATTTGGCTCAAACACCTCATCATCATTATCTGAATCAACCACTTCACCCACCTTAAAGAATGGGTTTCTTTTCCTTTCACCATCAGCCACCGGAATAGGTTTACCATTATCATCGACAAGGGTAGCTTTCCCATCAATAATAAGCTTTTCAAGCTTCCTAATTTTGTCAGCAATAAGAATGTTCTCCATAGGCGATGGAGGCATAGTTTTGGAAGAATTAGAGATAACTTCAGGAGTACACGTAGTGCCAATCACAAGTTCTAAAACCGAATCTTGTTCCATAAGCACATCAAAACTGTTCTTCAAATCAACAAGGTTGATATCATCCACCCAATTATTATTCTTACCTTGGTCATCCTGGGATGGAGCCGTACTACTAGTAGGGTAGAAATTGGTGTTGAAGTGGTGGTCAGGGACTTCTTGACTTCCTGAGACTTCTTTAAGTCAGGGTATCGTCTGTTGATGAGGTTTTCCTCATAGACAAATTTCCCATACATTTCAGGAAGTTCAAGATTCTGGATATGATTAGCATTCCTAAGTCCCTGAGAGAAATTCAACCACTTCTCAAGGAGACTATTGACAAAACCAACATTGATTTCATGTTTTGACAACTTAACACCATCATTTGACAGTTCATTTCACAAGGTTTTGTACCGGGTGTAAGTTTGAGACAGAGTTTCTGAGTCCTTAGCCCTAAAGGTGTTATACTCAAGTTTCACGTCCATAATCCTGTTCTCCTTGGTATCTGAGGGACCTTCATGACTGCAGACCAGGTCATCCCAGGTTTGTTTAGCTGTAATACAGCCTATAACAGACTCCATAACATCATCAGGGAGACAAGATATGATGATGCTTTTGAGCCTTTGGTCCTGGTTGACCACTCTCCTCTCGTCCTGAGTACACTGAGCTTCAAGTTTAGGCAAACCTTCAGTAGTCTTTGGGATAAATGGACCTTCATTAATACACTTAATGTAGTAATGTTCCATTCCAGTCAAATAGCAAAGCATTCGCTTTTTCCATTTGTTAAATTTACCAACTTTGAGTCGAGGGGCAACAGCTGAATAAGCTCCACCCTTTTTGTCGACAAGTTGGGGCACATCAATTTCAGCCATTAGGATCTGATTTAAAAACGTTTTGAGCGGCTTAAAAGGGTTTTATAATCATCCGGCTCTGATACCACTTGTTGTTCCCGTTTCACAATCGTATAAAAAAAATTTTAAGCGATAAACCAATTGATTGTGAACAATGACTGAAATAATGTAAGTAAAAACACACTGAATAATTTTCAACTTATATATTCTTTATTAGAAACAAATAAAAAAGAATACATTACCCAAGTACTTGCGGAATAGTACATGGGATTGAAATGACAAAGTATGGTATCTCCTCACTAAGCTCATGCTAAGTCTGAGCACAACTACAAAGGAACCACTGAGGTATCTTAGGGACAGAGTTGTATTTGAAGGAGTGAAAGATGGCTTGTGTGTGTGTTTTACAATTAATCCACAAGCTTGAATCTTTCACCTTAACTCTTATGCTATTTAAACAAGTATGGTATTCAACTTTATCCTAGAGGACAAACTGACAGTTTACAGAAGACAAAATACTGATGTATTTTGTCTCTGTTTACATTTGCTATTTGGAGTAAGTGACAAGGCTACTTTCTTCAAGTCAGTGATGACACTGAGCCTAGTAGTTAGTGATTCAGGGAAAGTTGACTTTGGCTGATAAAGACTTCGTCTTATCTGTTTCAAACTTATCCCGCCTTGTCCCGCTCATTCTTCAGTCTTCTTAGCCTTCAGTATTTAACATCAATTTGTCTTCAGTGTGAGTAGTTGATGAGGATTTCAGGGATTTAGTGAGTTATTGTCATCACTCACTTAATCCACCATCTTCTTCTTGACTCAGTCTTCACCCGATAAGTTCCGCCTTACTGAGTGGAGAGACTTCTTCATTGCCTCGTACTGAGTATCTTGAAGATAGCTCACTGAGTGACTATGTTGTCAGTGACTTGTTAGTGTTTAAGGGACTAAACACTTAGGGTATTTTCTATTCAAATCCTAGACTTAAGAGGTTTTGTTATTCACTGAACCCAACAGAGACTATGCGCTTTAACAACATTGTTATCTTACTTTGTTATGTACTTATAGGACTCATTGTAACAATTCACGTGTGACACAATCTTGGAGGGAGATTGTTACCTTTGCTATTTTATGAAGATAACGTCTTACACGTGAATTGGACTAGATATGTAATATAGTTGTGCCTGCATGGACTAATTATGTACAGAAGGTAAATTGGTGATATTAGGAGCCTATAAATACCCCTCATGACTCTTCATGAAGGGTGTGAGAAAGTGTTGTATTGTATCATTCATCTTTTAATCTAATAACACATTCTTTCACCTTTCTCTCTCTAACCATGTTTAGTATTTATCACTAATCCCGACCTCCCAACCTTGTATATTGATGCGAATCTTTGATGTTTCCAAAGTATACTTGTCATTCTAATCAAAACCTCTTGATAAGGATTTAAAACGTACACTTTTAAGGGGTCATTTAAGCCCTTAATTTCCCACTTTTATATCCGTTACTGCTTAATTTCGTTCCTTTTCACTTTTAGGTCTCTTGGGAGCAAAATCTTTGGAATGATGCATATTTGGATGAAAATGAGTGAATATATGAAGAAAATGGAAAAGTCAATATCGAAGCCACTCAAGCTGCTGGAATTGCACCTGACGGCGTCCCAATCAAAGGGCGACGCCGTCCCCTTTTGCTAATTAGAATCTGTGACGGCTTAGTAGACTTTTTGCTAAAATACACCTGCCGGCGTCAGGCTTTGAAGAGGAAGGGCGTCACTAATACTTTTCATCTCAGACGGCCTAGATCCATAATAAGATGACGTCACGATTAAAGACTGACGACGTCACAACTACAACGTGACGCCGTCCCAACGATTACTTGGCTAAGACGAAAACCCTAATGACGGCGATCTGACGGCGTCCCACCTATAAGGTGACGCCGTCGCAAGTGTAAAATTATATATAGAAATCGAATTTTTAGAATTTTAAGAGGTAGACTTGTGGAGTAAAAACCTAAAACGATTGTAGTCCGGTTTGGACAGTATCTTAGGGTTCTCATACCCTATTTTACATTAAGATAAGTGTTTTACTTCGTTAATTTGATTATGTCTTCGATTGAATGTGTGTATGCTTGCTTGTTTAACAGGTCCGGCTAAATTTATTGTGTGTTTGCTTAGATCTATGAAACCTAGTTATTAATTATTGATTGATTATCTCTTATCTTAATTGTAATTGGCTTAAGAGTGCTATTATGCCATCGTTGTGTTTAAATGCTTGAGTAATCTTTGTGAACCTTAGTTTATGAGTCACTTAGCGGATTTGTAGGCCAAACATCCAAATACAACCCTTAAAGTTAGTTTATGATTGACCTAGATATTTCGTAGGCAATAACCTTAAGGTAGTCTCAAAGAGTTAGGGAAAACGCATACCCTACGACCTTAGAAAACACAATGCGTTAAAAATAAGGATGTGACAATTCAACCACCAATAAAAGATAACTAGGGAGTAATAGTATCTAGGTAGACACATTTTTAATCATAATACGAGCACACATCAATAGACATAAGACTACCCATAGTTTAGATAATTAGATAGTAGAAGTAATCGGTAGAAGTACAAAACCCACAAATCCAAACCCCGAGATTTAACCCTTATCTTTCTAAAAAAATATAAAAAAGATAAAAAAAGAATCTTCCTCAACCTCAACCTTAGCATAGTACACTTCTTACTAGCATTCCTATTACCCTAGAGAACGATATCAATACTCGAGGCTTACCCAATACTACACTACAACGATTAGGTTCACTGCCTAGGGTGTTGAAAAACTTGCTCGATGAAAAGGAAGTTCCTTTGACCCGAACGCGTTGTACGCGCATCAATTTTTTAGCGCCGCTGCCGGGGAATAGAATAGCTAGTTAGATTTTTATCTCATTTAGGATCCCTTGCTTGATTCCTATCAAGTAATATTTTTTCTCATTTTTAGCTTACTCGTAGTCTATCCCCCTTCTTCGTGACCTTGTTCGTAGCCCCATCACTTTTCATCATGGAAGGTGATAACCCATCAAACAATAACCCACCACCAAATAAACCACTTCCACTCAAACCACAACCCATTGATCAACACCCCTCTAACAATCGTCGTAACCGATATGTTAGTAGAAACAACGATCTTCAAGATTTGCATAGGGTATTTGAGAGTACAATTAGGGACGCTGTTGAGAAAGCGGTTAGCGTCTCGATTGTTGGCTCCATGATTAGCAATAGTTCTGGTAATGATTTAGTAAATGATAATATGAATGAGGAAAATAGTGCCTACTTCAATCTTTACCCCATTAAGGAAGAAGTTGCTTACCACCAATACATAATCGACAACCCTCGATCACCCATCATTAGGATATGCCCAAAGATTAGGAGAGGAAATCCTTGGAACAGCAAGATCCCTTGTATGATTGGATATAGGAATGTCGAGCCGCCTACATAGATACGGACTCTCCCACTAATGTGATGTCATCAGCCATTTACAATGACATAATGAATGAGCGACTTAAGATTAGGAGAGACCCCTAAGTATCCGGGAGAGGTTTGTAATTTTGTGGGAAGAGTCAAGGATGTACACCTCTTTATATGAAACTTCACCTACTTAGTTGATTTTATGGTCCTAGAAGACATAGGATGTGTCATTGACTATAGCTTGTCCCAAGTTGTATTAGGAAAACCGTTTGTTGAAAAGTCTAGACTGAGCTATAACAAATCCGAAGGAACGGTTATATATGTGGAAGGGGACGATGAGATCACTTATAGGATGCCTTGGAAGATGAACGGATATGGTCCTTTATCCCTTTATGAATGAGACAACATTAGAGCTTTTGAGGAAAAAAACGAAGAAGATGTTGAAAAAGGCTTGAACTTTATGTGGGAGAAAAGGAGACTTTACTATAAGAATTGCTTGACCCTAGGACCTAGGTATAGAGTGGATGAGAATTTTTTCAATATAATAGAATTTTCATTAAGAATGAAAAACGAGACAACATAGGAGCACGACTTCGAGTCTAGCTACAAGACTCATAAATAAAGAAAAGCGCTTCGTGAGAGGCAACCCATGCTTAATTGTTTGCTTGTTTGTGTGTCATATATCTTTTCATTATTGTATGTTCTAATGTTTGAATTTGTGAAAATGCTTTATTTTGTCTTTAACCTCGTATTAATTACATATAAAGTTATTTTACAAAAAGGATAAGTGTAGGGAGGATTACATACGTTTTTCAAGAACGTGAACATGAGAACTACGATTATTGAAATTGATATATATGTGTGTTTGTTAGAGTCAAATGCTTGTATCGAGTCATAATGGATGTTTTGCAGGAATTTTTCCATATTTTAAAGGTGTAATTTTTCCAGAATTTTTCCAAAAAAATGCAGCAGACCAGTTTCTGTCAGGATAACCTGACGGCGTCAGGATTAGAACCTGACGACGTTAGGAGGAGCAGAAACAGCTTATATAATTTCTCTCATTTTATGTGCTAATTATAAATTGTTGGAAATTCTCAGGTCTTAATTTTCCATAAAATCTGCAAACATCCATTCCACAAGCATTACATCCTAGTGTAGTTGAGTCATATATAGTTTTACCGCCGATTTTACGCGAAGGTTTCGCCTATTTTCTTAAAGTGTGCAGGTTTTATTTATCAAGAAGAAGAAACATACTATTGGATGGAGCTTATCACGCATGCATTCTTCTTGGGAAAGAATTTAACCACTACTTCACACAAGATCCTACCGAGCTAATCAGGGGAGTACTAGTTTCTTTCTCTTTTAATTACCTTCCGTTATCATAACTTTGATACTTTCGGGGAATATTGGGGATAATGTTCAGTTTAAGTGTAGGGAGGGAGAATAAAACGGGAACTTAGAAACTATGCTTATCCTTGAATATTTGTCTTGTCCCATTTTATTTGTGTATCAAGCTATGAGAAATATTTGTTAGGGCAATTTTAGCGCCAAATTTAAATTTTTTTATAACATGTACGAGTGAGACTTTAGTCTTAATAAAGCGTATCATGGATAGGAGTTATATGACTAGCACAAAAACCATTTACCACTCAAATTCCACCCAAAAATGTGAGGTTCACCCCTAGATCTATAGGAATTAAAGCATTCACCTTTAATGCTTCGAGAGTGTACCGGTAGTATAATAGATTCTAGGACTTTTTTTGTGATGCATTCTGAGATCGCTAGTGAGACTACACTTGTGTAGTTAGGAATAACTAAATGATAAAAGGCATTAGGATAACCCATGTTTGATACCCGTATTATAATTACTTCTTCCACATCGGTTGAGTAACTACCCCACACCCTTGCGATGTACTCATCTTTAGTACACGATACCCCTAGTTAACCCCTCAGAGCCTATACTTTTCGCGGTTCTCGTGATGTTTTGGTTTTCCGGAATATCAATGAAGAGCATTGTTTACAATCCACCCCCAAATTTACACCCAAATTGCCTTAGCCTACCTTGTATGCACTCACCTTTAGTGCATTATTGTTATCATACTAAACCCTTAGTTCAATTATCTAGTTACTTGCATGGTTGCTAAGTCTAGTCATATCTTTTGTACACAGTTTTGGGATGATTGAGACTCATGGGTAAAGTAAAATTTTATGGAGTGACGGGAAAGAACGTTAAATTCAAATTCCCTTTATTTACGTAATTAAATACTCCAAGTGTTTTGATCTTTTCAATTCTGGTCAAATTAGTGTTAGAGTAATAGAAACTCAAGTGTAGGGATGCTCCTATAAATCCCTTATATTTTGATGTTATCATAGAGGATGGTAGAGTAAAAGTGTATGAAAAAAAAATCGAAAAAAAAAATACGGGCTACCATCCTACGTCTATCTTTATATTTATGTATGTTTGTTTCAAGTTATCTAGAGTTTAGTGAGTCGAGTCTTGGCTTAGCAACGCCATTCTTTTCATGCTTGTAACATAAGATTTTTGACTTGCCACTAAATCGCCTATCCAACCAAACCCTTTGCTTCCCTACCGTAAGCCTAATGTTACAACCCTTTAAAATACCTCTTAGATAGTTGTTCCTAGGTGCTTACGCCAAAGCGGTGGAGGTTTGATCTAGTCTCAAGCCTATGGTAATCTATGTACTATGACCAGGAAATGAGTTTTAATCTTCCATTTCCATTTACTATATTTCATATACACCCTAGAGATGAGAGAATCCAAACACCCCTTGTGAGGTGCTAGTATATAATTTCCGTGCTTGTTATGACTATTTCGGTGCTTTTACTTGTTGTGAATTATGTTAAACCAATGCTTCATGCCCCCTAACTTATAGATTGATTGGCAAAAAGCACATTTCCTTGAGGACAAGCAAATACCAAGTGTAGGGATATTTGATAAGGATTTAAAACATACACTTTTAAGGGGTCATTTAAGCCCTTAATTGCCCACTTTTATATCCATTACTGCTTAATTTCGTTCCTTTTTACTTTTTAGGTCTTTTGGGAGCAAAATGCTGGAATGATGCATATTTGGACGAAAAGGAGTGAATATATGAAGAAAATGGCAAAGTCAAGATCGAAGCCACTCAAGCTGCTGGAATTGCACCTGACGGCGTCCCAATCAAAGGGTGACGCCGTCCCCTTTTGCTAATTAAAATATGTGATGTCTCAGTAGACTTTTTGCGAAAAATACACCTGAAAGCGTCAGGCTTTGAAGAGGAAGGGCGTCACTAATACTTTTCATCTCAGACGGCCTAGATCCAGAATCAGACGACGTCACGATTAAAGACTGACGGCGTCACAACTACAATGTGACGCCGTCCCAACGATTACTTGGCCAAGACGAAAACCCTAATGACGGCGATCTGACGGCGTCCCACCAATAAGGCGACGCCGTCGCAAGTGTAAAATTATATATAGAAATCGAATTTTCAGAATTTTAAGAGGTAGACTTGTGGAGTAAAAACCTAAAACGATTGTAGTCCGGTTTGGACAGTATCTTAGGGTTCTCATACCCTATTTTACATTAAGATAAGTGTTTTACTTCATTGATTTGATTATGTATTTGATTGAATGTGTGTATGCTTGCGTGTTTAACATGTCCGGCTAAGTTTCTTGTGTGTTTGCTTTGATCTATGAAACTTAGTTATTAATTATTGATTGGTTGTCTCTTATCTTAATTGTAATTGGCTTAAGAGTGCTATTATGCCATCGTTGTATTTAAATGCTTGAGTAATCTTTGTGAACCTTAGTTTATGAGTCACTTAGCGGATTTGTAGTCTAAACATCCAAAGATAACCCTTAAAGTTAGTTTATGATTGACCTAGAGATTTCGTAGGCAATAACTTTAAGGTAGTCTCAAAGAGTTAGGGAAAAATGCATACCCTACGACCTTAGAAAACACAACGCGTTAAGAATAAAGACGTGACAATTCAACCACCAATAAAAGATAACTAGGGAGTAATAGTATCTAGGTAGACACATTTTTAATCATTATACGAGCACACATCAATAGACATAAGACTACCCATAGTTTAGATAATTAGATAGTAGAAGTAATCGATAGAAGTACCAAACCCCAAAATCCAAACCCCGAGATTTTACCCCTTTCCTGCTTTTTCTTTTGGTGCCTTGTCTTTGCCCTGCCTTAGCTTTAGGCCAGTGCGTCATTTTGCTTTGCTCTTTGTTGCCCTCTTAGGCCTGCTAGCTTTTCTTTGCGCTTCTCTTTGCTGCCTTGCCTTGTTTTGCCTGCTTTTTTTCCATACTTGTGCTTGTTGTTTACGGTCTTATGATCTCTTTCCTTTTCTTTCTCACCCGCACACCTGCACTTGCTGGAGGTCTCGTTGGAAGCAGTCTCTCTACTCCTGGGTTTACCTTGGGGCAGGGGTATGATCTGTCTACATTTTACCTCCCCCATACCCCGCTGCGGCGGGATTGGGTATGTTGTTGTTGTTGTTGTTTCTAAAAAATATAAAAAAGATAAAATAAGAATCTTCCTCAACCTCAACCTCAACCTTAGCGTTGTACACTTCTTACAAGCATTCCTATTCCCCTAGAGAACGATATCAATACCCGAGGCTTACCCAATACTACACTACAACGATTAGGTTCACTGCCTAGGGTGTTGAAAAACTTGCTCGACAAAAAGGAAGTTCCTTTGACCCCGAAAAGGAAGTTCCTTTGACCCCGAACGCGTTGTACGTGTTGAAAAACTTACAAGCATTCCTATTCCCCTAGAGAACGATATCAATACCCGAGGCTTACCCAATACTACACTACAACGATTAGGTTCACTGCCTAGGGTGTTGAAAAACTTGCTCAACGAAAAGGAAGTTCATTTGACCCCGAACGCGTTGTACGCGCATCATCCCTAAAACAACTTAACCTTTTACTAGCTAAACAAATAAACCCTAAATAAAAACATATGCTACAAAAAATAAATTTCACCTCCAATTTACTCACCTCTATCACTATGTGTGTATGTGATTTTTGTAAAAGAAAAATGAAACAAAAGAAAAGTGAGATGTGGTTTTGGTATTAAAACATCTAGAACAATAATGGAATACAGGTGTACGGCATGCAACAAACACAAAATTAATTAAGCATTATTTTAATCCCTTTAAGCCATCGGCTTGGCACGCCTCGGCGTGTGAACAGTGTCGATTCAAGCTGCGGCTCCACATTGCACTCAAGCCGCCCCATTCCCTCAAGCCAACCTCCAAGTCGGCGGCTTCGGAATAGTGACAGCTCCCAAAACACTTTAATGAATGTTATGTAGTATAATTTTTCAATAAGAATTCATATATAAATATATCATCTTTCCATTCTATTTGCGTTAGTTAGTAAAACAAGATACAAATCTATAATATTTATAAAGAGTAAATGTTAATTTTTGAAATCTTGAAAACTTAAATTAATGTAGTTTGCCTAAATTACCCTTACGTATACTTTAAGTCTTTAATACATCTTAAACTTGATCAATACTAAACTTGACAACTTTTCAAAACAAATACTATCTTAGTTTTAAAAAACACACACTTTGTATTAAAGACACACGCTTTGCATCAAAGATCGAACCAGAATCATGATTTCGCAATTATAATTATTTGTCGCTATAAACCGTCACTTTGCGCGGAAACTCGTCTACTTGTTAATAACTAATATACTATGGCTATGTTTGGCACACAAGATTATGGAGAGATTATGCTTATTTAAAAAAAAAAATTACTTTAAAAATAATCTTTGTTTGGCAGACATTACTTATAAGAGATTATAAAAAAATAATCTTCCATAATCTCTGAAAATAAAAGGTTACTTCATGTAGTTTATAAAAATAATCTCTTTTTATAATCTTTATAAGTAACAGCATCAGCATCAGCATCAGAATCAGCAACAGCACCAGCATCAGCATCAGTATCAGCACAATCTATTTTTGCCAAACATGCCCTGTGTAACCCAATCCTTTTTATTATAGGGGCAATTACATTCATATTTTTTATTAAAGTTATTATATATATATACTATAGAGCGAGCAACAGTGTTTGCAACATTAATTGCTAACTTTTGCAAGTTGGCAAAAATAGTCTCTAAGGTTTAAGTGTCGTTGCAAAGTAAGTCATGTAGCATTAATTGTTATCTATAGCAATTTGGCAAAAATAGTCCCTAAGGTTTAAGTGTCGTTGCAAAGTAAGTCCTGTAGAATTAATTGCTATCTATAGCAATTCGGCAAAAATAGTCCCTAAGGTTTAAGTGTCGTTACAAAGTAAGTCCTTTGTAGCCAAGAAAATAGTCCCTAAGGTTTGAATTGTATTTGCAAAGTAGGTCCTTCAAGGACTAACCAAATAAAGTTTGTAGCATTAATTGCTATCTATAGCAATTTGGCAAAAATAGTCCCTAAGGTTTAAGTGTCCTTGCAAAGTAAGTCCTTTGTAGCCACGAAAAATAGTCCCTAAAGTTTGAATTATCTTTGCAACGTAGGTCTTTCAAGGACTAGCCAAATAAATAGACAAACAAATTTTCCGGTCATTCATCAATTCCAAATTCACGTCTACAAAAGCAATCCCGCTGCATCGCGCGGGTTTCCACACTCGTTATAGATTATAAATGGAGCATTTAATCACTTTACACCAACAATTAATTGAATTATTATCAACTTATAGCAAAAGATACCAAGAACAATGAAGATAATATGTGATAAAATAGTGATATACATTGTGGTACTAAAAAGAAATTAAACCGTGCAGTAGAATTGATGAAGTAAAATGTCTACTGTAAGTTTTTTTTTTTCCCTTAAAAAAGAGTTTGTGCGTTGCATATGCTTTAGATGTTATTCCTTTTTTTTTTTTCTACGTTATTGATTCAGGGAATGATTAGTGAGAAAAGGTCTCTCTAAAATATCATTCTCATCTTTCTCCAATTTAAAAAAAATAAAAAGTCAAGGTTGAAAATGAGCATTTAAATACATGTTTCCATCCTTTATGTCTAACAAACATAGGAATGGATCTCTTTTTTCCATTCTTACCTTTCCTTTCCTTTCCATTGTACCAATCTAATCTCATGTCAGCAATAAGGTGGTTTAATAAGGGGTAAATATAATCTCATGTCAGCAATAATAATTCAAAAAGCAGTGTATTTACTATTTACAAAAGGGTTTTTTAACTTGTGCCCAAGTTAAGTACATCATAAATATATAGGAGCTCACGAAAAAATACACAAGATTCACATAAAGTACAGACAAATGTATTTTTATGTAAATTCCTGTGTACTTTTCATGTACTTTTGTTGTGCTTAAATTGTTCCCTTAAAGCACAAGTTAGAAAAATCCTTTACAAAAACTCAAAATACCAATGTATTTACTATTTACATATCATTTGAGAATAAGGTGGTTTAATAAGGCGTAAATATAATCTCATGTCAGCAATAATGATTCAACAAGCAATAACGTATGCAAACAATATATAAACTTTAATGATTGGAATACTTCAATATCATAGTAGTATTTATTCTATCATGAACTATTCACATACGTTGAATACAATAAAGTGAGAGATCATTAACTTAAATCGTGTGATTATTCAAACCTTTTATTTGTTTAACATTTTGGTTGCTTGTGATTATAAAATAGTTATAGAAAAATATCATTTGTAATAGCGTCATACAAATGGGTGTGACACATGATTTCAATTCTTAGAAATGGATACAGTGATACACTATATAGGTAATGTCATTTAATGATTTACGTATATTAGAGATAGTGACACAAAAGTGTCACTAATTAGTGACAGAAAGTGGTTTTAATTACTAGCGACTGTGTCCGGGGTTTGAATGATATTTATTTTACGAAACATAAACGTTTTAATTTTTATTCACACTTATAACATAGCTAAAAAATTAAGGAGTATGCCACAAAAATGTCAAATATTATTCTCACTTTTTTACGTGTAAAACGCCTTGAATAGTTAGTGATGGTGCTATTTTGGTTTGACTCGTCATAAATGTTTTGATTTCTACTAATATGAAGTGATTTTTGCACTATAAAAATAGAACACTACGACGTATGGATGAGGTACAAAGATTCAAGCCTTCTTATCACAAGATATTACTCGCGTGGTACGTTAACATTCATTCTTTACTAATGTGATACATGAGTGACACGCAAAAAAATAAAAATTTGTCAAGGATCGCACAAGCACCTATTTTGAGAAAAATCACAAAGAACCTATTTTGCAATAGAAAATATTGAAAGGGACCTATTTTGCAAAGAAAACAAATCGCAAAGAACCATTTTTGCTAAAAAAAGAAGTTCATTTTTTAGCCGGTTTACCGGTCATCTACGTAACATATTGGTTCAAAAATGAATGTTAACGTATCACACGAGTAATATTTTGAGTACACGTGCTATAAAGATACATTTGAGAAAGTACACGTCTATTGTATTGCTTAAACTCCATATTTAATGCTCGTTACGTTCCATAATAAGTGCCCACGTTGCTATTTAAGATGTTCCAAAATAAGTATCCACTTTTATTTCAATAAAAGAGAAAAAAATTTAGTAAGTGAAAATGATATTTGTTTAATAAAGAGTATTTATTATTTTAAACTATGCACATTTTAAAAGTAGAGACGAATTATCGGACGAATGGAGCAGCCTTTATATTAGGGAGGTGATACTCACACTACACCTTTTGATTCATGCACCACTAGTTGTGCATTACAGTATTGTATTGTACAATACTGAAATGCACAGATAGTGGTGCATGAATAAAAAAATGTGGTGTGAGTATCAATTCCTTTTATATTATTTTAATCACCTTCATCTGTAGAACAACGAATGTTTTGTCATAATATAAGTGACAGTGGTATATTTGTTTGGGGACCTATTTGTTTAATACATACCACGTTTTGTCCCAATATAGTTTTTAATTTAAACCACGTTCTTTACTTTATTGTATGCTCTTGTCAATATAAGGAGTAATTATTTGGCCATGTGACATCAGAATCCACATGAAAAATAGACAAGTATTCAGAAGTTGATTATCTAGAATGGAACAACAACTTCGTCAACAGTATTGAAGTTTTATTTGATTCAATTTTAAGGTAGCACCTATGAGCACATCTTTGTGCAAACAAAAATTTCAAACAATATCTTCTCAAAACTTTTCAAATCACAAGTATCATCCCCAACTTCAAGTTTATTTTATTTTAACAGTAAATAATTAATTCAAAAAAGATATTTTAATAAAATGTTTTATTGATTCGAAGTCTATGGTCTTCTGTTAATAAACACTGTCCCCTATATTTAATGCGGTTGTTCAATCAGCAACAGCTTTTGACGCCATGGTTGTCAGGATCCCGATCCTGATCTTAGGATCTTACGATTTTACGATACTGCAAAGCAAAAATGATTCAGATCCTACATAGGATCTTTGCAAGCTTAAGATCTTATAGGATCCCGATCTTGACCATACGATCTTACGATCTAATCCGATCCGATCTTACTTTTCTCGGATTACAAACTAAAAAACTACAAATTTATGGGTTGTTTGTTTGTAGAATTCAAAAAACAACATATTAATCTTTTTAAACATTTTATAATCATAATTTAAGACAACATTTATATGAAACATTCAAAGTATTTTATGGTTATAATGTATTAGAATTTGTAGATTTGTATAAAATTACATAAAGTATTAAGAAAAATAACATTAGAGTAGGATCTTAAGATCCCGATCCGATCTTACGATCACGATCTTGCAAAGACGAAAACGATCCTGGGTAGGATCCCGATCTTGACAACCTTGTTTGACGCTATAGAAAAGAGTTTACTTTTGAGTTCAAAAAACCCAACAAGGATCTTATCATTAACGATGTTAAACTGAATTTTTTTATTTCGATTTCCAATAAACATACGAAGAATTTAGTAGCCGGGTTGAGTGGTTCTTGGACCCTCAAACTCCCTCACTTCTTCTTTGTAACTTTTATTTCCTAGCTTTTTGCTAGGTGTTACGTATATAAATTGCCGTTCCAAAAAAAATAATAATAAAAAAATAAATGTTATTCAGTTAATAAGTTTAAAGCTCAAATCAATTCGTAGACCAATGAAAATTAATGCACTTTTGCTAAGGCTGGTTCAGTAAGGGCCTTCAATCCCTTTCATTTTCACTGTCACGTCAGCTTTCTCTCTTCAGCGACATTCAGGTGATTGGGTGCCCCAGTAAGGGTGACCATGAACAAATTATTTTTATTTTTATTTTTTTTATATTTTTTTTATTATTATTTTTTTATAACACTTTTGCAATGGTAGGAATTTTATTCCCCACTCACAATTTAGCATATTAATTGTCAAAGTATTCGATCGCCTATAAGACCAAGATGGGTCAAAAGTTGAGCTTGATTGAAATCCCACAGTAAGGGATTGACACAAGATCGATCGACAAAGTCGATCACACATGCTTATTGGAACCAGCCAAATAAGAATGGTTGATGAAATAATGAAAATAGATTATATTTTAACTTTTTTTTGGAAAGTGGATTATATTTTAACTATGCATACAATCATTCTAATGGTTGCCAGAACTTAGTCTAAGAGAATTTAATAGTTGAGCGTTATCCTACTTATAGTGTAATCTAACTACATATAATAAAGGAAGACATTTTTTTTTCCACTAAATATATTTTTAAGTTTTAAGAAATATAAATCAATAAGCAATATGTACAAATAGTTAATGTTATGTATAATACATTAAAAAAATAATTATGTTACACATAATTAATAAACATTCTTTAATGTAAGTTTAATGCAAATTTTTGTTTGGTTATTGACATTTAAATTACGTTTATCATCCATGTATGTATTTTAGTACAAGTTTATTGAAATCCAGATAATTTTGCTAATAAATTCAATTGAAAAGAATTGTACATGAAAAAGTACGAGGATCTTCATATAACTTATAAGCATGAAAGTCTGTAGTTTTTGAATACCATAATTTATATATTCAATGCCATATATTATTATTGCAAGAACTAATTTATACTTATTTATGTTACACATTATATTTGACAAATATTACACAATATTTACTGATTAGTAAGTACCTTTCACTACTAACCATCACAACTTTGTGATACTACTGACTATTGTTTTCTTATCGTTATTGCATCGTAATACATAGGTAATTGACATTTTAATATGAAATAACGTTTGATAAAGTTATTCTCAAAATTCTCACCACCGTTACTAAAATCATTATCATGAAAAACATGTAATCAAATAACATTGTTCGTCAAAATTTTTAATTAAGTACCTATTATTCTTAAACGGTCCTTGGTTGATTAGAAGAAAGGTGTTGATGATGTTCTTAAAAACGGTCCTTGGTTGATTAGAAATGTACCTATTATTCTTAAACCATGGACATTGAACACCAACTTACTTAAAGAGGATTTGACCAACATCCCGGTGTGGGTTAAATTCCATGATGTTCCTCTTGCTATGTTTTCTGATGATGGCCTTAGTCTTCTTGCCACATTGATAGGCACACCCAAAAGGTTAGATGCTTTTACTAGCCAAATGTGCAAGGACTCGTGGGGCCGTAGTAGTTTTGCTAGATGCATGATTGATGTGAAGTCGGATGAGGTGCTTAGGGACAGCCTTACTGTTGAGATACCGTTACTTGATGGGTCGGGTTCGACTATTGAGAAGATACGGGTTGAATACGAGTGGAAACCACCTCATTGTGATAAATGTAAGATTTTTGGTCATACTCTTATTGAATGTCCTAAAGTTGTTGAACCTCCTGCTCAGCCTACTAAGCGTGTTAATGATGGTTTCAAGACGGTCAATAATAAGAAGAAAGGAAAGCAAGGGGGTTCTACTATTCCGGGTCAAGGAGGGTTTACTAAACCTGTTGTGGGTAAGCAGTTTCAATATCAACCCAAAAAGACTCTTCCTAAACCTAAGAAAGTGGAAGTCACTAAGAAGAATGCTTCTGATGTGGCTAGTTCGAGTGGAACAAAGATCTCTACATCTAATCAGTTTGATGCTCTTAATATGAAATATATGGATGCTTTTGGTATTCCTTCAAATGACACCTACAAGGATGTGGATTCTGGTCGTACAATGGAAGTTAATGAAGATAAGTATACTAAGACAGGTACTGCATCACAAGAACCCCTTGTGAGTGATTTGAAAGAGATGGAGTCGGGTGTGGCTCCTAAAACTAGTGATTCTTGTATTCCGCCCGCCTCTTCTACGAAGAGAGTTAACCCTTTTTCTAAAGTGGGAGAGATCGTGGTGTCTGATTCTGAAGATGAGGTGGTTGCTAACCCATTTGATGAGTCTGCTAATCTATTCGGTGGTGGCCAGGAGTTTGAAGATGAATATGATGACTATGACTACGATGACTATGGGAAGCAGGTTTCTGATCTTCCAGGGAATTTGGATGCCTTTAATGCCATGTATGACACTAAGCTTCAAGGACCTAGGAAGTAATTTTCTTTCGTTATGTCCTATGTTATTATTTGAGTAGTGGTTTGTTTTCTTGTTTAGAAAATAGGTAGTATCTTGTTATGTAAGCTTTATGCCTATGTAACGGGCTGAGATATGAGATTTCACTCATATCCATTGTACTTAAACGTTTTTGGTTAATATATTTACTAGGGTGCAGGATTACTCCCCTTTACAAAAAAAAAATAAAAAATAAATAAAAATTAATTAAAAGGTAGCTGCCGCCGCAACGCTCAAATAGCTAATCTTTAATTATTTTGTCACACCCAAAAACACTCTTGTGCATGACTATTGAACTCTTTAAAAAAACACCTTTTTAAAAGATTATTTCCCACAACAATTAACAATATATGTCAAGTATCAAACAACAAATATTCAACAAAATTATTGTAAAGTCCTCACAATAATGGCTTCACTTATATTATATAAATACGATGTTTTAATCGTGTTGTTAGTAAAAGCATTTGATAAACTCTGCTCCATTTTTTATATTTTTAAAAATCATTAAAAAGGTACGTTGAGTGATCATGAACGTGTCATGACTAATGCGATATGTTTAATTACAAAAAGGTAGTTTGTCCCAATATAACTTTTTTGATATAGAATCTGATCTTGGTATTTATTTATTTCTGTTAAAACAAAATCTACTTATTCTTTAAATCACTGTCTACGTGATTAAATTAATGAGCCAGGAGAACTATAGAGTGGCCCTATTGCATGGTTTTCCTTCGTTTAATTTTGGTCAGATTTGCTACGTACTGAGATTTAATGCTATTTTCACTTAAATCTCTTTAAGCCTTTAAGGCTCTAACAATTAATATCTTTTAGTGTTCGTTTTGCCACATCAGTGTGCTTTTGTATAAGAGATTGTCTAACGAGTCCTTTTAAAGTATTGGTTAAATAATTAAATTACATTTATTAAACATAAACTTTCCCAAATATTAGAAATTACATTTAATATATATCTATACTATATAAAATGGAAAAATGGTCAAAGTGGAAAAAGTGAAAAATGTTGAAAGTTGAATGTTGAAAACATGGTCAATGGAGAGAGAAATAAATAATATAATTAATACTCTTATTAAAACACCCCATTACTTAAAAGTACAATAATTTATTCACATTGTACACCTAATTAAAAGCACATCTACCAAATTAAAAACAACCAATTGAAACCGATACCGGGTTGACCCGTTGAAACCGATACCGGGTTGACCTGTTGAAACAGATACCGGGTTGACCCGGGACGCTTCAAACCCGGCGGGCTGACCCGGTTTAATTTGACATTTTTCGACCCAACCTATCGGTTTGACTCGGTTTAAATCGACCTGTTTTTTTATCGGAACGGTTCAACCAGTTGAACCACCCGGGTGAAATAGGGTTTCAAATTTGACAAAATTATATGAGAAATGATGAAGTAGTTGTGGAACCCGTGACAATTTTTTTGAAAGGAGAGACCAAGTAATTGTAGTTTTTGGTTTATTTTGCTTTGACACATGTAATTTGTCATTTGTATAATGTTATTTTAAAAAATGTTGCTCTTGCGCCATTTAAGGGACTAGCATATATGAATCGTCGTTTAAAAGTTAATATATATATTGTATAGCCCTTTGTCCAGTATATCAATAATGTTATGTAAGTTTATTAAAATCACAAAAAATAAATAGTATTGTTATCTTTAGCGATAATTATTTGTACCACAAACAAATAGCTTTGAACAATGCATAAATATCTATACAAATAGATAGTACAAAATAATCTTTATGGTGATATCCAATTTGCAAAGTTACAATTTTAAAAGCCACACACCAAATGATAAACGTTACACATGTAAAAAAAATAGTTATCACTGCCTAAATTACTGACAAAACAAGAAAAAGCGGTCACACATGTTGGCTATACCTCTAAACAACAATATAATATTGTCAACTACATAATACCGTTGCTTTTTGTAATGCTTGAATCTATTATTACTAAAAATCTTAATAACTTAAAACAATCCTATTAGAAAATATACTCACACACTTAGATCGACTCCACATAATTTTTTAAAAAACTATATATTTATGCTGCTATGCAACCACGCATCAGAATGGTAGTTATTCGAAAACGATTCTCTAATGCTACAAATACAGTTTGTTAAAAGAAACTTATGGGTCATCGGAACTTTGCAGAAAACTAGACATCGCTGCCGCTAGGCGCGGGTACTCGTCTAGTTAACTAAACTTATAAATTACATAATTACATATAGTTTTTAATTAAATAAACTCAAAATTTTCTTTTATAGTCATGTTAAACTTTGTCTTCAGGGGTACCGTTAGACAACCCTTTTGTATGAACATGTAAACGGGTGTGGTACTCTCTGTTTTGGTTACTTGAGGAAGACAAATCATAACTTAGACGTACGAAACATAACTGGAACATCCCGTGACAGTGTCCGAGAATTTTTTTTGCCACCTCCAAGATGTATATCTGATAATGTTTGAACCTCGAACCTCTTAAGAACACATCATGATGCTTAGTTGCTTACCTACTAGAACACTTTGTTGGTGTTTATTAGTAGTTACTTATAAGATATTAACAAACTTTTATACATAAACTCAACTGATTGCTTTTCGTAACTTAAAATAACCCACTCAGTTATCAAGTAGAACTAATTAAACTAGCAAAGCAAATTAGAGATGGATGATTTAAATGAGTAACATGCACCCCATGCATTATGTGCTTTTTAGATGATTCCTCAGCACATTGCTTTTTGGTTCAGTTGGTCTGTTTTTCTTTGATATTTAAATTGGATTTGATTCGTCTCGGCTGTGTCGTCACTTTCCAACCCGTTAATAATTTGGGTGAGTAGCTCGTTAATTTAGAAAAAAATATTATTCCTTTTAGAAGTGTTATCATTGTTTTAAGCATTCATATATGTGTTCACCAGATATTTTAGTAGAGAGATTCTCTAATATGCATCATGGTAGTATATGCTAAAAAGTTAATAAAAATCAGTTGCCATGTTTCAATGTATTGTTTTTCTTTATTAGGGATCTGCCTTAAGAAATTCTAATATAAGAAAAATGAAAAAATAACTATAATCACATATATAAGAGATGCATGAACTTTAATTGAATGCATCTCTATTCATTCAGATGCATCCTAATTAATTTCGAAAATGATTTTAAATTGAAAATGATGCAAAGTAGTACTAGCAATACATTTGACACGAGGAGTACAAAAAAATATATAAGATTCACCTAACTTGATATAATGTATCTAATTTTGAGTTGACAAATATATTAGGATGCATAAAAAAGACTAGAGATGTATATATATAATTAAAGTCGCCGCATCTTTGATATGTAATTATAGTTATTTTTTCATCTTTTGCATTTTAAAATTTGTTCTCATTCGATTCTAACTTTTTTTTAAACTTAGAATAACTCTATTTTATGTAGATATATATGTATTTTAAGAAATAACTATGTTTATTTAACATTTTTTTAACTCATGTTCACACGCGACAAGTTAACAAAAAATTTCCTTTAATTGAAAAGCATCAATAAGTCATAAGGAAAGTCTCAAATTCACAGAATCTAGGTTCGTCAGTTGATGTTACTGTTCTAGTAATGTGGGTCAAAATGTGGATCACAAAGAGGTAACGGGGTGGAAAACGTAACAACCCCATCTCGTGTAACTATAACTGAGTAGGATCAATTAACTCGTGATAATAGTAGGATGGATACAACTCATGATTTCTCTTCTGATCCAATTACTAGTGTTGCATGTGAGAGTTTCAATGATATCATGAACAAGGCTAATACTGAGGTTGACACGGTCAATCGTCTGCAAACGGTGGATATTGGGTTGAGGTGACCACTAGCTCTTTGAAGCGAGTGGATATGCCTAATCTTGTCTCGTTTGCTAATTTGGTGAGTAATGAACTTGGTAATCGAGATGTGAACTTTCGATCATTAGACACAGGTAAACCAAATAATGAAATGGCTGAAGTTCAAAACCCATTGTCATCAGTCTTGGAAGTTCATACGAGGTTTGAATTCAGCTTGTATGGGTATTTTGTACGTAATAGAATTGCATTCCCGGTAGTCGAGAACTACGTGAGGAATGCATGAAAGAAATATGGCATTGTACGTGCCATGATGAACTCAAAGAGCCTTTTCTTATTCAAGATTTCTTCGGTTGATCGTATGAATGGAGTGTTGGAGAATGGACCATGGTTTATTCGATATGTTCCTATTATATTAAAGAAGTGGACGCCTAAAGCAAATTTGTTGAAAGAAGATTTGTGCTCAATTCTGGAGTGGGTTAAATTGCATGATATTTCCATTGTGGCCTTTATTGAGGACAGATTGAGTGCAATGGCTACTAGACATGGTAATCCGATTATGCTTGATTCGTTTACTAGTTATATGTGCATGTTGAATTATGCCCATGCATTGATTGATGTTAGAGCCGATCGAGAGCTAAATGAGAACATGGTTATTGCTATTCCGAATTTAGAGGGTGATGGTAATGTGCTTCATATGGTTAGGGTGGAATACGAATGTAAACCACCTAAATGCGGAGCATGTATGGTGTTTGGTTATGATGACATGACATGTCCAAAACGTGTTGTTGAAGAGCCTAAGAAGCAAAATGTCAAGACCAACGATGGGTTTCAACATGTTCCTAAAAGAGCATTTTGGGTAATACAGGTCCTAAGGTATAGTTTTTTTCTTTTTTTTTTTGTTTATTTAATTTTTTGTGTGCAAATGGTGAATATTTATTAAACTTCCAAACTGTACAATGTCGGAAAGCCAATACAATCACTTGGACATGTCCTAAATCATATACAATGAAAAACATACAATCATCCGATATCAGACAAGACTAAAACATTCCTCGGACACAACTAAACTATGATAGACAACATATAGCTCATCTTCATTCACTGCAGTAACTTTCCAAAGAACTGAGATCACCATTACTAAGCACCATACACTCTAGCTACATTTCCATTTCACCTTTCCATTATGAGCATTCAACCATCATCCACAATAGTCAAAATGGAATAGGAGAATGGCTTCACTAGGGACCCATATCCCCTCCAAGTCAAAGGCTCTTCCTGCTAAGCTACATTTCCATCTACAAAAATGGCTTCACTCAACAAGAAACATCCTAAGGTATAGTTTAAGTCAACTAAGCAGGTTTATCAACTAGTTGCAAAGAAGAATGGTGCTAGTACAAGTGGTACGAAAGAAACTGCCTAAAATAGTAAGAAGACCACTTATGTTCCAATTCGTTTGATGTTCTTGGTAGCATGGCAACAACTATAGTGGATGACACCAATATGGACTAAGGTAGGTGTACAAACAAGGATAACCAGGATAATATGGAGCCGGTTCAGTCTATGAGAGCCTCAATGGCTGGTTCGAATGTAGTAAATAAGATCGCAAGTGATATGGCTGATAATGAAAGTGATAGTGACGTGGAGGTGGATTGTAACGGAACAATAGATTTCATGGAATCTAAGAGCGGAAGTGGCATTTGAAGGAAGAGCTTATATGAGCGTTGGAAAGAGGATTATGATTATAATCAAGGTTTACCTTGATCCCTGTTATTGTTGAGTAACCGTACTACGGGGCTAGTTGGTGTATTCGTAATGGTTTAGAGTAGAGATGATGACGAGAAACTTTGTTCAATAACAATTGTTCTTATTTATTCCGCTGTGCATGTTAATCTTTTGTCATTGTTAAATCCTAGATAAAAGGTCTAAACAACCTGAGTTCTCAAGGAACTTATTAGTTTTAACAAAAGCTGCCAAAAATAGTAAGAAAACGACTTATGTTTCGAATTCGCTTGATGTTCTTGGTAGAATGGAAGATACTGTAGCGGATGACACTAATATGGACCAAGGTACGTGTACAAACATGGAGAATCAGGTTAATATGTACAAACATGGAGAATCAGGTTAATATGAAGCCGGTTCAGTCTATAGGAGCCTCGAAGGCTGGTTCGAATGTAGGAAATAAGATCGCATGTGATATGGTTGATAACGAAAGTGAGAGTGACGTGGAAGCGAATTGTAACGAAACAACGGGTTTCATGGAATCTTAGAGCGGAAGTGGCATTGAAAGGAAGAGCTTCAATGAGCGTTGGAAATAGGATTATGATTATGATCCATACGATAATGATAACAAGCTTTTTTGTGACGTTTTTTATATAAGTATTCGTGGTTAAACTAGACGTTAATTTATTTTGGTTCATTATTAAGTCGAATGTAGTCTAGTGGTTAGTTTTGGTTGTCTTTCCTTTTGGAGGTAGTAGTGTTTTTGTTATGTAAGCTTTTCCGCTAATGTAACGGGCTGATATGTGAGATTTAGCCACATCCTACGTACTTAATTTTTTTTTAGAATAATTTATTTACCGGGTTTGAAACCTTAAAAAAAAAAAAAAAAAAAAAAAAAAAAAACTTGGCACATGTCTTTATTGCATTTTATTTTCTGGTGGCAAGCTTGCATTCTTTTTCTCGTGAGAGAGTGTAATTAGTTAAAGAAAGCCCATTTGATCGATCCAGCTAATGGTCATTCTTTTTTATCAAAACGTATACGTACTAGAGATTAATACAGTAACTGACATCATAAATGTAAACTTTGTCACTACCAAGGGTAAATTGTGTGTTATACTAGTATCACCTTTCGCCATTCTTGACTAGTCAAGATATCTTTAATTAAGGTGTGTATTAAATTTGACAAGTGTACATTGGTTACTTTTGTATTAACACAGTAAAGAAAGTAACCAGCGGCCTTTAATGGACACTTTCACAACCATGTCTTCTTTTGTGAGCTCAATAAACATGTACCATTATATATGTCATATGTAAATAAATAGCAAGATGCTAACATTACAAGGACACTCAAAAGTCTGATTGATCCTCAAACTTACGATAACTAAGAACCAACCCTACCACCTGCTATTCCGTCACGAAAAGGGACATCGAATTGTGCACAACCAACATACTACCTTATGATCCGACCCGGAACCAAGTGGAAAGTTTCAGGTTCTATAGGCATTGATCAGGGTTTTATGAAGGAAAAAAAGAAAGCACACTTGTAACATAGATATATAAATATTCAGATACATGAACTTACAAGTCAACAATATAAAAGCATGTAAACATACTTGGAAGAAGGTGATGTGGTTTATCTAACTTGGAAGTTCAGTGTCTTCAAGCAGAAGGCATAGATGAAAGCAAACAATACGCAAAATCCAACTAGAACTGCAGCAACTGGACCCATGAAATCTAGTTTATAACCATAGTAATGTTCGATATACGAATTCATGGCCGGTTCATATGACATCCCAGGCACTGTTATCGGGTGATCAACATCATGGTACTGGGAAACGATGAACCCATACGTAGACCATGCTATCGGACAAATCCAGTAGTACCACACCCACCACTTTGGAATTCTCTGAAATATAGATATGTGTTAGCTCTATGATCTAGAAGAAGCATTAATGCATTAGCGTCGACGATGACTTACAGGTCTAGGGATGAAAAACCCTGAAAAGAAGTTAAATATTGCGTAGAACGAAGCTGCTAAAATCGCTGCTAGTTGCTCGTTTGGAGTGATGGAAACAGTCATCATTCCGTAATATGTAAAATAAAGGAACGAGAAAAAGTTGATGTAAAAGAACCAGAAAAATTTGGCTGCTGTCCACTCGAATGACACCATGGCATACACTATTAAAGTGTAATATGTTGTTTCCACAAATATGTATGGTATCTCTACTAACACCTGAATGAATCACCATTCATAAGCAGAAAACACAAAGAAACTAAATATGTTACGTTATTAATGTGCAAAGAATGCATAAAAAATGTTACTTGTGCCAAGGCATACGGTAATGCCGAGTACATCCCAGCTGCTCTCTCTCGATAGAAGACTGCTCTTTCTGTGGCGATTACAGGTTGCACTGTCTGGCAATTGTTCATACCAACAAAGAATACCCCAGCATACATGGCCCCTATAATTGTGGTCAAATTGCTGCTGCTCTCCCTGGAAAATAAAAAAATCAAGAAATCTAAAAACGGTTCTATATATAAAATGTATAGTTGATGTTATGTTAAGGATTTTGAGAATGACCTTTTTTCGCCAATCTTCCAAGACATTGTCCCAACCACGAGTGCTGCAACCAAGGTGAAGAAGTTGCGAACAAGGTTATAGTCAGGATTTCTCCAGTAACTCCACCACATCTTCCAGATACAAGACTTGAATTGTCCCCATGAAGACTGTGAATATTGTGTTCCAAAATAAAGATCTGTCGCTCCGGGAGGCGGTGTCCTCAACTCCGTCACTAAAGCCTTGTTCCTTCTGTTACCCATAGACATTATTACAAAAGAAGATGATTGTGGGTTACTTCAATTTATAATCAAGAAAGATGAAAGTTTACTGATGCAAGGCTGATAATTGAAACTTCTCAGCAAAATCGACACCAAGCCGAATCTCTGCAGCACTTGAACTGACTTCCAACATCCAAGTTGCTGGATTGTATTTTTCTGGCATTTTTGGAACCCCGGAAATTTCCTGAGTGTAATATAGATGGATTTAATATTCATCAATTACGTACCTTACTTAAAATACTTTTAATTTTTTAGATTGTAGGATATCCAACGAAGTACCTCAAAATAGTTCACAATGTCTCTAGAATTTCTGCCGAGAGGTCCTGCATAGATCACCTGCCCTCCTCTTTTCATCAGCAACAGCTCATCAAAGGACTCAAATATATCAATGCTAGGTTGATGAATTGTGCAAACGACAGTTCTACCAGTGTCGACAGTGTTTCTTACAGCCCTCATGACAATGGCTGCTGCTCTTGCATCGAGCCCAGAAGTTGGTTCATCCATGAAAATGATTGAAGGATTGGAAACTAGCTCTACAGCAATGGTTAGCCTCTTTCGTTGTTCTGTTGACAAACCACTAACTCCTGGGAGTCCTACAATTGCGTCCTTAAGGTTTTCTAGCTCAACTAGCTCCATCACTTCACGTACAAAAACCTGAAAGAAAATAAACAATAACAATTTAGCAATTTATATTTCCTTAGCAATCTGTTAGAAAAAAAAACATTGATTGTCGATCATTTCTTATTTACCATCTTCTCGTCATTTCCAACTTCTTTTGGGAGTCGAAGGAAAGCCGAGTAAATCAAAGATTCATGGACAGTGACCTGGGGAGAGTGGATATCAGTTTGCTCACAATATCCCGAAATTCTTGCAAACGTTTCTTGTTTCTTAGGGAATCCCGATATTCTTATATCTCCTTCAATATAACCACCTGTCTTTCGTCCTGATAAAACATCCATCAATGTAGTTTTTCCAGCTCCACTGACTCCCATCAACGCAGTTAGGACCCCAGGCCTAAAAGCACCTGTTACTTCACATAGTAACTGCAATCTATTATCTGTCACTCCTTGTTCTCTCATTTCCTGTTTAAGGTTATACAATCTGAATTTCTTAATGATACATATTGTGCAAATATTGTTCAAGCTCTAATGTAAAGAAGAGAACTTACTTGAGGCATGTCAACAAAGTAGTTCATGCTATCGAATGACATGGCAAGTGGAGTAAACGGAAGAATCATTCCCTTCTTAGCATCATTTGAATCCGATTGAATTCTTCCAAGCTGTTTGTCTGTATTTCCTAGTAATAAGTCATATCACGTGTTAGGAGGAACTAATATATGTGGACAAGTGTTTAAAATGTTGAGCTTTTGGAACATTTTCTAACTCAGAGTATTTTCGTCAATAATACAAAAGGATTATATAAGGAATTGTGCCTCGCTTAGATGAAGTTGTTTCGAGTCTTGGTTGTTGGTTGGTAGCTTGTTGTGCTTCCATCACCGAGGTTCCTTCATTTGAGATATTAACTTGTGGTTTTCCAATGGCTGATAATTTAATGGAGAATAAGGGAGATTAGATATCGCAAAAAGTAGCAGGAAAATAAGTTAATTACGCCCTCATGTGAGAGCCTGGAAACTTACGATCTAGATAAGTCAGAGAAAAAGTGAAGAAGATGTTGAATAGAACTGAAAAACAGAGAAGAGAGGCAGCACCAATCCAGAACCAACTTGATTGGGCTGGGATATTCAAACTCTCTAGTATTGCTAGTCCCAATCTCGTTTCACTAACCGAACTCTGTGAACGTGAAAACAATATAAATTATTCTTGACCTTTGTTAATTTTAGTTTTTACTTTAATTTTTAGCTTTTTAGTTTCGAACTAATAAGTTACCATTTTGTTCATCCACCTTGGCGCAAGAAACTCATTTACTGCAAAGGCTCTAAGGCCATATGACAACGGCGATAGCCAATAACCCCACTCCCACCAATCAGGCATTTTAGTCTTTGGAATGATAAAACCGCCAAGAAAAAATACGAGTAGAAGTACAAGTGTTCCACCTGTGTTAGCAATGTTCATAGTCCTACACAGGCCAGCTATAAGTCTAAAAAGTCCTCCTCCCACATTCTGGATCAAAAAAACCAGCAGAAAGTGCTTGAAGAACCTGGATAACATAGTAAGATGCATCTTTTTGTTATTAACAGTCTGTAAAAAGAAGTAGTACACAACAATAGCAATCTATAACCTGTTAGCTTCAGGGGCAAGGCCGGCACCATAATATAGTATGGACATCCAAATAGTACTTTCAAACAAACATATTGGCAAATGAAGCAAGAACGTTGGAAGTGTGTAAGCCCATGTTGGGTGGAACAGAAGGTCTCTTTGCTTGAAAACTACAGGAAGCCTTATTATGGTGAGGGAAATTTCAGCTAGACCATTATAAAAGTTTATGAGCATGCTGAACAAAAGTGCTCCTATATATATTGAACCATCTTCTTCATTCCTCGTGTGCATTTTAGTCCTAAAAAACAAAGTCATCCCAATAAAAGCCAATATGATGAGCTGCACACTCTTGAAAATGTAAATGAAACTGTTTCTCTTCATCAGTAGCCATTCCTTATTCCACGAGGTCTTGAGCAAATCCCTTTTGGAGACCAAGTATTTCTTGAAGACTAGAGCCGCTTTGTGGCTTTGGTGTTTGTCATAAGGGACAGAAAGTTCATTCTTTAGCTTCTCACCCACATGGAATTGCTTGAATTTCTGAACGAATTCAATAACTGTGATATATCTGTATGGTTTGCTTCTATCAGCCCAATATTGCTCTTGATCCTTTCGAGAGGTAACCTGTCATGAAGATACAGAAATGTTGGCAAACTTGTAAGCCTTGATTTCACTAACTTAACTATGATGTGTACCTCTTGCAAGAAGTCAGCGGTGCCCTTTCTTTCAGGACACTTGAATCCACAACCATGGAAGAACTCAAGAACATTCTCTCGTGGTCCATGATACACAATTTGGCCCTCTGATAGTAGTATTATGTCATCAAAAAGATCAAAAGTCTCTGGAGCAGGCTGTAGCAGGGACATTAAGATTGTTGACTCGGTGTGGTGTACAATTTGTTGCAAGCACTTCACTATCTGAAACGTAGTAGAGCTGTCTAGACCTGTTGATATCTCATCCATAAACAAGGTTTTCGCAGGCCCAACAAGCATCTCACCTGTTGACAACAAAAGAAAAAAAAATCACTGTTAAAAAGTAACATAAATAAACAAGGGTTAAGCACATGAGTGTCTATGTTCAAGAGTACGATGTGAAATGGCCACTTGACCTGTAGTAACTCTCTTCTTTTGTCCACCAGAGATCCCTCGTTTCATTGCATCACCAACAATAGTGTCACGACAAATATCCAACCCCAATATCTATTTTCATTTAACAACCATATGAATATTTTTTTTAGAGATTTGATTAAGGCACTTACAAGTGTGACTAATTTTATGTGTAAACTTATAACACTAGTTTATTGGTGTATGAAAAGCTTGATATCTTACTCTAAGAGTGTAGTAAGTAATCAAACTGCTGGCAGCTCCTTCTACGGCAGTAGCCTTCATGAAAAGGTCGACTTCAGCTTCTGGAAAAATCCCTGCTTGCTTCTCTCTTTGTGCAAGCTCCTTTAGCATTTCTGTAATTGATTATTTAGTTACATATTATAGCGATCTTTTGTATCAAGATTTAAAGATGCAGTGAAATATTCCTTGAAAAAACGTTACCTAATCGCGATCCAACTCCTTGACATCTTGCTGAGAAATCTAAGGTTTCCTTTACCGTCATTTCTCCAACATGAACATCATTCTGGCTGATGTAGGCCGATGTCCTTCGAGGTTCAAACTCATTTAGCTTATGACCATTGTAAGTGATCTCCCCTTCAACCTGTTTAGTTCATGTGTATGAGTGTTCCTTACTTTGGTTCATTTATGGTAACTCATACTTATAATCAGTTTTAAACTTCATACGAAACTCATATATCATCCTTATGTACGTTGAAGGTTTATACTGACCTTTAAGCTGCGGTCCAGCTTCCCCGCCAAAGCCAACAAAAGAGTTGTCTTCCCAGAAGATGGTGGACCCAATAGAAGTGCCATTCTATAACATTACAAATCCAATGTTATGAACAGTGCAATCCTTTATCGAGAATACAATATGTGCAGTGCATGGTATGAGTACCTCGATGGTTTGATGATCCCGGATGCATCTTTAAGAATGGTAAGTCTGGTCTTTTTAGAAAAGTTGATTCCAATAGAACCCAATAGTGATTCAATAGAGTTTCGGGCAGCATTTGGTAGCGATGGAAGTGCTCTATTGCCAATATAGCAGTCTGCTTCTATCGTCAAATCTTGAAACCTAACTTCTACAGTTGGAAGATTGATGCCAACCCTTAAATAAAAAGAAAGTAAAAAGAAAAAAAACAGATTATATATGCTGTTCCATAACTTAATGTAAAGTTAATTAACTAACTTCTGATAACTGAGTTAACTTCCAAGACTTACTTATCAACACGATCTCTGAACTTTTTCAAGAACCTTCCAATATCTTGTTCAGCATCCATAAATGTCTTATCAATGAAGTCTTGCTGAGCTTTTTCGTCGAGTTCTCGGACATCCAACAACAACTTATCAGATGGTGTTTGGTTTATATTATAAGAATTAAAAATGGTTGTTCGTATTCGGTTATAGGTTGGTAGTTTCTCCAACGCAGCCCATCTCAAGGCCTCTTCGTCTTCCACAGAGTGATGGCTGCTCCGTCCACCACCACTAATAGAGAACACATCTTCTATTCCAAAACTTCCAGCTGCCTTACTCAAACTTCTACCAATACTCCTTACCATGTTTACTTTGGTGTCTTCCTCCATTTAGTTCTTTTTACTTGCAAAACTCCCAAAATTTTAAGATATTACCGTTCTAACTGTTGCGTCCTGTAAAATAAGCATCATGGTCGGCTTGATTATCGCATCGTTACTGATGTTTCAAGTCTCTAAATGAATAAGTATTATAAGCATAAGAAATATTTTTCTTCCTAAAATCATGACTTTCATGTATATATATGCATAACCTTATTGCAACTATTGAACATGCAAATGAAAAGTCGTTATATTTATTATGTTTTGACTTTGAGTTCTAAAGATTAAACGTGCAAATAGAAATTCAATATGAAAAGTCCTATAACTTAACGTTAAGTTACTTATTTTACTATTCTGTATCACTTTACATGCATACATTGAACTTAACCAAATATCCACTTGGGTTTTCAAAAGTATCAACATTTTGTTCAACCGATTTCGATATGTCGAATTTGCCATATGTTAAAATTTATAATCCAATATTCCTGTGTGTCTTTGTTTTATGTTTTTTGTTTCAGGTAGTGAAGCCCAAGTTGCTCTCAGCCCAAGCCTTTTCTCAGCCCCCAAGTCTTGCTCAGCCCATCTTGTTGTGACCGTTGGTGTCTGAGTATTTAAGAGTGCTTCATCTCTCTTTTAGGGTTAGAAGAGTGGATCGGTTCTTTATAGCCGCTTCAAAATATCTCTCTCATTTCTGCTGATCTTGAGACTTTAACTCAAGATCCTATCTATCCATTTATTATTGTTGTTTATCTTGTAAAACTATTATCAAGTTAGATAATAGGATCACACCAGAGTAAATTGTGGTGATCTTTTATGGTTGTAAGCTTCCGCTGTTAAACTTTGAGTTGTTTGATCTATATAAAGTGTTTTGGTTTCTGCATATCATGTTTTTCTACATGGTATCAAAGACAGGTTGGTTTTAAAAAAAAAGAAAAAAGGGTTTCTATATTTCTGGGGATCTTGGATCTGGTTGTTCGTGGCTTGGCGGTTCTGTTGCCTCCTAGACTAAGTGAATCTAGGAGAAACAGTTCGATTGTGCTGCGGAGATAGCGCTGTAACACCTCTTGTCTCTCTCCTTTTATTTATGTCTTTTATTTTTCTGTTTAGAATGCTGGAGGATAGGTTGAGGGACATTTGAGAAGTTTTGATTGGTTGTTGGTGATTAATTGTTATTTGTGGAGGTATAAGGTGTTGCTGCTTTTATTTATCTCTGTTTTTGATTATTTGTTTGGCTGTTTTTAATTTTTGGTATTATGTCTGAACATGGTAATTCTGACGATGAGGGTGTCAGTGATCCTGTCACTCTTATTGGTAAACTTGATGTTAGTAATCCTCTTCATTTGCATCCTAATGACTCTGCTGTGCTTACTGTTATCTCTGTCAAACTTAGAGGGACTGGAAATTATCAAATTTGGGCTAATGCTATGCTTCTTGCCCTAGAGGGTAAGAATAAAATTTGTTTTATTGATGGCTCTTGTAAAAGGTCCATTACTGATGAGGTTCTAGCTAAGCAATGGGATAGAGTTAATGCTTTTGTTTTAGGATGGATTTTGAATTCTATATCTGAGGAGTTATTCCTTGGCCAAATTTTCTCAATAAAAGCTAAACATGTTTGGAATGAGTTAAAGGAAACATATCATAAAGTTGATGGTTCTGTGATATTCAACCTGCATCATAAAATCAGTTCTTTGAAACAAAATGGGTCGAATCTGTCTGACTATTATCATAAGTTGAATGCCTTGTGGAAACAATATGATGCCATGGTTGAGTTGCCTAATTGTGTGTGCACTGCATCTGATGAGTTTAAAAAGCATAATCAACTACTGAAACTTATGCAATTTTTGATGGGTCTTGATGAGTCTTACATGAGTATTAGAAGTTCTATTCTGTCTAGAGAGACCTTACCTGATGTTAAAGGGGCTTATGCCATTATCTCTAGTGAGGAATCTCACAGAGGTGACCTCTGCCTTCTTAGCTAGTGGTCCTGCTAGAAACAACTTTCAAAAAAATCAGAACTCTTACACTAATGCTAGACATAACTCTACTGCATTCAGACCTAATTCTAACACTGGGTTCAAACCTGGTGGGAATAATGTGACAAGACCTAATATGAATGTGAACTCTGAAGTTGTGTGTGAGCATTGTGGTTATATTGGTAATACTATAGACAGATGCTTTAAAATCATTGGGTATCCTGCTAATTTTGGAAAAAAGAAAGGGGGACTAGGTGGTAAGGGTAAAAATGTTGCATACAACTCTGTTGGGTCCTCAGGGTCTGATAGTCCCTTTGGATCCTCAGGGTTCACTGATGAGCAACTTGCCACTTTGGTCTCCCTCATTAAGGAAACCAAAATGTCTGAGAAAAATGTCCAAGCCAACATGGCAGGTACTTACTTTAATTCTTGCAAACTGTTCAATGACAACTTTGATAATTTTTTTTGTTCCAGTTCTAGTTCTATGACAAAAATGAAATATGTTGGAAAAGTTGTGGACTCTGGTGCTAATCAGCACATGACCAATAGTGAGAAAGAGTTAGAAAATGTATATGATATATCTCATCTTAATATCAAAGTGTCTCACCTAAATGGCACTAGTGCCATCATCTCTAAAATTGGAAACCTTAGACTTGGAAATGGTCTTGTCCTGTTTGATGTGCTTGTCATTCCTGATTATTGTGTGACCTTGATCTCTGTTCATAAACTTGCTAAAGATAATAAGATCTTAGTTGTGTTTGATGAAAGTAAATGTTTCTTTGTGAATCAGGATTTGAATCTGAAAAACATTCTGGGGATTGGTAAACAATGTGGTGGTTTATACTATTTAGATACTGAAGGTACTAAATGTGATAATATTAATATTGAGTATAAGTGTTCTTTGTCTCTCTATGATTGGCACTGTAGACTTGGCCACCCTGGTGACCCGCCTTAATGTTCTAAAAAATTATTTGAAAATTGGAAAAAATGATAAATATGAGGTTTGTGAAATCTGTCAAAGAGCTAAACAGACTAGAGAACCCTTCCCTCTAAGTGATCATAAATCTAAAATGCTTGGTGATATTGTTCATCTTGATCTGTGGGGCCCCTATAAGGTGGCCAGTCACTCTGGGCATAGATATTTTCTTACCATGGTTGATGATTATACTAGAGCTGTGTGGGTGTATCTTATTAAATCCAAGGATGAAGTTTTTGAGTCTATTAAAATCTTTTACAATTTGATTAAAAATCAGTTCAAAAAAACTGTTAAAGTGTTTAGAAGTGACAATTGAACTGAATTTCAAAATCAAACCTTTAACAAGTTTTGTGATAACATGGGGATCACTCATCAAACTTCTGTTCCTTACACCCCACAGCAAAATGGAGTGGTTGAAAGGAAACATAGACATCTCTTGAATGTGGCGGATGTCTTATGTTTCATGGGGGAATACCCTTAAGATTTTGGAATGAATGTGTGCTAACTGCTACTTATCTTATTAACAGATTGCCATCTTCTGTGCTAAATGGAAAATCCCCTTACCATATGATTTATAATTGCCCTCCTAATCTCTCTCTTATCAGAATGTTTGGTTGTCTTGGTTTTGCTACTATTCTTAATAGTCATGATAAGCTTACAGGATCTGAAAAATGTGTTATGATGGGTTATTCGGTTCTCAAAATGGTACAGCTCTATAGTCTTGATAGATGTCAATTTTTGGTGTCTAGAGATGTTAAATTCTTTGAGTCCATATTTCCTTTTAATGAATCTATATCAAATGGTATTAAGAATAAGCATATTGAAACTGATGTCTTTCATGAAAATAACCTGTTGAATTTTTTTGATCTAAATAACCCTGAGCCTCCTAATGATGATGAGAGAGATGTAGTTAGACATAATAGTGGCCTTGAGTCACTAAGTGGAGGTAGCCCCTCTGCAACTCTTGGCGACAATGTGAACACTGGTGATTCCCCAACTGGATCATCTAGTGGTAACATTTATGCCATATTGCATGAGGTTGAGGCAGCCACACTTGATGAAAATTCTGCTTCTGAAGGAAATGTTGATCCCAACATAAATACTCAGGGTACTCAAACCTTAAGAAGATCTTCTAGAACTTCTGTTTTTCCAAAAAATTATAATGACTTTGTTGTTAAAACCAATGTGAAATATGGGATTGAAAAATATGTTGGGTACTCTAACTTAAATGGTGAAAACCTGTGTTTTGTCACTCAATTGAATAAGAACTGTGAACCCAAGTCCTTCTTTGAAGCATCTCAAAACCCCTTATGGGTTGATGCTATGAACTTAGAAATTGTTGCCTTACTTGAAAATGATACTTGGGATGTTGTTGAATTACCCATAGGTAGAACTGCCTTGAACTCTAAATGGCTGTGGAAACTTAAATATAAAGCCAATGGTGAAATTGAGAGGTACAAGGCTAGACTTGTTGCCATGGGGTGTGCTCAAAGGGAAGGGGTAGATTATGAGGAAACTTTCTCACCTGTTGTTAAAATGGTCACTGTGAGATGTGTGCTTAATATTGCTGTTGTGAATTCCTGGCCCATTTTTCAACTTGATGTTAATAATGCTTTTTTGTATGGTGAGCTTGATGAATCTGTTTACATGAGACCTCCTCAAGGTTTCTATGTTGGTGATAAGAATCTTGTTTGTAAACTTAAAAAATCTATCTATGGTCTTAAGCAGGCCCCTAGACAATGGAATGCCAAACTCACCTCTGTGCTCAGTGAAAATGGATGTAGTCAAAGTAAATCTGATTACTCTTTGTTCACTAAATCTGATAATGGTGTGTTTCTTGCTTTCCTTGTTTATGTTGATGATATAATTGTGACTGGAAATAATCTTGGTGAAATTGAGAAGTTTAAAATGTTTTTGAAAAGTAAATTCAAGATAAAAGACTTGGGAAAGCTTAAATACTTCCTTGGTATAGAAGTGGTTGATTCTGATAATGGAATTTGTCTCAATCAGAGGAAATATGTGCTTGATTTGCTATCTGAATATGGTATGCTTGCCTGCAAACCTTCCAAGACTCCCTTGATGTCTAAACTGTCTATATCCAACATTCCCACTGATACTGATCCTGCCCTTGTGAACATTGTTGATTATCAAAAGCTTATGGGAAAGCTTATATATTTGACCAATACTAGACCTGATATATCCTATGCTGTGCATTGTCTTAGTCAATTCATGCATTCTCCTTTAATATCTCACCTCAAAACTGCTTTTAAAATTCTGAGATACCTTAAAGGATCTCCTGGTCTTGGGATTCATATTGTTAAGAATACTGGTGTGTCCCTTAAAGGATACTCAGATGCTGACTGGGCCAAATGCATTGTCACTAGGAAATCTGTTACTGGTTATTGTGTGTTTATGAATGATAATCTCATCTCTTGGAAAAGCAAGAAACAAAATACTCTCTCCAAATCCTCTGCTGAGGCTGAGTATAGAGCCCTTGCATCTTTAACCAGTGAGATCATTTGGATTTTGAAAATTCTTCGGGATTTGCAATGTATAAATCTGCTGCCAGTTGATCTGCATTGTGACAGTAATTCTGCTATCAAAATAGCAGCTAACCCTGTCTTTCATGAAAGAACTAAACACCTTGAGATTGATCTCCATTTTGTGAGAGAAAAAAATCTTAAATGGTGTTGTTAAAACTGTCAAAGTAGATTCAGCAAATCAAATTGCTGATATCTTTACCAAAGGGTTGGACATTTCTCAGCATCAGTGTCTTGTTGAGAAACTTGGAATGATTGACCTTTTTGGAATATCGAATTAAGGGGGGATGTTAAAATTTATAATCCAATATTCCTGTGTGTCTTTGTTTTATGTTTTTTGTTTCAGGTAGTGAAGCCCAAGTTGCTCTCGGCCAAGCCTTTTCTCAGCCCAAGTCTTGCTCAGCCCATCTTGTTGTGACCGTTGGTGTATGAGTATTTAAGAGTGCTTCATCTCTCTTTTAGGGTTAGAAGAGTGGATCGGTTCTTTATAGCCGCTTCAAAATATCTCTCTCATTTCTGCTGATCTTGAGACTTTAACTCAAGATCCTATCTATCCATTTATTATTGTTGTTTATCTTGTAAAACTATTATCAAGTTAGATAATAGGATCACACCAGAGTAGCTGTGGTAATCTTTTATGGTTGTAAGCTTCCGCTGTTAAACTTTGAGTTGTTTGATCTATATAAAGTGTTTTGGTTTATGCATATCATGTTTTTCTACACCATATACCAGTATGTGATGATAATAAACACTTAGATAGGAAATGATGTTATACACTAATGCTAACTTTTATCATAGATATTACTAGTTTAAATCTAATACACGCACTTTTGTTAAGCTTATAAAATCTCGGTGTTTACTTTTTCCGCCGCGTTTGACCTGCATGCAGCTTTTTTATTTTGAACGGAATTAGTATATATATAAATAAGAAACTAGCAATAAGCTAGAAAAGTTAAAATTAAACAAGATGAAATAGCACTAAACCTGCAGCTAAAAGGAAGAAATAAGATTGGTTTTTTTAAGTGGCTTGTGGCAAAATATATAGAGGAGAGAATGAAAATCACAGCGCCTAAAATCTTTTAAGGTTGTCCATACAAAATAAGTTTTTTATTTTATATAAATAAATTGTATATTTAATAGTAACCGAATACTTACTAAATTAAGTGTATGATTAATTTGGCAAAACTATTGTGAGCTGTTAACTATAGGCTTATAGCTATAAAACTGTTAGATATTTTTTTGTAGTTGCAAGCTATCGTTTACTTTGTGTTTCATATAAATGTTTGATAAAATAAATGTAGCTGCAAATACCGAGTGTAAATTGACATAAAACGACACATGCATTGGATACAAAATTGCCTAACTATATAAATTGTTCCCCAATGAATCTTTTATCAATTAATATTAGGGGAGTTGGGGGGATCTTAAACCCAACTGGATTCGTAAGATTAAAAGTAAAGAAAAGGTGTCCTTCTTGGCGATCCAAGAAACTCAAAGTGGTAGAATTAGCGAGGAGCTGGTTTCCAAGTATTGGGGTAGAATGACTTTCGAGTACGATGTTGTTGAATCAAATGGTAGATCGGGGCTTTTAGTGTTTGGGATCCCGCGGTCTTTAGGAAGTTGGGTTCCATCAAAAAGGATAATTTTTTGGTAACCAAAGGTCGGATCAAGGGTATTGACGAAGTTGTTTATGTTGTAAAAGTTTACGCTCCTCAATCAAAGAGGAATAAAAAAATTGTTGGGTTTTAGGTTCCTTGGATTTGATGAGACAAAATAAATATAAGAATGAAACAAATGGACTTAAAGTGAAAGAGATGAAACCTACTAAAAGATGGAAGGACTTGCTTGCAAAAGAAGATTTATTATTTAGTCATTCGTAGTATTTTGTAAACCTTAATCCTCTAGTATATAAAGAGGACATGGGGTGTAGGTTTTATATACAAGTCTTCCATAATGTAGTCATTAAAAGTGTGTGTGTGTGTAACCTAGACGTGTTCCTATAAACGTCTAGGGTTAGAGTTAGTTTAGTTATCTCCAAGATCAAAGAAGGCTTTGATCCCTGTTACAGTTAGGTAACACGTTGTTATTCTAATCAAATAATAATTGGGGAGATGTGGAAAAACCTTGTGTCGATAACAAAGTGTTCTTATGTTTATTCCGCTGTGCAATGTTATTGTCTTTGTTATTGTTAACCCTAGAGGCTCAAAACGATCTCAAGGAGTCTAACAAACTCCACAATTGGTATCAGAGCTTGGGGAGCTCGTTACCTAGGGATTCACAAGGTTTTATTGGTCGAAGAATGGCGAAAAGAAGAAAAACTACGAATCTGAAAATTCTCGTATTTTTCTGCAGTACAGTTTTAAAACCGCGATAACTTTTTCGTTAACCGTTGGATCATAACGAAATTTTCGGTGGATGTTCTATATATATTCATCTAACTTTTCACCGAAGGGATTGTCGATCTGAGCTCTCTATCAAAAGTTATTCAATGTCGAAGTTGGCTGCAGAAACTGGTTTAATAATTCAATTTTTGGGTTTTCATGATTATTCAACTTCTTGAATTTGTGTTACTTGTTCTAATTCTTGATGGAGGTTGTTTATACATTGTGCGGTGTTTATGATTCATGGTTAGAAGCAGCTTTCCTAGTGTTTTTACTTAAACCACTTCTAGTGTTTTCTCGAAACCACTTCTAGTGTTTCTTACGAAACCAGCGATAGTATATTCTCGAAACCAGCGATAGTGTTTTCGAAAACCACGATAGTGTATTCTCGAAACCACTCGATAGTGTATTCTCGAAACCACTTCTAGTGTTTTCGAAACCACTTCTCGTGTTTTTCCAAACCACTTCTAGTGTTTTTCCAAACCACTTCTAGTATTTTTCAAACCACTTCTAGTGTTTTTAAAAAACCACTTCTAGTGTTTTCTAAACCATCGAAACCACTGCTAGTGTTATCTCAATTCCACTGGTATTTCTTTCTTGCGTTATTAGTTCTGCTGATGAGGTTTTGGAATTGAGGGAAAGCGTACATGTTTTGGTAGTCTGAAATTTTTGGTGACATACACATGGGATTTTGGTTCTCACACACAAGAAGATTGGTATTTGTTCTTAAAAGGATTTAAAAAGCTCGCTTTGGAGATTTATTGAATAGGTGATTACGAAGATGATTGATCATAACCTATTTGATATTGTAGTTGAGTAACACAGATTTGTGCTCTTATCATATCTTAAAGTGGGTGTTACACTTTGGAGATAACTTGTTTGTGCTTAAAGGATGTTGACAAAGACTTGCAAAATCTAGTTTTCATAGGTTAAGGGTGGATGGATGAAGACCTAGTTAACTATCACTTAAAGGAGTTACATTGTAGTGCTCAATGTCTCATTGAAGATGAGGATTTTGTCAAGAGATTGCGGTCTACTTATATGGTGTTAGTATAAGTTTGGAGTCAAGTGGATAAACAAGACATAAGACACAAGATTGGGTTATTCTACTTCTTTATCAAATTCGTTATATTTGGTTTTCTTCACAAGTGATCATTACAAGGAGCTTACAGATTTGAAGAATCATTGGATGTTCATGCATCACTCAAGGGGAAGTTTCTAATGTTTACATTCTCTATTTGTTGATAACAAAAAAGGGAAGAGATATTGGAGTGCGATGGCATGGATTAAGGGGAAGACAAAGGAAGACAAGAATGTTTCATTCACGGAGATGTTTACATCTCAACTTCTCGCTTACATCTAGGAAGTTCAGTACCGACTTTGTTTGTTTTGTCATCAACAAATAGGGGAAGATTGTTGGGTTTTAGGTTCCTTGGATTTGATGAGACAAAATAAATACAAGAATGAAACAAATGGACTTAAAGTGAAAGAGATGAAACCTACTAAAAGATGGAAGGACTTGCTTACAAAAGAAGATTTATTATTTAGTCCTTCGTAGTATTTTGTAAACCCTAATCCTCTAGTATATAAAGAGGACATGGGGTGTAGGTTTTATATACAAGTCTTCCATAATGTAGTCATTAAAGGTGTGTATGTGTAACCTAGACGTGTTCCTATAAACATCTAGGGTTAGAGTTAGTTTAGTTATCTCCAAGATCAAAGAAGGATTTGATCCCTGTTACAGTTAGGTAACACGTTGTTATTCTGATCAAATAATAATTGGGGAGATGTGGAAAAACCTTGTGTCGATAACAAAGTGTTCTTATGTTTATTCTGCTGTGCAATGTTATTGTCTTTGTTATTGTTAACCCTAGAGGCTCAAAACGATCTCAAGGAGTCTAACAAACTCCACAAAAATTGTCTGGGATGATTTGAGAAGCTTAAAAAACAGTAACATTGGTTGGTGGTTAATGATTGGTGACTTCAATTCGGTGAGAATAGCCGAAGAGAGGTTGGGGTCGGTTTTTAAAAGAAGTAGTGCAAACGAGTTCAACGAATTTATTGATGTCGCTGACCTTCAAGAATTCTACATGAAAGGCAATAGGTTCACGTATCTTAAGGAGGACGACAATGGGAGGAAATTAAGTAAGATCGATCGATGTTTGGTTAGTCGGGAAATTATGGATAAGTGGCCTTGCGTGCACAGATTCTCCCAAGATTAAATTCCACCAAACCATTTCTTTTTATGCTACATTAACTTCGGTCCCAAACCTTTCCGGGTGTTTAATTATTTGCTGGAATACCTGGAGTGTGTCGAGACTATCTCCAAGTCGTTGGAAGAATTCTCTTTCAGAGGGCCTCCGGACTTAAAAATCTTGATGAAATTTAGACATTTACGTTTTCATTTAAAGGCTTGGCGGGATGACTTTCTCCAAAAAGAGAGTGAAGAGGCAGATTTGTGTAAAAAAGAGTTGGAGGAATTGGATGAAACAATGGAGTCCATGGATCTTTCTGATGAGGATCTTTGGATTTGAAACGAATGTAGGAATAAATTGGAGGAATCAGAGCTTAGGAAAATCAAAGACCTGAAACAACGAGCTAGGAATAAGTGGATGGCGGAGGGGGATTGTTGTTAGGTCACAAGGTTTACCACACAAGCTTATATGAGAGATAGAGAGGCGATTGAACAAGATCTAACACACACACACACACACGATATTAAAGACGGTTAGGCGTAGAGAGTATGTGAAAAGAAAACTTGAACAACCAACCTTCAATTGAAGGTTTACATAAGGTATTTATAGGAGGGAAGCTAGGGCAACACTCCTAGTTCCCTTCCTTTCTCCTATGGGCTTGGGCCTAAGCTCATGGGCCTCCTACATAAGCTTAAGGCTAATAACAAACATAAAGGCCATAATAAGCTAACTATTACATATGAGTAACTAACACTTGAATAAGGTTTAGGAGTGATTCCAACAATCTCCCCTCAAGTGTTATTACATATGAGTAACAAACACTCAAGTGTTGGTGATGAAAACGGTGAAGGCGTTGATGTAATAGTAGCTTTGACGCTTCTTCGACATTCTTTTTCTTGTGAGAAGAATTGCTTTGATTTGAACAATCTCCCCAGCAGTAGAGAGATAGTTTACTTTGAACGTTATGCTTTGACGCCATCTTTAACTTTGTTCCGGATCATTGTTCTTTGTGATGAAAGTGATAGTATGTTGTTGTTCGTAGATCAACCGCCAGTTCCGCTTTCAATAAGCATCTGAGGTTCCACGCCGTTCTTCAACATGCTCACACGCCTCTTTGACGTTGGAATTCAAGATCGATGGAGTTCTTTAAGTCTTTAACTTTGTAGATTCTCTCGAATTGACGAAGAATCATTCCGACCGTGTGTTGTTGGATAGAACTTCCATTAGTGATGATGTTGGCGTGAGCATGAGAAGAATTTGCACGATCATTCCGCTCCAAAGCTTCCATAAGAAGAAAACATAAAAACGGTTAGTAATAAGCGGATTCCTAGACTTACAAGTTTGAACTTCGAGAGTGTTAACATCATAGTGTGAAAACACAACTCTAATTCTTACAAAGGCCGCTCCTGAATCGGAGTCCCACAAGTGAGATAACACGATAAAATCGGTACACCTACGATTCAGATGAGTCGCCAGGTACACCGGGCATCACCAACATCAGACCGCTTGAGACCACTCGCTTAATCCACGGGAGGCCGGCGACTCGCCGCTGTGGTCGCTTGATGTTGACCCCGCGTGAGTTTCCATTCAATCACCGAGAATCACAAATGTGAACCTCTCATAAATGTTCTCGGCTGCATTGCTAAGATCCTGAAGGACTCGATAACGCACCAATCGGAATTCTTATTGTTGAACAACTAGTGATGAAATGTCAAGTGTACCTAAGAGATCTTTTGATGAATCTCGTGGCTCTAGACTCAATAGCGCTTTGGTTTTCCCCGAAAGGAGACTAGGGAGAGGGTCTCCTTCTTTAATACCAGCGATCTCTAAGAGAAAGCCGATAGTTTACTTAGGGTTCCCTGAGAATGAAAAACTTCATTGAGAGAAACTTGAGTGGATAAGAAGGTTTAGTGCATGCCACCGGGTCCATGACGACTTTTATCTTCAATACCGTGTCATCTAGTGACAACCAAGAGTATATGAATTGAACCCCGGTATTCCCCTAAGTTGAATAACCGGAGGGCTATTTCTTTTCACCCTTTTCTTTGCATTTCTTTTAATTCTTCAACTCCTTCTTTCTCCGATTCTCATTTTCTCCTTTTACAATCATACCTAAGGACTTCTAAATACTAACTATTTGTGGTGTCCTCGGGTAGATCCTCCCACTGGGCAGATCATAGGACAGTTAATCCTAACCTTAGTCACCTTATAACTCCATGACTAACCTATGTTGCCATAAAACCATCATGTGAAAAATCTCTCAAAGTGTTTGTGAATGAAAAAACATTTTAGTACCATCGTTGAGATAAGATTTTGCATAAATACTTCCCCTCCACATGTGCTTAAAAGTTTTAACGGTTAAAATGCACAAAGGAGGAAAGAGCGCACATTTTGAATTGATTCACTCAAGATAGACATTCTCCGCGAGACACCTACGCGGCATAGTTAAAGAGATTCATTGTCAGCTTTTAGGTGACAACTAGCTCTAATAACTACCTTGAAGGTGTAGACAATCCTCAAAAGGTTTTCAAACCCGTCAGAGTTCATGACTACCAAGAGTTTCTCGAATGGTACATTCTACTCAGACAAGTCTTTTGCGAGACACGTTTACATCACTAGCGAACTAGTTTGAAATTATTACTCGTCCCGGACAAGTCTTTTCGAGTTACTAACAGTCAAGATCTCGTCAATTCATGGGTTAAGTCTATAGTACAATGATTCATTTGCTTTTACACAACATATTTCTTATCACGTATTTTTCTCCCCTCCAAAAATGGCATATGTGATGTTATTTTTGAAAAGTTGAGAATAAATATGACCATTTCTGAGAGTGTTGTGAAGAATGACCATACTTTGTGAACAATTTTTGAACAAAGTTTTAATTCAAGTACTCTCCCTCAACGAGTGATATAAGCGGTTGAGGTTTTGAAAATCATAAGGGAAAGTACTTGTTCTTTTGAGCAAAACCTTGAAAAATGAAAGGTTTGATAGGTTTTACTCAAAAGTAAAAGCTACTCCTTATATAAGGATTGTGGCAACAAGCGTACCACGTGGGTCCTTTATTTACAAATACGGGTTGTACAGCTCGTAATGTGTGCACAAGCCATATACATAATCAATCAAACATCCAAAATTATATGAAGGAAGCAATTCAAGGCGTACCAGAAGTGCGATGATGTTCCCGGTGAGTGCAGGCGTTGAAAGCGGTTATGTTAATCACCGGGTGCGACCACCGACACATAACTCTCCAATGCGTCCCGAATCGATCCCCCGAAACAAACGTTCATCAATCATTGTGATGATCCGTCTCACATCCCTCCTTTCACGAGAATTCCGTAGCGCTTAGGAGACCCATTTTCAAAATATCCTTCAACTCAGCGATGTGCCATTCCATCCCTAACCGACTTCAAAGTATGATCCCGAACTTGAGGTTGGCTAGTTCGGTTTCTTTGAAGTTCACTTCACGGTAAACAACGTAGAAAGGTTTGGTTGGCCATGAGTGTATATTGAGATAGCTTGGTTGATATCGGGAAGATCAAGCTTTGGAGGAGTGAAGTTGACACGCCGCCCGATAAGATTCAACGACCGGTGGAGATCTTCTACACGTTCCTTGATGACAATCGCAATGGTCTTATGAAGATGAAAGTGACTTGATAAATTCATGTTGATGCTAGCGGTTGAGAATTGTCTCATGCGACCTCGTACTTTGGCAAGGTACACGTCTTCGATGTCATTGAGAGAAAAATTCTCAAAGAGTGAAGTGAGAGAAAGCATAGTCCTGTTCATCTTGTCGTTTGACTACGATCTTCTTTAGGAATGTGTATTCCCACTTAGACGAAAGGTCAACGTGTCTGATGGCAACGATATCCTTAGAACTATACACGGCATGTTGAGACTTTAACACGGCGACATGCCTAGCGTAGAGTCGTCGGCGTTCGCCGCGATGATGAATCCCATACAATGCATCTCGGCCGATTGTATGCTTCCAAGCGTGTTGGAGAACAAGTAATTGGCACGTTCCTCAATGGCTATGCGCTTTGAGTAGACAAATGCCGGAATGGAAGTGTCAACGATGTAGCATATTTTCTTGAATCATCGCCACCGTGTAGAAGAAAATCAAAGTCTTTGTTGAAGAAATATCTGAAAGGAATCCTTGGTTGGCCGGTTGGCCAATTATTGGTAGAGGTTTGGTCCAATCGGTGTAGTATGGAGGGTTGTCCCTTTGTGTGAAGTCAATGTTTGCTTCGGGGTTGAGCCAATCCATGTTGTTAGACATAGCTCGAGCAATGTTTTCAAGGTGATATTCGACCTTGAGGGCACTTTCGTAGTCATCTTTAGAAGTTAAGCCTTCATTCTTGATTAAACTTCAACTCGATTTAGTCGCCATTTTCTTCACATGGAACTTTTCTTGCGGTAATTTTAGCATGCTCCAATGTATAACCGTCTACCAAATTCTCGACCTTCTTGTGGTATGGAGTGTTGTTAACAAGAGTAGCAAACCATTCAAATTCCTTTGTTTTATCGTCATCTAGCCATGATAATGACGCCGCCCGTCACGATCCGGTCGGCGTTTCTTCTTCTTCTTTTTTGAAGGCCTAGATGATGATTGGTTTCGAACTTGTTTGGGAGAGGTGGGTTGTTGTCGGGGCTCAAGGACCTCTTCATCGTCACCACCCGTATACTCAAAGTGATCATCGGGTTTTCCGAAGAGTCGTGGGTGGTAACTTCGGAATCGTCACGGTTTTCGGTAGAAGAACGAGGAGGAGATTTTTGTTGAAGCAGGGAGGCGTTGTGGAGGAGGTTGCATCAAAGAAGATTCACCGCAGGCGCTTCTGACGGCGTTTAGGTGCGCGAGTCTTTATCCTTATCTATCTTCATAGTCTCTAGGGCGTTTAGACTTTTGACGAATAAATGCTTCTTGAAGTTGGTAGTCAGCAACGTGGCGACTTTCCTTCAGGAAGTAAATGTCCCGACATTTGTGTGACAAGCAGCCAATTCATTATCGAAATATCGGATCGGTTGGATTGATTGTGACCAGAGGTTGATCAATAGTTTGCTTGGCGATCTGCATAAGATTTGGATAAAGTTGTTTGGTGAACAACTCCTTTGTGACTTTAGGAGCGATATTCGAAGGTAATTTTTTGTGTATCCTTTTCATCATTTCGCTCGTTCCTCTTGTGCGGTGATTTTCATGAATTCACGAACAAAACGCTTTCTCCTTGCATCTTTTCATTCTCGCCATACAAATGGATCGCGTATGTGATCGTTGAAAGAAATTCAACTTCTTGTTGAGCCGTCTTTCTTCGACTTGTTTGGCGACAGCTACTTTCACAATTTTTATGAGTCCGAGAAATCCAAGATCGAGGTGGCTTCTTCAGCGACGGATGATGATTTTGTTAGTCTTTTTGATGGTGGTGGTGAAGAGTGAGAAGACGAATCTGATGATGAAGAGATATGAGGAGACTCGGATCCTTTGAGGTTCAGAGGTTTCTTCCTTTGATCGTCTTGGGACTATCTAGAAGAAACATATCATAATCAACATCTTTATCTTTTCGGACTTCTCAGTTTCCGGTACCTCAAACTCATATTCGATAGTATCCTCCACAAGCTTTTGTTGTTGCACAAGAGTGGTGGCACCGATTCCCCTTATCGGGTTGATTTACGCGCATCGGGAGATGGTTGAGTGAGCGGCAAGACACCACTTGATCCTCCGGGACCACCCATTTGGTCTTTAGCAAATTCTTCAGATTTGTGTTGGTGTCTAAGGAATTTGATCGTCTTCTTGTATACATTTTCCTGTGGCTCTTCATCACTCTCCGAGCTTTCATCATAAGGTACAAGTACAGAGTCTTCCCTTTTTTGTATCGACGCCTTGAGGACTTGGAGGTTTTGGCAATGAAGGATTGTCATCCTTTGCGGTTTCTGAGTAGGTAAACTCTTCATACTGCACGGCATTACCTTGAGCTTTCGTCCCACAAGCTTTCTTTGGTTCGAGTGGAATAGGTTTCAAATTTCCTTCGGAACAATCCTTTACGAGGAGGATTCCTTTTGGGAAGCTTCCTATAAATATCTGTACTTGTGACACTTCCAAGACTTGCCTCTTGGTCCTCCGGTAGGTGTACGAGAAGATTTTTCATCAAGATGACCAACTTTGCCTTCTTTTACGGCTAACCGATACCTTTTGTATGTTTCAAGCTTTTGATTTCGGTAGTCGAAGGTGATCGGTAATACCGCACCATGTTTCTTTGTTGACGATTCTTTGATTACGACGTATAATATGGGTTAGATCAATATGTCGCGGATTATCTGGGTCATTGAGCCTCATGGGGATATTAGGATGAAGTCCAAGAGCTCTCTGGATCAACAGTTTGGTGTATCTGACATAGGGAATCTTGGAACCAAGCTTCTTGTGAAATAGCATCATGTCCTCCCATATCAAGTCCGATTTCAATGTCCTTCTTGTTGATCAACGACGAGAAAATTTGCAGTTCCATGAGCTTGGGATGCTCATAGCCACTGTCTTTGGTGATGATCATGTAGAGTGTTCTCCATGGTTGAGGAATATTCTTCACTCCACGTGAGAGTGCTTAGTAATGATTACTGAAGCTTCATCATAACCAATATCTATCAAGAATTTCTGGAATTGTCTCTTCAAAAGAGAGGGTAGCAAAGAAGCGGTTGGAGCGATGTCGAATGATGAGAACAGCCGTAAGTCGCCAGAGTGATAGTGACTTGTTTGTGATTAAGTGTCACATTCTACCCACTTTGACGGTGATCCTCTCGCATAGAATCCTGAATTGTTGAATGTAGACCTCACGGAACTGTGGCAGAGTGTGAGAGCATGTTATGGTAGGGATTATTCCCGAGAATATCCACTGTAATGAGACAAGAAGATTCTGAGCATGTGAGGGTATCAAAGTCAACCCTAAGGTTGTTCTTTCCAATCTTTCTAGGATAACCCTTTGGAAAGATATCAGCAATTGTAAGAACTTCTGATGCATCCACATTCATTTGTTCACCATGTCGTGATCGAAATAACATTAGCCAAAAGAACCAACATATCGAAAGACATAGTGTTAGTCAAAAGAAGGTCTTATTGTCTAGTTATTGAATGTACAGTGTCAATGATTGTTACGAGTCCTAAGTCACTTGTTTGTTCAATAGTCCAATGACGCCGCGGAAATGTTTCGTGAGTCAGTTAACTTTAAGTTTTAAAGTTTATGTTATCACTTATTGTTCACAACATATCAAACGATTAAGTTTATTAGTGACATTATTGGATTAGTGGACGATATGAATTGTTTATTAACAAGTTTGTGCACGTAACAATTCATAATGAAGGTCTATCAAGGCTTAGACGTAGATATGGCAAAGTTACGCTGTGAAACGAACAAGAATGACATACGGCGTAGATGAAAGCTATGCGTGATCTTAACTTACTGTAAGAAATGTTACGCAGCGTAGGAAAAGGGGACCTTATGCGTGAGCTTACGCGTAGGGCGATTTATACCTTTACGCGTAAGGCTTACTCGAAAGAGTAGACCTTATCGCGTGAGGTCATCGCTTTCACGCATATCCTTCACAGGATACGCGTAGTCCCATTGTAGAACCTTATGCGTAGTAGTTACACGTAGGATTACTCTTACGCGATAACGCCTGGCGTAAGGTGATCCTTATGCGTGAGTAACAATGTCGACCTTGATTCGAATTTACGGTAGCAAGCCCTGAAATAAAACCATCATATCGTCAATCTTAACATGTATAGTCATATTAAACACACATCATGGCATGAAAGCTTGTTAAACATTTATGCGTAGAAAGTCATACGCCAGAGGTCAAAACCCTAGGGTTAAGAATTAAGCTAAGTTTTCTAACCATAGGATTTGCACCAAACTTAATACGTAGTTCTAAGATGTTTTCTGAGTTTATAAACCAAGTATTAACATCTAGTTCGTGATGAATCAAAAATACCCAAACTCAAGAACATTAAACCCTAATTCCTAATTCTGATTAAATTGGTGTTTCTGGGTTGTTATAGGGCCTGGAAATAATCAATTCATCAACATATGAACATAACGCAACAATCTTTATAACCAAAACCCTTTACATTTGTAAACACCCAAATCGACTCATAAACCCTAGTTTTCAAAAATCATCAATTCGTGTTTCTGGGTGGGTTTTGAGGATGAAACTAGTATCATTGATGTTAAATACATGTTTTGACACAATCTTTTTAACCACAAACACCCTTTTATGATTTGGTGTTCTTGCTACTACGCTTTGCAGTAAGACACAAAAGTGACTATATCACAAAATTTAACCGTTGAATTTTTGAAAGATTCAAAACCATTGCTTAAAAACATGTTATAAACACGAAATCACTTACAAAATGATGATCTGAAACACGGATTTGTCAAACGATTCTTAGGCGTAGGATATTTTCTTGGTGAAAGTATTAAATGTGATGGAATAGTTAGGTGGAGAAGTGTTTTTATTAAAATTACTTTAACATTTTGACAGTTTTGGTCCCTCCACCTTTTCCTTTTTCATACATAGCCATTTAACTTCCATTTTGGTTACCAAACAAAGATTTTTAAGAAAGTGTTAGGTCACCATATTATCACAACAATATGTATTTCTAGAGAGAGAAAGTTATAGAGAGAGAAAGTGGAAGGAACTAATGAATGATTAGTGAAAATGATAATTGCAATTAGAACCAACAACCCTCTCCCTTCTAGGGAGGGGTATTTATAGTGTTTACATAAGTAGGAGTTTCCCTTGGTTCTAGAAGAACCTTCTATCACAACTCATGGGCTTACTACATTAGCTGTGAAACTAATTACAAACATTTATAAACCATAATTATTAACGACCTATTACAAATGAAATGACCTACACTTGATAATAAAACATGTTCCTAACAATCTCCCCATAAGGGTTGGTCATCATTTGTTGTCTTGCTTAGGTCGTTTGACGTCTTGAACTTCTTTGGCGTTCATAGCTTGTGGCGTCTTTGATTCTTTTGCATCTTTGTTCTTTGTTCTTGTTATTGTGATCGGGTGAAGTCGCCTATCATCGGCATCTTTTGTTAGTGATGAAAGTCATTACCAAGATGCTCATACTTACCGTAAGTTTGTGATTCATATATTTGAAGCTCTCATTCTTTAACTTTGATCTTTATCTCATAACTGCGCATTCTTTGACTTTGATGTAGAATCTTTATGAAATTTTCTTTGCTTTTTGAGAGAACTTCAATTAGTGTTGATGTTGGTATGAGCATGAGAAGAGTCTGCACGATCTTTTCCACCCGTGAGCATCCATAAGAAGAAAACATAAAACATGGGTTAGAAATAATCCAAATACTTACAAGTTTGAACTTCGAGTGTTAAAGATAGTGTGAAAACACATCTCTAATTCTCACAAAATTTGGTCGTTCTGGCCCGGAGTCCCACAAGTGAGATAACGCGATGTACCGAAATACACCTACAGTTCGGATGAGTCGCGAGTACACAGGAAGCATCACCCCAATGACGTAGACCGTTTGAGACACACTAAGCGTAACCCACAGGAGTTACCGGTGACTTTGTCAGGGCTTTGATGTTGACCTGGCAGGAATTTCCATTCAATCACTGAGGATCACAATTGTGAATCCCCTCATAAATGTTCTGGCAGATTGCTAAGATCTGCGTAGGACTTTGGAAAAAATGTCACTTGTGTTCTTATTGTTTTGAACAACAAGTGATGAAATATATAAGTGTTCCTAAGAGATCTTTTTGATGAATCTCATGGCTCTAGACTCGATTAGTGCGCTTTTGATTTTCTTAAGCGGAGACTAGGAGAGAGGACTCCTTCTTCAATACCAACAATCTCTAAGAGATAGTCGATAGATTACGTAGGGTTCCTTGTGAGAATGAAACAAGCTCTTTTGAGAGAACTTGAGTGGCTTAGAAGGTTTAGTGCATTAGTCCGGGTCCATGACGACTTTGTCTTCAATACCGGTGTCATCTTTGACAACCAGTAGAGCATATGAATTGAACCCGTGTGCGCTCTAAGTTGAATAATTTGGAGGGCTATTTCTTTTCACCCTTTTCTTTAACTTTTTCTTTTTAATTCTTCAACTCCTTCTTTCTCCGATTCTCATATTCTCCTTTTTCAATCATACCTAAGGACTTCTAGATACTAACTATTTGTGATGTCCTTGGGTAGATCCTCCGCTCTGGCGGATCATAGGACGTTTATTCCTAAACTTAGTCACCTTTTAACTCCATGACTATCCTATGTTGCCACAAAACCTCTTCTTGAAAAATCTCTCAATATGTTTATGATGAAAAACATGTTTTGCTAACACCTTGAGAGTTTTGGTTTTTCGAAAATACTCCCCTCCACATGTGCTTATGAGTTTTGATGAAATCGCACGAGAGAGGGAAAAGTTCGCACTTTTGAATTGATCGACTCTTGATAGACAATTCCTCGCGAGACACGGTTACGTTTTATAGTTAAAGAGTTCCATTATCAGCTTTTAGGTGACAACGAGCTCTAATAACTACCTTGAAGATGTAAACTCTCCTTGAAAAGGAGGTTAGACCCGTCAAAGTTCATGTCAATCAAGAGTGTCTCGAATTGGTACATTCTACTAAGATAAGTCTTGAAAGACAAATCTTTTCGATTCACTTGACATTCAAAGATCGTCAATTCATTGGTGATATCCGTCGAAAGCACGTTATGAGATTCCATAATTTCCTGATCAACAATTTTAATCACATTTCTCCCCCTCAAAAATAGCATATGAATGTTGTTTTTGAAAACATGTTGATTAAAATATGCTTTTTGAGGTGTTTGAAATTCCTTTGGGAAGAAATGGATTTCAAGAACATTTGATTTAGAACAAAGATTTTGCAAATACTCCCCCTCAACAAGTGATACTAACTTTTGAAGTTTTGAAAACATAAGGGAAGTACTTGTTACTGAGAGCAAAACTTTGAAAAATGAAAGTTTTGATAAGTTTTAATCAACAGAAAGAAGCTTTCGCTCCTTTTATAGGATTGTGGCAGCGCGCATACCACGTGGTCCTTTATTTACAAGTACGGATTGTACACTGTAATATGTGCACAAGCCATGGACAGATAATCAAACAAGCAAAATCACAATCAAGAGAATACCCAATGATTACGACGATCAGCTACTTTCGAGGACGTTGGAGAGTCGAATCGGAAAGTTTGGTCATCCTGCCACATAGCTCTCCAACCGTTGCATCTGATCCCGATGAATCCAACATTCATCAATCCTAGTGATAAATCAACGAACATCCTTGCGATCCTTTGAATTCCATCTCTTCGTCAGAATTATACCCAACTCAATGTCCTTCAATCGATATGACAATCCATCTCGAACCATCTCCGTGGTGGCGTCATAGAACTTAGTGAGTTTCATCGAAAGCCATGAAGCAAGTATGATGATTTTCACATTAGTAGACAAACCCAAACTTTTGTTTATGAACGATTTTGTATCGAGCTTCTTGATTGATTCCGATGAAGTGTAGAATTTAGGTAAGATTCGACCAGGAGGAGAACTTCAACACGCTCTTTGATTTGAAGCGTATGAAAACAAGGAGTGCGGTAATGTACTTGATCTAAATTTCGGTTGAGGTTCTCGGTTGGGGCTCGTGGTATGTCGTGATCCTCACCACCGGTGTATGTAAAGTGATCAACGGTTTTCTCCATTGGTGGTGTGGATTCTGAATCCCTTGGTTGATCGGATGGTGGTGGTCGTGGTAGCTTGTTGTGTAGTGGTGATAACCCGCTTAACCATTTGTCGAATCATTGGATGGAGTTGCCTTCTTAACTGATTTTGTTGTTGACATAGGTGTTTCTTATGATGATGGAGGTGATGATTGAGATGATTTTTTTATTTTTTTATTTTTTTTATTTTTTTATTTATTTTTTATTTTTTATTTATTTATTTATTTTTTTTTTTTTGGGTTTGGTGGAAGTGTCAAGAGGTGTTACAGTAAGGCTGAGGTTTGTGTATAGGATTGTCAACTATGTAGTTGTCGGATTCTTTCTTTAACTTTTCCTCCTCACTCTAGCGGCTTCTTTTGCCTCTTTTCGAATCATTTCCTCTTCAGCCACCAAATTATCATCGGTGAATCTTTCATCCTTATCATGATCGTAATCTCCTTAGCCGATATTTCCACATATTCACCATGCTTTTCTACTTGCGGTTGTTTTAGTTGTTGTTGTGGTTGCTTCATTTCAACATTGTAGAGACAAGTGACACCCGATCCTTACCGGGTTGATTAACCGGATCGGATGGGGTAAGAGATGTTTACAATGGATCTTCCATAAGTGGAGGACTACTTGCTTGACCCTCTGCCCGCTCTACCGGTTGATTAACGGAAAAGGTTGAAGCATGGTATTCCATCCTTTCGCTTTAATGACTTACTTAAATTGTATTTCCTCATTCATTGAATCTTACTCATCATCAGGATGACTTTGTGAGCATGAATTTAAATGGATGAAGTTAAGGATGTCCACAAAGAATTCAAGAAGATGATTATGAGCATATGAAGTTGTTGAAGATGACACGGAGAATGTTCATGCCAATTGTTTTGTCGTATCCAATTGGGAATGTGTTTGCCATCAAGAGCTCACGGGGCATTGATGATTGCTTGATTTGCACCATTTTGTGATCTGAAAGACATTAGACAAAAATGACGTATGGAAACATGATGTGTTTGATTTAGTCTGATTTATTATCTAATTCCTTGTTTGATGGTAACATGTTTATGCTAGTTACAAGTCCTAAGTCACATTTAACCAATTGATGAAGTTGATGTGATAAGTTACGTGAACGTGTTGAGATTTCAAAGTCCAATTTTTCACTTAACACACAACATATTAACTTTTGAAAGCTTATGCGTAACTTAACAAGTAACATATACATAACGGGCAAAAAATGTAGTGAACAGTGGATTATGTGTAACAGAGATCCTTATGCGTAAGAAAGGAGCTTATGCGTAGGGGTATGCTAAAGCGTAAGACCAAGCTTATGCGAAAGAGTTTATTACGCGTAAGACAAGTTCAAAGGCTTTAGGCATACGCGTAGAAATAAGCTAGATGTTACGGCGTAAAGTTTGCTTTCGTAAGAGTAAAGCTTATGTAGCAAGCGTTGTTTACTGAATATCTTTCCAAGATACACGTACTCCAATCGTAGACATCTTATGCGTAACATTATAAACATAAACATGAAAACTTGATTGCAGTTAATTCCAAACATCTCTTAGATCACAAAATAAGCATAAGAACATATCAGATACACACAGAAAGACTTAGGCGTAAAATTACTTAAACCCTAAACCCTTAATCTAAGCGTACGAGATATAGCTACACAAATCAAACAAGAATGTTTCTGGAGTGTCCTAGATGTCATATGGGTGCTATGGAACAAGATATAACACATTTCCACCACGTAATCGAGAAGATTCATGGGATATGAACCCTAAAAACCTAAAAACTTAAATTCTTACAGTTTAGATGTTTCTGGGCTAATTTAAAGGTTCAAAGCATGCATATATACTTATTCTAACACTTTCTTGACCCCCTAATAACATATCACAGAATAGAAAAAAAAAAAAAAAAACCTTAGATGAAAGCCTTAAGAACCCTAGAATTCAAATTAATGAAATTTAAGATTCTGGATGGTTTTGAACGATTGAAACAAGTTTAATAGAAACTAAGAAAGGTTTTAATATAACTCATTTCAATCCAACCACTTTAATGCATAAAACACCCGGTTAGTTCGAGTGAACAGTTTTTCAAAATCGCTTTAAAGAGTTTTAACCTTTGGATTTGAAAGATTTGTGAAATCCTTGTTTAGAATCTTGATCAAAACAATTTAGAACTTTCGATTATGAACAAGCTTGAACGGATTTTGAATATTTGATTTGGGCCGTTTGATCTTGGTATTTTAGGAGTAAATGATTTTTAATTTACCAAGATGATACATTCAGTCCCTTAACCTCAAATAGGTTCCAACCAAGATCCTTTAACTTCCGTTTAGGTTAGACAAAACACTTGTAAGGCAAGAAACTTAGCGATACTCCCCCTTGACTTTTGAAATAATGAATTTTGAAAAACATTTGAGTCCAAGGAGAGTATTTGACAAGAGACGTATCCACCATTTTAGAAGAAACAACATATTTTTGGAAACATGCAAGTACAAGGTTTTATGAAACCGAAAAATATTTACTTTCTCCCCCTCAACACTTGTTCAGGAAAAATAGTGAAAGATTTGATAGAAAAAAGTGTTGACTGAAGATTTGTACTTGCGATGTTTGAAAGAATATAGATAGAAGAATATTTTTTGAGATTTTCTGAATTTATAATTTTGTATTTTGTTTTTGAAAATATTTACAAAAGAGGTTTTGGTGTTTGACAGGTTTTTAAGACTGTTTTAGGAGGTCATCCAATTCCTCTTGAGTCAAACACCTCATACCAATCGGTGGACCAACTCATTAAACCTAGCGGGAGGCAAGGCTTTGGTGAGAAGATCACCAATTGTGGTATTCGTACCACGAAGTATAATACAACTGTACCCTGTTCCACGTGGTCCTTGATGAAATGATAACGAAGATCGATGTGCTTTGATTTCGAGTCTTGCTGAGTTGCACGCGAGATCGCAATGGCACTCCGATTGTCGCAGACATCGGGTTCACAAATACGTAACCATAGTCTTTGAGTTGTGTTCTCATCCGGATGACTTGAGCACAACACGCGGACATGGCTACATATTCTGCTTCGGTTGATGACTGTGATGTACAATCCGCTTCTTTGATTGCCATGACACCAGTTTATCACCAAGAAATTGTAGTGCTCCTGAAGTACTTTTCCTTGAGTCTAAGCATCCCGCTGCGCTGGCGATTGTTCAAAACCGTAATCCTTCTGGATACCATTCCCAAGTTAATGGTTCCCTTGATGTATCAGGATTCTTTAGCCTCGAGAGTGGGTTTCAGGTTGGATGCCGATAATCTTGGGGAGCATAGATACACGGCAAAAGACAATATCAGTTCGCTAGATACATGAGAGACCCAAAAATACTACGGTATTTGGTAGGGTCTACACTAATTTCCCATGTAAGCATCTAGCTTTGGTATGTGCCATTGGTGTGGCATAAGTGTCACAAGTTTTCATTCCAAATTTGTTTAACAATTCAAGGGCATATTTGGACTGACTCAAGAAAATACCACGGGGTGATTGATGAACTTTGCAGTCCTAGAAAGAGCGTAGGTTCACCAATCATGGACATTTCAAAATTTTTCTTCATTAGTTTTGCAAAAGCGATTGAAAACTTTTATGTGTAGACCCAAAAATGATGTCATCCACGTAAATTTGAACAATTAAGATATGTGCCCCGTGATATTGTATAAAAAGAGTTGGGTCAACCCGACCTTTGGTGAAATTATTAGCAATGAAGAAAGATGATAGTTTATCGTACCATGCCCGAGGAGCTTGTTTGAGACCATACAGAGCTTTGTTCAGTTTGTAGACGTGGTTCGGAAACTTCGTGGTCAACGAATCCATCTGGTTGGCTGACATGAACCGTTTCTTTAAGTTGTCCATTGAGAAACGCAGGTTTTGACATCCATCGATAGACCGTCATATTCATATGAGCCATGACGCTAGAAATATCCGAACAACCTCAAGACGAGCAACCGGAGCAAAATATTCTTCAAAGTCTATTCCCTCTTCCTGACGATAACCCTTAGCAACTAGCCGTGACTTGTTTCGGATAACATTTCCTTCAAAGATCCAATTTGTTTTTCAATATCCATTTGAGACCAATGACGTAGACCCCTGTTGGTCTTTCAACCAGTTCCCATACTTCAAGACGCTTGAATTGGTTAAGTTCTTCTTGAATGGATTCAATCCAGCTTGTCTTTTCATTGCGTCTTTAATGTTTTTAGGTTTAGATTTCACGGTGAGTGTATGCAATGTTCACCATCCCGAGTGAAGACGTTGTCTCAGAACGCGGTTGATTCGGGTTGCCAATAATGTTTTCCAGAGGATGGTCTTTGTCCATCTATGTGTGGAGGGTTGATGTTGGTATACATTGTGCGATTCTGAGGATTCAAATGGTTTGTTGAAGATTCCGCGACATCTGGTGCAGTAGTCTCATTAGCAAACGGGTTGAAGAACGCATTTGGATCAAAATCTGCAGGTGGGGGTACTTCATTGAGAATATCATCAGCTGGTTCATCATTGTTGGAAGCGGTTTGTTCTACATATGATGCTTTAATCAGTATTATGATGCCTCGCATACATGATCATTTTATCATATGTAAGTAACTTCACACAAAATAACCCAATGAAAGTTGAAACGATAACACCAAAGTGAGATGTTTGAACCACATATCGTCTCATTTCTTCCCCCTGATTGTAGAAACTCGTGAAGGGAAAGAGTTTTCAAGAAAGAGGGCAAAGAAAGCACATGACATATACTCTCTTCCCCCCGATGTTTTCGATGAATCGAAACATACACCACGTATGTTGATGATGAAATCGGAGACAGCGTAACCATGTACGTTCAATTAATCAAAGAGGTATGAAGTACCATAAATATCTTGTGAGAATCAATTGTTGATAAAACTTCTGAACTTGTTCATTAAATATCTTATGTTGATCATCAGTTGTGTCATTGTTGTTGGAAACAATTTGATCTACGTTATCGAGATTGATTGAAGGTGCATCTTGAGCAATGGTTGTTGTTGTAGATTCAGGGTGTATCTAGAATTAGAATATGATCAGTTGTGCAGCGGAAACATTAGATACATCTGAAGCACGGCTTTATAAAGAATCTCTAAACAGTGGAGCAAACAAAATTTCCAATTCTTGACGATTGAGTACAATGGTGATGCAGTGATGGATCATTATGTTTAAGACAGTGAGAGACGGGTCCTAAGTCGTTGTACTTAGAAGCCATAGAAGTGCGGGTCCAAAACTGAATTATTCAGAAGCCATTTTTGTTGTACCTGTATAGAAAGTAGGAGGGGGCAAGATAGAGAAAACATGGATCCCCAAGTGTAACCGGGTTCCAGATGTTAGAAGCATAAAGATGTAGTGTCAATTATCTTCTTGACACTGAAGACTATTTTGATGATTTCCTTTCTTGCCTCAGGGATGGATGTAGAGGATTTCACACTTGTTATGGTGCAACTACTTAGTATCTTGCCTGTAGGAATCCACCTAAGACCAACAGTGTTGAAAACTCTACCCGTTGGAATCCATCTAAGGTTAGATCTAGGGATGTTGAAACTTTTTTGGGAAGAGTCGCGTCCTATATTGATCCACCTATTAGGTTTCTAAAATTTTACGTTTAGATCAACGGGTTTATTTCTAACTGTTTGTTGATTAAACTTAGGTTTTGGTTTGCTACTACAAGCAATGTTATGCAACACACTAGAAAGCATCACACTAGGTTGTGAACCTAAGATTCCATCTTTTTGGAGTAGTGCCCTTTTCCTAGCCTTTTCTAGATCATAGTTCTTGTAAGCGTCATTTGAATCATATGAATTTTTTAATGTTAATGCTCGGTTTAGACACGTTCTCGAACTAATCCTAGAAGAGCCAGTGCCTACTTGTTGAGGTTTAATAAAGACAGAAGCATTTCCCTTAGGCCAAGAATGTGGAGTGACTGGATTTGATAAATGATTATTCTCAACAACTTGGGAGGCAAACCGTGGTTTTGAAGGTTTTGATCGTTCAGATTTAAAAGCAGTTGGTTGTTTAACTACCGATTGGTTTCGATTGGTTGTAGTGACGATTTCCCCAATATTGTTGGTTTTGTAAATTTAGTATCCACACTCTTGCCAATTAATCTTCTCAATTTGTTTTGTAAAGCAACATGCGCAAACCCCTTTGCTTGAATTTGAGCCTTTAGATGCTCATTTTCTTTTACTAATGTATCCACACGATTACTTTGCATTTTAACTTCAAGAGATTTGCAATGTGCCTCTAGTTTTGAAAAATCTTTTTGAAATTGAGCAATGGTCTTTTTGAGAAGAATGTTTTGAGATTCAAGAATTTGATTTGATGATTCAGGGCTTGTATTGTTTGCAAGTAAGGGCTCGACATGAGACAGTTATCTGGACATTGTGCAACACACCGGTCAACCTCTCCTTCATTTCAATTGGTTGCTCAGTTTGTTTTGCATTTGCTAGCAGAGTATGAACAACAATAGATTGTACCTCAACCATCTGTTCTTTGTCAAAGATAGGCTCTGTGTCATAGGTGGGAACGATATCTTCCTCAACCATTTGTTCTTCATCAAAGTTGGGCTCGGTGTCATAGTTGGGTATGATATCTTCCCCAGACTGCCGATGTCATCCGCTTTTCGAATGCTACAACCTCATTGTCCGTATTACTGACATTTGTAGTATTCTCATCATTCGTGACAAGCCTTTGAGCATTCCTTCCTTGTACATCAACTCTTTCACCTTGCACTACTGCTTGATTTCGGGGATCAGATGAAGTCTGACTCTTTGAATTCTTAAATTGTGAGAACATCTTAGTTAGTAACATCATTTCTTTGTTTAATTTCACAAATGGATCTTCAGAATCATCAGTAGCAAGGTTTGGAGAAGAAGGTTTTAAGCTGTAGATGGAAGGTGAGGAGATTTGTGAAAGCATTAGAGACATTGATGTAGTGAATTTTAATTTTCCCTCCAAAAATGATTATGAAAAATTTTCTCCCCCAAAATTTGAGATTCACTATAAAATGCAATACTAAAGTTGTAAGAAAATTTGAGATTTGAAAAATTTTGACGCAAAATTTGACCCGAAAAATTTGAATTTGGGCCCAAAAATTTGAAATTTTGACCAAAAATTTCACAGTTGAACCAAAATTTGAATTTCGTGTAAAAATTGAACGTTTAGTCTCCCCTAAAAATTAAATTTTACTCAAATTTTCCCGCCAAAAATTTCACAGTTGAACCAAAAATAATTTTTTTTTTTTTTTTTTTTTTACAACATTTGTGTTGATGATGTGTTATGGATCTTTAAAGGATAGATGTTGTTTAGGTTTATGTAGATTAGTAGCGTAAATCGGACTTGCGTAAGAAACTCGCAAGAACCAAACTCGCAAGAACCAAACTCGCAGAGAAGAAACTCGCAAGAACTAAACTCGCAAGAACCAAACTCGCAAGAACCAAACTCGCAAGAACCAAACTCGCAGAGAAGAAACTCGCTAAAGAAACTCGCCAGAGAGAAACTCGCCAGAAAGAAACTAGCAAGAACCAAACTCGCAAGAACTAAACTCGCAGAGAAGAAACTCGCAAGAACCAAACTCGCAGAGAAGAAACTCGCCAGAGAGAAACTCGCCAGAGAGAAACTCGCCAGAAAGAAACTCGCCAGATATTCACAGAAACTCGCCAGAATTCAAAGAAACTCGCCAGAATTCAAAGAAACTCGCAGAAATTCATGAGAAACTCGCCAAAATTCATAGAAAGTCGCAGAAACTCATGAGAAACTCGCAGAAATTCAAACAGAAACTCGCAGGAATTCAAGAGAAACTCGCAGAAAGTCTAGAAACTCGCAGAACTTCAAGGAGAAACTCGCAGAACTTCAAAACAATATTTCCAAACTCGCAGAAATTCAAAGAAACTCGCAGAAATTCATGAGAAACTCGCAGAAACTCATGGCTAACTCGCCAAACTCGCAGAAACTCATGAGAAACTCGCCAAACTTCATGGCTAACTCGCCAAAACTCATGAGAAACTCGCAGAAACTCGCAGAAACACGTATTCAGTCCAAAAAGTTCATAAATTTCAATCTAAAACACGTTTTTTCAGATTTCTATTAAATCTTATCAATATTAACCTAAATTATCCCTTGGCTCTTGATACCACTTGTTAGGTCACCATATTATCACAACAATATGTATTTCTAGAGAGAGAAAGTTTTAGAGAAAGAAAGTGGAAGGAACTAATGAATGATTAGTGAAAATGATAATTGCAATTAGAACCAACAACCCTCTCCCTTCTAGGGAGGGGGTATTTATAGTGTTTACATAAGTAGGGAGTTTCCTTGGTTCTAGAAGAACCTTCTATCATCATGGGCTTACTACATGGTACGTGAAATAACTACAAACATTTATAATCCATAATTATTAACGACCTATTACAAATGAAATGACCTACACTTGATAATAAAACATGTTCCTAACAGAAAGAAATTTGACGACACTCACCCTCGACTTAAGAAAAATAATGAAAGGTTATAATTTTTAGTCCGAGGAGTGTCATTGAACCAGAAACATTTACCACCATTGATAAAAGAAACAGTCGGGATATGATAACATGCAAGTACACAGATGTTTTGAAACAGTTAAGTGATAATTGTCTCCCCCTCAACACTTGATCGGAAAAATACTGAATTTTGAAAGATTATAGTGTTGAAGGAAGAAATGTACTTGCCATGTTGAAAGAAAAATAGATTAGAAAAATATTTTTGTTGTTTTATCGTGTTTTATATTTTTGTATTTTGTTTTTGAAAATTTTTACAAAAGAGATTTTGGTGTTTGATGTGTTTTAAGACTGCTTTAGGAGATCATCCAATTCCTCTTGAGTCAAACACCTCATACCAATCCGTTGGACCAACTCATTAAACCTAGCGGGAGGCAAGGCTTTGGTGAGAAGATCGCCAATTGGTATTCTGTACCCACAAAATATAATTCAACAAGCACTGCTCCACGTGATCCTTGATGAAATGATATCGAAGATCGATGTGCTTTGATTTCGAGTCTTTGCCTGAAATCGAAGTTGCACGAGATTGCAATGGCACTGATTGTCGCAATACATCGGATTCTCAAATACGTAACCATAGTCTTTGAGTTGCGTTCTCATCCAAATGACTTGAGCACAACACGCAGACATGGCTACATATTCTCGCCGGTTGAGGACAACGATGTACAATCCTCGCTTCTTCGATTGCCATGACACGCTTTATCACCAAGAAATTGTAAAGCTCCAGAAGTGCTTTTCTGTGAGTCTAAGCATCCTGCGTGGTCGGCCTCAAAAGCGATTAGTTCAAAACCAGAATCCTTCGGATACCGGATCCCCAAGTTAATGGTTCCCTTTATGTATCGGAGGATTCTTTTAGCCTCGAGAGGTGGGTTTCATTGGTCGCGACCGATAAGGAGATCAAAGATATACGGCAAAGACAATATCAGTCTAGCCGTTAGATACATGAGAGACCCAATAATACTACGGTATTTTGTAGGGTCCACCAATTTCCCATGTAAATCGGCGTCTAGCTTCTTGGTATGAGCCATTGGTGTGGGATAGGTGTCACTGTGTTTTCATTCCAAATTTGTTTAACAATTCAAGGGCATATTTGGACTCGAAAATACCACGGGTGATTGATGAACTTGCAGAAAGAACGTGAGTTCACCCATCATGGACATTTCAAAATTTTCTTCATTAGTTTTGCAAAAGCGATTGAAAACTTTTTATGTGTAGACCCAAAATGATGTCATCCACGTAAATTTGAACAATTAAGATATGTGCCCCGTGATATTGTATAAAAGAGTTGGGTCAACCGAACCTTTGGTGAAATTATTAGCAATGAGGAAAGATGATAGCTTATCGCACCATGCCCGAGGAGCTTGTTTGAGACCATACTGAGCTTTGTTCGCTTTGTAGACGTGATTCGAAACTCGGGATCAACGAATCCATCCGGTTGGGTGACATAAACCGCTTTTTAAGTTTCCATTGAGAAACGCAGTTTTGACATCCATCTGATAGACCGTCATATTCATATGAGCCGCGAACGCTAGAAATATCCGAATAGCCTCAAGACGAGCAACCGGAGCAAAAGATTCTTCAAAGTCAATACCCTCTTCCCGACGATAACCCTTAGCCACCGGGACGTGACTTATTTCTGATAACATTTCCTTCAACATCCAATTTGTTTTTCCATATCCATTTGAGACCAATGACGTAGACTCCTGTTGGTCTTTCAACCGGTTCCCATACTTCAAGACGTTTGAATTGGTTGAGTTCTTCTTGCATGGATTCAATCCAGTTGTCTTTTGTCATTCCGTCTTTGATGTTTTTAGGTTCAGATTGGCAGACAGTGAGTGCATAAATGCAATGTTCACCGTCGGTGTGAAGACGTTGTCTCGTGAACGACCGGTTGATTCGGGTTGCCAATAATGTTTTCCAGAGGATGGTCTTTCGTCCATCTATGTGTGGAGGGTTGATGTTGGTATACATTGTGCGCATTCGAGGATTCAAATGGTTTGTTGAAGATTCGCGACATCCGGTGCAAAGATCTCATTAGCAAACGGGTTGAAGAACGATTTGGATCAAAATCTGCGGTGGGGTACTTCATTCGAACATCATCAGCAACTTCATCATTGTTGGAAGCGGTGTGTTCAACTGTTGTGTTGGAGTCAACGGTGTAGGTGCATCGCAAAGCGTGGTTGTTGTAGCAGGTGTATCGTATAAGAGTATTATCGTTGAGCAATGGAAACATCGGATACACCCGAGCACATTCATCAATATCGCCACCGAACAAATGAGCAAATAACCTTTCCATTTGTTGACGGTAAGTCGGGGCTTTGTTCGGTGATGATGGGGTTTGGGGAAGTTTAAGCGGTTGTGTCCGGTTCCAAGTCATTATACTCGAAGCCATTTCGTAAGTTCATCAAAATGAGCATGAATCGTTTCCATCACCTGTTTTGTACGACGATTCCAGATTCGAAACATTTTGAATTATCACAGTATCCGATAAAGACTCCAATGTCAGCTTTGGCTTTGAGCTTTCCAAAGTCATCACAATCATTATTCGGATAGCAAAGAGATCCAAATACATGAAAGTGTTTGAGATTCGGTTTTCTGTTTTGGACAAGCTCAAAAGGTGTTTTGTTATGGCGTTTTGTGATCATAGAACGGTTTTGAGTATAGCATGCACGATACGACTTACGCCCATAAGTAATATGGAAGTTTAGCATTGATTAACATTGTTCTTGCAGCTTCCACTAACGCTCGGTTTCGTCTTTCGACAACTCCGCTTTGTTCTCGTGTACGCGGCAATAGATGTTTGATGTTGAATTCCCACTTTCTCATAGAATTCACGAAGGTTTGGTTAACAAATTGATTGCCTCTATCTCACTCGATTAGTCTAACGGTGTTTCGTAGCTGAACTTGTATTTTAGTGAGAAAGGTGATGATCATTTGTGGAGCTTGATCTTTGCTTCAAAGAAAGTAGACCCAAGTCCAGCGTGAATAGTCATCAACAATTACTAAGATGTAGCGCTTGCCATTGATCGCTTGCACGCCAAGATCGGGCCACACAAATCCATGTGAAGAAGATGAAGCACATGCTTTGAGAGTCGTGGTTCCACCTTTGAAGGAAAATGAGCACGAGTGCTTTTGCCTTGTTCACAAGCCGAGCAAAGGTGATCTTTAGAATACCGAAACCGTGGGAGTCCTTCAACTAGTTTGTGTCGAACAAGGTTGGTGATGGTTTGAAAGTTTAGATGTGAGAGACGACGGTGCCATAGCCAGGGTTTTGTTGATGTTGCCTTTGAAAGTAAACAAATGGGAGATGAAGCAACCATGTCTTTCATAGAGATAGTGTAGAGACTAGAATTACGCTGATCCGACATAAGGTCATTTCCTTGTAGATCACTTAATGAAACAAGTTTTCTCCCTAAAGCAACCTCCAAATCTCCATCACAAACTGACCATCGAAAACAGATTATGATCGAGGCCTTCCACATAGTAAACCCTGCTAATTTTGATGTTCCCATTGACATAGTCTCCGTAGCCCATGATAGGCTGGTGATCATTCCGAACCTCGACAAAGTGCCAATGAACTTTGCAATAAAGTTTGATAACAGCTTTAAGATTGCCTTGTCATGTGTCGGGAACATCCGCTATCAACAATCCGAGAATGATCGTATCACCGCATTACAATAATGCATCTACAGATGGAATAGAAGTAGATGTGGAACCCGAAATGTTAGAGGGTTCCATAGCATTTATAGTAGATATACACACATCAATAGCTTTAGGTATCCACTTAAATCCTAGTGTGTTATATATCCATTTCGGCCATCTCCAACTAGTGTTTGCTTTAGTCTTAGTGAATGCACTAGGTGGTACTACATTCCTAGGAGGTGAAACCGGAGCTACAGGGACAGCAATGCGTTTCTTAGAATCTAAAGAGGGCGGTCTACCAAGCAAAGACTTAGAAAGATTAGTGGGCCTAGAGGTATTCCGGTTCTTAGGATTCCTTAAACGAGAGATGATAGCTTTAGCAACACATTTATCATGACAATCGGAATTCATACTTTTACGACAAATAACACAAGGTGCATCGATGAATATCAAAAGTACTTAACGGTTTAGCATTCATTACATCACTATTTCTATTACATTTTCCGGACGCAATATCTATAGTGGAGGCAACGTGAGTCTTATTCATAGTCCTAGGGTGTTCTTCTACTTTAGCATTCTTGATTGATCTTTTCTTAGGTCGCAACTTCCTATTCTTCGATTTAGTGCTTCTAGGTCCGTGAAGTGCGGACATTTGGAAAAGATGCAACTATTCCTGCTTCAAGAGAAGGAGGCACGTTAGCAACTTGTGATTTGGAAGTAGTGATTCTAGGTTCATGAGTACTAAGTGTTACTGGGCTAATCTCTTAATGATGGTTGGCGGAAGTTGTTCATACTTTCCTAACATTTCTCTTAACTTGAGGATAGTGTGAATCGATCTTGATTTTCGGACCTAACATTTCCAAAAAATGCATAACTTTGTTAGTGTGTGCAAGATAATGATCAAGTTCATTTGATGCTTCATCACGAGTCTTTTTGAGTAAATCAAATATGACACCATATTCCTTTTAACTTTTACAAGTTCTTGTTCATATTTTGAGATTTGACACTTAAAAGACACGCTTTTGATCATCCAGCTTGCTCAATTTTAGGATCGAAGATTTTGCACGAATCGGGCGATTTTGTGTTTAAAAGCAAGTTGTTGATCGTGAATATCTTTTTGACACCAATTAAGACGACGTATTGCATTTGAAAGTTCGCTTGACAATCGTTTGTTTTCAACTTTTAAGGACTCGACCAAGCACATTATCGTGTTCTCAACATTTATCACGTAATCAACAAAGATCGCAGAGATATAATCAAATGCATATGACAAAGAATTCAATAGCACAACATTATGGACATCAACACGGATGACATCTTCCAAGAGTCGATCAACATCTTTTCTCAACTGTTTCTTTTACGCTTAGTATTAGAAATAGATGTTTCGCTTTTCAAAACGACCTTCATTAACCCAAGTTCCTTATGAAAGTCCTTTTCCCAAGACAATGCACAACTTTTCAAATTTTTAACATTTGGTAAAAGATTTTTCTCAAAAATGTCTCTTTGTTCTCGCGCTAGAGGCGATTGAAAGTGTTGAACTTTGATTTCGGAATGATATTCTATCTCATGTTGTAAATTTTGAGGTCACCATGAAAATGTCAAAATATCTAAGAATTTTGCGATTTTCAGGTTTTGAGTTTACTTCACCGATGGAAGGTAAAGGACCATAAGTTTGTGCATAATCTGGTTGGGGATTAACATTAGAAGACTCGTGTGTTTTTATGATTACCCTTGGTGTGTTAGAAGAATCCGTTGGTGTGACGAAAGTGACCGCTTTGAATAGTTAAAAGGTTTGTTGTAAACAACTTTTTCTAATTTTGATCGACTCTCGCCTTCTGCATCTAATTCCTCTTGACGATGATATTCAACAACACTCATAAATGTAATTATCAACTTTATATTCTGACCGAAACTTCGTGGATTTGGTTTGAATAATTTGGTTGAAAGCTTAGGTTTGTAATCAGCAAGATTCGGTCCATATCCATTTGGATTGGGTTTAAAAGTAAACTTTTCAATGGCTGTGACCGACTCGCCATGTTTGTAAACAACAGCTTTAAACTCTTTAAGTTTGTTTTGCAAGCCGATGATTTCTTCAAGATGATCATCTATTCGCTTCGTTGAATGCTTTTTGTATGCAGAGAACTGTTTTTGACAAGTTAACAACTCAGCCTTAGCTTTTGATTTTCCAAGGTGAGAGCGTTAATTTGCTTTTTATGTTCATGTTTCGCTTGTTCTATTTCGCACAACAAAGCATTCTTCGCGGCTAGATCACGATCTGTCTTTCTAAATATTTTTCGCTTTTGATAAGATTTGGCAAAGGTCGCTTCAAAACCGCTTTCACGATTTTCTTGAGTTTTGAAAAAGTTGAGTTGCTTTTGTAGACATTCAAAATCCTTGGTTAACATTGCATTTTTGCATTTCAAGTCCTGATTAATGGCATGACATTTTTCCACTATGGTTTGTTGGTCTTGTATGAACCGAGCAAAATCTAGATGAGGCAAAAGTTCGGCGTGTTCAACGTGAGTCTCAACATGAACATTACTGAGATCCTCAAGTATAACCACGGAGTCAATTTGATTATCAAGGGAAACCGTTGGTCATTTTGATCGCCAAATATAACTATGGGGTCTAGTTGAAAATCGCCGGAATGAGATGTGGATGGCGATTTTGAACATTCCGAGCCTTGCCGGATTCGGATGTTGGCGAGATATGAGATCGAGATAAATATGGTTTGTTCGGTACCGAGACAAGCCATCGCTGTCATACACGGGCCTGTGTCACTCATGTGTAACTCATGCATATTAGCCATCAACATAACAAATGCATTGGCCCGCAAGTCCTCCATATCATCATCTCGAGTCAAGATTTGCCATAAAGCTCTGTTCTTTGTCCGTGAGAGTTCCACCAGCTTCATTCTTAAGAGCCAAAAGAAGAGCCTCTTTGAAATAAGCACTGCCCCTAGTCCTTGGCTTTGGGCATGCATTAGCCAGTGTCCCTTCTCATTGCGCTAGCATCGAAGACCATTCAACCCATTCGAAAGCATTTCCCTGCTCCACCACTCGAGCTCGATTGTTATTCCTACCCACAAAGATTAAACCCTTGACCACCGCCCATCTGACGACCATAACCACGATTCTGAACTTCAACTCGCCCATTGTTCACAACAGCTTGATTCCTTGTATTAGATGAGGAACGAATACGGTTGTTGGATTTGTTGGTATAACGGCTAAAGGCATTAGCAATCATAGCAAATCCTTGTTGCAATGCTTCAACGGATCGATTCCTCATTAGCTTTAGCTTGAGCATTGTTGTTGTATGGAACCAATTGAGTTTGTTGAGATGGAGGTTGTGAAGGATCATGTGGTGTGATTGTAGCAATTGGTTGAGTTGCTGGTTGAGGAGAATAACTGTTTTGAGCATATAAGGCAAGTTGTTGATTTTTTGGATGTGTTGGTGGAGCAATTTGAGCACGGAGAATCCTTTCCCTATCAACTTCCTTTTCATGAGGCTTCAAGTAATCGTACAACAATCCATATGTAGATTGATGCATGTTTTTCGCTTGACGGAGACAAATGACATACTTCTCCCATTCAGGACCAAGACTACTCAGGAACTTAGTATTCACCGCAATTCTTGGCATGATGATGTTGTGTTTATCCAAATCATTGATGATGTCTCAAAAACGATGATGATAGGACTCTAGTGTCTCTCGTGTTCAATCATGAAGTGTTCATAAGCCAAGTAAATTTTGGATTCCAAATCTTCCCGATTGAGTACAGATCCTTCCATAAGAAGACGAATATGATCCCACATTTTCTTTGCGGTCTTTTGAGCATCAACACTACGAAGAATTGGGTTTGGTAATCCTAAGAGGATATATTCCATTGCAAGCTCATCTGCCTCATAGTGTAGAAGTTCTTGAGGATTCAAGTCTCCGCAATGTAGCAATGTTCGTTTGTTCATCTCTTGGTGGAATGGCATTTGGATCTCCGGTACAATGACAGTATGCATCTCAAATGGACCTTCCAAGATAACCTTCTTTAAGAACTTTCCATGTGGCTTCTTTAGATCACAAAACCTAAAGAACCTTATCACCCATTGATCATAGTTTCTCGGTGTGAGCATTGGAGGTCTATCAAGTGATCCAAACCTCATGAATTGATTGTTGGCCGCTTAAAGCTTCAAACATCTTTGCAAACCAAGTGGGTTCCTTCATAATGGTCCTTGATGGATGTTGATTGAAGTCATTTGTGTACGGTTGAACTTGAAGACTTGGTGGTGGTTGAACCATTTGAGGTTGTGGATTTGCAGCAAGTTGTGGAGTATGTTGTTGGTTAAATTGTTGTTGATAAATTGCTTGTTGTTGATTCCATTGTTGATGTTGTGGAGTTAGTTGTTGTTGACGCTGAGGATGAGGATAAGTGTAAGGGAAATAGTTAGAGTATGGTGGTTGTGACATGTTGATAAACTTGTGTTGGTAGAAATGGATCTTTGTAGTCGAATGAACCTTTGTTGATGAAGTATCCTTAGGCGTAGAAATCACAATAGACAAGTAGCACTTATGCGTAAAAACACCAAAGTTACGCGTAACAATTAGAGGTTACGCGTAGAATTTAGCTTACGCGTAAGTAAGGAAAAGACGCTAAAGTTATGCGTAGACAAAAGTTAGGCGTAGAAAGTTAGGCGTAGGATTATCTTAGGCGTAAGACTAGGCTTAGGCGTAAGAAAAATCTTATGCGTAGGATTTCTACGCGTAAGCTTATGCTTATGCGTAATTTGAGGGTTTTATCCCAAGTGATCTTTTACACTTCACAGTGCAAAAGATATCCAAAGTCGACGTATTTTCGGACTTATCCAAGTAAGAAAACACGGAATAAACCACGAAAATGAAGATCAAACCAAGGAGATGCTTACGAGTAGTTTTAGGGTTTTACTACGCCGAGATCTACTCGTAAATTGGATATTGCTCAAAGATGTTTCTAAACTAGTTTTTGTGTGATGAGATAGCTTCAATAACACCAAAAGACACAAAAGTGTGAAACTTGATGAACCAAAACTCTTAAAACAAGCGATTACAGAGAACAATACTCACTAATAAAAACTAGCTCAAAAACAATGATCCACGCATAAAGTTTGAAACTTTTTGCCAAAAACAAGTATTTTAACACCTCAAAACGTTGAAAGTACAAGAATCTTGGATTCAAAAGTGTAAAAATTACGTTTTTAAGCGAACCAAAGTGTCACTCACTTTTACGCGTAAGACCAAGAAAAAAAACCTTCAAAAACAAACTTGTTCACCCAACTATTTGGCGATTGATACCACTTTTAGGTCACAAGGTTTACCACACAAGCTTATATGAGAGATAGATATGCGATTGAACAAGATCTAACACACACACATACGATATTAAAGACGGTTAGGCGTAGAGAGTATGTGAAAAGAAAACTTGAACAACCAACCTTCAAATGAAGGTTTACATAAGGTATTTATAGGAGGGAAGCTAGGGCAACACTCCTAGTTCCATTCCTTTCTCCTATGGGCTTGGGCCTAAGCTCATGGGCCTTCTACATAAGCTTAAGGCTAATAACAAACATAAAGGCCATAATAAGCTAACTATTACATATGAGTAACTAACACTTGAATAAGGTTTAGGAGTGATTCCAACAATTGTAATACTCGATATTTCCATGGCCTGATCAATAACAGAAGGGTCTCGAACTCCATACAGGGGCTCACGGTGGGTGATACTTGGGTGTCCAAACCAAAGTTGATAAAAAAATCGATCTTCGAATTTTTCAGAAATAAGTTTTCTGATAATTGGAAAAATAGACCGACTCCAGTATGTGACTTTGATAAAAGGCTCTCTGATGAGGATGCTAAGTATCTGATTGGGCGATTCTCTAAAGAAGAAATTAAACGGGCCGTTTTTGATTGTGGTGAGGATCGGGCCCCCGGCCCTGATGGAATATCCTTTAAATACATCAGAAGGTTTTGGGTTTTCTTCGAAAAAGATTTTTTGGAGCTGTTGGATGCTTTCTTCGATGAGAAAGGTATTAGTCATGGATGTAATGCAGCTTTTATAACCCTTATCCCTAAAACGAAGGATCTAGGAAACCTCAACGACTACAGGCCCATTACTTTGGTTGGGGCGATATGCAAGGTGATCTCTAAGGTATTGGCAAATAGATTGAAACAGGTCTTAAGCCCCCTTATCTCTGTGAACCAGTCGGCTTTCCTTAGCGACAGGCTTATTCTTGATGGTCCTCTAATTCTTAACGAGGTGGTGTCTTGGGCCAAAAAGAAAAAGAAGAAAGTTTTCATCTTTAAAGTCGACTTCAACAAGGCGTATGACAACGTTAACTGGAACTTCCTGATTTCAATCATGTCTCAAATGGGTTTTCCGGCTAAATGGTGCGGTTGGATTCTTAATATTCTCTCGACTGCGAGATCGGCAGTTTTGGTTAATGGTTCTCCCACGTTCGAGTTTCAATGCTATAAAGGTATGCGGAAAGGGGATCCGATCTCGCCCTTTCTTTTCCTCATTGTCATGGAGGGTCTCTCTTGTATGATGAAGAAGGCAAGTATAGGTGGTATGTTCGAGGGTCTTCAACTTCCTAACCAGGGCCCTTCTATTTCCCATCTCCTTTACGCGGACGACTGCTCCTTTTTGGGCGAATGGTCTTCCACAAATGTCTTAAAGGTGAATCGAATTCTCCGGTGTTTTTATATCTGTTCCGGATTACAAATAAACTTAGGGAAATCGAAAATTTTTGGAGTGGGGGTAGAGGATGCGGAAATAAGATGTATGGCAGATGATGTTGCTTGTAAGACGGGTTCCGTTCCTTTTGATTACTTGGGGATCCGTATAGGGAGCAACATGAATAGAATTTCGAATTGGGACTTCTTGTTTGATATCTTTAAATCTCGGCTCTCAAAATGGAAAGTCTCGAGCCTGTCAATTGGTGGTAGAGTAACGATAGTTAAGTCTGTTCTCGAGAGCCTCCCGACTTATTACCTTTCTCTTTTTAAGGCCCCGGGGAAAGTGTTGGATGGGCTTGAAGGTATCATGAAAAATTTTGTTTGGGGGGGATCGGAAGAGGTTAGAAAAATTCATTGGGTGGATTGGGATCGGGTGGCGTCCCCTGTGAAAGTGGGAGGCTTAGGTTTGGGGAAATTGTTTGACTCCAATATTGCACTTCTCACAAAATGGTTTTGGCGATATAGAAGTGAACCGGGGAGTCTATGGAAAAAGGTCGTGGATGCCATTCATGGAGCAAACAGGAGCTGGTCCTCCCTCCCTGTTTGCAAATCCTTCTCGGGGGTTTGGGCCAACATCGTCAAGGCATTCTCTAAAGTTAAGAATGCTGACCTTCACATTCACGAATTATTCAAAGGTGAAGTTGGTAATGGTAGAAACATTAGATTTTGGTTGGACCTCTGGGTGGGCAGTAGGGTCTTAAAGGATGAATTCCCTCTTCTTTTCAAAAATGAAAAGTTTAAAAGGTGTTCTGTGAAGGACAAGATCAATGCGGGGGTGGGTAACTTCGAGGTGGTAAGTGAGATCGATGGGAGCAGCAGTAGCGATGCGGAGACTGATGAGTTAATGAAGTTGAGAGGGATGTTAGGGGACGTGCGTCTCTGTGACCAGGAGGATAGGTGGAAGTGGCTCGGGCAGGGGCCAACTGGTTTCAGCGTTAGAGCGGTTAAGGACTTCCTCCGAAGTGATACGGATTATAGTAGCAGATTTGTGTTCAAATGGGTGAAATGGCTTCCAAAAAAATGTAACATCCTCATGTGGCGTCTGGGTTTGGGCCGCCTCCCAACCATGGAGGCCCTTCGGATCCGTAATTGTGACCTGGGCTCGGCCACTTGCAACCTATGTGAGCTCGAAGATGAAGATGTGGAGCATGTGTTTTGTAGCTGTGCGAAAGCCCTGGAAGTTTGGCATCAGGTGGGTAAATGGTGCGGGACTACCCCTTTGTTTATGTTCTCCCAAATGGACCTGTTTGATATCCACAAAACGGCTGGCCTAAGTGCCATGGGCAAGAAGATTATGAAAGGGATCGTGTTTACGACATGCTGGTGTCTTTGGAAGGCTAGAAACGACAATCGGTTTGCTAATATGAAGATCGATACTAGGAAGATTCTTCAAGACATTAAAACTCTTAGCTTCTTGTGGTATAGGAATAAGACTCGAGATTGTAAGTCCGAATGGAAAGAGTGGTACAATTTTTCTTTTTGTAGCGATGTATAGTTGTTTTCTCCCCTTCGATTGATGGGTGTGTGGTTTTGTGAATAAAAGTTAACTTTCAAAAAATATATATATATATAATCACATTATTCATAAATTGTATATTTAAGACATTTCTATTGTATTTATATGACTTCATTAGAGCAACACATTAGTAAAAGGTAGTTCAACACAGTGACGGAAGCGGTGTCAAAGGATCCCGACAAAATTTTGCTTCGTAGTGCTAACTTTTGTAAAAAAAATACTAAATTTTTTCCATAAATGTATCCGATCCAAAAGAATTGTGTTTCAAGTATATTTTTTTTAGTTAATTCGTTATTAGGTGAAAAGTAAACTTAATTTCTATCAAACTTTTTTTTTGAAGAGGTGAATTTCATTCGACAAGTGCGAGGTCGAGACTTACGTTGTCTTAACCGGGCCCGCGCTCGAGAGCTCGCAGTCCCATGAAAATCCACAACCCACTTGAAAACCCGATGGGGGGAAAACCTCCAATATAAGCCGCCCGAAGGCACGACACTTAAATTGAAGTAAACCCTGCCTCCTCCAGAATCGAACTTGCGCCGATCCCTTCATTGAAGGACTTCGTACCGCTGGGCTATGAACCCGTTGGTTAATTTCTATCAAACTTAATAATCATTTCAGTTGAAATCACATTTTTTCTCTTATACAATAACTTAAGAAAAAATTATGCACCCGACAACTTTTGTTCCTGATTCCGTCATATATACTTGCCGCCTTTTCATTTACAGCCATAAAGATTGTCATCAAGAAAACTCACATATATACTCCTGCTTTGGAACATGTGGTTAATGCCTTAGGAGTACAATTTTTATTTTATCTCTTGAAGCGACGATTCATGAGAAACCTATCAAGAAGCTAGGTAAACAGGTTGCAACAAAGTCATACAAAAGTTAATTGTATCATAAGTCAACTATTTTAGCCAAACAGGATTCGCATGCCTACTAGAGCTCTAGGTGTGGTGAAGATGGTTTACCTCTTCGTCATCGCTACGTCAGCGTCACCTTATCATAACAAACCTCCAAAACTAATCACAACTAACCCCCTCTCACTCATAACAAACCTCAACCTTTTCATTTGGGGCCCACCATTAAATAAAACATTACATAAAAAAAAAAAAAAAAAAAAAAAAAACTGACGAAAGGTAAAATATACCCTCGTCGTGCCCACGAAGAGGGTTGTGATGACAAGCTACGAAGAGGGGGGTGGTGTGGCGAAGAGCCACGACAATGTGCCACCTCACCTCCATGTTGGACGACGAAGAGCCACGAAGAGCCCACACCGGGTGCTCTTATGATGATTAATCCAAGAATATAAATATTTAAGTTTAAACTTCTTTATTGATATAAATATGATTTACATAGTGGTAAAAGTCAAACGAGCAACAAACTGTAGTCATTTCTGAATTATAAAACTAACTTTTTTAGAAACAACATTTTTGAATATAGGTGTCACATTCAAGAATGTGACATTCTAATTAAATGTTTTGTACTGACATTTTCTAGAAGTAAGTTTTTTTTAATATTATTTTGAGAGCATTGTTAAATTATGCTACAAAATCCTCATATTTGGCATCCTACACACATAAGAGGAGAGAGATCTAATGAACATACACATGTTATATTGGGTCCTTCTATTGCTACGGGGGCTACCCGTAGCCTGCCATCCTTGTCCCCCCTTTGTCCCTCCGCTTTTTCCAGTACAACACAATTTTTTGTCAGATTTTTTAAGCGTTTGGCTTATTAAACTTTATATTTACAGTTCCGCATTTTCGGGTTTATAGCTTTTTGATATAAACAAAATTATAAAAATAAAAAATAAAATAATAAAAAAAAAAAAAAAAGGGGGTATTAATAACCAAATGGGGGGTATTAATAACTCAACCCGTTATATTTTATAGCGGTAGGAGGACTTTGCAAAAAGAAATGATTTGCATAGCGCTTTAAATAAATTGGACGAACATAAACGGAGTTTTGTTTATAGTCGTTCATTTAATTTTAACCGGAAAAATAAACAGCCACAAACGTTTAAACGAACGGATTTTTTTTGTTTATGTTCGTTTATTAAGAAAATGAGTCGTTCATGTTTGTTCATGTTCGTTCATTAAGACAATAAATGAACACAAACTTCCGAACATAAATGAACGTAAAAAAACAAACATAAACTTTATTAAATTATGCATGTTTTATAAGTGTTGTATATGTTTAAACAAATAGTTTTAAAAGTGTACAATTAAAAAATATAATATACGAACATAAACAAATAAATGAACATAAACGAACGATAATAAATACATAATTGGACATTTATGAACATAAATGAACGAACATGACTTTTGCATGTTCGTTCATTGAACAAAACGATCGTAAATTATTGTTCATGTTCGTTTATTTAATAAATAAACAAACTTTTTATCGAACGATTCATAAATTGTTCACTGAACGTTCAGTCCGTTTAAGACCCTAGATTTGCACACTTAATTTTTTTTATTGGGACATACAAATTTGTACATTAAACAGTTGTAATTTATATATACTCGATCTGTCTAAAAATAATTGTCCTATTTTTACTTTTGAAAAATTTCTTTTTCAACTTTGACTTGAACTATATTATTTTGTGTTATATAATATTTGAAGCAAAATATATGAATAGATTAGGTTTTAAAGATATTTTCATTTGTATAATTTTCATCAAGTATTATATAACATAAAAAAAAAATTAAAACCAAAGTTGAAAAAAAATTATTTAAAAGTCAAAACATAACAATTATTTTAAGACGAATGAAGTATTTTGTTATAACTGTTTGTACATTGAATTGTGCACATCAATAACCCGAGTATACAAATTATCTCCCTTTTGCATGTATATATTTTTTCTTGTTTCTAGAAAGGAAAAGATTTTTACAAAAGTAAACATTCAAGACGGAGATGTCAAAATCAATGATTTATGAGTAATTAAGCTCTATAATAGGGGAGGCTTTAAATTTGATAAAGCTGGCAAGTTTCTTATTTGATCTTCTGCCGGATTTTTTAGAAAATAAAATGTATGAAAGGCACATGGATGCTATTTGCACTCAATTCTTTCTTTCAATTTATAAGACCAGGTGTTATGACCATCAAATTCTATGACTTTTCACGTTAGTAATATCAAGCATGTGCTATGATCACCACAAAACCTATTTTTTTTAACTAACTTAATTAAAATAAAATTAAATTTTCATTCGTATAAACATCATAAGTATTAAAAAACTAAAAAATTTAAACAAATTTTCACACTTAGCACATGATATTTGTTATAATACTCGACCAATCCAAACTAAGTGTCCAACTCAAAATACACTTAATCCCTATAATACTTGATAGGCCATAATATTACGCTACGTTAATGATAAGCTCGGTACCAATCCCATACCGGATTGGTGATACCATTTTTTCTCGATTATGAAAGGGGTGTACCGGTATCATACCGGACAAGATACCGCTAAGATCGTTTCAGCATACGGTAGAAATCAAGACTCCATTCGTTTCTTCCCATTTTTTTTAAACCAAAAAGAATTCCATGTAGAGATGAGCAAAATATACTAATAATCATTGTCTCAATAGGTTTTTTTGATGTTAATGACTAACAAGCGTATGTAAAAAAAAAATATATATATATATATATATATATATATATATATATATATATATATATATATATATATATATATATATATATATATATATATATATAATCTAGATCAAATAAGATCAAACTTAAAGTTGTTAAAATGAGATCTAACTAAAATTTGACAAGCGACACGCTCCTTATAACAAAAATAAATTTTTTATTAACTACAACTAAAATTGTTAAAGTTTCGATAGATTTCTTTTTAAAATTTATGAAACTTAGGTGATACACTTTGATTAGAAGTGTAATGTGTATCAGGTTTTTGTATGTGTATCAGATTTTGGAATATTTATTAGTGTAATGTGTATCAGGTGTATCACTAATCAAAACTCATGTATCATTTGGTCATTAGTTGCTAAAATGTTAATTTTTATTAAAATATTATTTTTATGTGTATTATTGTTAAAATTGTTATTTATATATGTTTTAGTAGTTTTTTAGACTTGATCTTATTTTTACAACTTTAAGTTTGATCTCACGTTAACTCTCCTATATATATATATATATATATATATATATATATATATATATATATATATATATATATATATATATATATATATATGATAATAATCATTGGTATGTATATTGACAAGCATATGTAAACCAAAACAGTTAAACATGCCCATATTTTTTTCAATGATGATGACTGAGATGATTTAAAAATATAAACTTGATGATATAAGTGATTAATAACAGATTAAGGTTTAAATTTTGAAGGGTTTGTGAAGGATTTATGGTAGTCGCAATAAGTTTTTGAGATAAAATGGGATGTTTGGTTTCTTTTCTTATATTTTACATGACTATTGTTTTGCATAAAACAGACCCAATGAGTGTTTGGATAAGTAATTTAATTAAAAAACATGACTACTCAAATTTTGGTTTTCTTCTTGGTCTATTTCGTTTTGGTACCGTTACCGTATTAGTGCTCTCGTATTATTTTTGCTTCGATTCATGGTATCAGTCACGTACCGTGTATCGAGAGTCGGTACCGTTTAAGTTACGATTCAGTTCGGTGCATGATTTGGGTCATAATGCTCATCCCGACGCCACATTAACCAATCCCACACAAGCATCATAGTGTTTGACTTTCTCTATCAAGAAACTGAAACTCGTTTCTTCTTTCTTGTTCCAACCCAAAAACATACAATTGAAATACCTAAAACACAAACAAGTCAATGCCACATACCATTTGATTTTTTATTTTTTTTAGGTTTCGACTTCAAGATCATTGATGAGGTCTCGGGTAAGGTTTTATTCTTAGGTTTCTTGATTAAAAATCGATGTTGGGTTTGTGTTTCAATTTGTAAAGATCTTCTTAAAACACTTAGAAAAATCCGAAATTTTGTTAATGACGTAATAAAATTTAACAAAATTGTTAATTACATGATAAAACGGTTGGGGCCCCACTTTTGACCGTTGCATGTTTTTTCCTTGAAACTTGTTCGGTGGTTGAGACCATCAAAAAAGGAACCAAAATACAACCACCGCGCACGATAATGGTATTTTCTCTATGGGAATCGCGTGTGGCGGTGGCTCGCCACCATAGTAACCAGCCTAACGATCGATGAAACGATATTTTTTCCCACTTTGTGTTCTTACTCATTCTAATATTGCTCATATTCTCTATTTTTGTGTAAGATTATAAGTAAGCACATGAAATTAGAGATATAACAAAACTTATTATAACAATATACAAATAACACATATACAAACAAATGTAACTTTAATGAATTTCCACCTTTTTTTTTAATTATTATTATTATTATTCAAATTTGAGTGATTCAACCCGTAACTTCTCATGTGCTATGAGGACGGTTTGGTAATTTAAGCAAGGTAAGCTGAAAATTTGATATAACATGAATCATATCAAACAGGGTATAGTATTACAAAAAATGATATAAACAAGTTATTTATTACTCTTGTTTTACAGCACGATTAAAGGGTGTCTGGACAAGCCTATTTAATCAGGTTATACGTTCACTTGAATTTCAGCGAACTCATAAGGTCATTTTTCCAAAATCGATTCTGCCCACCCCCTCCCTGGCGATTTGCGAATCACAATTAAACCCTAAATCGTTTTTCTCTCATTGATCTCCTGATTCTCCCATCTTCTAACCTGGTGATTCGAGGTTAATTATCTCCAAATTTGGTTGTTTCTTGGGTCGATTGGTGTGATTGGTGCGATTTAGGTTTTGAAGGGTTTTTTTATTAGATCGCTAGTTAGGGTTGTTTATTGATTCACTACTTCTAATCCTATCCTATTACTGAATCGACTAATCTTGATTTCTTTATTGCACTGGTTATACATTCATGGGTTGATTTATGGCCGATTATGCTTATAAACCCTAGTTTATAACTAGGGTTTAATTAATATGTAGCGATTACGTGGTTGGTACTGGTTGTTTTTCTTCTTGATTCAATTGTGTTCTTTTGGTTATGGTTTGTTTATTTTCGTGTTGAATGGAGGGTGTGCCTAATGTTGATAATCTCATGTGAAGCCGGTTCCACATGATGTAAATCTTACTGATTCTGCTTTTCAAGGGGGTATGAATGCCAATGAAGTTGTGAGGAAGAAGCCGGTTTCACATGCGCCTAGTGTACGGATTGATAGTATTGATGATTCGGCGTTTTGGGATGCTAGGCCTCTTGGTGTTACAAGTACCTAGAATATGCAAGATTTCCCATCTCTAAGTGACCATATTGATACTACAAGTAATGATATGTTTGCGTCTGGTCCATCTACTTTTTACGGTGTCGAGGACACCACTAGGGGTGCTAATCTGCCTAGTGGTGATGGTATTAGTGTAGCTCCTAAAGCTGGAAGGATACATGTCTCTCCTTTGCATATGAGTTATGCTTCTTCACCTATGGACAAATTAACCGGTGCTACGCCAATTGTCCAATCTGTTGAGGTTAATACATTACTTATGTCGTATGTTGGTGCTACAAGTGGTACGAATTCTGCAAATGTAAATGGTGCTACGTCAATTGATTCGACGAAGCGCACATCTAATTTTCGTAGGTTGGAGTGTAGTAAAAAGTCTAATGGGGTGGATCTCTCCATTCCTATGAAAGTCGTTGAGGAGGTAAACTCTAAATTTGAGAATACCCTTTATAGTTATTTTCTTGGTAAACGTATTGCTTTTCCGGTTGTTGATTATTACGTTCGTAATACATGGGCCAAGTATGGTAATCAAAAGGTTATGATGAATGCGAAGGGTTTCTTTTTCTTTAAGTTTTTCACTCGTAAAGGTGTTGATGATGTGCTTGAAAACGGACCGTGGATGATTAGGAATGTGCCAATTATTCTTAAAACGTGGACTTTGAATACTAATCTGCTTAAAGAGGATTTTGTAGAAAACTAGAAGGGGAGTTGAATAGTTTACCAATTAAAAACTTTGTTTTGAAACTTATTGTAAAGATCAATTGATATTGATCTTAGATATGTTAATGAAATATGCAAGCAATATGTAAGGAGTAAATAAGGAAAGAAATGATCAAACCACAACAAGTTGTTTATAGTGGTTCGGTCTACAAGGACTCTTTTTCCTTGCCCTACTCCACTCCTAGAGTCTCACACTCGAGAGTTTAACTTCACTAGTCAACAAGCTCCTTTCACCGGCGGAGAAAGCCTTTACACTTCGCTTACACTATTTCCGACACTAAGCTAGATGTCGAGTTCTTTCCAAGGGTACAACCACTCCCACACACAATGTATTTTGAGGACTAAAATACTAACCACTCACACTCACAAGATTATGATGGTTTAATACAACAATGAAGTATGAATCAACACAAGATCATACAACACTAAACAAACAAGACTTCCAACTTCTCGCTTGAAGCTTGAATGTGACTTGATCTTCTTTGCTACAAAAGAGATCACTAATATGATATGAAACCGAGTTAGAAAGGTTAGAGAGAAGATATGTATAAGAGTATGTTAGAAAGGGATGAAGAACTACTTGGCTTGGCATTGCTATTTATAGCCAAAATGGATGAGCGTCCACGGACCGCGAACCCTTAAAAGGGTTCCGCCTGTACCAATTTGGTACCGCCGGTCCGACGACCAAGATATCAAATCTTTGCTAAAGTCAACTCTATCTAAGTGAGATTTGTGCAAGATATGAAGAGTACAAATCCACACAAAATATCTAATGAAATCTTCCAATGGTTTCCATGATGCATCACATGATGTCATATGTTGTTTTTATATTTTTAGAAATATGCAAGTACTTAAGTAGTGTTTGGTTTTAAGAACCTAACACATTCTAAAACTACTATCATACATAATGATTAGAGTCATATCAAGATGTTACTAATCATAAATGTAAATGCTTGAATGATGAATATATTGTTTGAAAAAGCTTGTTTTAATATCTATTAAACTTGACAAGCTTTAAGCTTTTATAAATTAAATTTACTTTTGTCGTTAACAAAACTTAGGTAAAGATCAAAAATATAAATAACGCTTAATGACGATATTTGTATTAACAATCTCCCCTTTTTGTTGAGGACAAAATATAAATTTTATTTTTATAAAAGATACAAAGTTTGTGCAAGAGTTATAAAAATATTAGTTTTAGAACTTGAAAAGAGAATGATAATGCAAGTGTATGATGTTTGACTTTTTATGAAAGTCAAAGTATTCACTAGTTGATGCATGAAGTTGACTTTTTCAGAAAGTCAAAGTATGCAGTTGACTTTTTAACAAAAGTCAAGTATTACCAATGAAGTATCCTGTTTGACTTTTCGAGAGATTCAAAGTATGCAGTTGACTTTTTCAGAAAAGTCAAAATATAATCAAGTTCTATATTTTCTCCCCTTTTTGTCTCAACAAAAAGTAGAGGCGATGCGGAATGTAATGATCCCGAGCCATTATCTCCCCCTTGATCAAAGTTCCCCCTAAATTGGGTGTTTAATGGGAAGATACATGGATTGTGAAAATAAAGCTATAAAAAAAATGTTAGTAATAATGATCATTTACAAGCATTTCCAAATACTATGTAAAAGCACCAACACTATAATAAAAACACTATTCATTAGTTAAAATTTTCATGAATAAAGATCATGAAATGGGAACACAATGATGTGTTTTAGTACAAGAAGAAAAAAAAATTTATCCTAAGAAGAGAAAACTAGAAGTGCTAAACTATGACCATCCTAATTTGATGGTGGATGAGAAAGAACGTTGAGGCGCTCAAGGATATGATTGAGGATGAACCTTATTTCTTCTTGAAAGTCAAGGACCATAACCCGTGTCCTATCAACGGTTTGGGCCGTTTGCTCACAAGTTGAGCAACCATGCCTAGGGGGTAGTATGTTTGGGGAGGTTGTGGTGGTGGAATGGTAGATGTGTTGGTGTTGGTGGAAATGTTTGGGGTGGTCATGATGGAAGCAAGCAAAGCACTTTGCATTTGCATTGTCTCACTCAGGTGAGAGTCCACCATGCCTTTGAATTGGTGGAGGTTGTGGAGTTCCGCTTGAATCTCCTCTCTAGTGGGATTGGCATCCCACATACACTCCTCAATGTCCTCAAGATGAGGGAACATTGATGTGGGGAGTGAATGATCCCCATACAAAGGACCATGAATGTCTTTGTGAATGGGGTGGAATAGAAGAGGTTTAGGCCCTAATGGGGCGTTTGGGTCAAAGGATGACCGAGGTGACTCATGAGCCATCCGCTCAATTGAGCCAAAGGATGGCAATGGTGGTGGATGATTTGGCCTAGGAGGCAAGTCATCCAAGTCCTCCAAGAAAGGATTTGGTGAAGTAGGTGGAGTGGAAAATAACTCCATAGGAATGAGAGTTGGAGACCTTGGTGAAGGTGGTGAGGGTGTTTTGGATGTTTGGATGGGTGCCGGTGGAGGTGAAGTTGGTGTTTTTGTTGGTGGAGGAGTGGTGATCACAATGTGTGATTGAGTGGGTGTGGCTAAGGTAAGACTAGTATCATCTCGGATGGGAGATGAAATTGTGAGTGGAGAAGACTCGGATGAGGAGCTAAGGTTAACGAAGCAACAAGGCCTCACACTAATTCTAGCGGTCTTCTTGCAAGGTTTTGGAGATGATTTTGTCATTTTTGACTTTGGTTTTTCTTTGCTAGATGATAGTAAGAATGAAGAATGTGTGAGGATGATCATGGTAAAACCTCTCAATTTATAGAAGTGAAAAATTATGGAGAAATGTGTTTGATTTGATGTTAAACCATTGAAGAGATGAGGTTCCTAATGATTTGGAAGTGGGTTGAATGCTAGTCATATCACCCAAGTCAAGCCATTCAAGAGAGATGGAGTGAAGAAGAAAAGATTTGCAATAAATGTGTTCTAATGAGTGGAATTTCCTAATATTCAGATCACCCACGGATTTGAAGGTACAAAAATTTGGTTCCTTCCTTTATGCAAAAGGGCTCCTTGGGTGGATTTTTCAAATTTTTGAATTTTGGTGGGAAATGGATTTCTTATATACCTAAGTGAATTATACTAGTTCTAATAAGAGTATAAGCAAGTTAGGATTGATTTATAAGCATTGGATGGTAATTTGGAATCACGAAATAGTCGAAATTCGAAAGTTACCAAGGATCCACGGCACCAAAATCATACATGGCCGGAACCCTAAAAGGGTGTCGTCCGCTGTCACGCGGTACCAATTTACATAACGGACGGTACCAAAATTATGGTGCCGTCGATCCGTGAAGTGCGAAAAATGGACAGAGTACGTTTTTAGGTGTCAGGGACTTTTCCGAAACCTGAAATTTTTCTCAGAAGTTGTTACACTAAACATTTCTAGTTAGGAAAAGCAGATAACACATATATAAACATAGTGGAGCATGTATTTTGAGCAAGGCTTTTTGATTTTCACATTATAGTGAAAATGGGTAAAATTTGATAGCATACTTGTGCTATCCCCTGCATAAGATTGTTAGCATACAACATTGTTTCAAGTTATATTATCATCCTACATAATAAAACAACTAAATAGTATCAAACATTAACGATAATGCATTGTTCCAAACGCTCCTTAAAAGTACCCTTATTTGTCCAACTTCTTGTAAATCTTGTTCATCATCCTACCAAGGCACTTGAACATTCCCTTAGTTTGCTTGAATTCTGATGATTCATTCTCTATCTCGGGAAGAGATGCATAATACTCATGAGGCGGAAGACGAGAGCTTGGAAGACCATCCTCGGAGCTATTTGATGATGATGATGAAGGAGTTGGAGGTTTTGCTCTCTTGCCTTTTGTCTTAGCAACTCGTGCATCACTCAAAGGTACAAAGATGTGAGGGATGAGCTCATAGTGAAGGTGCATCCCTTTTGGTGTTGGTGGAATTGGTGCAAAGTTTCTATAGAGACGGGTGAGGAGCATCCCGTATGGAAGAGCAACCGATCCTTGAGTTGGAATATCAATCATTCTCCTAGCGATGTAGTAAGCTAAATTGAATGGTTGACGGGTGGACAAGTTGTAGAGCATATGACAAAGGCAAGCGTTAATGTGATCCCTATTTCCTATGGTGCTAATGACGTTGGCTCTAAGTAGCTCCTCCCATTTCTTAAATTCGGGCTTAAGTTCATTTAGCTCCATTCCATATGGATCTCGGTTTACCTCCTTTCCCTTTCGGGTAACTCGGGTTGTATCACCATTTGGATTAAATAGGTGTTCACGGATAACATCCTTATCGGCTAAACGGGTTTGGTAGGGAAGAGTGCGGTCATTGATAGCATCAAGAGCGGTGAGTGACCATTTATCCGAGTAGAGACAAGTCCCTCGGTTGGGAATTCCTAGCACTTGAGCAAAGTTGGCTAAGGTGATGGTGTAGTCGTTTTGATTAATTCTAAACCTAAGACAAAATTCATCATCTTCTTCATCACTTAAGCCGGTCACACTAGCATAGAATTCTAATACAAACCTAGGACAAATTGGTTCATCGATGTCAAGAAGACAGTCGAATTGAATGGCGGCTAGTTCTTCACGAAGGTTGGTATTTTCAAGGAAGGATGAGTGAATGGTTCTACCCTCATGGAAATACCTTGATTCTAGACCCCTAAATATTTCTACTTGTTCATTGGTAAGTCCTTTGGTTTTGTGGTGTTTGGGAATGTAGTTAAGGGTGTCTTTGTGATCATAGAATCTTGCGGCTACCATGGTTATTCCTAAGGACAAGAATTAATATGTTAAAAATGAGAATAAATTTTAACGTTTTGGTTCTAGTGTGTGCCTATATGAAAACAATTTGGAGTTGCGGTTATCTCGACTCATTTTATGCACAAAAATGGTTTTAGTGGGGTGTTTGGCAAATACCATGAGATAACCCAAATGCTCCTAATTCAATGTGGCTTCATTTGAATATACCCGGGAATGCATATTAGTTATGCAATACCTTTAGTATTCAAGAGCATGCAAGTGATGAAAATTTAACGTTTCTATTTGTATTAGCAATGAAAAAATTGTTTTCCTATAAGTGAGAAGCTTTTCAAAACTTTTGACATGGGGTGTTTGGTTGTTTGAATAGAGCCTTATATTCATTATCTATCAATTAGTGGGAAGCATGATTTGTTTATGCAATATGATAATGTAGTACCTAATTTCAATGACTAGTTATGCAATTTGCCAATTGAATTCATATTTGGTATAAAAGCATACATAAAACCCCATGTAATGATTTGTGATAGTTTTGTGCATAAATAAGAATCCTAGACTCAGAATTAAGAGATGAAATGTAGTTAGGATACTTACAATGATGTTATCTTCAGTGATTAGTGAGTGGGAAGATGACAATAATGAGCTTGGTTTAAGTTTTACACATTTTGGTAAAGTGGGTTTTGAGGAAGAGGATGATTTGTATATAGCGCTTTTGCTTCGTAGACACCACGGACCGTGACGGTACCAAAAATTTGGTTCCGTCTTTTTGTCGCTTGGTGCCGTGGCTACAAAGAGGTGTACAAGACAAAATTGTTTTGTTTTGACTATTCTAATGTTTTGGGCTATGTTTATCCTACATGTTTGGTTCCATTAACCCTAAACCAAGTCTAAGAAGATTAAAAGGTTCTCGTTTAAGAGGCTTAGTTAAGATGTCGGCAATGTTGTCTTCGGAGGATACTTTCTCGATTGAAATGTTTCCTTTTGAACATTGTCGCGAAGAAAGTGATGGCGGATTTCAATATGTTTTGTACGAGCATGTTGAACGGGATTCTTACTGAGATCGATGGCTCCTTTGTTGTCGCAAAGTATCACAATGTCGTTGAGATGAATTCCGTAATCTACTAGAGCTTGCTTCATCCAAAGAGCTTGTTGACATGCTTTTCCTACCGAGACGCATCGGCTTCAGTGGTTGTGATGGCTAAGGCCGTTTGTTTCTTTGCAAACCATGAGGTGAGACAATGTCCAACAAAAGTGCAAATACCACTTGTACTTTTTCTATCGAACATAATCACCGGCATGATCCAAGTCGGCATACACTATGGTTTCTATACCCGTTCCTTTGGGATACCATAATCCTAAACACGTTGTTCCCTTAATGTATCTAAATATCCTTTTTAAGGCTTCTAAGTGTGATGCCTTTGGGTTTTCTTGAAAGCGAGCACATAGACAAACACTAAACATAATGTCGGGTCTACTAGCCGTAAGATAGAGTAGACTACCAATCATTCCTCTATATTTAGTGTTATCTACGGATTCACCTTCTTCGTCCTTGGTGAGTTTAGTGTCCGAGGACATGGGTGTCTTAGTTGGTTTGGAATCTTCAAGACCAAATTTCTTAAGCATGTCTTTTATATATTTAGATTGGTTAAAAAATATGCCATCTTCTAGTTGTTTTATTTGAAGTCCTAGAAAGAAATTTAACTCACCCATCATACTCATTTCAAACTCGTCGTGCATGATTTTAGAGAAATCATCACATAATTCTTGACAAGTTGATCCGAATATAATGTCATCAACGTATATTTGAACAATGATAATTTGTGATTTCTTTTTCTTGGTAAAAAGAGTATTATCTACTAATCCTATAGTGTATTTGTTATCAATAAGAAAAGTCTTAAGACGGTCGTACCAAGCTTTTGGTGCTTGTTTAAGACCATATAATGCTTTCTTGAGTTTGAAGACATGATGTGGTTTCTCAAAGTCGGTAAAACCGGAGGTTGAGCAACATACACTTCTTCGTTAATAAACCCATTAAGGAAAGCACTTTTAACATCCATTTGAAATAATTTAAAGTCATAAGCACATGCATAAGCAAGTAATATTCTAATAGATTCAAGTCTAGCTACCGGTGCATAAGTTTCATCATAATCAATTCCTTCTTGTTGATTATAACCTTGTGCAACAAGCCTAGCTTTGTTTCTAGATACTACACCATTTTCGTCCATTTTATTTTGAAAGACCCATTTTGTTCCAATTATAGTTTGATCTTTGGGTTTTGGAACTAGTTTCCAAACATCATTTCTAATGAATTGGTTTAATTCTTCTTGCATGGCAATAACCCATGATTCATCTTTTATTGCTTCATTTATGGTTTTCGGTTCAATGGTGGATACAAAACAAAAATAATTACTTTGATTTTGGGCTTGTGACCTTAAGGTTCTTTGATTAAGTTGTCCTATGACTTTTCCTAAAGGATGACTTTTAGATTCTTTGATGTTGACAATTTCTTTATTTAATGGTTCATCTTCCTTGTTATTATTAATTTGACTTTCTATTATTTGACTTTCAACTAAGTCATCATCAACCAAAGGTGATGTCTTAGAGGGAGGTGGACTTTCGTCAAATGTTATGTTCAACGATTCCTCGACTATCATCGTTTCTTTATTTAGGACAATGTAAGCTTTACTAGTTTGAGAGTAACCAAGAAATACACCTTCATAAGACTTTGGGTCAAACTTGGTGAGATAATCCTTAGTATTAAGAATAAAGCATTTACAACCAAAGACTCTAAAATATCCTAACGTTGGCTTTTTACCTTTATAGAGTTCATATGGTGTTTTGTTTAAGAAAGGACGTATTAAGACTCTATTCAAAATATATGTAGAAGTGTCAACGGCGTTACACCAAAACTTTTGAGGAATGTTTTGTTCATTAAGCATTGTTCTACTCATTTCTTGAATTGTTCTATTTTTACGTTCTACTACTCCATTAGATTGAGGTGTTCGTGGAGCGGAAAAGTTATGTGTTATACCATTTGTATCACAAAAGTTTCCAAATTGAGTTTCGTTGTCAAATTCACGACCATGATCCGTTCGGATCGACACAATTTTGACACCTAGAAGATTTTGAATTTTCTTGCTAAGTATTTCAAATTTATCAAAAGCTTCATTTTTGGTTTTCAAAAACAACGTCCAAGTAAACCTTGAGTAATCATCTACTATGACCAAAGTGTATAAGTTGCCTCCATAGCTTCTTATAGCGGATGGTCCAAACAAGTCCATATGTAATAATTCTAGACACTTAGATGTGGACACCATATTTTTAGATTTGTGACTACTATGTGTTTGTTTACCAATTTTGCAAGCGTCACAAAAGTGTTGGTCATATTTAAGTTTTGGTAAATTCCTAACCAATTCTTTTGAAGATAGGTTTTGTATAAGTCTCATATTAGCGTGACCTAAACGTCTATGCCAAAGAGATGAGCTATCGTCTAATGTTGTTAGGCAAAGTTTGTCATTATATGTTTTATCTATTTTCATGACGTATATGTTATTTTTCCTAACTCCTTTAGCTATGGTGATACCATCTTTTAGTATTTTACTACCATTTTCATCAAATAGTACTTTATACTTTTTATCACATAGTTGGCTAATACTAAGTAGATTAAATCCTAACCTATCCACATGAGCAACATTTTCAATAGTTAGGGAGTTATGAGCAATCGTACCTTTGCCAATAATTTTGCTTTTGAGATTGCTACCAAAGGTGACATTACCTCCGTCATACTCTTGGTATGATGAGAAGAGACTTTTGTTGCCCGTCATGTGTCGTGAGCAACCACTATCTTTTATCCATTCATCAGGTTCCAATCCAACTTTCAAGCATACCTAAGAAGCAAATAACTCAAGCATTTGGTCCCCAATATCTCATGGGTCCATTTGGGTTACACATACCATTTATTTGATTCATGTATGGAAACGATGGGTAAGAGTTCCATGGCATGTAATCTGGAGTTTGATATGGTCTAGGAAAGTTTTGATTCCAACCATTGTGTTGGTAGTTGGGTTGTACGTTGTGGTTGCTCTTAGGAAAGGGCGTTTGGCAAAAGGAGTTTTATATCGTTGTTGAGTAGTTTTTGATCTAAATTCATTTTTGACAAGTCCTACTCAAGTAACAGGTTTTAGTTTAATACTATTATTGGTTTTCTTTGTTATTTTAACAAATTCAAGATGCGGTCCGTATTAACATTTCGTTCAAGTACCCACGGCACCATTTTGCACAATGGACGGAACCCTTATTTTGGTTCCGTCGGTCCGTGGCTGCATCTGCACAATTTTGATGAATGTTCGTCCTTTTCGGCCGTTTTTTTGACTCTTTGGAATTAATACTTCATTAAAACCTAGCCCATTCATGTCTCCGGGTGTTTTATGAATTTTAACTATTTCATCGGCAAGAGCGATGTTTTTGTTAAACCTTTTAAACTTAGAATTATTTTCGATTAAAACATCTTGTGTGAGCTTTAGTTTTTCTATTTCAAGATTAAGCTCTTGACATGATTTACAATCATCGTCATTTGCTTTTCCTTTTCTAGTCGTTTTGCTTTTTCTTTTAACTCATAAACTTCATTTTCCAAAAATTCCTTTTTGGTTTTAAAAATTTATTTTTAGTTATGATTTTTAGACTTAGCTCACACAATTGATTATATTGTTTTTGCAAAGTGTCATCATCAATAGAAGAATAAGAAGAGTCGGAAAGTACCTCATTTGACTCATGTGCCATTAGAGCGATCTCTTCCTTGCTTGATTCTTCGTCGTCTTCACTATCACTCCAAGCACCACTTACAAAAGCTCGTTGAGTTTTGCTTTTGGGGGGCTTGGGACATTCTCCTATGAGGTGACTTGCATCACCACATCTAAAACATTTTCTTTCACCTTTACCCGTCTTGTCATCCCGATCTTTTCGGAATGGCTTCTTTTCTTCTCGAGGTTGTCTTACGAACTTTCCTCTTCTTCTAAAGAACTTCTTAAAATCTCTAACGGCCATGGCATATTCCTCATCTTCACTACCGGAGCAAGATTCGTCATCATCACTTGATTCCGCTTTTGCTTTTAGAGCAACGGATTTGATCTTTTCCCTTTTTCCTTTGATGATCTCCGAATCTTTCTCCATCACCATTTCGTGTACTTTGAGGTTACCGATTAACTCGTCTAGTGACATTATTGAGAGATCTTTTGATTCCTCAATGGCGGTCACTTTAGCTCTCCATTTGGGATGGAGTGCTCTAAGAAATTTCCCGACAAAGTTCTTACTACGAAAAGATTCATCAAGTGCTTTAAGTGATGTAATGATAGTATTAAAGCGAGCAAAGCCACAATCAATGGTTTCATCTTCAGGGATAACAAATTGTTCATATTGTTGAACAAGAAGATCAATTTTGTTATCCTTGACTTGTGAATTACCTTGATGTGTAACAATTAAAGATTCCCAAATATCTTTGGCGGTTTCACACATAAAAATTCTTTCATATTCTTTTCTAGGTAAAGCATTATAAAGCATCATTTTAGCTTCATTATTTTTAGCAACTAATTTCTTTTGTTCATCAACGGAAATATCCTTTGTTGTAGAACTAAAATCCCTTTAACAATAATAAACCAAAGATCTATATCTTTTGATTTTACATATGTTTCAAAACGGTTTTTCCAATAGATAAATCCATTGGTTTCAAAGAGTGGTGGTCTTTGCATAGATTGCCCTTCTTTAAAGTTTTCAGAATCCATGGATCGTTTCAAGTTTATAAAATACAAGTTATTTTAGAAATTCTTGAGCAACGAGGCTCTGGAACCAATTGTAGAAAACTAGAAGGGGGGTTGAATAGTTTACAAATTAAAAACTTTGTTTTGAAACTTATTGTAAAGATCAATTGATATTGATCTTAGATATGTTAATGAAATATGCAAGCAATATGTAAGGAGTAAATAAGGAAAGAAATGATCAAACCACAACAAGTTGTTTATAGTGGTTCGGTCTACAAGGACTCTTTTTCCTTGCCCTACTCCACTCCTAGAGTCTCACACTCGAGAGTTTAACTTCACTAGTCAACAAGCTCCTTTCACCGGCGGAGAAAGCCTTTACACTTCGCTTACACTATTTCCGACACTAAGCTAGATGTCGAGTTCTTTCCAAGGGTACAACCACTCCCACACACAATGTATTTTGAGGACTAAAATACTAACCACTCACACTCACAAGATTATGATGGTTTAATGCAACAATGAAGTATGAATCAACACAAGATCATACAACACTAAACAAACAAGACTTCCAACTTCTCGTTTAAAGCTTGAATGTGACTTGATCTTCTTTGCTACAAAAGAGATCACTAATATGATATGAAACTGAGTTAGAAAGGTTAGAGAGAAGATATGTATAAGAGTATGTTAGAAAGGGATGAAGAACTACTTGGCTTGGCATTGCTATTTATAGCCAAAATGGACAGAGCGCCACGGACCGCTGAACCCTTAAAGGGTTCCGCGTGTACCAATTTGGTACCGCCGGTCGACACCAAGATATCAAATCTATGCTAAAGTCAACTCTATCTAAGTGAGATTGTGCAAGATATGAAGAGTACAAATCCACACAAAATATCTAATGAAATCTTCCAATGATTTCCATGATGCATCACATGATGTCATATGTTGTTTTTCTAGTTTTAGAAATATGCAAGTACTTAAGTAGTGTTTGGTTTTAAGAACCTAACACATTCTAAAACTACTATCATACATAATGATTAGAGTCATATCAAGATGTTACTAATCATAAATGTAAATGCTTGAATGATGAATATATTGTTTGAAAAAGCTTGTTTTAATATCTATTAAACTTGACAAGCTTTTAGCTTTTATAAATTAAATTTACTTTTGTCGTTAACAAAACTTAGGTAAAGATCAAAAATATAAATAACGTTTAATGACGATATTTGTATTAACAGATTTGACTAATATTCCGATATGGGTTAAATTCCATGATGTGCCCCTTGATATGGGTTAAATTCCATGATGATGTGCTTAAAACGTGTAATGAAAGATAAAGAGTAAGAAGCACATCACCACGACACAAGTATTTATAGTGGTTCGGCTACAAGGACACCTTCCTTGCCCTACTCCACTCCACGAGTCACCTACTCGAGAGTTCGTAATCACTACACGACACCAACTCCTTATGGCGGAGAAGCCTTCACAACGTCGCTTACTCTTTTTCCGGTACTAGGCTAACCACCGGGTTCTTTCACATCAAGGTGAACCACACCTACCACAACTTCGACTACCCTTTATTAGGTACTAGGCTAAGTACCTAGTTCCATTACTATGGAGGAACTACTACCCAACACAACACAACACCTAATCCCAAGGAGACCCACTCCTTATTACAACACCATCAAGGATATCAACATCCTTGAATATAAACAATTACTATATGTATAACGATGCACCTCATCGATTATACGACATAGGCATTCTTCACTAATGCCACTTGATTTGATTCCTAGGCATCCTTCACTAATGCCTTTGACACAACGCTTGGCACTTTTCACTAATGCCTTCGTCTTGACACCTTTAGCATTCTTCACTAATGCTTTTGACACGGACGTTAAGCACCTTTCACTAATGCTTTCGTCTTGACTCTTTCGGCATCCTTCACTAATGCCTTCAACACAACACATCTACAGAGGAAGAAAGAACTATCAACAAGAGAACCTCAGTTGTCTTGATGATGACGAAGCATGGCAACTCATGGACTTGAGCTTGCTCGACTTCAAGAAGTGGTGATCTCGCTTGTAAGAGGAACCTAGAGAATCACACAAAAACAAAAGACAAACTACATAGAAAGATCCCTTAGGATCAGTGGTTAGAGAGTTACAATACTTGGGGAAAGTATGTGTGAGAGTGGCAAGCCAAAAGGAAGAAATGGCTCACTATTTAAAGAGGAGAAATGCTTACTGTTCCCCGGATCCCACGGATCCCTCCCACAAGGGATCCGTCTAGTGTAATCCTAGGGATCCGTGGGACGCTCGTCTTTGCCCATGGGTATTTTGGTTATGGGTCATGGGTCATGGGTTATGGGTTGATCTATGGGTTTCTTATTAGATACAATGTATCTCATGAGTGCAATGTACCTAGTTAAATGGGTATGGGTCAATACCATGGGTTATGGATATTTTCCATGGGTTGTAGTTTTTACCCATTTATATAATATATACTAGTTATGCATATATTTTACCCAATATGTAAACACTAGTTGTTGTACATATATATTACTAAATCATAAAATCACGTATACTTGTTTTAGTGTTTTATGTGAAAACGTAAGTGTGTTAGAAAACTATTGGCTCAAACTATTTACGTATTTTATTTGTTTCGTTAAAATGATTTTACGTTTGTTATCGACAAAACATTAGAAGATCGTAAAATATAAATAAACGTTTTTACGGCTTATTTATATTAACAATCTCCCCCTTTTTGTTGATGACAAAACATAAAATTATTTTAAGGTAAAAACTAATATTCGTAAAAGTTTGAATTGGAGTTTTTACTCTCTTCTCCCCCTTTCTGTCGAAACAAAAAGAGCGTCGAAAAGAAACTAACACAAAATTTTAAGAAAAATATGTAAAAAGAAAAGATGCAAAGTGAGTAAGTAACGGGAATGGTTCTCGTCTTAACTCCCCCTTGACGAGTCCATCCCTTTGTGAGGGCGTCAAGTAAATATAAACTAATAAGCTAACGAATTGCAATTTTGTTTGCAAGTGGTTTCGTCCTTGTGACGATAAATGCTCCCCCTTGAAGATTGCAACTTTGCAATGGGGTGTCATGAAGAGTAATCCAAATAAGGATTAAGTTTCAAATGGGTTTGCAATGTATAGTTTGACACAAAGCTCCCCCTAGCTTAGGGTGTCAAGTTCTTCATGTGTATTTTGAAAATCTACAAAATAGAGGTTAGAAAACAAGAGTATAGTGCATAATTTCCTTCAAATAAGACTCAAGTTAGTAGTAAATTATTCTTCTGTACCACGAATCCCACGGTTCCCTTTGTGGAGGGATCCGTCTAGGCATTTTGGAGGGATCCGTCTATCTGGTGACAAGTTTATTCAGCAGAGATGATATATCAAGCAATGCTAAATATAGGATCGAGATATGTATACAACCAACAAACATATACTCAAATAAATATGGCAAGTAGGTTATCATTCAATAAAACAAAGAGATAATCAACAAATCTCTTAAAACTAAGAGAATGATCAAGCCATACATTTTCTACTAATAAGTTACTAAAGCCTAGAATGCAACAAAGTGCTCAAGTCTAATGATGAGTAGACTTGTTGATTTGGTCCAATCTTTCAAGAAGATGATTAAACATGAAATGTAACTCATTTCGTACTTCTTGAACAAGTCCTTGGGTGATTAGACAATTTGGGCAATTATTGTCTTGATTGGGAACCGGAGGAAAATGGATGTTTTGAGGAGGCTCTAAGAATGATTGTGGGGTTTCATTTTGAGGTGTGGGATGAGGTTCTACTAAAGGTGAGGGTGAGGGTGGTGGTAGTGGAAATTCCTCCATATGATCATGTGCATGATTGTTCCTTGTTTCCCATGATGGACTATTCGGTGTTGTGGGTGGTTCCCTATTTAATGAGAAAGTTGGTGAGTGGGAGGTTCTCGGTGGTGAATGCTCTAATGAATAGAAATTTGGGTGAGGAAGAGGTTCGTTAAATGAGTGCGGTCCATGCTCAAAGAATGAAGGCTTAGATGGCTTGCTAGAACTAGCTATGTTTGGTTTTGAGCTAGATGACCCTTTTTCTAGCCCAAAAGGTTTGATGCTAATCCTTGCGGTTCTCTTAGCAATTGTTGAATGAGTTTGTTGAGGTGGGATTCTAGCATTGTTATCTCTTATGGGAGATGATTCGTTGGATCAAATTTCATGGATCATATGACCCTCTCTTTTGGATGAGCCTTTGGTTGAGGAGTTTTTGCTAAGAGCTTTGGTCATGGTGATGATAAGGATGCTATATGAGCTTCTAGTTGCTGATTTTTGAAAGCTATGTGCGAGTGATGCCTTAACCTTAAGAGTGTTTGGTTTATAAAGGGTAATTTGAATTAGGGAATTTAATTCTTGGCCATTAAAAGGATTAAGCATGCACTTAGGATATTGATCAGCTCTAGGGAGATAATAAATGAAAGCTAAAAGTGGTTAGATAACCAAAAGGTGGCTTAAAATTGAAGAGGGAAGCTGATTTAAGCTTTCTGCAGCCACGGATCCCGCGGATCCCTCTCACCAGGGATCCGGCTGGTTATAAACTAGGGATCCGTCTTTCAGACAGATTCTAGGTGAAATAATTATGCTTTTTGAAAGGTCCAGTACCTATGTATCTCAAGGTTTTGACTTAATTTGGAAGTCTTGAGTGGTGGATGTCTTAAATGCTCAACCATAAGGGGTGATGGTGCTTAATGATGGTTTTGGGTAGGAAAGTACACCTTATGTAGTCTAAATAAGTGCTTGAGAAAGATACCATTTGTATTGAGATGAAAAGATGGTGGAATTTAGTTCTAGAAGTCAGATGATGCCTCAAGAAAAATTTACTAAAATCTTAAAAAATAAAGAAAAATGAAAAACTAGTTTTGAGCCTAATTTTAAGTCAAAAGTGATTAAAGCCAATTTGCTAAAATTCATGGATATATCAAACTAAGTGTTATGAGATGTTTTAAATAATTTGTGAGCATTAGAGAGGAAATATGGTGAGTTTTGATGAGTTGATAAATAAAAAACACTTTGAAATATATCCTAGGTAAGCCATGGGTGAGTGTGAGGCTTTCAAATATTTGAGGAAGACTTAGTTGGCTCTAATGTCTTATGTTTGACTAGTGTGAGGTGATATAGTGGGCTATTTTGATGTAAGCAAGTCTGTATTGCTCATCTGTAATCACGGATCCCACGGTTCCCTTCTGGGAGGGATCCGGCTAGTTATATTGTTGGGATCCGCCTACTGCAGATCAGAAGGCTTCCAGCAAAAGTGCAATTTTGCACTCATAGCAAAGTGTTTCTCCTAGTTGTTTCTACAAAAACTAAATGTAAAGACACATCAAGTATAATGCATAGCACATGTGGGGGGGGGGGGACTAAAGGTACCTAAAGATGAGTGACTACGACTACTTGAAGAAGTCGTAAAATCTCATCCTACACGTTCCTAAGTTAAGTTTGTTTAATGCCAAGTTATGGCAATAGCTACATACTACATCCTACACTACATAAGTATTTGTTTAGAAGTTACAACCCATTGTTTTAAATTTTTTTCACAAATTAAGGTCCTATGACGTTACCTTACTCCTCCACCACTTCCCCGTCTTCACCCCTCATCCTCTCTTTATCACACCATCTCTACTTCTTTTTCTTCAAGAAGTTGGCGAAGCACTTGAAGATTCCCTTGGTTTGTTGCCATTCGGGTGATGGGCTAGGAATGTCCGGCAATTGGTTGATGTAATCCAAGGGGTCGAGATCGGTATTTCCGAGTGGGTTGCTACTACCTTCTCCTTCTCTTTGCCTCTCCCTTTCATCCGAGGAATCTGTGGGTGGGTGAGGCCTTTTGCCTTCCGCCATAAACCTTGTAGTTCTACCCTCGATCAATGATACCATAACTTCGTTGCAAAAGCTATGATCATAGGATTGGGGAGAAGGATCTAATGCAAAGATGAATTTAGCAAGATGGGTTAGGAGCATTGCGTACGGGAGCACCATTTTGTCCATGCTTCTTACACTTTCCATTATCTTAATCATGTAGTAAGCAAGGTTGAAGCGAGTCTCGGTCACTAGGCAATAGATCATGAAACTTAGACATGCATTGGGGTGATCCTTGTTTCCTACTAGGCACAACACATTCTCCCTTACCACATTTTCCCATTTCCTATACAATGCGTACATCTCGGAGAGCTCCATTTGGAAAGGATCCCTATAGATCACTTTTGAATTCCTAGTGACCCTTGAAGGGGATGCTCTTGGCATGAACACGGTGTCCCTCACTGTGGTTGCTTCCGGGATTAACATGTTATAGATTTCATGATGATCAACCATAGCGTGTAACTCTTCCAAAGACCACTCATTAGAATACATGCAAACACCTTGATATGGAACCCCTACTATTCTTCCAAACTCCACAAGCGAAAGAGTGTACTCATGCTCATTTATGATGAAGACAATTGAGATGGACCCATCATCATTTCTAACTACCCTCATTGTCTTGTAGAACTCGAGTACGAAAACCGGGCAAATTTATTCGTTTATGTCCAATAAACAATCAAATCCAATGGCCCCAAAAACTTGTCTTATGTCGGTGTTAGCAAGAAATGATGGTTCTACTACTCGACCTTCGTGAAAAAGTCTCTTTTCGAGCATTTTAAAGGCTTTCCTATCTTCCGGGCTAAGTCCATCTTTCCTATGGTACATTGGTATGTAATGAGCGGTATCTTGATAGTCTTGTTGTCGGTTACTTGGCATGATTGTTCCTAAACAACACAACCACAATGTGGTGTTAATTGTGAATAGTAACCTAAAGGGTTTGATCACAATTTTACTCAAATCATTTTTATTGAATTCAAGAAATGAGTTTAATTTGTATTAAATATGTTAATTCTTTGATTTGGATTATCTTAGAAAACAATGTGGTAACAAATTATGATAAACCCATTTGAACCCAACTTCTAAAAATGAAGAAATTGTAATTCTAGAAATCAAGGAATTAAATTAACAATGTAGTGAAGATTATACTTACACAAGAGATTGTTATGCTTGAAGGAAATGATCAAATTGCTCCTGTGAACAGTAATTGGGTTTTTGTTCGTGAGTCTTTGAAGGGAAAGTGATTGTAGAACTTCCACAGTGATCATTACTAACTTATGCTGTCTTCTGCTGCACGGATCCCGTGGATCCCTCTCATTTGGGATCCGGCTAGTTCAAACTTAGGGATCCGACATGACAGCAAAAATCAGTTTAAGCATTCCTTGATAACTTTGGTTTGGGAGTTCTAAAACGCCTAGAGTTTGATGTTTAAGCTATATAACTTGTGATTTGAGTTTTTGACGGTTTAATACTAATCCTATTTGACGTGTTTCCCTTTTTAAGAATTGGTCACAATTCTTGGGAGATTTATCACAGATTATAATAAAATCCCATTTTATCATAATATAAGAAGTTTCACACGGAAATTCATTGACATAGTTGAAGTGTCAATAATTCTTTTTGTGATGGATAATGATTAAGGCTATCGAATAACCAAGATATCATTATTATGAGTTAATAGTGTAGTCTATACAAATCAATCGAAGAATACTATTCTTAATGATGGCTTTGATATAGATAACTACTTAAGTAATAACTAATAGATATTAATTATGCAACTAAGATTTTAGCAATAACAAAAACAAAAGTAAATTATTAACAATCATACATTTGCTAAATATTCTTTTTAAAGAAAGAAGTATTTAGATGAAATGCTTTATGATCTTCTTGGAATCTCCAGATTCATGTGTGAGAAAAACAATGCTAAACATTCTTTTCGCAAAAGGGAATATTTAGATAGTTTCTTCATGATCTTCTTGGTAGGCCCAAATCCAAGTATGGAGAATACTTAACAAGGAAATTGTTAGAACATTCTAACATTGTCCAACAATAAACATTATAATGATTTAAAACATGTCTTGAAAAATCATTCTTTCTAGTTTTCAAACATACACGAATCGTATCAAGTTTTTAAAGTACAACATACTCTAAGAAACTTGGTAACGAAGCTCTGATGCCAATTGTTGAAAACTAGAAGGGGGGGTTGAATAGTTTTGCCAATTAAAACTTCATTTTAAAACATTTAGATCAACTTATGTTAATCTATTTGGTTGTTTATGTTGGACGTTGATAGATAGATATATAAAAGTGTAATGAAAGATAAAGAGTAAGAAGCACATCACCACGACACAAGTATTTATAGTGGTTCGGCTACAAGGACACCTTCCTTGCCCTACTCCACTCCCCGAGTCACCTACTCGAGAGTTCGTAATCACTACACGACACCAACTCCTTATGGGAGAAGCCTTCACAACATCGCCTACTCTTTTTCCGGTACTAGGCTAACCACCGGGTTCTTTCACACCAAGGTGAACCACACCTACCACAACGTCGCCTACCCTTTATTAGGTACTAGGCTAAGTACCTAGTTCCATTACTATAGAGGAACTACTACCCAACACAACACAACACCTAATCCCAAGGAGACCCACTCCTTATTACAACACCATCAAGGATATCAACATCCTTGAATATAAACAATTACTATATGTATAACGATGCACCTCATCGATTATACGACCTAGGCATTCTTCACTAATGCCACTTGATTTGATTCCTAGGCATCCTTCACTAATGCCTTTGACACAACGCTTGGCACTTTTCACTAATGCCTTCGTCTTGACACATTTAGCATTCTTCACTAATGCTTTTGACACGGACGTTAAGCACCTTTCACTAATGCTTTCGTCTTGACTCTTTCGGCATCCTTCACTAATGCCTTCAACACAACACATCTACGGAGGAAGAAAGAACTATCAACAAGAGAACCTCAGTTGTCTTGATGATGACGAAGCATGACAACTCATGGACTTGAGCTTGCTCGACTTCAAGAAGTGGTGATCTCGCCTTTAAGAGGAACCTAGAGAATCACACAAAAACAAAAGACAAACTACATAGAAAGATCCCTTAGGATCAGTGATTAGAGAGTTACAATACTTAGGGAAAGTATGTGTGAGAGTGGCAAGCCAAAAGGAAGAAATCGCTCACTATTTATAGAGGAGAAATGCTTACTGTTCCCCGGATCCCACGGATCCCTCCCACAAGGGATCCGTCTAGTGTAATCCTAAGGATCCGCGGGACGCTCCTCTTTGCCCATGGGTATTTTGGTTATGGGTCATGGGTCATGGGTTATGGGTTGATCCATGGGTTTCTTATTAGATACAATGTATCTCATGAGTGCAATGTACCTAGTCAAATGGGTATGGGTCAATACCATGGGTTATGGATATTTTCCATGGGTTGTAGTTTTTACCCATTTATATAATATTTACTAGTTGTGTATATATTTTGCCCAATATGTAAACACTAGTTGTTGTACATATATATTACTAAATCATAAAATCACTTATACTTGTTTTAGTGTTTTATGTGAAAACGTAAGTGTGTTAGAAAACTATTGGTTCAAACTATTTACGTATTTTATTTGTTTCGTTAAAATGATTTTACGTTTGTTATCGACAAAACATTAGAAGATCGTAAAATATAAATAAACGTTTTTACGGCTTATTTGTATTAACACTATGTTTTCTGATGATTGTCTCAGCCTCCTAGCAACATTGATTGGTACGCCAAAAATGCTAGATTCTTACACTAGTCAAATGTGCATGGAATCATGAGGTCGAAGTAGTTTTGCTAGGTGCTTGATTGAAGGTATTGCAAATCAGGTTCTTAGGGAGAGCATCATTGTTGAGATACCATTACTTGATGGGACAGGATCTACTATTGAAAATATTCGGGTTGAATACGAAAGGAAACCGCCTCGGTGTGATATGTGTAAATTGTTTGTTCATACGCTGATTGATTGTCCTAAATCTGTTCCACTTCCTACTCAGCCTAAACAGATTATTAATGATGGTTATCAAATTGTCATAAATAAGAATAAGGGTAGGAATGGTGGTCCAGGTATTCCAGGTAAGGGAGGTTTTACTAAAGTGGGTCCTAAATTTAGGTATCAATCTAAAGCGCCTCCTCCTGAACCCAAGAAGGTGGATAATGCGAAGAAGAAAGCCACTGATGTGGCTAGTACGAGTGGGACGAATATTGCTACATCTAATCCTTTTGTTGCACTAAATATGATCGATTCTGATGAATGTGGCAATCCTACTGATGTAGAGGATTCTGGTAATACAATGGAAGCAAAGGAGGTTGGTTCTCTCAAGACAGGTAATGTATCACAAGATCCGCTTGTGAGTGATTCAATGGAAGCTAACGAGGTTGGTCCTACCCCTATTGTTGAGAAAATTTGGGAGTTTGAAAAGTTTCTTATTGATGGGAAAGCTACTCTTGTTGATGATAATGGTAATCCTATTAAAAAGGTTGATTATCAAGGTTATAATAAGGATTTTCCGTCTACTTCTTTTACTAAGAGGGTTAACCAATTCACTAAGGTGGGAGAGATTGTGGATTCTGATAGTGAAGAAGAGGAGGTTGTGAACACCTTTGATGAGTCGAGTAATCTATTTGGTGGTGGTCATGATCGCGAAGATGATTATGATGACTATGATTATGATAACTATGTGGATCAGAGATCTTCCAGGAATTTTGGATGTCTATTTTGACATGTATGGTATCAAGCTCCAAGGCCTTGGTAGGAAGTAATTTTATCTCCATAAGAGTCTAATGTTATCTTTTGAGTAGTGGTTTATTTTCTTATATAGAGAATAGGAAGTATCTTGTTATGTGAGATTTTCGCCTATGTAACGGGCTGAGATATGGGATTCACCCATATCCTTTGTACTTAAACGTTATTTGGAATAATATATTTACCGGGTCTTTGACCTTTTACCCAAAAATAAGGTCATTTTTCTTTCTTTATGAGCTTTAGCTAATGGCTTATTTAAGTTTATAAACTCAAATCAATAAACTCATAATAAGCTTATGAGCTTGTCAACTTTAGAAAATTGACTTATTTAAGTTCATGAGCTTAATTTATAAACTCATAATAAGCCGACTAAGTAAATTTACCCTCAAGTTGATAAACTGATAATAACCGACGATGTGCTTGTGAGCTTTTTCATATACAATATTCTTATAAGGCGATAAATTAAGTTTAATCAAACGCTCTCTAAATCAATATTCTGTAGAGAAATACTAATTTGAAAATTGATAATAAAGATTTGGTGAATCACATTTTAAATATGCTAGCTTTTTTTATTAGCTAAAAGCTCTTAAAGGTCAAACTTAATTAGGCTGCCCTCAGTAAGGGGATTCAATCCCCTTACTTTTCACTGTCACGTCAGCTTTCTCTCTCCAGCGACCTTCAGGCGATTAGGTGCCCCAGTAAGTCAACTTACACTACAAAAAACATACCCCACAAATATACCTTTTATTTTAATTAATACACACACAAACAAAAAAACCAAAGCTGAAGTCTCGATCGTACAGACGATTTATTTGGTTGGATTAGGTTGGCGATTGAAATAACCACAACAAGCCGATCGAGTTGAAATCGATCGCCTAACACACTCGATCGACACATGATTTAGCCTATTGGGGGCAGCCTTAAGAAAAATGGTCGTATTGAACGACCTACAAAGGCTACAAGGTGTTATCCACCAACTATATTCAAGTACTCTGTGATCATTTTAATGGTACATGACAGTTTTTAGCATGTTGAGCTATGCATGCTATTCATTGACCGTGGCTTGAGGTTACACGTCGAATACGGGACCAGTGTAGCTAATCAAAAGTCAAATACAACATAAATCGACATAAATTGTATGTTCAACCAGTCAAGAAGATGACATAAAATTGTTTTGGGTGTTGTACTGTTACATCACCATTATGTTTGCATTACATAGGTATCAAATTTTTTCGTGTGTAGGCCTGCATTTATTGTGTTGCTGTAGTCAAATATTGTTTCAAAAAAATTAACTGTGCGAGAAACCCTTGGTCTTATTTCATACTCATTTGAGACCTTCTATGTTTAGAAGTTTTATATAATTAAGTTAACACACTTTTTATTATAATTAATTATTAGAATAAAATTTAAAAATACGTAAAATCAAAAAATTGTTAAACGACATTTACCTCTGAACATGTTGCTTTGTGTGAGTACCATGCTAGTTATGGTTAACCAGCGTATAATTGGAACTCAGTTTTAATACATCACCGAACAAGCGTATAATTGGAACTCAGTTTTAATATATCACCGAACAAATAAACGATATTCTAATTGTATAAAAAACACATATTAATGACAAGACACAAGCCCGTACAGCTGAAAAGGCTACTTAAATTTGTGGCCTTTTGTTGAACAATTGTGATCTTTGCAATTTTGCATATTTTTAAGGCAAAAGAAAGCTTTATAATGCTTCAACGATAAAATATAAAGAAAAGATCCCCAAGATGGAGAACCAAAATAAAACAGCAGGTACCCGAAAATAAGATAAAGCATGGCCAAGATACAACACCAAATCTAAACAAACAGTTACAAGATACTTTCAACAACCTTGCCTGAACGTGAAACCCAAGTGGACCAATCAAAGCCAAGACATTTACATCAGTTGGAGATCCTTAAAAGCGACAAGATTAGAATACGAGGATATATATCCTCATCAATAACAGATAAAGTTTTAAAATGTAGCTTTTTAATGGGTAATTTAAGCCCTTATTTTATCACTTTTGTATCCGTTATTACTTAATATCGTTTATTTTCACTTTTTAGGTCTCTTGAATGCAAATTGTTGGAATGACACTTATTCGGACGAAAAGGCGCGAATATACGAAGAAAATAGCCAAATTCAAGAATCGAGACACTCTAACTGCTGAATTGAAAGGGGACAGTGTCAGGTTATACTTGTGACACCGTCGGAACAAATTTTGTGACGACTCAGTAGCCAAATTGCTTATTTACAAGTGACGGCATCAGGTGTTAAAAGAGTAGGGCGTCGTAGCTCAGACGGCCTAGATTTGATCCATACGACGTCAGAGACTGAAGGAGACGGCGGCACAGTCATAAGGTGACGCCGTCGCAATTCTAACGTGGCCAAGACGAAATGTCACAATTCTCAAATTCCGGTCATTTCTTAAATTAAATATGCATCATATTAATTCATTCATGGCATTTCATTTCACATTTAACGCGTAAATTTTATATTAAATAAACGTTATCGCGTGAGTTATTATTTTGAATATGTAATCCGTTACTTTCAAAAATGATCCCGACGTATTTTTAAACTTACATTTAGTTTATAAAAACTATATTTTGACCTTACCTAGTGTTTTAAATTTATTTTGTATACAAATCGTTAAATTTATATTATTACGACGTTTTTCTTAAAAACTATACGATAATTATTTTATCACTCAAATTTCACAAGGAATGTATTTTTACAATTTTTATAATTTCATTATACTTTACTTTGATCTATTAAAAATTTCTTTTATCTAAAATCACCTTAAATACACTAATATATAAAACCTTGCAAGTTACATTTAAACTACACTTTATTTACATTTTTTTTAACAAGTATATACTTAATAAAGAAAAAAAAAAAAAAAAAATAAAAAAAAAAAATAATTGAGGGACACAATATCCCCCCAAAACCGGTTCCAAGGGGGGGGTAGCATTAATGAGATGGTAAAATTTTCTTCCTTGATTATATAGATCTATACACAAACTCATTCATTCATTCTTCACATATAATTCTAGTGTTAGGAGTGTTTTTCTCTCTTCTTGTTCTTCCTCTTCCATAACCGGTTCTACTTAAGGAGTAGAAGAGATCATCAAGTTTTTTTTATCAAGTGTTATACAATCTAGTTACACTCTTATTAAAGGTTTTGAAATAAAAACCTAGGGTGTTTAGGTTAATCCTTGGTTCTAATCACCTCATCATATTAACTTGTAAGAATATCATTTACATTTTTCATGTTTCCTTTTCATTTCATAGGTATCTCTTCATTTTTGGAACAAGCATGCATGATTTGTGTTGATTATACCATTTTTACATGATTTTTAGATATATATATATATAAGGTCATCCTATAATTATTCCCTTGGTATACTTTGGTCTTGATGATGTTTAGGAACCCATGACACCCTAAGAAGGTGTATGGTAGGATTAGATTAGTTTTGGAGTTGATTTGAAGGGATTGGAATAGGTTTAGTACGAGAAAAACTATTTTCGACAAGTATATAAAGTGGTCTGTCCTTATTTTGATTTTCTGGAAAATCCGACAGTAGGCACGAATTTTTGGCCTTGATATTTAGAAAATATACTTTAAAACGAATCCGTGGCCGCTTGAACGGATTAAAACGGAGTTATAACGAAGAAGTTATGAATTTTTCAAGTTTGACGACGAAATATTTATTTTCAGAAAATTCAGCAACTTATTTTTGTATTATTCGAGTCAAAAACGAGCCTTAAGCTTCACAAATTATTTCGACTTATCAAAAATATATTAGTATACTTTGATACGAAGCTAAGGACGTATAATACGTAGAAAACGGATTTGAAACGACAAATATAGGCACGTTTTCATAAAATTGCCGTAACTATTATTTTCTGAAAAACTATATTATTTTACGATACAAGTGTTACGGTAAAAAACGTCCCATGTTGAGGGCTGTTTTTAACCATGATGTGGACCTTTTTGGAACGAAATGTTTTCTTTTAAAATCAAGTTTACCGAGCATATTTTTCAAAACGACAAACCGTTTGTATAGCGGAGTTGTAGTAAATTATTTATGGATGTCTAAACTTGGCCGAAACTCACTTTTCACACAACAATTAGACAAAATCACCATCTTTAACCCTTGTTATCTTTATGTTTGAGACCTTTTTGACGAAAAGTGATAATTTCACTATAAATCATTATAAAACCATTGTAGGATGACATTTTGACGTAAATACTTGTAGAGTAATTTAAGAATGGTCAAGACGTCAAACGAGTATTTTTCGACGATAAGTATTATTTTCAAAACTCACAAATGGTATAAATATCATCCGAATTGCGTGCATAACATTACATCATGACTTATTGCATATCATATCATTCATAATAGGTCAGTTTCGAGATTCACGCTATATTTCGGTGTACCCACTTTTGTCTTCGCATCTATTCATCAAGTGAGTAATCACATCCCCTTTTTACCTTTTTACTATATTTTTGGGGCTGAATGCATGAACTATACTTGAATTAAATTGATTCTTACTTTTGTGAACTCTTTTGACTAGAACTTGTGAACTCGACTTAAATCTTTGAACTAAATTACTTAACTTTTGAACGGAAACCTTGAACTTAAATACAAACTTATGACTTGTTTGAACTTATTGAACCGTACGTGTTATGACCTTGTCCCAAAGTCTCCCATGTTCGGAGCATCACTATAAAGTCTCCCTTGTTCGAAGCATCACTATAATTCTCGCCTTGTCGGTGGAGTGTTCACAATAATTCTCGCCTTGTAGGTGGAGTGTTCACAATAATTCTCGCCTTGTCGGTGGAGTGTTCTCAATAATTCTCGCCTAAATGGTGGAGTGTTCTCAATAATTCTCTAAATGGTGGAGTGGTCTCAATAATTCTCGCCTAGGTGGTCGAGTGACAAAGGAGTCTCCCTTGTTGGAGCAAAGGCAAAGTCTCCCATGTTCGAGCATCCTCAATTATTATATACGTGGTGCTATATTGTGAACTATTATGACCGCTTACACTTGACTACTTGACGCACTATATTTTTGTGCAATGGGTTGTGTACACACAGGTTGCAAGTTTTGTATGGGCGGAATTTGGAACTGAGTGGATACACAATGCCTTTGCTTTGTGGACTATTTTCGTTGACCGAAAGCTTTATATATTTCTTACGAGTTTTCTTATTTTGCTAAGCGTGTTTACTCACCAACTATTTTCATAGTTGACCCGTTTTTCTCTCATGCATTTCAGGTGATCGTTAGTAAGCTTTTTCTACCAAGTCTTGCATAATGAAGTTTTCAATTGTCACTACAAATCATTATGTAATAGAACGCAATATTTTGGGAACTAAACTTTGTATTATATTTGCCGATGACGGCTAAACTGGTATTGTAATGGGGTATTATTTCTTTTTAATCTTAACGTTGGTATGTTTCATTATCTTGTGCTTATGTTCCCTTCCGTTACACCTCGTATTTCCGCCTCCGGCGAGGGTGTGACAGATTGGTACCAGAGCCAAAGGTTATAGAGAATGCCGATTTTTCAAAAAATAAAAATCACAGCTATAACCGGAAAAATTTTTATTTTATTTTATTAAACATTGAACATCATCCGAGTCATCTAGTCCTATCGTTGCATCGTTAATCATAAATTATACATAGCCTGATCAACTATGTCTAATTTATGAAGAACCATGCAATGATAAGAGTGGTAGTTTTAAATCATGTTTAGTCGAGTCTTTTGAGTCCGGTCACCTGAAGTTGCATTGGTCGGGTGGGTATGCATAGCATGTTTTACGCTCACGCCTACATTACCGTACCTTGTTCATATCTTCTCTTTTTCATCTTTCGACTTGTTAGACATAGCATGTCCCTGATCCTGTCATATTTCGATCACTATAACACACATTACCACCGTTCTACACCTCATCCGACTTCGTTCAATGTCGTTTGCTCAACCCGATGTTTTGGTCCTCTCAGGGATCATGGCCGCAAGAAACACACGCCAGAGGTAACAACAACGGCAACCCAAACAACAATGACAATCCGTAAAACAATGCTGCTGGAATAGCGGATCTACTCACCCAAATTATAACACATCTCGATGCTAGGCGAACCAACAACGGAGAAGGTACTTCAAACACTGGTCAAGGATGCAGCTACAAAACTTTCATGACATGCAAGCCAATGGAATTTCATGGTACTGAGGGTGCCATTGGACTGCTAACCCGGTTCGAGAATGTTGAGTCGAAACTTAGTATCACGAAATGTGCTGAAGGAAATAAGGTTGAGTTCTCTCTGGTCTACTACAGGGACGAGCTTTGACCTGGTGGAACAACCAACTGCAGATTAGAGGAAGAGGGGCAGCAAATGCGTTATCTTGGGAAGCATTTAAGAAACTACTAACCGATGAGTACTGCAGAAAAGATGAAGTGCAGAAACCGGAAGAAGAATTTTGGAACCACTTGATGGTAGGAGTAGAGATCGACAAGTACACGATCCGTTTCCACGAGTTAACTAGGATGGTTCCTCACATGGTTTCCACCGTGGAGAAGTTGATCGACCGATATATATGGGATTGATACCGAAATTAGGAGGGACGTCCACCTCATCAAACCCAACCACTCGCAAGCCGTGAGTATGGCGATCGCTTAACAAATGATGTGATCAGGTCTGGAGAACTAGCAAAATCAAACGACAATGGACGAAAGCGACAGTGAGGATCACCGGGAAACCGAGACCGAATCAGCAAAACAAGAGGCAAATAATAACCCGTAACTATGGGGCGACCAACCAGGAGCGCAAAGGATATACAGGTCCACATCCTTTGTGCACTCGATGTAATTATCATCACTTAGGAGACTGCCGAAGGTGCAACAAATGTGGACAGACGGGCCACTTCACACGAAATTGCTCAAACAGAACTGGGAATCAAGGACAGAGAAAAGCATGTTACGAGTGTGGAAGTTTAGATCACCTTCGCAATACCGCCAAAGCGAAAAGAACTCCCAATCAAGGAGGTAATCGTCCAAACCGGCATTGGCAATAGAAGGTCCACCGAACCGAACATTGAAATTCCTCCCGCACGTGGTCGAGCATTCTATCTGGGTACCGAGGAAGCCCGCAACGCTTAACGGGTACATTCTTTCGAACGACTACCTTATTTCTGTACGACATGATTTTGAGTGCATAACATCCTTCCAATTCTTACCACGTTCACGACCTTGATTAATTTGAGACCTATCGATATCGACCTTAGTTGTTATATATATTTTGTTGATTGGATTTGATTGTGTAAGCAAATCGAATATCGAGCGAATCTTTCAAAAGACTTCATTCAAGGATGTTGATTCCTACCTTTCTAACAACTTGTTTCCTAGCTTGATCTAGTGACAGTTCTTGTTTGATGAGTTGCGAAAATCAAGCTAAGAGACAAGTTTACTCAAGTCGGTTTAGTTTAATCTCATGACAGTTCTTGTTTGATGAGTTGTGAGATTAAATTAGAATCGACTACATAAAGGTCTTTTGAGAGCTACGTTCGATATTGGGTAAGTTTACCCCATCAAATCTAATCACGGGCACGCACTTAGTTGAATGGGGAACCTGTACGCATGGGCATTGATATGATCATTTAGACTGCTCGTACGAGCATGAACTTTTAGAACTCTTGTCGAGGTTCGGACCATAGTATCGTTAATCGAATCATGAGGACATGATTCCGCTGACATGGGAAGAATGTCACAATTCTCAAATTCCGGTCATTTCTTAAATTAAATATGCATCATATTAATTCATTCATGGCATTTCATTTCACATTTAACGCGAAAATTTTATATAAAATAAACGTTATCGCGTGAGTTATTATTTTGAATATTTAATCCGTTACTTTCAAAAATGATCCCGACGTATTTTTAAACTTACATTTAGTTTATAAAAACTATATTTTGACCTTACCTAGTGTTTTAAATTTATTTTGTATACAAATCGTTAAATTTATATTATTACGACGTTTTTCTTAAAAACTATACGATAATTATTTTATCACTCAAATTTCACAAGGAATGTATTTTTACAATTTTTATAATTTCATTATACTTTACTTTGATCTATTAAAAATTTCTTTTATCTAAAATCACCTTAAATACACTAATATATAAAACCTTGCAAGTTACATTTAAACTACACTTTATTTACATTTTTTTTAACAAGTATATACTTAATAAAGAAAAAAAAAAAAAAAAAAATAATTGAGGGACACAATATCCCCCCAAAACCGGTTCCAAGGGGGGGGTAGCATTAATGAGATGGTAAAATTTTCTTCCTTGATTATATAGATCTATACACAAACTCATTCATTCATTCTTCACATATAATTCTAGTGTTAGGAGTGTTTTCCTCTCTTCTTGTTCTTCCTCTTCCATAACCGGTTCTACTTAAGGAGTAGAAGAGATCATCAAGTTTTTTTTATCAAGTGTTATACAATCTAGTTACACTCTTATTAAAGGTTTTGAAATAAAAACCTAGGGTGTTTAGGTTAATCCTTGGTTCTAATCACCTCATCATATTAACTTGTAAGAATATCATTTACATTTTTCATGTTTCCTTTTCATTTCATAGGTATCTCTTCATTTTTGGAACAAGCATGCATGATTTGTGTTGATTATACCATTTTTACATGATTTTTAGATATATATATATATATAAGGTCATCCTATAATTATTCCCTTGGTATACTTTGGTCTTGATGATGTTTAGGAACCCATGACACCCTAAGAAGGTGTATGGTAGGATTAGATTAGTTTTGGAGTTGATTTGAAGGGATTGGAATAGGTTTAGTACGAGAAAAACTATTTTCGACAAGTATATAAAGTGGTCTGTCCTTATTTTGATTTTCTGGAAAATCCGACAGTAGGCACGAATTTTTGGCCTTGATATTTAGAAAATATACTTTAAAACGAATCCGTGGCCGCTTGAACGGATTAAAACGGAGTTATAACGAAGAAGTTATGAATTTTTCAAGTTTGACGACGAAATATTTATTTTCAGAAAATTCAGCAACTTATTTTTGTATTATTCGAGTCAAAAACGAGCCTTAAGCTTCACAAATTATTTCGACTTATCAAAAATATATTAGTATACTTTGATACGAAGCTAAGGACGTATAATACGTAGAAAACGGATTTGAAACGACAAATATAGGCACGTTTTCATAAAATTGCCGTAACTATTATTTTCTGAAAAACTATATTATTTTACGATACAAGTGTTACGGTAGCTGAAACGTCCATGTTGAGGGCTGTTTTTAACCATGATGTGGACCTTTTTGGAACGAAATGTTTTCTTTTAAAATCAAGTTTACCGAGCATATTTTTCAAAACGACAAACCGTTTGTATAGCGGAGTTGTAGTAAATTATTTATGGATGTCTAAACTTGGCCGAAACTCACTTTTCACACAACAATTAGACAAAATCACCATCTTTAACCCTTGTTATCTTTATGTTTGAGACCTTTTTGACGAAAAGTGATAATTTCACTATAAATCATTATAAAACCATTGTAGGATGACATTTTGACGTAAATACTTGTAGAGTAATTTAAGAATGGTCAAGACGTCAAACGAGTATTTTTCGACGATAAGTATTATTTTCAAAACTCACAAATGGTATAAATATCATCCGAATTGCGTGCATAACATTACATCATGACTTATTGCATATCATATCATTCATAATAGGTCAGTTTCGAGATTCACGCTATATTTCGGTGTACCCACTTTTGTCTTCGCATCTATTCATCAAGTGAGTAATCACATCCCCTTTTTACCTTTTTACTATATTTTTGGGGCTGAATGCATGAACCATACTTGAATTAAATTGATTCTTACTTTTGTGAACTCTTTTGACTAGAACTTGTGAACTCGACTTAAATCTTTGAACTAAATTACGAACTTTTGAACGGAACTCTTGAACTTAAATACAAACTTATGACTTATTTGAACTTATTGAACCGTACGTGTTATGACCTTGTCCCAAAGTCTCCCATGTTCGGAGCATCACTATAAAGTCTCCCTTGTTCGGAGCATCACTATAATTCTCGCCTTGTCGGTGGAGTGTTCACAATAATTCTCGCCTTGTCGGTGGAGTGTTCACAATAATTCTCGCCTTGTCGGTGGAGTGTTCTCAATAATTCTCGCCTAAATGGTGGAGTGTTCTCAATAATTCTCGCCTAAATGGTGGAGTGTTCTCAATAATTCTCGCCTAGGTGGTCGAGTGACAAAGGAGTCTCCCTTGTTGGAGCAAAGGCAAAGTCTCCCATGTTCTGAGCATCCCTGAATTATTATATACGTGGTGCTATATTGTGAACTATTATGACCGCTTACACTTGACTACTTGACGCACTATATTTTTGTGCAATGGGTTGTGTACACACAGGTTGCAAGTTTTGTATGGGCGGAATTTGGAACTGAGTGGATACACAATGCCTTTGCTTTGTGGACTATTTTCGTTGACCGAAAGCTTTATATATTTCTTACGAGTTTTCTTATTTTGCTAAGCGTGTTTACTCACCAACTATTTTCATAGTTGACCCGTTTTTCTCTCATGCATTTCAGGTGATCGTTAGTAAGCTTTTTCTACCAAGTCTTGCATAATGAAGTTTTCAATTGTCACTACAAATCATTATGTAATAGAACGCAATATTTTGGGAACTAAACTTTGTATTATATTTGCCGATGACGGCTAAACTGGTATTGTAATGGGGTATTATTTCTTTTTAATCTTAACGTTGGTATGTTCCATTATCTTGTGCTTATGTTCCCTTCCGTTACACCTCGTATTTCCGCCTCCGGCGAGGGTGTGACACGAAACCCTAATGACGGCGACCCGACGGCGTCACAAACTAAAGGATGACGCCGTCGCAGTTATAACCTTATATATAGAAACCGAATTTTTTAGTTTTCAGTGTGTAGTTTTGTGGAGTAAAAACCTAAACCGAACCAAGGCTATCTTGTACAGTATTTTAGGGTTCCATACCCTATCTTACATCAAGATAAGTGTTTTACTTCATTAATTTAATTATGTCTTTAATTGATTGTGTGTATGCTTGCATGTTCCCCATGTCCGGCTAATTTACTTATGTGTTTGCTTAGGTAATATGAAACTTAGTTATTGAATATTGATTGGTTTTATCTTATCTTAATTGTGATTGACCTAGTATTGCGATAGGTCATTCGTTGTGTTGTTAATGCTTGATTAATCTTTGTTGAACCTTAGTTTATAATCACCTAGAGTAATTGTAGGCTATACATCCAAAGAATACCTTAGAATTAAAGTTTATAAATCCTAGAGATTTTGTAGTCATTAAACTTTGGTAGCTTCAAAGAGTTAGCGATAAACGCATACCCTACGACCTTAGAGACACAACGTGATTAAGAATAAGAACGTGACAATCCAACCATCAATAGGAGATAACTAGGGAGTAATAAAACCTAAGCAAATACATTTTTAATCATCATACGAGCACACAACAATAGACATAGACTCACCTTAGTTAATTAGATGATTAGATAGTAGAAGTAATCGGTAGAAATACCAACCCCCAAATCCAAACCCCGAGATTCGTACGTTTCCATTTCCTAAAAAACAAAAAAAGAGAAAAAATAATCTTCCTCAACCCCAATCTTAGCGTAGTAACTTCTCACTAGTATTCCTATTCCCCTAGAGAATGATATCAATTCCCGTGGCTTACCCTAATACTACACTACAACGATTAGGTTCACTGCCTAGGGTGTTGAAAAACTTGCTCGACGAAAAGGAAGTTCCTTTGACCCCAAACGCGCTGTGTAAGCGTATCAAGTTTTTGGCGCCACTGCCGGGGAATAGAATAGCTAGTTAGATTTCCACCTCGTTTAGGTTCCCTTGCTTGATTCCCATCAAGTAAGTTTTTTTCTCATTTTTAGCTTCCTTGTAGTCTATCCCCCTTCTTTGTGTTTGTGTTCGTAAAACCCTTTTCATTTGTCGCTATGGCAAGTGAAGTTGCATTTGAATCATTAACAAATGAGGAACAATTGAATTTCACTGATTGGATTGCTTTTTATTGTTCTAATGAATTTGTGAGTACTCTTAGAGATATCCAAAAGGAGACGGGTGTAAGGTTGGATGGATTTGATAAATTTTGTGCTTGTGTGGCTTCTATTCGACGATCATTGTTAGAATCAACTCCTTTTAGTGAGACCCTCTGGAAAATTTTTGAGAAAAGCCTCCTAAGCATAAACCATCAGTTGTCACAACTTGAGGAAATGGATAAGGAGGATTTATCCAACCTTAGGCATCATGATCAAAAAGACCTAGTTTTTAAGAACATGGAACCTAAACCCGAACAAGATTGTGAGATGGTTATAGTTGAACTGCCTAGTTGCATGCGTGGGATAGATTTCAAAACATACGACACGCGTGAGGAATCCTTTAGGCAAATAGAACATAGTGATCAAATTTTTGAGAATAATTCTTATGAATCGGACCCAAGAATTTGAAATGGCTAAAGAAGGATTTGAGATACTTAGGAGTGTATTTGGGTTAGATCATACTAAAACACATGATGAACTTTTAGGAGATCTAGATATAATGGAGAATGAGGTGGAAACTCCAAGCCCACAAGCCCTACCTTCACTTGAGGAACACACATCGCGTATAACTTACCCGGAAGAAGTAGAAGAGACTATAGGAACCCCGATTGATATAGAACCTTTGGACCAAATGCCACTAGAGAATGTAGGTTTAGATGCTTGTTGTCATGACCTCTCTCTTAGTCCTAGGGAAGTTCTTAATTTTGATGAACCGGAGCCTCAATTAAAAAGCTTACCCAATTTTCCGTCTTTAGATGTGAATCTTGGAATTGAATTAGGCCCCAATCCACCCATCAAAATAAATAATCCGGTAGTTGCTTGATAAAGGTGGTAGACTCTAGGCCATGTAGAGTGGAAGCTAATATAGGAGTAACCCATGACCTTACACACTTATATCACCCATTCATGGTTGATAACAAGAAACATTATGGGTTTAAACCGGGTTTATTAGGTCAAGATGGATCCTTAACTAAGAATCTTTTGAAGTTGATAGAAGATGATCCATTTTTAGGAGAGAGATTGGATTCACCCGCTACACCAATAGAATTAGGTAAGGTTATAATGAATGGAGCACACTCCTTTGAGCATATAAAGCACCCATCACCCTCTCCTCACGAAGCAAATTTCCACCCTAAGGGTGTGTATCGCTACTATCACCCACACTTAAGCTTAAGTGTAGAAAAAACTTTCCCTTTATCCGTTAAATAAGGGTAAAGTCAAGCTCGTGACTCGAACAAAAACAAGCGCTTCTTGGGAGGCAACCCATGTGTATTTGTTTTTCATTTTTATTTGTGTGTCATATATCTTTTCATTATTGTATGTTCTCATGTTTGAATTTGTGAAAATGCTTTATTTTTTCTTTAACCTCGTCTTAATTACATATAAAGGTATTTTATAAAAGGGATAAGTGTAGGGAAGATTACACACGTTTTTCAAAGAACGTGAACATGAGAATTACGATTATTGAAAAGATATATATGTGTGAGTCAAATGCTTGTATCGAGTCATAATGGATGTTTTACAGGAAATTTTTCCAGATTTTAAAGATAAAAATGTTCCAGAATTTTTTCCAGAAAATCGCGGACCAGTTTCTGTCATGATAACCTGACGGCGTCAGGATCGCAACCTGACGGCATCAGGAGGAGCAGAAACAACTTTTCTGACTTTCTCTCGTTTTCTGTGCTACTTATAAATTTTTGGAATTTTTTAGGTCTTAATTTTTCAGAAAATCTGCAAACATCCATTTCACAAGCATTATATCTTATTTAATTCTGGAATTACATCTTGTTGTTATTTTTCTTTGTTCGGTTTGATGCTTTGGGTTGTTTGTTTTCTTAAAGTGTGCAGGTTTAATTTATCAAGAAGAAAATACATAAGATGAGAAGGAGCTTTTAACGCAAACGTTCTTCTTGAAGAAAGATGTAACAACCACTTCACACGGATCCTACCGAGCTAATCAGGGGAGTATTTGTTTCTTTCGTCTTTTATTACCTTCCATTATCATAACTTTGATACTTTCGGGGAACATTGGGGACAATGTTCAGTTTAAGTGTAGGGAAGGAAAATAAAACGGGAACTTTGAAACTATGCATATCCTTGATTATTTGCTTTGTTCAATTGCATTTGTGTAATAAACCATGAGAAATATCGGTTAGGGTAATTTTAGCACCAAATTTAAAATTTTTCATGACATATAGGAGTGGGCCATTAGTCTTAATAAAGCGTCTCATGGATAGGAAGTTATATGACTAGCACAAAAACCCTTTACCAATTAAATTCCACCCAAAATGTGAGGATCGCCCTTAGATTTGTAGGAATTAAAGCATTCATCTTTGATGCTTAGAGTGTGAACCGGTAGTATAATAGATTCTAGAAGTTGTTTTGTGATTCATCCCGAGATCGCTAGTAAGACTACACTTGTGTAGTTAGGAATAACTAAATGATAAGAGGCATTAAGATAACCCTTGTTTGATACCTGTAATATAATTACTTCTTCCACATCGGTTGAGTAATTCCCCCACACCTTTGCGTTGTACTCATCTTTAGTACACGATACCCCTAGTTAACCCCTCAGAGCCTATCCTTTTCGCAGTTCTCGTGATGTTTCGGTTTTCCGGAATATCAATGAAGAGCATTGTTTACAATCCACCCCCAAATGTACACCCAAATCGCCTTAATTAGCCCACCTTATATGCACTCACTTTTAGTGCATTATTGTTATTACACTAAACCCTTAGTTCAATTATCTTGTTGCTTGCATAAGTTGCTAAGTCGAGTCATATCCTTTGTACACAGTTTTGGGACGATTGGGACTCATGGGAAAACTTAAATTTTATGAAATGACGGGAAGGGAACGTTAAATTCAAATTCCCTTTATTTGGATAATAATGTACTCCAAGTGTTTTGATCTTTTCAATTCGGGTCAAATTACTGTTAGAGTAATAAAAACTCAAGTGTAGAGATGTGCCTATAAATCCCTATCATTTTGATGCTATCGTAGAGGATGGTAGAGTAAAAGTGTATGAAAAAAAAATCGAAAAAAATAGAAAAAAAGAGAAAAAGAAAAAAATAGAGTGTTGAAAAAAAAAACATACGGGCTACCATCCTACATCTATCTTTCAATTTATGTTTGTTTATTTCAGTTATCTAGAGTTTAGAGTGTCGAGTCTTGGCTTAGCAACGCCATTCTTCGCATGCTTGTAACATAAAGATTTTTGACTTGCTACCACTAAATAGCCTATCCCACCAAACCCTTTGTTTCCCTACCGTAAGCCTATCATTACAACCCTTTAAAAGACCTCTTGGATAGTCTTTCCTAGGTGCTTACGCTAAAGCGATGGAGCTTTGATCTAGTCTCAAGCCTATGGTAGTCTATGTACTAGGACCGGTTAATGAGTGTTTATCTTCCATTTCCAACTTGTTATATTTCATATACACCCGAGAGATGTGAGTATCCAAACACCCCATGTGAGGTGCTAGTATGTAATTTCCGTGCTTGTTATGAATTTTGCGGGGCTTATATGTGTTGTGAATCGTTCTAAACTAATGCTTCATGACCTTTAACTTATAAATTAATTGGCTAAAAGCACATTTGCTTAAGGACAAACAAATACCAAGTGTAGGGATATTTGATAAGGTTTTAAAATGTACCTTTTTAAGGGGTCATTTAAGCCCTTATTTGATCACTTTTGTATCCGTTATTACTTAATATCGTTCCTTCTCACTTTTTAGGTCTTTTGAAGGCAAATTGCTGGAATGACACTTATTCGGACGAAAAGGCGCGAATATACGTAGAAAATGGCCAAATTCAAGAATCGAGACACTCTAGCTGCTGAATTGAAAGGGGACGACGTCAGGTTATACTTGTGACGCCGTCAGAACAAATTTTTTGACGACTCAGTAGCCAAATTGCTTATTTACAAGTGACGCATCGGTGTTAAAAGAGTAGGGCGTCGCAGCTCGCATCGCCTAGATTTGATCCGCACGACGCCGAGACTGAAGGAGACAGCGTCACAGTCATAAGGTGACGCCGTCGCAATGCTAACGTGGCCAAGACGAAACCCTAATGACGGCGACCCGACGCCACAAACTAAAGGGTGACGCCGCCGCAGCTTATAACCTTATATATAGAAACCGAATTTTTTAGTTTTCAGTGTAGTTTTGTGGAGTAAAAACCTAAACCGAACCAAGACTGTCTTGTACAGTATTTTAGGGTTCCATACCCTATCTTACATCAAGATAAGTGTTTTACTTCATTAATTTAATTGTGTCTTCAATTGATTGTGTGTATGCTTGCATGTTCCCCATGTCCGGCTAATTTACTTGTGTGTTTGCTTAGGTAATATGAAACTTAGTTATTGAATATTGATTGGTTGTCTCTTATCTTAATTGTGATTGACCTAGTATTGCGATAGGTCCTTCATTGTGTTGTAAATGCTTGATTAATCTTTGTTGAACCTTAGTTTATAATCACCTAGAGTAATTGTAGGCTATACATCCAAAGAACACCTTAGAGTTAAAGTTTATAAATCCTAAAGATTTTGTAGTCATTAACCTTTGGTAGCTTCAAAGAGTTAATCCAACCATCAACAGGAGATAACTAGGGAGTAATAAAGCCTAAGCAAATACATTTTTAATTATCATACGAGCACACAACAATAGACATAGACTCACCTTAGTTAATTAGATAATTAGATAGTAGAAGTAATCGGTAGAAATACCAACCCCCAAATCCAAACCCCAAGATTCGTACATTTCCATTTCCTAAAAAACGAAAAAAGAGAAAAAATAATTTTCCTTAACCCCAACCTTAGTGTAGTAACTTCTCACTAGCATTCCTATTCCCCTAGAGAACGATATCAATTCCCGTGGCTTACCCTAATACTACACTACAACGATTAGGTTCACTGCCTAGGGTGTTGAAAAACTTGCTCGACGAAAATGAAGTTCCTTTGACCCCGAACGCGCTGTGTAAGCGTATCAATAACTGTGTGCCTTGAATTAGAAACCATATGCACAATACGATGATGCTACCTCCAAATACCCTAAAGGACCACAAAGGATATATCATGGCAAATTTTGGCCAGCTACTTATTGTTATAAGAGAAGTGCGATGATACTTGTAAAACCGCAAAGCGGGGTGAATACGATCTTTTTTACTAATACAACAATAATAACACTCAATGAAAATCACAGCCACAATATAAAGAGAGTAAATAACATCACGATTTATACTGGTTTGGGATAGGGTTTAAACCATCCGTACGTACAGTTGCGAATCCACGACTCCGATACTATTACTAAGTATAATTCTTTTAGTGGATTACACACCGTTACAACTTCACTCCACCGATATGCACAAAGATCCGCGCCCACTAAGAAGAGTTACTCCAACGGTATTCTGTCCTCGAAAACTACCCTCAAAATTCTTGTGATTCGACTTACCACAACCACCAAGGTACAAGACTTTCCTTACAACCAAATTGAATGATAGATAGTTGCTTTTAGAAATCAAGCCCTAACCTAATCTAGAGACTCGATTCTAATAGAAATGGTATAGAGAAGAAAACCCTTGACACAATTTACAACTCTTGTTAAACCCCGGAGTTTTTAGGGTTTTGGTTATTTAGTTACCGACTCTTGTTAAACCCCCAATTGCATTTCACCTTTAACCTTTCCAATAACAATCCAACACTAATAGTGTGATAAGGTCAACCAACTCATTTAGTCAAGGTTTATGTATTTAAAGCATTTGATGAAGTGAAAACCACATAGTTAATTCCAACTAGAAAGAGAAGAGCCATTTGACATAGGTAATAACCTTTGAGTGGTCTCCAAGGGTTGGTTATTACATGGTGGATAAAACTTTGCCTCTCACAATTTGAAATTTAAATTTCAAATTCAAATACTAGTTGTTACAAGATGAGTTGTATGATGTGAGATGTATAACAGAGGAGGACAAAAAAACAATATTATATATATATTTTTTGTGTGTGAGTATGTTGGCAAGACTTGGAGAGGAAGAAGTTGGGGTTGTGAGTTGTCATTTGAAATTCAAATTCAAATTGAAAGGGTTGTGTGTGTGTGAGTGGTGATTTCAAATTTAACTCGTGAGTGTGTGAGAATGATGTAAGAAGCTACGCTTATGACACATTGTAAGAGTGTATAAGAAAATGACTTGGCAATGAAGGTGTAAAGGATATCTTGGAGAAGGTAAAGATGGGGAATGTTTATCCAAATTCAAATTTAAATTTTGAGAGTGTAAGTATGTGTGTGTGGTATGTTGTGTATCTTTGTGTGTGGGTGTGAGTGTGTTTCAAATTTGAATATTTGAGCATTATAAGAAAGAAGAAGAGTGTGAGTTGGCAAAAGAAATGTTTAAGGGATTCGTTGGAATGAATGGGACACAAAGTACATCAAGTACAAAAAGGATTTAATAAATTATAAGAGGGAATATTTGTGACTTGTTAAACCCTAATACGAAACTCTCTAGGGGTGATTTGAGATCCCTTAAGTCTAACCTTTTCCGATCGAACTTCTTAATTCTATTGGAGGATCGTTCTTTATTTGGGTTAAGCAATTTTTCCCTTGTCGTTTATTGCATGCATGGTATTCATTATTGAGTACTAATTGGTTAATTTTATTAAATTACTTGATAGTCGGCCGGTGTATAATTCTTGTGATCAATAATTTATAATTGTTGATCATTACCTTTGGCTTAGGCCACACCCTAACTTTATCGAAGTTAGGGTTTTCCACTTTTGTTTTTTCTTTGTGTTGCATGTTGTCACACTTGTATTTTAGGTTTTGTTTTTTGTATTTGAATCATGGGTTATAGAGAGATGGAGAAAGGGTTTTTGAAGAGTGTTTCGAGTGGTCGGAAGAATAAGGAGAGTCAGAAGGGATCATGAAGTTAGTTATTAAGTGATTTGGCCAAGAAAGTAAGGAGCATCGATGGGAAGATGGTGGGTAAAGATGGAAAACCCCTTAATGCTCCTGGTTCAATTACTAAGGATGTTGTGGAGTCATTAATTCCACTTGGTGATGTTGGTCATGATGTGAACGAACCTCAAGTGGCTACGGAGTCTATTAATGAACCTCAAGTGGCTACAGCTACATCCAATCAGGTTGATACTAATTCACATGGGGCTGTTAGCCAACCGAATGGTATTGATAAAGTTGTCGTGGGTGCTTGTAAGGATTTTGATAATGCAAGGCACAAGGTCCAATTGAAGAATGCCGAGAATGCTTTGGAACAGCCTTCTACATCATATGCATGTGCTACTTCAAATGAACCTAAGAAATACACGTCTAACTTTCATAGGCTGGAGTGTAGCAAGATAACGAATGGTGTGGATCTTACTGTCCCTATGAAGGTGGTTGAAGAGGTAAACACTAGGTATGAGAATACTCTCTATGGTTATTTCCTTGGTAAATGCATTGCTTTTCCTGTTGTTGATTATTATGTACGCAATGTGTGGGCTAAGTATGGTATACAGAAGGTTATGATGAATGCCAATGGGTTCTTTTTATTTAAGTTTAATTCGAAGAAAGGTGTTGATGATGTCCTTAAAAATGGTCTGTTGCTAATTAGAAATGTCCCTATTATTCTTAAACCATGGACCTTGAACACCAACTTACTTAAAGAGGATTTGACCAACATTCCGGTGTGGGTTAAATTCCATGATGTTCCTTTTGCTATGTTTTCTGATGACAGTCTTAGTCTTCTTGCTACATTGATTGGTACGCCAAAAATGTTAGATGCTTATACTAGCAAAATGTGCAAGGAATCATGGGGCCGCAGTAGTTTTGCTAGGTGCTTGATTGAAGTTAAGGCAGATGAGGTACTTAGGGATAACCTAACTGTTGAAATACCCCTACTTGATGGGTCGGGTTCGACTATTGAGAAGATACGGGTTGAATACGATTGGAAACCTCCTTAATGTGATACGTGTAAGATATTTGGTCATACTCTTGTTGAACGCCCAAAATCTATTTTACTGCTATTCAGCCTACTAAGAGTGTTAATGATGGTTTCCAAACTGTCAACAACAAAAAGAAGGGTAAGCAAGGTGGTCCAGGTGCTTCGGGTCAAGCAGGGTTTGCGAAACCTAATGTGGGTAAGAAGTTCCAATATCAACCCAAAAATCCTCCTGCTGAACCTAAGCAAGTCGATGTCACTAAGAAAAAAGTTGTTGATGTGCCTAGTACAAGTGGAACAAAGGTTGCTACATCCAATAAATTTGATGCCCTTTTATGGATGATACTGATGACTTTGGTATTCCTACTAAGGAAGTGAATAAGGATGTGGATGCTAGTAGTACACTGGAAGAAAAGAAGAATGAGTCTCCAAAGACTAGTAATACATTGCATGAACCGCTTGTGAGTAATTCAATGGAAACTTAACGAGGTTGGTCCTACCCCTATTGTTGAGAAAATTGGGGAGCTTGAAAAGATTCTTATTGATGGGAAAGCTACTCTTGTGGATGATGATGACAATTCTATAAAAAAGGATTTTCTGTCTACTTCTTCTATTAAGAGGGTTAACCCATTCTCTAAGGTGAGAGAAATTTGTGATTCCGATAGTGATGAAGAGGCGGTTGTGAACACTTTTGATGAGTCAATGAACCTATTTGGTGGTGGTCATGATCGTGAAGATGATTATGATGACTATGCGGATCAGGTCTACGATCTTTCAGGGAATTTGGATGCTTTTTATGACACGTATGGTATCAAGCTCCAAGGCCTTGGTAGGAAGTAATTTTGTTTTCATAGGAGTCCAATGCTATATGTTGAGTAGTGGTTTATTTTCTTTTTTATTGAATAAGAAATATCTTGTTGTGTAAGCTTTTCCGCCTATATAATGGGCTGAGATATGGGACTCACCCATATCCTTTGTACTTAAACGTCTTTTGGCGTAATATATTTACCCGGTCTTTGACCTTTTACCCAAAAAAAAAGCTGGAATATTTGTGTGGGAGATTTCAAATTACTACAAAGGATGATTATATTTCAAGGGTTCAAGCTCAAATATTCAAGATTAATAATCTTGAGTTATCCCACAATTAAAACATCCACTAATCATCTTGATGCAAGTAAGAAGAGTGCTTTGCATCAAGGTAAATTATCGTCTCATAAATGAGAGAATTGTATTTAAGCTAAGTGAGCTCAACTTAAATGATCAACAAGGGAGTAAACTCGTTACTTGATTAGAAAAGATGAACAAAGGATTATGGTCAATTAAATACTTTCCTTTGAAGTTTTAGTGAAAGTATAAACATTCTAGGTTTGCGGAAAAACAATTTGCCTTAGCTAAAGGCTTTGTAAAATTGTTCATGAGCTGGCGTTTTGTAAAATTGTGAGGTCTTTGTTTTGGGCATCTCTCTAAGTTTAAATCTTAAAGGAAACTTCTTAAATATCATGTACGAACCTAAATTAAAAGATGCACCTTAGTTGGGTAAGAGGAAAGTCGACTTGGAAAATCCAAAACCACCAAGATGCACCCCATGACCCACCTTCAACCTTTAGTGAGACTTCTTGGGCAAGCATTTGAGAGGGGAGTTTATTTCTTTCTTGATTATTTTTCATTTCTATTTTATTTTTCCTTTTCTTCGTACAAATGGGACTTTGTACACTTCAAGTGGGGGGGATAGGAATAGAAATGAAGTGCATGATTACTTAGCTTACTTGCCCTAATTTTCTAGTTGGTTTTCAAAATTTTAAGCTCATTTGAAAAAAAAATTGTCACATTTTTAACCAATCTATAATTACATAAAGCCGAGCACACTATAATCCTTATTGCCATTGGTGAGATTTAGCCTTTTCGTTTTCCCTATTTTACCTAAATCTACCAAATATTGAGTGTACTGATAGTATTGTAAACTTTAGAACTTGGCTTTTACATCACTTCGAGACGATAGACGAGTAGTGTATCAAGTTAGCTTGGTGTATTTGGATAAGGCAATTTGAAAAAAGTAAACGTTTTAGGATTAAACCCAAATAGCCCATATGTGCTCACTTGTGTGCGTTTATCGATTAGTCAAATTGGCTTTTTGATCTCCGTGTTAACCCTTTTTGTTGCACTCACCTTTAGTGCAAGATACCCCTAGTTACACCCCTTTTAAGCCGATCCTTTCATTTTCTAACCCTTATTTTCGTTACACCCTTACACCTTAGCCTACCGTGTAGTCTTACCTTTTTATCTTGAAGTCATTGTTCGCCCTAGTTCGAGGTTCGAAATAAAGTTTCGAGAGGCGTACCTAATCATCTACATCTTGTTGTAGATCGTCAAAGGCCCCCAAGTTATCTCCTTATGCTCAGTTCAAGTGGGGGGATTTAAAAAAAAATTATTATTTGTGTTACAGTGAGGAAAATAAGCACTATACGAATTAAAGAAATTGGCATTGAGAATAATCTTCTCAATCATATTCGAAGGTTGGAAGAATAGTTAAAGAAAGAATAATGGTGGGTTCCAGTGACATATATTGATAATTTGAAGATGAACCTCGAAATAACGGTGTGGCAATAACAACTCGGTTTTAAGCTAATACTATTTGTTTTCATTTTCTTTTACACCCATTAAAATATCCCATGCCTTACCTTACCCTTTTTGTCGTGAAGCGTGTCTAGGTGATGCAGCGAGCAATCATTGATGTCTTGGCCATAGATTTGATCATGTATCATTGATTTTGTCCACTTCTTCGTGACACGTTAGTAATGACACCACCCCAAAGCCTTTAAATCACTATAACCCAATATTGCTTTCTAAAATCTGTCTTAACCTTAGCTCTAGTGGTGGAGTTGTGTGTTATTGCCAAGCTTATGATATAATACTTACTATGTCTGTGCAATTGAGTGATCACCCCGAAATTAACACTTAGATTAGGATGAGAGTGAGAGTCTTTTCGTTCCCATTTCGTGAGGTGTTCGGCTCTTATTAATATTCTAGCATGGAATTCTTAACTGTACATTCATTGAGGATGTATCTTTTGCAGTCTAAGTTGGTCTACTTGAGGGCAAGTAGAGTTTAAGTAGGGGGTATTTGATAACATCAAATAGTCCTGATTTTATAAGCGTTAATTTCCCCCTTTATCATCACATTTTGAGTAAAATGGTAGTGAAAACATCCTTATTCCTTATTATTTATTTTCAGGACATATTCTATGAAAAGAAGCTGTAATTGGACGTTTTCAAGCCCTATGTAAGAGTTGTCACTTAACTACGGCGTAACCAAGTGATGAAGTTACGACATAACTAAAGATTATGAAGGCTACGGCGTAACCCGCAGCTCAGGTTAAGCCGTAACAACTGAGAAACACCTAATTGACAAAGACTACGGCGTAACCCTCAGCTCAGGTTACGCCGTAATGAAGAGATACACATGATTTACGAAAGATACGGCGTAACCCCAGCTAAGGTTATGCCGTAACCATGGATAAGCACTAAAAGATTGAACAGTTACGACGTAATTGCCTAATAAGGTTACGCCGTAACTAGTATCGGAGTCTATAAATAGTTGAAGGTTTCACCAGTTTTAATCATCTCTCCTTTCCCAAACCTTCTAGGTTTTGGGGAGATCAAAACACAGAATAAGAAGCATGGCTTAGGAGCACTGAATAACGAAGTCCTCGTCTACGATTTCCGTTGTATTCGAGTTTGAATTCTTTTTATATTTTTCTAGGACTTATACTATGAATTCATATCATTAATTGAAGGTTTCATTTATGGTATTGTTATTCTCTTTAATTCTTTATAGAAATTTGCTAGTATTTTCATAGATCGCTAGTCTTGGTAGTATTATAAGCTTGGTAGTATCTAAAGGGCTGGGAGATATGACCAACTGACCCTAGTCTGATAGATTGCGAAGTATGGGAGGAATAGGCCATAGTACAACCACTCTTCATGTGCGAACTGACCAAATGATCACCTATCAAGTGGAGGTATTTAAGAGGTTAGGGGGAATCTAAGTTCCTAACGGCCAGGTTCCCACCGTCTAGATCTAGTAGATTTGGTGCTTAATGACTGCTATTAGGTTGCCGAATGATCCCGGGTGACCTGCTCATCTTTGGTGAGGAATCTAAGAACCATAGGCCATGACGAATTGACCAAAGGAGTCTGGTGATAATTAACCACTATATTGAACCTTCATATCGAGAACCAATTCATATTTGTAATGTTCGTTAAGCTTCGTTTATCTATCTCTTTACCCTAAATTTCTAGTGTCTATGTGCGTGGAATAATAGCATATCGATGAATTATAACAACTTTGTCATACCAATATATTATCAATATCATTTCTAATCATCTTTGTTCTTTCAAGGTCACAGCTCTCTTAGAACGATACTCGGATTTACCTAAGGCTTTACTACATCTGATCGGGTTCTCTGCCCGTTAGTATGTGTTTATCCTAAGTTATCTAAGTTTTATAAATATTAAAAGCAGGATTAAATAGCACATCAGCTTTTTGGCGCCGTTGCCGGGGAGCAGTTAATGGAAGATCTAAGGTACATCATATTTACCTCATTAAGAGATTTGAGCACTTCCATAAGGTACGTTTCTCAATATCTCATATTGCAATATTACAAATTTATCCTCCGATGCTATTAGTTACGGCGTAACTTCTCTTTCGAGTTACGACGTAACCATACTATAATTATTAAAAAATTAAGTATATAAAAATTTTAATTATTTAGTTACGATGTAACCCCTATTTGGAGCTACGACGTAACCACTATATAATCAGATTTCTTAAAATTAAATCTTTTATTAAAAAAAATTAAAAATAATATTACTTAGTTACGGCGTAATCTATAATAGGATTACGACGTAACCCTTTTTACAACAATTAATATTCTGAAAATATTAGTTACGGCGTAACTATTAATTCAATTACGCCATAACCTCCTAGCGGTATAAAACCTTATACGGATTAAACACTAGGTTTTACTCAAAACCTTATCACCTCCTACCGAAACAGTAATTTTTTTCTCAAAATTTTTCCATCAAGATTTATTCATCTCGTCATTCACCATGGCTGGTAAGATCTATTACTACTCTTTTTGATTCGTTATTTCGATTATTTAATTAGGTTTTATATTTTAATATTTTAAGGGATCTTGCTAATTAGAGTATATTATTGCTATTGGTTTGATTAATTGATGATTATGATGATTTCCCTATGTTATTTTGATTCGTGTCCTATCAATATGGGTCGTTTAGAATGTTTTGACTTTATTTAAAAGGGTTTTGGGGTCATACACAAACCTAGTGGGTTAGGTGCGGTTCCTCAGCACTAATAGATTAAAAACCTATAAAAACTTTTACCACTTGAAAAAATTGATGGTTCCGGCGTAATCTATTGCTTAATTTGACCATCTGAGGTGCTGAGTTTTTGGGGAAAGTTACGGCGTAACTGGGGGTGAGTTACGTCGTAACTGCTGAAATATGTAATTACGGCGTAACCATTGCGTTAAGTTGCGCCGTAACTTCAGGAATTATCTAATTAAGGCGTAACCGAACAATTTGAAACAATTTGAAACATTTTGATACTTATGTCTGTAATAATTGAATTATTAGGATATTTGTATGCTTAATTATCGATTGTACCCTTAGGGTACAAAATTTTCCGTGTATTTTGTGCAGGTTTTTGATTCTGTGATGGAATTACGGTGTAACCTTAGGGTCAGTTACGCCGTAACCTCTGCTGCAGTAGGAAAATTTTGAGGCGATACTATAGCTAAGGCGTAGTCCCCAGAAACGATACACATTAGCCACCCCATGACCCACCTTCAACCTTTAGTGAGACTTCTTGGGCAAGCATTTGAGAGGGGAGTTTATTTCTTTCTTGATTATTTTTCATTTCTATTTTATTTTTCCTTTTCTTCATACAAATAGGACTTTGTACACTTCAAGTGGGGGGATAGGAATAGAAATGAAGTGCATGATTACTTAGCTTACTTGCCCTAATTTTCTAGTTGGTTTTCAAAATTTTAGGCTCATTTGAAAAACATTTGTCACATTTTTAACCAATCTAGAATTACATAAAGCCGAGCACACTATAACCCTTATTGCCATTGGTGAGATTTAGCCTTTTCGTTTTCCTTAATTTACCTAAATCTACCAAATATTGAGTGTGCCGATAGTATTGTAAACTTTAGAAGTTGGCTTTTACATCACTTCGAGACTATAGACGAGTAGTGTATCAAGTTAGCTTGGTGCATTTGGATAAGGCAATTTGAAAAAGTAAATATTTTAGGATTAAACCCGAATAGCCCATATGTGTTCACTTGTGTGCGTTTATCGATTAGTCAAATTGGCTTTTCGACCTCCATGTTAACCCTTTTTGTTTCACTCACATTTTGTGCAAGATACCCCTAGTTACACCCCTTTTTAGCCTATCCTTTCATTTTCTAACCCTTATTTTCATTACACCCTTACACCTTACCCTACCGTGTAGTCTTAACTTTTTATCTTGAAGTCATTGTTCGCCCTAGTTCGAGGTTCGAAATAAAGTTTCGAGAGGCGTACCTAATCATCTACATCTTGTTGTAGATCGTCAAAGGCCCCCAAGTTATCTCCTTATGCTCAGTTCAAGTGGGGCGTAAAAAATAAAAATAAATAAATAAATAATAATAAAATTATTATTTGTGTTACAGTGCGGAAAATAAGTACTATACGAATTAAAGAAATTGGCATTGAGAATAATCTTCTCGATCACATTCGAAGGTTGGAAGAATAGTTCAAGAAAGAATAATGGTGGGTTCCAGTGACATATATTAATAATATGAAGATGAACCTCGAATTAACGGTGTGGCAATAACAACTCGATTTTAAGCTAAGACTATTTGTTTTCTTTTTCTTTTACACCCATTAAAATATCCCATGCCTTACCTTACCCTTTTTGTCGTGAAGAGTGTCTAGGTGATGCAGCGAGCAATCCTTGATGTCTTGGCCATGGATTTGGTCATGTATCATTGATTTTGTCCACTTCGCCGTGACACGTTAGTAATGACACCACCCCAAAGCCTTTAAATCACTATAACCCAATGATGCAGGTTTTACTGACCAGGTCTTAATATTTATAGTGTCTCGCTATACCTATGGTCTACCCTAATGCACTAACGGGCAGTGTACCCGGTCGCGTGTAGTGTAGTAAATGGTAAAGCCGAGGTTGTCCCAAGAGCTATGTGGATTGGAAATTAACTTAAGTCTATGTCACGATATTAATGGCTTATAAGATTGAAACGATAAAATAACTAATTAGACAAGAAAGCAGATAAGGGCAAGAGGAGTGATCAATGAAGGAGAGTGGTGCTAACCTAATTACTCTTCCTAGCTAGTTATGTCTACGTCTACTTACTTCCAATTACTTCAGGTGGGGTCAAAGTCGAGAGGACAGCATTTGGTCAATTCGCCCTAACCTATCAGCAAAGATGCCACCACAGGAGAAATCAGGCGCACCGTCATAAGTCATGTTGTTCCTGGTCCCCTAAGCCGAGTCATTAAGTACCGCTACATGCTAGATTTATAATAGTGAGTGCCCGGCCGTTAGGAACTTAGACCTAATTCTTAAGTTCATCCAAACGATAGGTGATCAGTTAGTCAAATCGCACAAGTAGAAAGGGTCGTCAGTTGGTCATATCTTACCCTTCCCGTCTCAGTCCGCTCACCTAGGGTCAGTTGGTCATATCTCCTAGGAAATTGGCCTCTACCGCCATTCAAAACTACCGAACCAAGGGTGGCTATCAATAAACTATGCATGCATACACCTAGAAATAATTATACGGAAGTAATATAAATGTAAACAAAAAAATTAAGGAATCATAACTAGGCCAGCACCAGGGTGCTTAGCCAAACATATAGTAAATCATACCAACAAAAATGAATAAATCATAAATTGAATTGAACATAATGTTTGATACAAATTACTGGATGTAGAGCTAATAATGATGATGATTGCGAGTGAATTCTTCCTTCAAAACTGGCTTCGGACTGTTGGAAAATACCCTGGAGTGGTGCCCTAATCGACCCCTAGGAGAGGGGTGAAGAGAGATGCTTAAAAATGCAGATTTAGGGCTGTATTTATAGGCCCCGACATGGTTACGGCGTAACCTTAAGGGCTAATTACGCCGTAACTAAAGACTGCGTAAAGAATTCTGGATCTCGAATAGTTACGTCGTAACTAAAATAAATAGTTACGTCGTAACTAAGTTACGCCGTAACTACTTACAGTAAATCTCAATTTCGTACTTTTTCAACTCATCCAAATATATTGAAACTTAGATACTCTTGTTGACGCTTTTAGCCCCTCATCGTACTTCATATTTTTATAACAAGTCCTTGAAGTAAATAAACTTCATATGAATTGTCACCTTTGGTCCCTGATCGCACTTGTTATTTTTACTTTTCATCCTCGGAGTAAATATTATCTTCATTTAGCCACGGGACTTCAACTCCTTAGCTTCAAGTTAATAATTACGGCTTAATTAAATTACCAATTACGCGTAACTCTTCAACCGTATATTTTATCCGCTCCAGAATATCTCTACGGTGTAACTAAATTGCAACCTTACGCCGTAACCTTCACAAAAATAATTACGACGTAACCATAAGAATTGGTTACGCCGTATCCTTCAAAGCTCATATTTACGCCGTAACCTAATTAGCTAGTTACGGCGTAATCTTCACATAAAATCGAAAGGCCCTCGTAAATCAATCTTCAGAACATATAGTTGGCCTTTTATCACTTCTTTTCCGCTCCAACGCCTCATTTATCCTGAAATGCAAATATGACCGAATATGAAAAAATTAAGTACCATATTAATGCAAATGAGGCCATAAACACGGGAATTTGATATATAAAAGATCAGGCTAATTTGATGTTATCACCCAACATTGCTTTCTAAAATCTGCATTAACCTTAGCTCTAGTGGTGGAGTTGTGTGTAATTGCCAAGCTTATGATATAATACTTACTATGTCCGTGCAATTGAGTGATCACCCCAAAATTAACACTTAGATTAGGATGAGAGTGAGAGTGTTTTCGTTCCCATTTCGTGATGTGTTCAGCTCTTATTAATATTCTAGCATGGAATTCTTAACTGCGCATTCATTGATGATGTATCTTTTGCAGTCTAAATTGGTCTACTTGAGGGCAAGTAGAGTTTAAGTGGGGGGATATTTGATAAAATCAAATAGTCCTGATTTTCTAACCGTTAATTTCCCCCTTTATCATCACATTTTGAGTAAAACGCTAGTGAAAACATCCTTATTCCTTATTATTTCATTTCAGGACCTATTCTATGAAAGGAAGCTGTAATTGGACGTTTTCAAGCCCTATGTAAGAGTTGTCGCTTAACTACGGCGTAACCAAGTGATGAAGTTACGACATAACTAAAGATTATGAAGGCTACGGCGTAACCCGCAGCTCAGGTTACGCTTAACAACTGAGAAACACCTAATTGACAAAGACTACGGCGTAACCCTCAGCTCAGGTTACGCCGTAATGAAGAGATACACATGATTTAAGAAAGATACGGCGTAACCCCAGCTAAGGTTACGCCGTAACCATGGATAAGCACTAAAAGATTGAACAGTTACGACGTAACTACCTAATAAGGTTACGCCGTAACTAGTATTGGAGTCTATAAATAGTCGAAGGTTTCACCAGTTTTAATCATCTCTCCTTTCCCAAACCTTCTAAGGTTTGGGGAGATCAAAACACGTAAGAAGCATGGCTTAGGAGCACTGAATAACGAAGTCCTCGTCTACGATTTCCGTTGTATTCGAGTTTGAATTCTTTTTATATTTTCCTAGGACTTATACTATGAATTCATATCATTAATTGAAGGTTTCATTTATGTTATTGTTATTCTCTTTTATTCTTTATAGACATTTGCTAGTCTTTTCATAGATCGTTAGTCTTGGTAGTATTATAAGCTTAGTAGTATCTAAAGGGCTGGGAGATATGACCAACTGACCCTAGTCTGATAGATTGCGAAGTATGGGAGGAATTGGCCATAGTACAACCACTCTTCATGTGTGAGTGGAGGTATTTAAGAGGTTAGGGGGAATCTAAGTTCCTAACGGTCGGGTTCCCACCGTCTAGATCTAGTAGATTTAGTGCTTAATGACTGCTATTAGGTTGCCGAATGATCCTGGGTGACCTGTTCATCTTGGTGAGGAATCTAAGAACCATAGGCCATGACGAATTGACCAAAGGAGTCTGGTGATAATTAACCACTATATTGAACCTTCATATCGAGAACCAATTCATATTTGTAATCTTTGTTAAGCTTCGTTTATCTATCTCTTTACCCTAAATTTCTGGTGTCTGTGTGCGTGGAATAATAGCATATCGATGAATTATAACAACTTTGTCATACCAATATATTATCAATATCATTTCTAATCACCTTAGTTCTTTCAAGATCACAGCTCTCTTGGAACGATACTCGGATTTACCTAAGGCTTTATTACATCTGATCGGGTTCTCTGCCCGTTAGTATGTGTCTATCCTAAGTTATCTAAGTTTTATAAATATTAAAAGCAGGATGAAATAGCACATCAAGTGTCCTGAATGTATATTTGTCATCAGTAAAACATTATAAGAGCCTTGGTCAATATAGCACCAACAATACCAAAGTCACAAAAGATGAAGAATGGACCAAAACTAATAAGTTCCACCAGTAAAAACATTTAAGTTAAATCAATTTATCCTTCTGGAAAATATAAAGAATATGATCAGAGTCTTCAATAGCCAAATCATAAACTGGAAAAAGGTGTGAATGGACATCAGTTCCCCGCTTATCAGGGTTTGAAAGACGCGAAATTCAAACATTACCATCTAATTGAATTCATTCACTTTCCTCGAATCCAAATCATTCCAGCTGAATACCTGACCTAAAGACCTAGAAGAAAAAATATTATAATTAATCATCTTTGAGAGATGGTTTACCGAGAAGCCTTTATAATTATCAAGAGACCATCTTCATCTGATGCTAACATCCGTCTCTAGAGTGAGCCCGCTTAGGGGTTCTCCAACGTAATAATGTCCAGAATCTTATCTCGAAACCCGACTTACCATTACGTTTAAAAGAAGGGTTTTGGCCGTACAATAGCAACGTACTTTGCCAAGTGTACCGATCTAGTACGCGTACTTTTTTTTGTTCCACTTAATGTAACGAACTTTCTGTTTTTGTTCCATTCTACCCAAAGATGACCGCTACCGAAAAAAGTTTGGAAACCGGCTATGCATCATACCTGACATTTTTTATTAAAGGTTTTGGCTGTATAATAGCAACGTACTTTTTCAAATGTACCGATCTAGTACGCGTACTATTTTTTATCCCACTTAATGTAACGTACTTTCATTTTCACACGCTTTCGTCCGTTTTTGCCCGTTTTCGTCCGTTTTTGCACATTTTCACACGTTTTAGCATGTTTTTCATCCGTTCTCACACGTTTTTTTATCGTTTTTACACATTTTCATTCGTTTTTACATGCTTACGCCTGGTTTTGCACATTTTCGTCCATTTTTGCACGTTTTCATCCGTTTTTGCACGTTTTCGCCCATTTTCGCTCGTTATCGCGACGTTTTTGAACGCTTTTGCCGCTTTTTGTATGTTTTCGTCTATTTTGCATGTTTTCGCACATTTTCGATGTTTTCGAACGCTTGAACGTTTTCGCACGCTTATCGTCCATTTTGCACGCGTTTTCGTCGTTTTGCTCGTTTTACACGCTTTTGTTCGCTTTACGCTAATTTATTCATTTTACATGTTTTCGCCGTTTTTGCACATGTTTGTCCGCTTGTGCAAAACAGATGAAAACGGGCAAAATGGACGAAAACATGCAAAACGCAAAAACGTAAAACGGACAAAAACGAGCAAAATAGATGAAAACGTCCAAAACATAAAAAATAGACGAAAACGGACTAATATATGGAAAAAAATAGCCGCGTGCAAAGACGGGCTAAAATGTGTAAAACATGCAAAGCGGACAAAAACGTGCAAAATGAGTAAAACGCATCGAAAACGTGCAAAATCGGGAAAAAGTGTGCAAACACAGGTGAAAACATGTAAAAACGAACAAAAACGTGTAAGAACGGATGAAATCATGCAAAAACGTGTGAAAATGTGCAAAAACGGATGAAAACGGGCAAAAACGGATGAAACATGCAAAAGGGGGCAAAAACGTTCAAAAACATGCGAAAACAGACGAAAACGTGCGAAAACGAACGAAAACGGGCAAAAACGTGTGATAACGTGCGAAAACGTGCAAAAACGAACGAAAACGGGCAAAAACGGATGAAAACGTGTGATAACGTGCTAAAACATGCAAAAACATTTAAAAACTGACGAAAATGTGTAAAAACGGATAAAAACGTGCAAAACGGACAAAAACGTGCAAAAATGGGCAAAATTTTTTTTGGTGCCGGTTAAACAAGTTTCATAGGGTAGATTGGTACAAAAACAGAAAGTTCGTTACATTAAGTGGAACAAAAAAAAGTACGCGTACTAGATCGGTACACTTGGCAAAGTACGTTGCTATTGTACGGCCAAAACCCTTAAAAGAATAACTGAAGAAGATGCCTAGTCATCAACGGTTGGGCGAATGTTTAAAATTTTATACCAAACACCTTTTCTTATTCATGAAAATAAATCCAGCCTAAGGCCCATCTAAGCTACTAATGAATTTGTTCCAAACAACATCATTTCCAATTTTCCATTCAAAAACCGCCATTGCCATTTTTAAAGTAGATCAAGATTATTTACCCAAAAAGCTAACAACACCGAGACCACCAAGTTCGTGACTAGCGAACGTATTTTTCCAACTAATCCACTACACTTTTTTTTTTATCTTCTATGAAACACCAAAAAAATCTACAACGAATCTTTTCTATCTCATTGATAACTTACATCGGAGCTCAAAATAAAGATACGTACTACCTCCGTCCCTAAATAAATGTCCACGTTTGACTTTTAAAGTCTTACTTATTCAACTTTTACCTTAAATATTTTTATTTAGGGATGGAGTAATAAAGAGGGAGGGGCCCAAGAAATGACTACACAATAGTTAGGAGGCCGCCGATCAATGGAGGTCTAGATTTCTATGAAGAAAGTCGAGAATTAACTTTATTGATCACGTTGTCGTAAGCATCAAATGACCCATCGATTTAGCCACCAGGAGACTCAAATAAATAAACGAGAGGGATTTTCCTTACAACTTGTAATGCGAGCAAACATCTCAACTTACTCCGGATCATGAACTCCCACACCATAAATACAACTTTTAGTAAGATTTACACCCAATCCTGACGCATTATGGAAGCACTTAAAATTATAAATAAATTTCTATACGTTACTTAAAGACCATTCGCCAAATAAAAGCACATCAACGGGATATTCAAGGAAAGAGATACTTGTTTCTTCACTGTTCACCGACACACCATTTAAAATCCCTTTATCACAAGCCTCTAAATAGTGACTCAAAGTTCTTCCGTAACATTGTTAAATAGAAGAGGATAAATCCGGTTATCTTGCCTAAGTCCTCGTTTCATATGAAATTCAAAAATTAGGAGTTATTTACTAAAACATAAATAAAAGTTAGCCATAAACAACTTGTAGTTCATGATATCCATTTTGCACTAAACCCCATCCTTGCTTTATAATGTCTAAAAGAAAATCCGAATGCACACTATCAAAAGCTTTAAAAGATTCAACATAAAATCAAGGAGGTTCGTACCCGAGTTGAGAGCATAATCAATAACTTCATTTGCCACACGAACACCGTCTATGATTTTCTTTCCTTTTATTAAAGATGTTTGATTTGGACTAAAATTTTTATGACGAATGACTTTTGCAAGCATAGAGGCCAAGAGCTTTGCGATTATCTTGTAAGTACACCAAATAAGACTTATGGCCGCAAGTATGGTATTTCCATAGGGTCTCTAACTTTCAGAATTAACAAATTGCAAAGATGAAGTGATGATCAAGTGTTTATTAGTTTATGATTATTTGGGTATTACGACTAGGGGTGTCATAAATCCAGACCCAGACCCGAACCCGAATAAGGATAATTGTGTCGGGTATCGAGTTCAAAATGCTTTGCCTATTTCGGGTTCGGGTCATATGTTGAAATTTTTTCTAATATTTATTTAAATGAAAGTTTTCATTATTGAAGATTAAGAATTTTAGAAGATTATTATGGAAGTCTATTTTGTAGATTGAAAGCTTATTTGTGAAAAATATGGATGACTTGTTAGTTAATACTATTTGCATACTCTTGTAATTTTGTGAAAAAGGCCTACTGTAGTAATTTTGAAACTTTGTAAGTATTTTCCTGATGATATGGATCAATAGATGGCTTGTTAGTTGTTTTATTTTTCAAGTACGCTTTTAGTATATTCCTACTGATGCATGGCCATAGTATTTGGTTTGTTACTGATGCATGGTCTTACACTCTTACATTTAGTATTTGCTTACTGATATGGATCAATGCAAGTTGTATCAAGAGTATCTTTATTTTGTTACTTTGTTACATGATTAGTGTTTGCTTACATTATTACATGGTCTGCAACTCCTACTGATACAATTTTATTTTCCTATTGATGCAATTTGTTTTATTTTCCAAATATTTTGAAAGCTTATTTTGTGGATATTATATGTTCCAAATATTGTTTTATTTTCCAAATATTTTGAAAGCTTATTTTGTGGATATTATTTGTTCCAAATATGCAAGTCTGCAATAATCATATGACTTACAGCAGCCATAATCCATATGATAAACTAACTGCAGTCTGCAATGCAAGTCTCCAACAAATCCATTTGATGATTAGTTAAAGATACAACTTGTTACTATGCATGGTTTCAACTAGGGGTGTATTTGTGGTTCTTTAAATTCGCAACAAGCCTACTGTAAATCAGTAACAAACAAATGCAACAACTAAATTATGTTACTTATACATGTGATTTTTAGTTGTTTGAGATTTTTACTACTAAGTTTAAGAAATCATATACTACGATTTTGTAAAAGGCACAAACTTGACAGAGTTGACCAGGCCCGATTTGACCTAAACCCGATTAACCCGAGTTGAAATAGGGTCGAGTTCGGGTATGTTATTTTTAGGCTCGACCTGAATTAGACCCGACCTGTTTGACCTGAACCGACCAACCCGACCCGATTAATACCAGAGGAACACCTACAACCATGGTAGGTGGTGTCTGGGAACCACGCAGGATTTATATAGAAACGATGTATGAAATTATTTGGGACCTGCCTTGGGAATAAACGAGGACCCATCTTAGATCTAAATAGGAATAAATAAATAAATAAATAAAAACCTTAACAAGTTCAGGTATTAGAATCAGTGAAGAGGGAGTTCTAAAAGTACAGAAGATGATGGGTTTATTTGCTTAGATAAAAAAGAAAAGTGGTAAAATCAATTTAATATTCTTGGTAACTAATAAGTGTGGTAAACAGCTCGTAACTTAAAATACATTCACATTTTTTTTTTTAAATTAAATATCTCACAAACCGTTAATCGTTACGTTATAAAAATCATACCATCTCGACGAGAATTAAATTATCTTTCTATAGATATACATTGTTATATACTTTCGACGAATTTTTTTTTTAAAAATTTCGTCCAGAAAAATCACGTGTGATTATTTTTACGAATCACACGTGATTTGTAAAAATCACATGTGATTTGTAAAAATCACATGTGATTTGATTTTTACGAATCACATGTGATTTTTAAAAATCACATGTGATTTTTACAAATCACATGTGATTTTTCTGGGCCAAATTAAAAAAAAAAAAAAACTTCGTCGAAAGTATATAACAATGCATATCTATAGAAAGATAATTTAATTCTCGTCAATATGTATTTTTATAGCTTGAAGATTTACTGTTTGCAAGATATGTTGTTTTAAAAAAAAGGTGAAAAATAATTTTTTTATTAATTTAGATAAAAAATGGATGGCTATGATTAGTTCATTGGTTATATGACAAATATAAGTTCTACATGGATCTCAACTCAAGAAGAAAAATGGTTTTAAAATGGTTAAATGCAACTTCTATTAGGCTAGTCCCAGTTGTGACCTGGGACAACCTGCGCCACGTCAGCTTTCTCTCTCCAGCGACCTGGGACAACCCGGATGCCCCAGTCGACGACCCAAGGAATTTTTATTTATTTTTTTATTTTTTAATTCAAACATTTTTAACATTAAATTTAAATTTCATTCAAATTAAAAAAAAAAACATTACATTACGAAATTAAAAAAAAAAACATTACATTACGAAATTAACATTAAATTTAAACTCCACAAACTCATTAAAAACTTCTTCCTCGTCAGAAGACGAAGAAGAACCGAATAAATGCTCGAATGACGACATATTAAAAATTGTGTTTCGTCGGTATTTTGTTAGAATGGTTGATTGAATATAGATGAGAAATGGTGAGTGGTGAATTGTGTTTGAGGAGAAGTTGATATTTATATAGTGGTAAATTTGGTTTTAAAAAAAGTTTTTTTTTTGTTTAAATGACAAACGGTCATTTTTTTTAAATAAATAGCGAATAAACTTGCAAATACTAACGTTTACATCGGTCTTATTTGCACTCGATGTGTGCAAAAATGAAGCCACGACCGATGTGGCAACCTTCGCCCACAATCGATCCAACCGATGTGAACATCGGTCGAAGGTGCCAAATTTTGAAGGCCAACCGATGTTAACCATACGGCTGCGACCAGCCTTAGTTATGGCATTTTAAAAATTAAGATGTCAATAACCTCTTGAGAAGATTTATTTCTTTTATGTGTTTTTACATGAATGCAATACCTTTTGAATTTGTATACAAGTGTTTTTTGTTTTTATACATTGACATAGTGGGTGTTGCATCATTAATTGTATAATTTCATTACTTTTAAAATGATTTCGATATTGATTTTAGTTTCCTCGATTTTTTTTACGAGTGTGATCATGGGCGGAGCTATGTGAGGACAGGGAGGGGTCCCGGCCCTCCTAGGCCTAAGCCCGTTAGTGTATTTTTTCGCGATTTCATGTGTTAAAAAAATAAAAATTTCATCTTGGCCCTCCCATTTAATGTTTTTCCGGAAAAAAATTTGCTTCGGCCCTCTCACGAAATTTCTTCTAGCTCCGCCACTGAGTGTGATGCAAGTTTTTGTTTTTTTATTATAATATACACTCTTTAATATGACATTCGAAGCAAGACAATCTCACACTCTCGTATTAATCATTTATGTTAAACCTAACTGAACCCGACCCGATGACTAGTTGACTTGTTCATTGTCGATTTTTAGTTCGGTTAGAGTTTCGATTTTGATTATGCATGGCTTTAAACGTTTCATTAATCCCTTCTATAATACAAGCTTTGCATCAGAATTTTGAGAGTGCCCATTTATAGATAGTTGTTTACATTGTATTAGCAATGTTTTTTTTATTTTGTTTGATTATTGTAATATTATAATGTTGTTAGCGAACTATTATGTACTCAGTACTCCAATTCCATTGCAAATTCAGTAACAATATACAATTTCAAATACAGCTCAAAACTTATCAATACATCATAAATCTAAAAAACCTATATATGATCACAAATGGCTTGATAATATATTTATGTCTATATTTTACAAGTTGAAACAACTATGAGACCTAACTATCTCATTTGGAAGTTCAATGTCTTCAGACAATAAGCAAACATGAAAGCGAAAAAGACAGCAAAACCAACCAAAACTATAGCCACTGGTGCCATGAAATTTGGCTCATATCCGAAATGGTCTTTCACGTACCATTTGATGGTAGGATCATTCGGCATGCCAGGTACCTTGATGGTGTTCTCTATATCGCCATATTGTGAAACAATCAAACCATAAACAGTCCACGCCAATGGGCAAATCCAGTAGTACCATATCCACCACCCGGGAATCCTCTGTATTCAGCAAAAGTTCAAATAGTTAGTAACTTAATAAGTTAAGAGAAACACTATATTTATACATAAGAATACTAGAAAAGAGACTTACGGGTCTTGGGATGAAGAAACCAGAAAAGAGATTGAAGAGCGAGTAGAAAGCGGCTGCAAATATAGCTGCTACTTGGTGGTTTGGTGTTATGGAAACGGTCATCATTCCATAGTATGTGAAGTAGAGAAACGAGAAGAAGTTGATGAAGAAGAACCAAAAGAATTTAGCGGCGGTCCATTCAAAGCTCACCATGGCATACACTATAAGAGTGTAATATGTGGTTTGAATAAATACATATGGTATCTCCACAAAGACCTGCATATTGAGTAACAGATATAAATATTAGGAAGAATGAAGAAATAACCTAGTGGTGATAATTTTATCATGTTTTCTTTTGTGATGGTTTTTCACCTGTGCCATAGCATAGGGTAATGCAGAATACATTCCAGCAGCCGTTTCACGATAAAAGACTGTTCTCTCTGTTGCTACTATCGGTTGTACTGTCGAACAATTGTTAATACCAACGAAAAGGACTGCAGCATACATAGCTCCTATAATTGTTTGTAAATCACCACTGTTCTCCCTGCAGATATGAAAAGATTAAGAGGGTGTTTGGGATTGCGATATGTGGCACATTATTTGATTATTGCGTTACGAAAACGCAAATAATCTTATTATAGTGTTTGGCAAAGAAAGTTAAAAACATGATTAATTGCGTTTAGATTGCTCCAAAATGGAGTTTTCAAAAAGCAACCCAAGAGGTGCAGTTCCAAAACGCACTTATGGGGTCCACTTCAAATTATGAAATTGCCCTTAACACCCTCTTAAATATCATATACATACTTTTGTATCAAAAATATACACATGTCCATTTTAGTCATTTTAATGACTAAACTATTAATTATTTTGATTTGCCAAACACTTATTTTGATTATTGCGATATCAAACAAAATAATCAAATCCAAACACTATATTTCATAACCACGTTTTGTAACAACTGATTATCTAATTATCCGTTTTCAAAACGTATAATCTGTTTTCAATAAGCAATCACAAACACCCCCTAAATTAGCTAAATGATAGAAAAATCTTGTAAGTTGAAGAAAAAGATTACGTGAATTCGATACAAACCTTTTCTTTCCGATTTTCCAAAATATGGTTCCAACCATAAGTGCACAAGCCAAGGTGAAAAAGTAACGAACAAGATTGTAGTCAGGACTTCTCCAGTAACTCCACCATTGTTTCCATAAGCAAGATTTAAATTGTCCCCAAGTTGATTGAGAATATTGCGTTGCAAAGTAAAGATCCTTTGCACCTGCAGGAGGTACACTCAAGTCTTTCACCAAACCTTTGTTCCTTCTGTTATATATACATAAGAAAAAGTTAGATCTTTTAACATTTCTTTGCATACTATTTTGATTTGAAATGTAAACAAAAGCTCTTACTCATGCAAAGCAGATGATCTATAATACTCTGCGAAATCCATCCCAAATCGGACCTCTGCAGCCATGGAGCTTACTTCGAGCATCCATGTTGCTGGATTGTACTTCTCTGCTATTTTCGGCACACCTGGAATTTCCTGCGTAATACGGTAAATTTTATTTAGGATGTGTTTGTTTAATGATGTTACTTAAGTAGATATTGTCTTTAGGTTCTAACTTTTTTGTAATTATGAAATATATACCTCAAAATATTCAATAATCTTTTGGGAGTTCCTGCCCAATGGTCCGGCATAGATCACTTGTCCTCCTCTTTTCATTAGTAAAAGCTCATCAAATGCTTCAAAGATATCAATGCTAGGTTGGTGAATGGTGCAAACAACAGTTCTCCCTGTGTCAACAGTGTTTCTCACGGTCCTCATAACAATGGCGGCTGCTCTTGCATCAAGTCCAGAAGTTGGTTCATCCATGAAAATGATTGAAGGATTAGCAACAAGTTCTACTGCGATTGTTAATCTCTTCCTTTGTTCCGTTGACAATCCAGTAACTCCTGGAAGTCCCACAATTGCGTCCTTGAGATTGTCTAGTTCAACTAGCTCCATCACTTGCTCGACAAAAGTCTGAAATGCATTCAATGTGATTACTTAGCATTTATAATCCTCGCCAAATGGTATATTTGGTAAGGAAAAAGAAAGAAATTTGCATACCATCTTTTCGTCATTGCTAACTTCTTTTGGAAGTCGGAGGAAAGCCGAATATATTAAGGATTCTCGAATCGTGATTTGAGGTGTATGAATATCAGTCTGTTCACAATATCCAGAAATTCTTGCAAACGTTTCTTGATTTTTGGGAAAGCCAGATATCCGTATATCACCTTCAATGTAACCACCTGTTTTCCTTCCTGCGAGGACGTCCATTAAAGTTGTTTTACCAGCACCACTAACTCCCATCAAAGCAGTGAGGACTCCAGGCCTAAATGCTCCGGTTACACCACGTAGTAGTTGCAGCCTATCTTCTGTTACCCCTTGATCTCTCATTTCCTGTTTGATATACCATGTACATAGTTGATTTAGTTATTCCAGTTTTGTAGACAATGTCATAAAATAGTATATAGATAACTAGATGGGACTTACTGCAGGCATATCGACAAAATAGTTTACACTATCGAACGACATGGCAAGAGGAGTGAAAGGTAGAACCATTCCTCTTTTAGGAGATACACCCTTTGCACTCTCAACATTTGGATCTTCATTTCTGTAGAGGTCATGGGCACCAGTACGACTGCCCATTCGATGCATAGCCATTTCTCCTGAAAAATGTTTCCAAATAAGCCGGTTAAAATCAATTCAATAAGTCCAGGTTGGACATGAATAGTTAAGCTCAATACACCATTCATACTTGTATTGTTTCCGTCAGTAGCAGATAGCGATTGGGGGCGTGTTTCTCTCTTTGATGGATTTGTTCTCAGTCTCGGTGGTTCTGTGGTTTCTTCCTGGTTAGCTTCCATTTCTGCGGCTATTTCCTTAGATATTACTGCTTGTTTTTTCCCAGGGGCTAAAATACCAACATCAGATTAAAAAGGTTAGTCTTCAGGTGAAACGAAAACAGACGTGCTAACATTTAGTTCAATGTTGATACTTACCACTTAAAAACATAAGAGCGAAGGTGAACAAAACGTTTAGCAGAATCGTGAAACCCACAAGAGCACCCGTGCCAATCCAATACCAGTTTCTCTCAGTGGGAATATCAAAGTTCCTTAGAACTTGTATACCCACCGGTGTGACATTGTCGGAAGCCTGTACGAAATATAATCATTTTAGCTATTGTATTTAACATTATTGTTACATTAGCAAGAAAATGAAAGATAAGAATATGACATACATTTTTGTTCATCCACCTATCGGCATACATTTCATTAACTGCGATGGCATTGTAAGCGTACGTCATTGGTGAAACCCAATAAGCCCACTCCCACCAGTTTGGTATTTGACCTGTAGCATAAACGCTTGATTAAGTCCTATCACGTATGCAAACGACATTTATGATTTTAATATTCGTTATTTCTTATACTAACCTTTAGGAAGGATGAAACCACCCAAGAGAAACACAAGAAGGAGAGTAAGTGCTCCGCCGGTGTTGGCAATGATCATGGTTCTACAAAGTCCTGCAATGACCCTAAAGATTCCAGCAGCCATTTGCTGGACTAGGAATATCAATAAGAACTGTTTAAAGAACCGACTAGCATCAGGGGCAAATCCAATGGTGTAATACGATATAACCATCCAAACAGTAGTCTCCAAGACTGATATAGGTACTCGAAGCAAGAAAGTTGGAAGGGTAAACGCCCATGGTGGATGGAATAACAAGTCTCTTTGCTTGTAAAATACAGGAAGTCGTTGTATGGTAAGTGACAATTCGGCAAACCCGTTGAACATATTAATAAGCATACTAAACAAAAGCGCCCCAACATAGCCAGCACCATCTTGTTCGTTTCTTGTATGCATTCTAGTCCTTAAGAACACTGTTGAACCAATAAAGGCCACAATAATGATTTGAACAGTCTTAAAAATATAGACAAAAGAGTTTCGTTGGATCAATAGCCATTCTTTATCCCATGAAGCTTTCAAAAGATCCATTTTTGAGACCAAGTACGTCTTAAATACCAATGCAGCCTTGTGGCTTCTGGATTTATCGTATGGAACCGAGAGCTCATTCTCAAGACGAAGTCCAGCATGGAATCGCTGAAATCGTTTTGTGAACTCAGAGACTGTAATGTATCTATATGGTTTGGTTCTGTCTGCCCAATACTGTTCTTGGTCCTTCCTTGAGGTAACCTATAAACAAGAATTAATAAACAATTAGGTGGTGTTTTATACTAGTAAACTTGTAATTACAGGTTTTAAGTAGTATATAATTTTTTTTATGGATTTGACAAAAAAAGTTAATGGGCTCGACCCAAGTAAATCGTACAACTTTTTTTTGGGTTATATGTATAAAAGTCCAGATGGGTTGGCAAGCCTACCTCTTGCAAGAAGTCAGCAGTTCCCTTTCTTTCTGGACATTTGAATCCACAACTTTCGAAAAACTCGACCACATGTTCTCGTGGGCCCTGGTATACGATCTGGCCTTCGGACAATAGTATAATGTCATCAAATAGATCAAATGTCTCTGGTGCAGGCTGTAATAGGGACATCAAGACGGTAGCATCAGTAAGATGCACAATCTGTTGGAGGCATTTCACAATCTGAAACGTGGTAGAACTGTCGAGCCCAGTCGATATTTCATCCATAAACAATGTCTTGGTTGGGCCAACAATCATCTCTCCTGTTGTACAAGTCAAATATTATTAGAAGTCCATTAGAATTCAATTTATTTGTTTAACTCGTATCTTTTGCTTAATTTTGTGTCTTAGTATTATAATCACAATGTTAATTTCTCCAAGAGTCACTTTTTTCGTTGAAATGACATCTGCCCATATTCGCCCCATGGATATATTTAAATTACTACGACCCACAATTATTTTTTCAGCGTGGTCCATTGTTGATGTATAGGAATCTTCATCCAAATACAACGAGACAGGAAACTTACGGATGACTCAAATAATGCAGACCATATATGATGAGGACAAATAACAAATTGGCCTAGCCGGCCACTCGGCCAGCAACCATGTTTGGCACATTCTTTGTAAAAAATTGTCGAGGCACTTAATCATTGGGCATGAGTTGCAGATATTATTTTCAAGTTGTGTATCAGTATCTTTATATTATTCTCAATAGACTTATTATGCAACTAACAAGAAATAGACAACCTAGCCAATCATTTCACACTGGTGATGTAAGTTTACCTAACAAGGCTTCAAATGAGGTGTGTTAGGTTTATCCATGGTTTCATTGCCTATTGAACAATCTAACCCATTACCAATTTAGGTTATGTGAATCACTTTATTTGTTATGAACTTATAATCAACCACCCACCCACTATGAAATGGATGACTTTGGTTTGGTGGGTTCAAATCAGGATTTTTGTTCAACTACATCACTTGTGCATGTTCATATTTTTCTTTCAACTAGTAATAATAATCGCGTAAAGCGACACTGACACTGACAGTAAATTCTACGTTAAGAGTTAACCTGTTGTCACTCGTTTCTTTTGTCCCCCGGAGATCCCACGTATCATTTCGTCACCAACAATAGTATCGCGACATACATCAAGTCCTAAGATCTGTATGAACGGGTAGAATATTTAGAATTAGTATTAATTATGATGTTAGTTCACCAACCATAAGGTTGAAAAAACTCAAAAAGGAGTTAATAAATGATCAAATTAGGTTGACCCTTTCCTAAGAAGAAAAAATGAAATAAAATTGTTAAGGTAGTATGTCACCCAAAAATATATTTTTTTTCTGCTACATTTTTTATAAAATCAATATCTGCTAGTTGGTATATAAATGTCTTCTACTTACCCTAAGAGTGTAGTCGGTAATTAAACTGCTCTCAACTCCTTCCATTGATGTAGCCTGAAATAAAAAATCATGAAAGATTAATTTACAACAATAATTTCATCGAAATTTATTTAATATATGCAACATGAATATATACCTTCATGAAAAGATCGACTTCAGCTTCAGGGAAAATCCCGGCTTCCTTTTCTCTCCTAGCAAGCTCCGTTAGTAGTTCTGTCATTTGTATACGACGTTTACTAAATACACAGTCTTAAAAATCATAGCAACTTTTTGAAGCTCGATTTAGGAAAAATAGCTATACCATAACGTGACCCGACTCCTTGGCACCTTGCTGAGAAATCTAGTGTTTCTTTAACGGTCATTTCTCCAACATGAACATCGTTTTGGCTAATGTACGCGGATGTTTTACGTGGCACAAATTCATTTAGCTTATGTCCATTGTACGTAATCTCTCCCCTAACCTGTTTTTCGACAGTGTCATTGCTGTAACTATCAGTACATTATGATTAAATCATGCCGAATATTATATTATACTTTCGATATATATGTCCAAGTTTACCTTTAAGCTAGGATCCAGCTTTCCTGCTAAGGCCAGCAAAAGAGTCGTTTTACCGGATGACGGTGGGCCTAAAAGTAGAGCCATCCTGATTTTTATAAACAAACACACAAACAAGACAAAAAACATCGTTAATCTAAGAAAATATGCTCTAGAGGTCATTCTCAATCAAATCATAAAATAATCTAATTTCACGACTTTATATTCATAAGCAAATAGAGGGTGTAAGATTAGTAATTGGACTGATTGTTAAATTCCTCTATGTAATTGCTAGTTGTTTGCTAGTTTTCCTTTTTTTAATGATAATGCCGTTCCAAAAAAAAATAGCATACCTTGATGGTTTAATAATCCCGGATGCATCTTTAAGAATAGTGAGTTTAGTCTTTTCGGCTAGACTAATTCCCAACAATCCCAAGATCGATTCTCCAAGGTTTCGAGCAGCATTTGCTAACGACGGAAGAGCTCTGTCTCCGATGTAGCAATCAGCTTCGATTGTTAAATGCTCATATCGTACCTCGACTGTTGGAAGGGTGATCCCAACCCTGAAGTTAACAAGTCACTTTTAGACACATAAAATATACCATAAAGACTAGGTCAAGTACAAACTTGGTGCCTATGTCACATTCGGATATATATATAAAAGGTGGAATTTTTTTAATAGATGTGAGAAAATGAAGTACTACGTATTTGTTTGGTTAACTAATAGCTGCCTAGCTGGTGAATATTTTTATGATTTCATATCATACATGATTATCCATGTATCGATGACCCTTTCAGAGCCGATAAAAAATAGATATTAAACTTTGAGTCTTTGACTTTGCATTCATGTGAATACAAACACAAGATATATAGTAGCTACTAATAATAACCAATGAATTATTAAGAGTGTATATTTTAATGGATGAGTTAGAAATAATTACTTCTTGATCGTGATTTATTGAGTAAAAAATAAGCATGCTAGGCTGCTAGCAAACTTTATAATAATCTTTTCTACCATGCACGGAAAAGAGGCTGACTACAAGAAATATGTCACATAGGTGATTTTGCTAGGTCAATAAGCTATTTCATATCAACTTTAAATGGTTTTCAATTAATATACATGCATATTAAAGGTTCGGTTTTAGCTCCTTGAAAATTACATGACCATATTTCAATTAATTTTTTTCTGGGTAAATGGATTCGATACTTTTGGTAAATTTTATTACGTCAAAAATAAATAAGTACAATAGATGTGAGTGAGTCTAATATCTCAGCACAAAAAAACAAAACAAACGCTCCTATTGTACTTAACACCTAATCTAGAGTTGTGACAAACTTGTATCTTACTTCTTTGTTTCATTCTAATTAGAATAGATATCTAGAGTTGAAAATGGATATATTAATGTGACAATTAGAAAGTAAGTGGACAACCACTACAAAAATAAACTCTCTTTAGTGACACCATCTAATTACTGTCGCAAAAAGGCATATAATTTGTCATAATTTCAAATTTATGAGAATTAAAAACTTACTTATCAATACGATTCCTGAACTTCATCAAGAACTTTTCATTATCTTCCTCAGCCACCTTAAAAATCCTATCAATAAACTGTTGTTTATCATTAGGGTCAAGCTTCCGAACATCGATTTCTTTGTGCAAAATATCCATCTTGTGACCTTCTTCTTCGTTAATATAAGACTTCATGATGGTCGTTCTCAGACGATCATAGGTGGGCAGCTTTTCCAAAGCTGCCCACCTAAGCGCCTCTTCATCTTCCTCTGAGTGGCGGCTAGAACGTCTGTTGTAGCTGCCACCCACTCCAGCAGTAAAAACATCTTCCATTCTCCAACTAGCCCCGCTTCGGTTCCTACTCATGGTCCGGCTCGTGGTTCGTCGAACCGAGCCCCACGCTCTCGCTTCCTCCATGATTAACTAGCTAGCTAGTAGACCTTATTTTTTAAGCTGTGAAAATAGACAAAGTTTAGAAGATGAAGTGATTGTGTGTGTTGTGTTGTATGTGTCTTATAAATGGTGATTGGTTGGTGAAGCTTTGAAATGTTGGAGCATTTTAATTTGTGGTGAAAGGGTCAGTTTATGACTATGTCTTGAGTTATTCGTTGATGGTGTCAAGGATGAGCTTATTTATACAATTACAAGTTCGGTCGAACCAGCTTATTTAATTGTTTGGAGTTTTTTTATTTTTATATTTTTTTAAATATTAGAAGGATTAATTAAGTTAAAGTTATATATCCAAGCTGGTGGCTTTTTGTAGTACATTTTTCAAACTTCGTTTACTTTCGTAACATGCGGTTGGTGAAGCTCAGATATAGTCATTAAGTATGAACAAACTTTTTTTTTTCACGTAAAACCGACATTTTGTTTAGTATCGAACGTGAGCATATCAACAATGAAGGTTAATAAGTATTATAAATGATCGATCGTTGCTTAGCAGAACAGTTTTTGGTTGATTATCGATTTAAATATGTTCATCCACGAGCTACTTGATCTAATTACGATGAAATTTAGCAGCTAACTCGATTGTTATTATTTACAATTTTTTCCCTTTTTCTTCAACATCAATTACAGATTTTCAACCAAGCAAGAAAATTGAGACATAGTAAGTTTCATAAAGCAACAAAATCTTTGTAGTAATATAAGCATGAAAAAGAATATGTAAGATATACTATAATAAGTTATGAAAAAAATGGCTAAGTAATTTATTACAACAACAACAGACCCAATCCTGCCTAGGAAGGGCATGGGGGGCTAAGTAATTTATTAGTATGCGTAAACAATAGTTTTAAGCCTAAGGTCTACGATTGACCACTTCATTCATGTCTAAAATAAGATATATTTCAATATATAGGTGTTTAGGAAAGAAATTTAATGAAATTAAGTGAAAAGTACTGAAATTAAGAGGCAATTAATAATGCAAATGAAAAATGTACCAAACATTTCATGCATGTTATAAGTATTTCAGCAAGTCCGAAGTAGCCATGTCAACGTTCACATAAGAAGAAGGCTTTACCCGTTTTGAATATGTGTAGTGGTAGACTCAAATCTTATGATTAGTCAGAAAAATAATCAACAAGTCTCCCAATTATTTGCTATCAATTGGTATAATTATGCTTATGTTTAATGCTGAGTTAATTGCTAATCAAGGAAAGGGCCATTTTCTTCCACGTATCCTAGATGAACTCAAATTCGTTTCATGTTTTTAACTCATTAAGTACCTAATTGTCTCATAAGTAGTAACTCATGAGTTAGTGACGAGTTCGATATATATTGATATGATCCCCACATAGGGACCCTTAATGTCATGAACTAGTTAAAGACGTAAGTTGACCAATTTGTACACACTTGCTAAAATGGATCACGTTTTGCTTAGTTTAATTTCTATTGGGATATACTATTCCTACGGGGTCTAACCCGTAGGCCTGCACCATTTGTCCCCCCTTTGTCCCCCGCTTTTTTCAGTACAACACAGTTTTTTATCAGTTTCTGTTCCGTATTTTTGACAGTTTTAAGCGACTTGCTTAGTTTTGTCTTGATTTGGTACGATATACATCTCACAATACTATATGCGTACGGTAAGATCAGTTGCGACTAGCTACTAGGGAAATACAAGACTATTAACACTCAAATCCCGAAAAAACGGAACACTGCACCAAATAGGACTTTTGGCGAGGGATAATTTTTAGCTACGACACATGTTGTAGCTAAAAGTGCAATGGGCCCTCCTATTTTCAAGGTTTCTTGGTCAAATTGTTCAATTGTGGGACCTCTACTTTTAGCGACGACACTTGTCGTCACTAAAAGTGTAGTCGTATATTTTTCGGTTTTGGCCGAATAAAAGTGCCCGCGAAGGTTAAAACAAATTCCCACCACAATTTAGGATCCAATTCGATATTTTCCTTGAGAGGTATCGCCGTATCGGGATGGAATTGGAATGGAATAATATCAATTCCGACAGAAGAAAAGGTTCTCGATTGATTCAAACATTGTATCTATGGGTTACCTTAACCGCAAGAAGGGGGATGCCGAAGGCAGGGCTAGTGACTGGAGTGAAGTCGTAACAAGGTAGCCGTACTGGAAGGTGCGGCTGACGTCGTTGCTAAAAGAGGACTTCCATTTAAAATTGTTCTTAAATTATTTATAATTGTTAAAATAAATTTTAAATCATATATAAATTAGTTTATTCATAAAAGTAATACTTTTTTTTTTTTTGCACAAAGGTAAATTATATTAGGGCAAATCGCATGAAAAGGTATTTATCTAATGTCCAATTTCAATTAAAGGTACTATTCTTTTTTTTTCTCAATTTAAGGTACCCGACTTTTTTTTTGGGCCGATTTAGGTTTTTTTCTAACTTCCGTTAACTATTTCGTTAGTAAATTACATGTTTGGTCCTTGAGTTTGTATAGGCATTACATGTTTGGTCCTTCAGTCCGTTTTTGCACATTTTCAAAAAATATTTTTCAAAAATAAAATTTTTTTCAAAAAAAAGATTTTCGAAATATTTTTTTTCGAAATATTTCAAAAAAAAAATTCAAAATATTTTCGTCCGTTTTTGCACGAAAATAAATTTGGAAAAAAAATATTTTGAAAATTTTTTTTGAAAAAAAATATTTCGAAAAAAAAATTTTGGAAAAAATTTGGAAAAAAATATTTCGAAAAAGTTTTTTTGAAAAAAATTTGGAAAAAAAATATTTCGAAAATTTTTTTTTGATTAAAAATATTTAGATTAATACTTTATTAAGGTATTAAGTGAAATTCAATTAAAAAATGATTTAAGAATTATTTATAATTGTTATAATTAATTTTAAAAAATATATAAATTAGTTTATTCACAAATTAATATTTTATTAAAGTATTAAAATTATTTTTGTAGTTAAAGTTTGTTTAAATTTATTTATAATTGTTACAAAAAATTTTAAAAGACATATAAATTAGTTTAATCACAAAATTAATATTTAGGCTTAAGGCTGCATGCAGTAGGAGTAAATCGAGTGTCGATCGTGGCATAGGGCGATCGATTTCATCTCGATCCCCTTGCTGTGGAGGCAATCGATCGCCAGCCAAAAAACATGAAGTGGTCATGTGGACGATCGATAAGAACAAAGCAAAAAGTACTCCATTTGTTGCTAGCCGTTGAAGTCCAAACAAAAAAAAAATGTAACCGTTTAAAAATTAAGATTTCGACCGTTTGGTAATATATATATATATGTGTGTGTATATATATATATATATATATATATATATATATATATATATACTACTAAAACTACCCTATAAATACACAACATATTTACACACTAAACTCACAAATCTCACAATCTTCTCTATAAAAAAACTCACAATCCTCTCTATAAAAAATGTCTAAGAAAACACCACCAACCAAAGGCCGAAAATCCCGTTTGGCACAAAACGCCCCGCATATTTTAACACCGGATCCGAATTTCCGGTTAACCGGTGTCTCACCAAGAATCAATTTCCAACCCCCTGCTTTCGAATATCAATCCCAACAAGCTCCACAACAACAACCTAACAATCCATTTTGTATAAATCGTCCATTTGTTCTACCGCATCAAAACATCCACCACCACCACCAACAACAAAGCTACTCACGTCGAAGCAACCAATCTATGTATGGGTCACCCGAATCTGTGTACCGTCCAACAATGGATTCATCAACGTCTTCATATTCAAATTATCAAGAATATTCTCCGATTAACCGTATCAATCTTGAGGGTTTTGATTTCAAGACCAATTATACAACAATCCTAATTTTTATGCTGGAACCAGATCGGGTTATCCGGCTCAAGAGTATCACGGTTCGGGTACCGGTTCGGCTCATGGATCGTATCACGATTCGGTTAACCTTGATGACGTAGAAGAAGAAGAAGAATGTCGAGAAGAGACGTCACCGGTCAAACCAAATAAACGAGCTACAAAGGCAAAGAAGAAGGTTGTCGAGAAAGAAGCCAAGAATGATTCGTCGCTTTGGTCCAAAGAAGAAGAGATCGCCTTGTGCAACGCTTGGTGTGATGTATCCGAGAATAGTGTAACCGGAAACAACCAAAATGCTAGAGGATTTTGGCAGAAAGTCATTGCATACTTTGAGAAGGAGGTTGGTGCAGAAAGAACGTACAAGTCTATCATTACAAAGTGGAAAAATAGGATTCGGCCCTAGAGTTGGTCAATTTTGTGCCATTTACAACAATGCTCTCAAGAATTACGGAAGTGGTGAGAATGACCTCACTGTTTATACACGAGCGTGTGATGAATACCAACCAGTGTATAATCATCTGTTTGTTCTGGAGCATTGTTGGAAGATTTTGAGAGACCATTCTGCTTGGAAGGATAATGAGATACCGGTTTTTTTAAGCCAAGATGATGGTCGCAAAAAAGCAAGGACTTCAACCGACTCGGATGTGCACTCGGATGTGCCTTCGTCTGTGCATGGTAGACCAATTGGTCGTGATACCGCAAAGAAGAATAAAAAGAAATCTTCGGAGTTTTCGAAAGCTGTGATTATGGAAGGTGTTGCCGAGAAATGGGGCAAGATCAAGTCCAAGGCATTCGGACAGAAGAAGGAGCTGGCAGACCTGCACTATGATTTGAAGAAGAAAAAGCTAGAACAACGGCAAATCGAGTTGGAGAAGGAGCAAAAGAGAGGAGAAAGGGAAGACAAAAAATTGGAACTAGAAGAACGAAAACTTGAATTAGAGCGACAAAAGAAATATGATGCAGATCTCACGTTCTATTGCACGCCAATCGACGAATCTTTGCCCGCAGTACAACAACAAACAATGCAGAAACTCAAAGAGGCGATCAAGGCACGCCACAACCAAGATTTTTAATAAGTGTTGTAATGTTTTAATAAGTTTCGTAATGTTTTAATTTTATTTGAATTATTATATAACGTTTTAATTATTAATGAAATTTTATTTTGTGTTAAAAATGTTAAAAAAAAAAATAAAAATAAAAAAATAAAATAAAATAAAATTGAACTTGGTCGCCCTTACTGGGGCACCTAATCGCTGGAGAGAGAAAGCGGACGTGACAAGAAAAATGAGGGGGATTGAATCCCCCTACCGGGGGCAGCCTAAGGCTTCTCGTATTATGTAAACATGGAACTAACTGTTAATAAATTTGCAGACTTTATCATTTTTGTCTAGTGATTCATGATTTGTACCATTTACAAGGGAATTTGACTGAAACAATTCTTGGTCACCCCCTACCCACTAAAACTTACCAAAATAAAACAAAAACAATTTTATAATATTTGATTTTGACAGCTATTTTGTTACTTATTCATTAACGTATTGCTATCTAATACCTATTAATATTAACATATGCTCCAATACTTAAAAATAATTAATTACAAGTCTTTATATAATTACAAGTTGTTACAATTTTAATAAATACTTAATGCAGCCTTAGGTACGGTGCATGTATTGATAATGTGTGATAGTCTCGGATATATATTATAGTAATATCGTATGTTTCAAAACATGTCTGTGTATCTAAACGGCTTGCTTACTGATCACCAGTTATCTGTTTAAAATATTACGTGTCTTCTGTTTTCAGCAGAAATACACAAAAATGTCCCGGATAGGACTTGAACCAATAATTTATGGACGGTGCTACACTTTTACTCTTTTAGTATGGTAGTGTACTGGTAGAAACAAAACAAAAGAACATGTTGATATAGGTTCTTTTCATACAATTGATGCAAATTGAGTTTGTGTAAAAGACAATAATAGTATGATTCAAAAATGATGTGCTGAAGCTGAACTAGTTGAGTTGAGTTCCTAAAATATAGAAATGAACCCAAGGGCTCCTTCCTAGCACCAACCAAATGTTCATGGACCATGGCAACTTGCAAAATGTCATCCTATCTAGCCACTCTAATAGACCCAAAACTGGTTGGTGACCTTTTTAAAATGGCTTTTTATATTTTTTATGTTTTAACCCTATATATAATATGTCACAGACATATTCTGAACAGTAAGACTGGATCAAAAAAGTCAATTCAACCAATATAAAGAGAATAAATCTTGTTAAACGTAAATAAATAAATAATTGGTTAAATTATTGACCAAGTCTGGTATATACTTTGTAAACAAAATTTAAGATTATATAATCATATATGGATGACCATAAAATTTAATAAACTTTGTTATAACTAAATATGTTTGTGGAGAATATTAGAAGTAAATTTAAATAGGTCAAAGGTTTAAGTGTACGTTGTAATATAGATTAGATTACCAGTTTGTTATAGCGATTCATTTAACTTGTTCTTTTTTTAACTCTTAATTGTCAATTATTCGATACCCATAATTTGCAACTTGTTATGGCACGGGCCTATAATAATCCATTTTAATCATTAAAAATGTGTAATTAGGCATATCATAATCAGTGTATTATTAGAAAATAATATTTTGGTAATATTACATTACTATTATACTCATGCTGTTATGGAAGAACATGCAAGAACACACAAGTGGAATAGATAGTTATACAATGAGATTAGCATGGTCAGAATGTTGGTTTTATTGACATAAATTAATAGTCGTGAGTTAGGATCGAACTTGAGATCACGGGATTGCACACTTTACGTATAAGAATTAAAGTTATAATAATTAAATATAAAATGTTATATTTAGTTATTATTTACACGAAACGTATAACGAACATTAAGTAATTAAACGTAATGGACTAACGATTGTTAAATGTTAAAGGAATGACTAAATATGAAATTAGATGTCAAGTAGGTTCTAGAAATCCTATGGTTTCCATAACCGCTTGGATAGGGGTTTCCATAAACCAATTCAACCCTAAATTGGACTCTTTCTTTGGGTATATATACAAGGCCTAGGGTCTTTGTAAATTATCTCATGTACTCCTAAACCTAAAACCTAAATTGTTTGTGTGTATTTTTTTGGTTCAAACGACCGGTCACACCTTCATAAGGTGTCGATCACTTTGTTTTTCTTTAACAAAACGTTTTGTGTCAATTAAACTGGCATTTACTTTAATTCGTTAATAGTACGTGTGTACAAGAACATGGTACAATCACAATATTAATTGTATCTTGGATTAAATTACAAAACGGTAAGGGGTAATTCACATAATCCTTATAAACCTTAATTAGGGATCATCTCAATTGCTAGTTTGGGAATTGATTCTTGTTGGGCTAGAATCAAAAGGTACGCATACTTTATGTTTATTTTAATTAATTATTCATTATATGTTCCTTACGCTTCCGCATGTGTACTTGATATTTATTGTTTATATATATATGAGTAGTCATGTTATATAATTCCAACAGCGACATCACAAGTCTTGTTTAATGAGTAATTAATTACTAAACACGTAAACACCAGATATTGTATGGTGTTTGATATGATTATTCTAGGGTTTTGGTTATGATTATGTAAACCCTAATTTTAGTGTTAGGGCTTTTGCCCTAATTGGTTTTTTAAAAAAAATTATGTCGACCCATTAAATTTTTTTTAGGTAGATCCTTAAATTTTTTTAGTCGAATTGTTCAAAAAAAAATTTAGGGTTTTTAAAAATTGTTTTGTTAATTGATATCTAAACCTAGAATTGTATATATGTTACGTGAATTAATTCGTGAATAATTGTTATGTGACATCGAATTGTATACGATCTTGTAACAACGTGAATAATTGTTATGTTAAATCCATGAAGACGTGCACGTTTGGTGATACGCGTACAACGCGCGTTCGGGGTCAAAGGAAACTTCCTTTTCTTCGAGCAAGTTTTTCAACCACCTAGGCAGTGAACCTAATCGTTGTAGTGTAGTATTAGGGTAAGCCTCGGGATTGATATCGTTCTCTAGGGGAATAGGAATGCTAGTGAGAAATTACTACGCTAAGGTCGGGGTTGAGGAAGATTATTTTTTATCTTTTAATGTTTTTTTAGAAAATAAAAGGTACGATCTCGGGGTATTGGATTTGGGGGGTGGTACTTCTACCGATTACTCTAATTATCTAATTATCTAATCTAAGGGGTAGTCTAAGTCTATTGAAGTGTGCTCGTATGATGATTAAAGATGTGTCTACCTAGATACTATTACTCCCTAGTTATCTTTTATTGATGGTTGAATTGTCACGTCCTTATTCTTAACGCGTGTTTTCTAAGGTCGTAAGGTGTGCTTTTATCCATAACTTTTTGAAGCTACCTAAGGTTAATGACTACGCAATCTCTAGGATTCATAAACTTAACACTAAGGTTATCTTTGGATATTTAGCCTACAATTCCACTAGTAACTATAAACTAAGGTTCACAAAGATCAATCAAGCATTAATAACACAACGATGGCTTTAAGCACTCCTAAGCCAATTACAATTAAGATAAGAGACAACCAATCAATATTCAATAACTAGGTTTCATAGATCTAAGCAAACACACAAGTAAATTAGCCGGACATGTTAAACATGCAAGCATACACACATTCAATTGAAGACATAATGAAATTAAGGGAATAAATAACTTATCTCGATGTAAAATAGGGTATTAGAACCCTAAAATACCGTCCAAGACGGACTAAAATTGTTTTAGGTTTTTACTCCACAAGTCTACCTCTTTAAAAGTCTGAAAATCGAATTCTATATATAGAGTTACAATTGCGACGGCGTCACCTTTTAATTGTACTGCCGTCAGATTGCCGCCATTAGGGTTTCGTCTTGGCCAAGTCAACTTTGGGATGGCGTCACGTTGTGGTTGTGACGCCGTCAGCTTCAGCTTCTGACGTCGTCTGAGTCTGGATCTAAGCTGTCTGAGGAGAAAAGTCTTCGTGGCGCCCTACTCTTCAAATCCTGACGCCGTCAGGTGCAAAATAGCAAATTCGCTCATGTCACAAATATAGGGACGACGTCGCCCTTTGTTTCTGAGGCCGTCGGGTACACTTCCAGCAGCTTGAGTGTCTTGATCTTGACTTTAGCCATTTTCTTCACATATTCACGCTTTTTCGTCCAAATAAGCATCATTCCATCATTTTGCCTTCAAGAGACCTAAAAAGTGAAAAGGAACGAAATTAAGCAGCAACGGATATAAAAGTGGACGATTAAGGGCTTAAATGACCTCTTAAAAGTGTACGTTTTAAATCCTTATCATTTGTCATGGATTATTGTCGATATATATTTAATTGTTAAGATTGGTTATGTGAAAATTAATTGTTAAGTTTTATATACATGTTTATTGTTTTGATAAATATTGAATTGGGGCATACCTCAATAATATTAATGAATCAATTATGTGCAATTTGGTATATGTTTGACTATGGCTTACGCAATCGATTTATCGATGTATGTGGCTCATTTGCCTTAGTAAGTTAAAGCCCTAGTTAACATATACATAATTTAACCTAGAATTGATTATTAATAGGTTTTATCGAATAAGTTGCATGTGGCTACTTGTTTATGCATATTAATTGTTAGTTATGTGCGCATTGTTTTAGTTGTTTATTTTTTATTAGTTACTTGTTTGTTTATTATGTTTGACAAGTTTTAAGCAAAGGGTAATTTCATGAATAGAAAAATAAAACGGACTAAACAATGGTGAAATTTGATTTGTTTTTTTTTTTTTTTGAAGAGTTAAAATTTTCATAAGTTTAATTGAGTGATGAGTTTTGGTACAAATAGTGAGAACGGGTCATCCAATTTTGACAAGCTATAAGAGGGGTATAAGGAGGGGAGTGCATTAAATTGTGACCCAAAAGAAGGAGGTTAATTGCTTCGCGCTGACCAAATTCTTCGCTTCTTTGTGCGTCAAATTAGAGTTACCAAGTAGGCTATTTTATGTACAAAATCATCTTAAGGGTGATTTAGCTTTAATTCCATGCGCCACTTTGTAGTAATTATCCGAAACACTAAGGGTTTAGACTTATGCAAAAGTACGATATAATAGACGATAATTAAAGGTAAATTACTTGATTGGCGAAACCAATACCTCAATCAAAACTTTGTTAAATTTAATCTTTATGAATTGGTTAATAAAAATGTTCTTTATTAAAATTTATGCTACAAGATGAGTGCATGACATCTTTGTACATATTTGATTTGACACCGTAAATCAAAACTAATACCCTTTAAAATTAAGTTAGTGCCGTCTAGTTAAAGGAACACTTGAAGTTGCAATTTACGTCATGTGGGAACTTGGTGAGATTGTGATGGAAAGGTAAATCTTCATGTTGAGTCAGACCTCACATGGACACATTTGCAGTTCTTTAAGTTAGACGACTTAAATTGAGTTGTAAGTGAGAACTGGACTCAAGGCACGAGATGGGGATAAAACATGTTTACATTTGCAATGTTGTTAGTAATGTAAATCCCATAATGATCTAGGAATTGGAAAAGGTTTGCCAATTATTGTTCGACAGATTACCTTATTATGTGCTTTCGTTGCTAGCAGATCAACTGATGTAATGAAAATATGATAATTTGGATCCTAGTTTTTGAGAAAATTCTATGGTTATATGAATATTACCTTGGGTATTTTATTTTCTTGAAAAGTTTAATTATCGAAAATACTAATATTGAATTTTGCTAATTATTTAAATGTATTAATGCAACATTAAACCGTAAACGTGGGTTATTCTTGTATTGGTAAATTGATCTACACCTGTAAGGGTTTTGGTAGAGTCAACTTTACTAAAAGAATAAACCTAGTCCTCTTTTCATGAGAAAAGAGTTAGATTCAATCCTAATCCCTTTTTACGAATGAGAAAGGTATGATAGGAAAATTAGAATTGTCTAAATTCTAAATACATAACTCATAAGCAAACTTTAATAGTTAAGAAAATTGCATATTTTATGCGTTATTAAATTAGAAGCTAGACTAATTTACTGCAAAATTGGTAAAAGACAAACTAGTATATTTTATCTAGTTGTTGTGTTTTGATCATTTAAAGGTACTACATACAATTGTTAGAATGGTAGAACTATTAAGGAAGAAATTGCATGCCTAATTTTTCAAGTTAATAGCATTGATGGATAATCCATCATCTAAATAGTAGAATACACTTTTTTAGTACATAAGTAATTGTTATATATGGACTTTCTCAAAAGTGTAGGAAAGTAAATAGTACACTATTTTCTTTCATTGGGCAATGAAACACTTACAATGTTCTCAAATCCAGTGGGAGCATTGTGTTCTTATTACTGAATAAGAAATTAATGTAATGATCTCTAATTCAATAGGAGTTACAAGCTTTGTTATCTTGGTAGTAACCCAGATTATCTCTAGAATGTCTTAAGATAATTACTTTCCACTTGTAGACACTTATGTTTTTAAGGATAGTAATGAACGTTTCCTTACTAGACAGTGACATTCTACATCTACTAGTTATGCTAATATCTATGACACAATCATATTGATCACATAAACAAACGTGTGTCGTTTTGTTTATCTGCTACATGATGTTGTTCCATGCACAAGTGGGAGAAATCTATATTGTGTGCAAAGGTACAACACATAGAAATATGATTTAAAGGATTCTCTTAACTGCAAGGTAAGAGACTAACGTTCTAATATGACTTATACATGTCTAATCCAAGAAACACTTGATGTTGAAATTTACGTTATGTGAGAGCTTAGCTAGATTACAACAACAAGGTAAATCTCCATGTTCCGTGGGATCGTATCTTGATAAAATTTACAGTTTCTAAATTAGATAAGTAGATAGAACATGTGTCAAGATGATATACAAGACTACTTTAAACTAAATATTTATGTATTATTAGAATGACATAAATAAATGAAGTAATCTAATACTACTTCAATTTGTATATTTATTTATTTTTTGAATGACATAAATAAATGAAGAAATAAGGTAATCCTACATTATTGTGAAGTAATAAATTAACTTGAATTACTATTGAAACCAAGAGGTAGTGTTCAAAATTAATTTAGTTAAACATGTTTATGTTTCATTGTAAATATATAAACATGAAGTCTTTTAAGACTTATAATAAAGTAAGACGTTAACTTGTTATGTTTTTTAATTAAGACATATACAAGAAGTCATTGAGTTGATCAATGATTTATAATGTATAATGGGATTATAACAGTTTATGTTTTCTTGATGAGACATGAATATGAAGTGACTTGATCAAAGAGTACTTGTGTTATAAAACATGCAATTGGCTTGAAAAGTCTATTATACCATTAAGTTGACTTAGTTGGTAAATAGGTAAGCCAAAAGGAATATGTTTATCTTACATATTGTTAGATTGTCTTACAATATTAATTCTAATGAAATACCACAAGTTAATGGTATGTTCAGTTAGGAGAATCAACTCTATTTGATTGGTTTGATTCAAGATAACCATAACTTCTTTTTTAAAAGTAATCAAGTTTAGAAAATTGAGTATGGATTTAACATACTCAATAAGACTCCAACCTAGAAGATTAACAAGACATCATTTTATTATGGAATGTGATGAATCACATTAAGTCTTAGATTTGAAGTTCTGAATGTTAAAATTCTTATGAAGAGTGATTATTAACAAACAAAAGTCATGAACTGTGAATGTGTATTTGTAATGTCTCAAAAGAGAACATATTGTTGCTTTACTTGCTAAGTATATATAGATAGTCTATATATTACAAAAGGCAAGTGGGAGTTTTATCTTGAAAGATAAAATTACAAGATACATAATCTTCTAAAACACATTAGTGAATATCATTATGAGGTTAGACTTAAATGATAGACCTCAAGATGATGGAATTCTCATTCATAGATATCTCAGATATTTGTTTGATATAATGAGAAATATGAGTTACAGGATTATGGTAAACTTGATAATCATTATGATGTATTACCAAATATTGAATTGGGTAAATTACTCATACTATGAATGTTAAAGATGCTTTCCATAAAGATAATCAATTTTTGAAAACTTGGTTTATCTTAATAGTTAGACTGAAGAATGAAGATGAGTTTCTTAAAAGAGAATGCAAACACTAGTGGTTTGATTCTTTATAAAGAAATCATATGGACAATGTTGTACACATATTCAATGCATGTCTTATGACAAAATTATTAATCATACTTAAACAATTAATTGTGATTGAATATTCTTTCCTAGACACATTAAATATATAAAGATTATAATTGTCATTCTTATTTTCATGAATATGAAAAATGAAAATGAAATATCAAAACTCTTTCTTGTAAAATTACTTGAGCGAGGACAGTAAGTAATATAAAGGATTTTTGAATTCATATAATCTTTGAAAGTGTACAAAGTACAATTATCTATGAATGGATAAATGCATGCATCTATGAAATTATTCTTATGTTTGATTATTAAATCTAAGTTTTGATTTATAATTGAAATAAGATAAATTTCAGGTATTCCTGAAAGCTAGTGTGAGTATTATGTTAAGTTTCTTAAATCTTATATGTTGTATAACATATGGGAAGTAACATTCCATGTAAGTTAAATGTTAAGTTTTAGTTTGGAATGAAACTTCACTTGTAAGATTTAAAAATTAAAGCATACAAACCTTGAATATATGTTTATTGTTAATAAACATGTGCGGTAAAATAAATGATTCTAATAAAACATGATATATCATTTGGAAAATGGATACATATTTTTTGATAAGATAGCACATGAATGAAATCTAAGATTGACCTGTAGATTCATCATGTACATCATGTAGCGTATTAAAATTGTTGTATCATTCTTGAATGAGAGATGATTTGACAATATTGATATCTAACTAAAAGTTATTAGATAACTTGTGTAATGAATATTTGATGAGTGTCTAAATACTCATCATTTTTATACTGTTAGAATGCCAAAAACATCTGAAAACACTCAGAAATGCTTCAAAATGATAAAAATATCACAAACAAGTGTTTTATATGTTTTAAATGCAAAAACATCAAAATCTGGTGAAAAACGTATCAAGTTTGCATAATTGGCAGTTTTAGTCCCCCAAGTTACAAAAGTTGTCAAAATTAGTCCCTGGAAATTCAAAAACTTGTAAAAAGTCATTTAAGGTCCATAGGATTCAAAAGTTGTCAAAACAAACCCTTCTAAGTTAAAAAATCACAAATTTACAACTTTAGTCCTTCAACTTTGAAAAATGTCAAATATAGTCCTTGGTGAATTTTAAAAGTGAAAATAATCAAAAATAAACCTTGTACTATTTATAAATGACAAAAATGGTCCTTATGATAAAACTTTTGAGAATTTACATGTTTGGTCCCTCAAGTTACAAACTTGACAGTTTTGGTCCCTGGATTTACAAAAATGGAAATTATCAATTAAGGTCCTTGTACTAATCACATTTGGCAGTTTTAGTCCTTGTGAGAGCTTTGGAAAATGTTCAAGATCAAACCTTCAAGATTGCTAAAATTGCATAGTTGGTCCTTGTTGTTTAACTTAAACCAAACGGATCCTATATTAAATCTAAACCCGGCTAGCCCAAAACAAACCCAACCCAGCTGCCGCCCAATCCCAACCATAGCCCAAAACCCGAAATTTAAAATTAAACCGCCATCACTGTAGCACCTCCTCTCCCACACCTGTAATCGCAAAACCAGTGGTATTTACCACTTGATTTTCACTCCACCTCTCCCCAAAACACCTTTCCACCTCCCCCCTCCACCTCTACATACAACCAAACCCAATTAATGCAATAAACCTGCTCATGACTTTTTTTTGGCCAAAAGCGTAATAGAAGGTGAGATTGATTCAGAGCATCCTAAGGCCAGCATTATTGATGGGATTTGCTCAGAGGCTCAAGTGGAAACCTAAAATATCATTATAAAGAGAGAGAGATGCAGAGATGAAAGAGTAGTAGTTAAAAGTAGTGTAGTTTAGTTTAGTTTAATGTCGTTTTAGTTCAATCTTAATTTCCAGTACAATTTAATCTTTCCAAGTATCTTGTTTAAGCTATTCAAAGTGTTTGAGAACCTTTTTCATTTTCAATTTCAGTTTTAAGATACTTTTCAGTTTATGCAAAATTTCATGTTCAAAATATCATGATATGATTCGAATGTTGTTGTTGGTTGTTTTTATGGACTAAGTAAGACCATGTAAGTTCCAAGAAAGCTTATTCAAGCTTTTAGTTATCTTTAAAATCAATCTAGTATCAAAAAGAAGAAAATACCAAAAATACAAAAAAAATTAGTGAAAAATAAAAAATCAGATGAAGGTCATCAAGAAGATGGAGCAGGGTAGATATTGGATTGCCCTGGTTTAGAGCTTCTTGGGAAGCTATAGGTTGTGTTATCAGCTCTTGATTCTCAGTGTGTGCTTTGACTCAATTTGTAAGCCTTTTGATCAATTTTAGTACTTCACTGTTTTATGTTGTTAGTATTATTGTTTAAATGCTTATTTAGCTTTAATATAAGATAATATTAGTTCTGTAATCAATCTCATGGTCTAAACCTGTGAAATCTTTTGAAAAGGTTGAAAACAGTTTAGTTAAAGGTTGTTTGGTTTCACTTGTTTAACTGTACTAAAGTTTATTCAAGACAGTGTTCTTGGTTGTTTTGTGTCTCACTAGTGTCTAAATACTCAGTTCAATTATAAAAGTCAGCCCTTATTTTAGTAATAGTCAAAATCACTTCTAATATCACTTAAATGGTTAACTGTTAGGACTTAAAGTTAGAAATTCATAATATTAGCTTAAAACTTATTAACTTAGCCTAGTTTAGTCTTACTTCATCTTAATACATCATAATTAGTAAGTAGATTCGAATCAAAACTCATAAAAGTCAACCTTTTAGTATAACTTAGAAAGTCAAAATTTCCTTATAGCAGTTTTTGAATAAAATTAATATTTTTACTGTGTATTCAATACTTAGAATTAGCTTAAATCCTTTTGGGAAAATAATATTTAGCTGCTAAATAAAAATATAAAAATACTAGCTTTAATAAAATTAGCTTATAGATAGCTTATTCTCTAGCTTACTTTAAGACCTTTTTCTAAAACCTCCCCTGTGCACCAGTTGAGCAAGCTTTTTCACAAGCTTGTCATAAGCTCATTAATGAGCCTTAGCTTGTGTACTTTGGTTTTTTTTGAAGCCAACCTAGCTGTCTTTCTAACCCAAAGCTTAGTTTTCATTTTCCAGCTTATTCAATAAGCCTGCTTGTGCTTATTAGTTCTGTCCATTTTAGACTAGCACATAGTTTAATCAGTGTTTTCCAGTTTTTCAAAAGCTCCTCATTAGCTTATTATTGCAGTCCAGCCTTTGAATTTTAGCTTTTTGGAAAGTTAACTTGGTCAACTTGTTTGTTCAATTGCTTATTTTCATTTCTGAGCTTATTCAAGTGCTTAAATTATAGCTAGAAGGTGCCTAGTGATTTAAAAGGGGGCACTGTGTAACAGTAGTCCTTGTGCTTATTTAGTACTTATTCAGTGCTTATTTAAGTTATTTTGTTTACTCAATAGCTAAATTAGCTTATTTACAAATCACTAAACTTATTTCTAGCTTACCTTGTACTTATTAAATAGCTTATTAGTGATTTAGCTTAATCTAGTGTCTATTTCCATTTATTTAGCTAACTGTTAAGATAATCAGCTCAATACAGAGCTTATTATCAGTTTTTAGAAAAAGTCATAGTTGTAAAAAATGCTTATCTTAGTGTGTTTAATTAGTTTGTAAAATAAAATTGAAAAAATATTTTGCAAAAGGGGTAGGCGTGCTCGAACCTGAGACCTCCCCCTTTGTGAGGGTGATAGTGAGTGTACCTGGAACCATTGCGCTCTTGGGTCTTTGACTGCTAGAGTTTGCACAAGTTACTCTCTTATACACGTTTTATTAGTTTAGCTTATTAAGTATAGTTAGCTTATTTCGAGCTTATTTAAAGTAGCTTTTTCAGTGTTTGTATTTTTTATAAATTTGTAATAGTATAAAGTATTTTTACAAAAAGTTTCAGATTTTTCTCGTTATTTTTAGTATTTTTAAACATTTAATTAGTGTTTTATAGTAATTAATTCATAATAAAAATATAAAAGTCAAAAAAATATAAATCTTTTTTCTAAAATTTTCTTTTATCATATAGTAAGTAAGAAAATTAGTTTTACACTCGTAGGCCTTTTATTTCATAAATTTTACGTTTTTGCTTGCGCTCCAACGTAATTTTTAAACGTAACGCTCGTTTTCATTTTAAACCACGTTTTTAGATAATTTGAGTTTACGTTTTAGTAAATATAGTTTATTTAAGTTATTTTGTTTTATAAAATAAACGTTCATCGATCTGTAAAAATAGTGATAGCGTTTATTTAATATATTTTAACTTTTTAATCTCTTTTAATTTGCATTTAAGTCGCTGTAATTTGTAAATCTTTCCTTTAGGTAATTATCCATTCAAAACCTTCCTGATCACTATCCTTAGTGATCATTCTATCATCTGAAGTTGTTTAAACACCAATTCATCCTCCGTGGGACTTAACGACCCAGAATACACTATATTCCTCCGATCTTTAATTGTATTTGTGTCTGAACTGCTTTTAAGCCTGTTACGGCCGGTCATTCACAAGTGGCCAGCTTGTGTGATTAGACTTGACTGCTCAAAGACCGATCAAATTTTGCGCCGCTGCCGGGGAGGCTGTAAGCGTGTTTTAAGCATTTCCAGATCCATTCTTGCACATATACCACCTTTTTGTAAACAATTTAAAAAAAAAAAAAAAAAAATCAAAAAGTTCATTAACACTTCTCCTAAAGTGTTAATAACACCAAAAATATTTTCATTCTTTGTTTTTATAAAATATTTATCCAAAAAGTCCAAAAATATTCATCTTTACCCTCTTACCCTTTTTGATTCTTTATCCCTTTACCCTCTATCCATTTGATTCTAACTTCTTCTATTACCATGGAATCTCTCAACTACGACGAAATCTGGAACGAAGTTGAAAAACTTCCTATTTTATCACAAATGTCAAGAATTCGTGTTGTCCGTGATGATCCATTGATTCTGCGTAGGGAAATGGAACGAGAAACCGGGGTGACAAAGGACCAGGTACTTCCCTCTGATAATGGAGGTACTAACTACGTCCAACCTACGGTTATCCAAAGATCTAACCCCTCGATTGCTCCTAAGTCGTCTAGAATTGATTCTAAACTTTCACGATTTACGGTTAAAAGCAAACATGCAGAATTCAGACCGGTGACTAGTAAGAATGACTTGCCTAATCTTCACGTTTCTCAAGAACCAGAACCAGAGACCATAATGGAAGTGGTGGAAATTGCTAGCTCTCAGAGCACACCACTTATCCCACCTCCGGATTTTTCAAAATGTTCTTTGAGTCTTATTAGTCATTCAGATCACCATGTTGGTTTTGTTGATTCTTTGAATGAACCGATTCCTTCTCATAACTCTCAAATAGAATCGTTTATTCCTTGTGTCGGTTGTGGTGAGCCTCTTTATGGTTCACCATGTCGCTGGTGTACGTGTGTACAGTGTGGTAATGATATTCATAACGGGAGTTGTTTGTTTTGTGGTTCGAGGAATTCATTTGATTATGATCCTAATCCGAACTCATTTAACGACCCCTCAAATTTTTCCAACTACCCACCACAGCCCGACTTATCTTCACATAATCAACAATACTGCTGTGAATTTTGTGGAGGTCCTCACCAAGGATTTGAGTGTCAATCCGGAAACACGATTGTCTATGAATAGTTTTCCGCTGATGCTCATAACTTTGGATATGACCAATATCCATATGATTCACCTATCCAGGCTCAACAGTTTTACTGTTGTGAGAACTGTGGAGGTCCTCATTTCAGCTCTGATTGTCAAACAGGGAATCCATTTCCTTGTAACAATTATGACTATCCGTATCACGACCAACCTCCACAGTGCCAAATGACTCAAACTCCTCAAGAAACCCAACAAGACACTTATCTAGAGCTTCGAGTCAAGTGAAAAGAACTGAGGAGTTGAGTAAGACAAAGATTTCATAATGTTCCTAGTTTTTCTTGTGTACATTGTAGGGGTCCTCATGATGATTATCAATGTCAACCTTCCGGTTTTGACAAATCTCCACTCCCACAATGTCCCGTCATTCAAAATTCACATGAGAAATCCATGGAAGAATTGCTAGCTGAAGAGCAGGCTGCTAAAATAAATTCCCAAATTGCTTTTGAAAAGTCTATTAGGGAATTAATTGCAAATGAAAAAGCAGCCAGATCTAGCTCTCAATTTCATTTTATTCCTGATGATAGTGATGATGATGATACACTTGATTCATCAAGTTCATCAGTGGATATTCCAGCAGTTGAGATTCATTCTCAAGCAACTGCCATCACACCCGAAGCTCCCACTCACTCTCTGAACATGGGGGACGAGCATCTTGACACTGTTCCTGAAAAGGAATCGGACGAATTCATAAAGTCTAGTGTTGAGGACCTTGTCCCAATCCCGAGAGAGTCACATGGAACTTTTGATCATGTGTGTGATATCCCTCCTCCTCTTGTCTTCCAAAGTAATCATGTTGAGATGTGCTCCGATTCTATTGATGACGATTCGTTATCTTGTGGAGACATCAGTTATATGGAAGAATTACCTTCTGAGTTAGTTAGCTTAGAAGAAGAGAATGATGAAGTTACTGACACTGAAATCAAAGATGAAGCACTTCGTGCAACATTACTGAATGTCAGTCTTCTAATTTCTAAAATCGAGGCTTTCAAAGAAAAACCATTTCATCTCCTATCCCCATAAAGGATAGTGACATTTTTTCCGATGATTCTATTCCGAAAATGGAAGCCTTCTGTTTTGATCAGATGGGAGAGAAGATTAGTGGTATTACCACTTCTCATTCTCATAATTCTCTCCCCGATTATGAATCATTTACTTTTGAGGAGTTCGCCAATGAACTCACTCACATCAAACCAGAATATGATTCATTCACCTTCGAGGAGTTCTCCTGTGAACTCACTCATATCATATCTCCGCCGGAGTATGATAATTTCCACTTTGACCTAGACATTCCCATAATATGTCTTGATCAAGCGAGCTTAACTGAGGAGATTCATGAAACTATGAATTCTCCTATTGAGGATGAAGAGTTAATCATGATTTTTATCATGATTTTCTTTCTTTTCTTCATTTATCCTGTCACTTCTCCTGTTCTTCACTCCTTCGGGAATGAAGACATTATCTTTGACCCCGGCATTTCCACATACTATTTGTGAGCCGGTTCTATGTATATCTCATCGGTGTGGAACTTTCACGTACTTCAATGTTTATACAAACATCTTGAATGAAAGTCCGATGGAGATTGTCTCTTCCACTTACTTCCCCATGAACAAATTAATTCGGGGTCGAGTCAAGCTAGTGACTCAGGAATCAAAAACATTAGCAAGCACAACATGGGTTTTCACCCGTGTGTCCCACCCTAGTGTGGGGGAGATACCCCACATGTTACATTTAATTTAAAAAAAAAAAAAAAAAAAAAATGAATGAAAATTGTATATACTAAAAAAGAGAATAATTGTTGTGTTTCTACACTTGGCTAGTAATGTTATCTTTTTATGTTCAAGGATTCGGCATAACAGCCGGTACTTTGAATATTGAGGACAATATTCATTTCTAAGTGTGGGGGGGAAATTCTGGCGAATTTGATCATAAATGTGCCCTTTTAGTCCCTTTTTCCCCAAAATGGCCAAATTTTAAAATTTTTGTAGTGGAAGTACTATGTACTAAACACAACAAATGGTAATCAGCCCACCATGTCTAACCCACATAAGGATTGGCTAATCCAGGAGCAAACGGCTCTTGGTAAAGATATCTCAAATCCGTTTATGGCTTGCAATTTGCCCAAAATTGTATGGTGTTCAACTCACCATATCCTAAAAAGTGAAGAGTTGGCTAGCCCGCAAGGTTATGGCTTGTGGTAAAGGCAGTGGAAAATCCATAATTGGTAATCAGCTCACCAAAGATAATACTGATAATTTATCTAAGAGTTGGCTAGTCCAGAAGGGTACGGCTTCTGGTAAAGATAAATCAAATCCGTTTACAGCTTATGATTTGCTCAAAATCATTTGGTTATCAGTGTACCAAGGTTCTTACTTGAACTGAAACAATTGGCTACTCCAGAAGTAATGGCTTTTGGTAAAGAGATAAAATCCATTAACTTTTCTCAAATCATTGCTAGGGACTAGCAATATCTTAGTGTGGGGGATTGATGAGTGTCTAAATACTCATCATTTTTATATCATTTAGAATGCCAAAAACATCTGAAAACACTCAGAAATGCTTCAAAATGATAAAAATATCACAAACAAGTGTTTTATATGTTTTAAATGCAAAAACATCAAAATCTGGTGAAAAACGTATCAAGTTTGCATAATTGGCAGTTTTAGTCCCCCAAGTTACAAAAGTTGTCAAAATTAGTCCCTGGAAATTCAAAAACTTGTAAAAAGTCATTTAAGGTCCATAGGATTCAAAAGTTGTCAAAACAAACCCTTCTAAGTTTAAAAATCACAAATTTACAACTTTAGTCCTTCAACTTTGAAAAATGTCAAATATAGTCCTTGGTGAATTTTAAAAGTGAAAATAATCAAAAATAAACCTTGTACTATTTATAAATGACAAAAATGGTCCTTATGATAAAACTTTTGAGAATTTACATGTTTGGTCCCTCAAGTTTCAAACTTGACAGTTTTGGTCCCTGGATTTACAAAAATGGAAATTATCAATTAAGGTCCTTGTACTAATCACATTTGGCAGTTTTAGTCCTTGTGAGAGCTTTGGAAAATGTTCAAGATCAAACCTTCAAGATTGCTAAAATTGCATAGTTGGTCCTTGTTGTTTAACTTAAACCAAACGGATCCTATATTAAATCTAAACCCGGCTAGCCCAAAACAAACCCAACCCAGCTGCTGGCCCAATCCCAACCATAGCCCAAAACCCGAAATTTAAAATTAAACCGCCATCACTGTAGCACCTCCTCTCCCACACCTGTAATCGCAAAACCAGTGGTATTTACCACTTGATTTTCACTCCACCTCTCCCCAAAACACCTTTCCACCTCCCCCCTCCACCTCTACATACAACCAAACCCAATTAATGCAATAAACCTGCTCATGACTTTTTGTTTTGGCGCCAAAAGCAGAATAGAAGGCTGAGATTGATTCAGAGCATCCTAAGGCCAGCATTATTGATGGGATTTGCTCAGAGGCTCAAGTGGAAACCTAAAATATCATTATAAAGAGAGAGAGATGCAGAGATGAAAGAGTAGTAGTTAAAAGTAGTGTAGTTTAGTTTAGTTTAATGTCGTTTTAGTTCAATCTTAATTTCCAGTACAATTTAATCTTTCCTAGTATCTTGTTTAAGCTATTCAAAGTGTTTGAGAACCTTTTTCATTTTCAATTTCAGTTTTAAGATACTTTTCAGTTTATGCAAAATTTCATGTTCAAAATATCATGATATGATTCGAATGTTGTTGTTGGTTGTTTTTATGGACTAAGTAAGACCATGTAAGTTCCAAGAAAGCTTATTCAAGCTTTTAGTTATCTTTAAAATCAATCTAGTATCAAAAAGAAGAAAATACCAAAAATATAAAAAAATTAGTGAAAAATAAAAAAATCAGATGAAGGTCATCAAGAAGATGGAGCAGGGTAGATATTGGATTGCCCTGGTTTAGAGCTTCTTGGGAAGCTATAGGTTGTGTTATCAGCTCTTGATTCTCAGTGTGTGCTTTGACTCAATTTGTAAGCCTTTTGATCAATTTTAGTACTTCACTGTTTTATGTTGTTAGTATTATTGTTTAAATGCTTATTTAGCTTTAATATAAGATAATATTAGTTCTGTAATCAATCTCATGGTCTAAACCTGTGAAATCTTTTGAAAAGGTTGAAAACAGTTTAGTTAAAGGTTGTTTGGTTTCACTTGTTTAACTGTACTAAAGTTTATTCAAGACAGTGTTCTTGGTTGTTTTGTGTCTCACTAGTATCTAAATACTCAGTTCAATTATAAAAGTCAGCCCTTATTTTAGTAATAGTCAAAATCACTTCTAATATCACTTAAATGGTTAACTGTTAGGACTTAAAGTTAGAAATTCATAATATTAGCTTAAAACTTATTAACTTAGCCTAGTTTAGTCTTACTTCATCTTAATACATCATAATTAGTAAGTAGATTCGAATCAAAACTCATAAAAGTCAACCTTTTAGTATAACTTAGAAAGTCAAAATTTCCTTATAGCAGTTTTTGAATAAAATTAATATTTTTACTGTGTATTCAATACTTAGAATTAGCTCAATTCCTTTTGGGAAAATAATATTTAGCTGCTAAATAAAAATATAAAAATACTAGCTTTAATAAAATTAGCTTATAGATAGCTTATTCTCTAGCTTACTTTAAGACCTTTTTCTAAAACATCCCCTGTGCACCAGTTGAGCAAGCTTTTTCACAAGCTTGTCATAAGCTCATTAATGAGCCTTAGCTTGTGTACTTTGGTTTTTTTTGAAGCCAACCTAGCTGTCTTTCTAACCCAAAGCTTAGTTTTCATTTTCCAGCTTATTCAATAAGCCTGCTTGTGCTTATTAGTTCTGTCCATTTTAGACTAGCACATAGTTTAATCAGTGTTTTCCAGTTTTTCAAAAGCTCCTCATTAGCTTATTATTGCAGTCCAGCCTTTGAATTTTAGCTTTTTGGAAAGTTAACTTGGTCAACTTGTTTGTTCAATTGCTTATTTTCATTTCTGAGCTTATTCAAGTGCTTAAATTATAGCTAGAAGGTGCCTAGTGATTTAAAAGGGGGCACTGTGTAACAGTAGTCCTTGTGCTTATTTAGTACTTATTCAGTGCTTATTTAAGTTATTTTGTTTACTCAGTAGCTAAATTAGCTTATTTACAGTCACTAAACTTATTTCTAGCTTACCTTGTACTTATTAAATAGCTTATTAGTGATTTAGCTTAATCTAGTGTCTATTTCCATTTATTTAGCTAACTGTTAAGATAATCAGCTCAATACAGAGCTTATTATCAGTTTTTAGAAAAAGTCATAGTTGTAAAAAATGCTTATCTTAGTATGTTTAATTAGTTTGTAAAATAAAAATTGAAAAAAAAAATATTTTGCAAAAAGGGGGTAGGCAGGCTCGAACCTGAGACCTCCCCCTTTGTGAGGGTGATAGTGAGTGTACCTGGAACCATTGCGCCCTTGGGTCTTTGACTGCTAGAGTTTGCACAAGTTACTCTCTTATACACGTTTTATTAGTTTAGCTTATTAAGTATAGTTAGCTTATTTCGAGCTTATTTAAAGTAGCTTTTTCAGTGTTTGTATTTTTTATAAATTTGTATTAGTATAAAGTATTTTTACAAAAAGTTTCAGATTTTTCTCGTTATTTTTAGTATTTTTAAACATTTAATTAGTGTTTTATAGTAATTAATTCATAATAAAAAATATAAAAGTCAAAAAAATATAAATCTTTTTTCTAAAATTTTCTTTTATCATATAGTAAGTAAGAAAATTAGTTTTACACTCGTAGGCCTTTTATTTCATAAATTTTACGTTTTTGCTTGCGCTCCAGCGTAATTTTTAAACATAACGCTCGTTTTCATTTTAAACCACGTTTTTAGATAATTTGAGTTTACGTTTTAGTTAATATAGTTTATTTAAGTTATTTTGTTTTATAAAATAAACGTTCATCGATCTGTAAAAATAGTGATAGCGTTTATTTAATATATTTTAACTTTTTAATCTCTTTTAATTTGCATTTAAGTCGCTGTAATTTGTAAATCTTTCCTTTAGGTAATTATCCATTCAAAACCTTCCTGATCACTATCCTTAGTGATCATTCTATCATCTGAAGTTGTTTAAACACCAATTCATCCTCCGTGGGACTTAACGACCCAGGAATACACTATATTCCTCTGATCTTTAATTGTATTTGTGTCTGAACTGTTTTAAGCCTGTTACGGCTGGTCATTCACAAGTGGCCAGTTTGTGTGATTAGACTTGACTGTTCAGCACCGATCAATATTCTAATAGAATTACATCCTCAGCCTGGAATTACTCCTAGATTCTATGGATGAACAATATGTCAATTGTTGTGCAAATTGTCATCGGCTACAAACATTACACAACAAGATATTAAAGTTTACGGATTTTTTAAAGAGCATATTGTTGTTTGTATACAATAATGTTGGTTTAATTGAGATGACACTCAATACTAGTAATGGTAGGATTTCATCCTAGTTAATAGCCTTGTAACTAGTTGTGCTTATCTAAGAGCGCAGTTCCATTATACATTAAAAGAATAAGAATATGTTAGGATTCAGAAAATTCGTTAGTTAAAGTGTCGGTCACCTCAAGTATATGTATTTGTTAGAAAGCTCGTAGTCGTAGTCAAGTTATGGTAATAAGTAGTTAGTTAAGTAACACCGTGGAGGACGGACGGGTCTTTACCCACTGTATGCCTAATCCACGCCCGTAGGAGGCGAGTTATGTAAGACACTATAAATACCCTCTACCTCCCAAGGTAGAGGGTTGGAGCTTCAATACCATTTTTCTTTATTTTCACCAAGTTCCCAACTCTCTTTACTTTCTCTCTCTAAACCATTCAAACCATACGCCACCTTTTGATGTTATAATGTGTTTATGAAATCCAATATCTAACAAATGGTAACAAGAGCCATGGTTTGATCATCCCTCGTACATGTTCTTGGATTTCTAGTGGTTTTATATGGTTTTTGGGTTTGAAAAAGTTTAGAGTAGTTTGCATCATTTGGATCATTTCTAGTGTTAAAGTTTGGATTTTGATTGTACTTTTGTGTTTAGAATCATCATAAGTTTTTAGGTTTTGATTTGGAAGGCTTGAATCATCGTGGTTGGGTTGTTTTTGGATTGAAAAGTGGTGGTTTTTTGAATATTGGTACAAAGCGAGTTGAGTCTCGTTGTGACTTTCTTGCTTGCGAGTTGTCTTGTTCTTTAAAGCGAGTTGTCATACAAGCGAGTTGTACCTTAAACGAGTTGTCGTTTAAGCGAGTTGCTTTGGAAGCGAGCTATCAGCTTATGCGAGTTGTCATATAAGCGAGTTGTACCTTAAGCGAGTTGTCGTTTAAGCAAGTTGCTTTGGAAGCGAGTTGTCAATTTATGCGAGTTGTGTTTCATGCGACTTGTCTATTAATCGAGTTGTCATCAAAGCGAGTTGACTAGGGTGCGAGTTGTCTTAGGTGCGAGTTGTCTTGGGTGCGTTTTGTTGACTTTTCCCGACAAAACTTCAAACGGCCATAACTTTTGAACCGTAACTCCGTTTTCAGCATTCTACCCATCAAAACGGTCGTGAGAACAAGGAGAATGGCACGCAGAAATCAAGGGTAAACCTTCGAGGCCTAAATCCGCTCCGAACAGAAGTTATTGAGGTTTTTAAGTTTTTAGACCCAAATTTCTCCTTAAAAACGTGCATCAACCAATCCAAATCTCAACCAAACAACATCTCTGCTAATCCTACAGACAATCATAAGTCCTAACACACAATTTTCTATCATTGTGTCGATCTACACGTTCCATTGGTCATTGATTAACGGTTTGGTCTTGATTTTAGTAAAATCCCGCGAAAGATTCTATTTCTCGGTTTAAATCACAGACCTGTAAAATCCCGTGTACACAGCAACATCATGCCTAACGATTCAGATTCAGTTGTATCTAAGATACTCAGTTTATATGACGTGATCAATGAACAGAAGATACCCAACAATGAACAACAGACTATCGTGTTTTAGTCGGATGATGCTAAAATGGATTCTTGGTGCTCAAATTCACAAGAGAGAGAGGTACACCAGCCACAACCTGTGTAAGTTAATGCAAAGGAACACTCCATGGAAGCTTCGGATGTACCCAAGAAAGAGATGCACGAGCCACAACCTGTGCACGTTAATGCAGAGGAAAGCTGCATGGAATTTTCTACTGTACCTAGTTGTGCATCTTCTACTCAAAATGATGATTATGAGCTGCATGAGTATTCTGCATTTATCCCTGATGATTCCCTTACCACTGAGCTTAACATATATAAGGATCAGGTTGCCATCTATGAACAGCGTGCTAAGTTTGAATTGACCACCCGTGAACAGGAGATGGATAACCAAATACGTACAGTTATTAGAAAAAGTAATTTTAGGGAAGAAATGTTAAAACAAGAGTTAAACTCCTTACAATAAAAGCTCAATAAAACTGTTAAGCAAAAGCAAGAACTTCAAGAAAATGTAAAAGTGCTTAAACAGGAATTTAACGCTAAGGAATCAAAACTTTTGAATGATTTTTCTAACCTAAAAACATTGAAAAACAAACTTGAAAACAAATTGTACGTACAAGGGAACACCATTCAGACTGATCACATGATCACTAAGCATAGAGTTTTAAGCGATAAGCATAGTATTGCCCTTGTAGAAGAACCCAATCCTGAGTATGGTAAGAAAGCAAAAGCTGCTCAAAAGGTGATCTATGATGGTAATGAAATCCTTAAGCCTAGACAAAAGCCTACTTGTTTAGAGTGCACTGAAGAAGATAGAGTGTTAAATGATGCCTCTAGAGAGAAAATGGAAAAGAAACTAAAAGATCCTTGGTGTATTGATCATAATATAACGTTCAAAACTCCCAATTACACTAAGGATAATTGGATTGCCTTAAACAAGTTTAGACATCAAACTCAATTTACCCCTGAAGAAGTGTTTTGGAAGTTAGATATGGAAAAGAAAAAATCTGATGAGCTTGTTGAAAAGAATCCTCCCCTTAGGAAATTTCCTCCAGCTACTGAGTATCCACCCAATACACCAATGCATTTAGTGCCTAGAACTCTTCCCACTCAAAGCAAGACCTTAATCAGCCTATATGTAGTTTACAAACTATTCGTTGATTTTGAGAAAACGTGTAAGAAGAGAATCACACCTACGGGGATAACTAAAGGGGAAAGGGGTTTTGAGCAAACTAAAGAATGCTATTTAACTGAAGTCATGCCTTTCTTTAAACAATTAAAAAATCAATTTGAGAGTCTTCAAAAGGGGAAAGACTCAGAGATTAAAGAAATGGAAAAAGAATTTGATGCAATGATAGTTGAGGTCAATAATTATGAACGGGAACTTAAATATAATGAAATTGAAAGAAAGAATCTGCATATCTTAAATGAGAACTTGATTTCGAGATGTATTGCTCAAGATGTGTTCTATACTGTTACGAGTTATTCCATTACTGCTTCTCAATTTCATGAATTGTCAATTGCATTAAAAGTCTCCCAAGATTGTGTCATTGAGCTTGAGTCTAAAAATTCAAAATTGCATGATAAAATCGAAAAAGACGATCATGATAACATGGTCAAGCATTTTTCTAAATTAGAAGTTGAATATCTTGGTTTACAATTAAAATATCAACATCTGAAAGAAAATGTTAAAACCTCAAATGCCAAGACATCTTCGGATGCTCCTGAGTTTGATGCAGTTTTTGAAATCAACAAACGTGATGAACAGATCCGAGCTCATTGTAACACGATCAAAAGGTTGAAAGCCCAAATTTCACAATTGAAGGGTGAAAAGAATGAAGTGACTGGCTCCCGTATGCCTCCGCCTTTAGATTCTCAGAATTTACAACTTCAAAACATAATTGATAAACTGCAAAATGAAAATGAATGTTTTCAAGCTGAAATTTCAAAAGTTAATGCTCAGAACAAAGAGTTATGTGATTCACTCAAGGTTAATCATAATAATAGTGAAAAGGTAACGTCTTTGCTTAACGAAATTGAGAATAAAAAACGTGTGGTAAAAGGGAAAATGCCAATCACTAGTGGTGAAAATGTTGCACCAAAGGTTCCTGCTTGTTCTAAATATGCTGTAACTGTGAAATATATCCCCCTCATCTTAGAAACAATGAATTTGCATATCGAACATATCCATCGTACCTCAAGGATAGTCAAGAGTGCCTCCGTGAGATTGTTGAAGATGATAAGATAGAGAAACCACTTGATAATACTGTTGGGCATGCATGCTTATATGCCAAAAAATCTCATGAACTCTTAGAATGTGTGATTGCAACATGTCCTAAATCTAGTACTAGGAAAGATAGAGAAGTTATGCCTTGTTCTATGCCTAAAGTCAAGCATGTGACCTTTGATGTGCCTCTAAAAGCCTCAGAACCCAATACTTCTAGACCAGAAAATCAAATGGCAGTAAAACAAACTAAGACTCCCGTCATCACTTCTATAGATGTTAAGATTGACACTAAAGTTAGCGGGTCAAAACCTTGAAGCAATGTAAAAAAGGATAGGATTTCGCAAACTAAAAGATCTCATGAAAAGGAAGTGAAAGAACACCATAGGGACAATAAGTTTGACTTGAGCAAAAAGAATCGTGTTGGTTCTAGTATTAGCTCTAAGCTTACTGAAATTAATTCGATGTCTTATGCTATCTGCAATACATGTAAAGAATGTCTATTTTCTGGGAATCATGATAAATGTGGTATGTCATTTCTGAGGTCTAAGAATCAAAACCCAGTTAAGAAATTTTGGAAAGCGAAACAGATTAAGCAATCTTGGAAACCTACAGGGAAGGTTTTTACCAATATAGGATTTCAGTGGAAGCCCACAGGTCGAATATTCACGCATGCCAAACCTTGTTCCTTAACTAGATCCACTATGCCTAGAGTAGTTCCTGTTAAGGTTTGGAAGCCAACTGGTCAAATAATCCCATTAGGCACTCGATGCCCTTTAACTAAGTCTGATGATTCTACTAGTTTAGCTTCTAGTGATAATGCCATAGCAACTAGGGTTACTGCTGATTCAAAGATTGTTTGCGCTAACCAAAAGGAACCCATTTTCTCATGGGGATCCAATGTTTTCAAATTTTCACCTTTTTCTGTGTTCCAATGCAGGTCATACAAATAATTTGTTGGTAATTGGATTAAGGCTGCTCTAAATAGATAAGGGGAAATGACAATGACGTCTGTTCACATCAGTTCAGGCCTCGTACTTCCTCATTATGGCGTCTGCAGATAACACTTCAGGCCCCGTTCCTCAAAGAAAAGAAAGGCGTACAATTCAGTGCGTTTTATCTTCAGTTTAACAGAAATTCTCTCAAGAATGACCATCCTCATCTACATTCTCCATCAACGAGCTTCATGTGTTTCCCATGCTTATTTAGTCATCAAATGGATCTACGTTCATTGGAGTATATTCTTATTCACTTGTTCAAATAAAAAATGGCAACTTCAGATGCAATTTTTGAGGGGGAGAAGTGTGAATAAAATGACAGTTATCAAATGGATCTACTTACCGGTGATTGTATTCTTACTCACTTGCTCAAATCAAAAATGGCATTGGCAACATCATATGCAACTTTTGAAGGGGGGAAGTGGATCTACATGTTGATGGATGTTTGTATAATGGTCATACGCCTAATGTTTCACTTACTAAGGATTAATGGGATTTATTATTTAAGATTCATTGGGGGATTCATTGTTTCAAGATATGCTTGATGAGTATTTCCAACCGCTAACGAATGTTGATCATCCAGTTTTTGAAGCTGTTAGGTCACAAGGTTTACAACACAAGCTTATATAAGAGATTGAGAGACGATTGAACAAGTATCCAAACATACACACACGATATAGAGTATACGGTTATGCGTAGAGTATGTAGTGAAAAGAAAACTTGAACAACCAACCTTCAAATGAAGGTTTACAAGGGGTATTTATAGGAGGGAAGCTAGGGCAACACTCCTAGTTCCCTTCCTTTCCTTATTGGGCTAGGCCTAGGCTTATGGGCCTTCTACATAAGCCTAAGGCTAATAACAAACATAAAGGCCATAATAAGCTAACTATTACATATGAGTAACTAACACTTGAATAAGGTTTAGGAGTGATTCCAACAATCTCCCCCTCAAGTGTTATTACATATGAGTAACAAACACTCAAGTGTTGGTGATGAAAAACGGTGAAGGCGTTGATGTAATAGTAGCTTTTACGTCTTCAGACATTCTTCTTTCTTGTGAGAAGAATTTCCTTGATTTAAAAAATCTCCCCAGTGTAGAGAGATAGTTTATTTTGAACGGTTATGCTTTGACGTCATCTTTAACTTTGTTCTTTGATCATTGTTCTTTGTGGTGAGAGTGATAGTATGTTGTTGTCTGCATCAAGTCTGCCTCAGGTCTGCTTCGTTGCTACAGTGTCTCCACGTCGTTCTTCAACATGCTCACACGCTCTTTGACGTTGGAATTCAGTACTGATGGAGTTCTTTAAGTCTTTAACTTTGTAGATTCTCTGTATTGACGAAGAATCATTCTGACTGTTGTGTTGCTTTAGGATAGAACTTCCATTAGTGATGATGTTGGCGTGAGTATGAGAAGAATCTGCACGATCATTCCGCTCCGAAGCTTCCATAAGAAGAAAACATTTAAACGGTTAGTAATAAGCGGATTCCGGCACTTACAAGTTTGAACTTCGAGAGTGTTAACAAAATAGTGTGAAAACACAACTCTAATTCTTACAAAGGCCGTTCCTGAATCGGAGTCCCATAAGTGAGATAACACGATGTACCGAAGTACACCTACGATTCAGATGAGTCGCTGAGGTACACCGAAGCATCACCTCACGATCAGACCGCTTGAGACCACTAAGCGCAATCCACGGGAGTTGCCGGCGACCTGCTGTTAGGGCTGTATAATGTTGACCCTGGCAGGAGTTTCCATTCATTCACCGAGGATCACAAATGTGAACCTCTCATAAATGTTCTCGACAGATTGCTAAGATCTGTGAAGGACTCGATATGAACCACCGATAACCTTATTGTAGATCATCAAGTGATTAAATGTCAAGTGTACCTAAGAGATCTTTTGATGAATCTCGTGGCTCTAGACTCAATAGTGCGTTTTGGTTTTCCTGAGCGGAGACTAGGGAGAGGGTCTCCTTCTTCAATACCAGCAATCTCTAAGAGAAAGCCGATAGTTTACGTAGGGTTCCCAGTGAGAATGAAACAAGCTTCGGTTAAGAGAAACTTGAGTGGATAAGAAGGTTTAGTGCATGCGTCACTGGGTCCATGACGACTTTTAATCTACAATACCGGCATCACAAAGTGACAACCAAGAGCATATGAATTGAACCCGGTGTCCGCCCTAAGTTGAATAATCTGGAGGGCTATTTCTTTTCACCCTTTTATTTGCATTTCTTTTAATTCTTCAACTCCTTCTTTCTCCGATTCTCATTTTCTCCTTTTACAATCATACCTAAGGACTTCTAAATACTAACTATTTGTGGTGTCCTGGGTAGATCCATCCGGCTCTGGCGGATCATAGGACGGTTATTCCTAACCTTAGTCACCTTATAATTCCATGACTAACCTATGTTGCCATAAAACCACTGTTGTGAAAAATCTCTCAAAGTGTTTGTGAATGAAAACATTTTAGTACCACTGTTGAGATAAGATTTTGCATAAATACTCCCCTCCACATGTGCTTAAGTGTTTTAACGGTTAAAATGCACAGTGAGGAAAGAGCGCGCACATTTTGAATTGATTCACTCAAGATAGACAATCCCCGCGAGACACGGTTACGTGGCATAGTTAAAGAGTTGCATTGTCAGCTTTTAGGTGACAACTAGCTCTAATAACTACCTTGAAGGTGTAGACAATCCTCGAAAGGTCGTCAAACCCGCCAGAGTTCATGTTTATCAAGAGTTTCTCGAATGGTACATTCTACTCAGACAAGTCCTTTGCGAGACACGCTTACATCACTAGCGAACTAGCTTGAAATTATTACCCGTCCAGGACAAGTCTTTTCGAGTTACTAACAGCTAAGCATCGTCAATTCGTTGGTTAAGCCTGAATCACACAGATTCATTTGCATTTTACACAACATATTTCTTATCACATATTTTCTCCCCCTCAAAAATGGCATATTAAAGTGTTATTTTTGAAGCGTTCGAGAATAAATATGACCATTTCGAGTGTTGCGGGAAGAATGACCACTGAGAAAAATTTTGAACAAAGTTTTGATTCAAGTACTCGCCCTCAACGAGTGATTTAAACGGTTGAGGTTTTGAAAATCTTAAGGGAAAGTACTTGTTCTTTTGAGCAAAACCTTGAAAAATGAAAGGTTTGATAGGTTTTACTCAAAAGGAAGAAGTTTTCGCTCCTTTTATAAGGATTGTGGCACTGACGCGTACCACAGGGTCCTTTATTTACAAGTACGGGTTGTACACTGTAATGTGTGCACAAGCCATTGACATAATTAATCAAACATCCAAAATGATATGAAGAAAACAAGTTAAGGGGTACCAGGAAGTGCAGTGATGTTCCCAGGAGTGTGCACAGGGCGTTGAAATCCGGTTATGTTTTTCCTGGGTCGACCACCGACATAACTCTCCAATCTTCTGAACTGATCCCTTCAAACAACCGCTCATCAATCATTGTGATGATCCGTCTCACATCCCTCCTTTCCCCGAGAGTTCCAGCGCTTAGGAGACCCAATTTTCTGGCGTATATCCTTCAACCAGTATGCCAATCCATCCCTAACCAGCTTCAAGGTATGATCCCCGAACTTGTGGAGTTCGCTACACGCCATTAAGCAGTGTCTTTGAAGTTCACTACGGTAAACAACGCCGAAAGGTTTGCTGATGAGTGTATATTGAGATAGCTGGTTGATATCGGGAAGATCAAGCTTTGGAGGAGTGAAGTTGACACGCGTCTGATAAGATTCAACAGCCAGCTGGAGATCTTCTACACGTTCCTTGATGACAATCTGTCTTATGAAGATGAGAAGTGACTTGATAAATTCACGTTGTACTGCAGTTGAGAATTGTCTCATGCGACCCTGTACCTTGGCAAGGTACATGTCTTCGATGTCATTGAGAGACAAATTCTCAAAGTCAGCCTCAGAGAAAGCATAGTCCCGTTCATCTTGTCGTTTGACTACGATCTTCTTTAGGAATGTGTAGTCCCACTTAGACGAAAGGTCAACGTGTATGATGGCAACAATATCTTTAGAACTATGCACAGCATGTTGAGAATTCTGAACCTAACAGCTTCTGTAGTCTATTCGTCGGCGTTCTGGCCAGTGATGAATCCCATACAATGCATCTCGGGCGTATGCCTTCACTGTGTTGGAGAACAAGTGATTGGCACGTTCCTCAATGGCTATGCAGTTTGAGTAGACAAATGCTGGGAATGGAAGTGTCAATGATGTAGCATATTTTCTTGAATCATCGCCACCATGTAGAAGAAAATCCAAGTCTTTGTTGAAGAAGTATCTGAAAGGAATCCTTGGTTCATCTGTTTGTCCAAGTGTTGGTAGAGGTTTGGTCCAATCGGTGTAGTATGGAGGGTTGTCCCTTTGTGTGAAGTCAATGTTTGCTTCGGGATTGAGCCAATCCATGTCGTTAGACATAGCTCGAGCAATGTTTTCAAGGTGATATTCGACCTCGAGGGCACTTTCAGAGCTGTCTTTTAGAAGTTGAAATGCTTCATTTTTGATTCGCTTCAGCTCAGATTTCGTCATTTTCTTCACATGGAACTTTTCTTGCAGAATTTTTGCATGCTCCAATGTAGAACCGTCTACCAAATTCTGACCTTCTTCAGGGTAGGGAGTGTTGTTAACAAGATTAGCAAACCATTCAAATTCCTCTGTTTTATCGTCATCTAGCCATGATACGATGTCAATTTGAGGCGTCTTCTTCTTCTTCTTTTTCCAAGGCCTAGATGATGATTCTGGTTTCTGAACTTGTTTGGGAGAGGTGGGTTGTTGTAGGGGCTCAAGGACCTCTTCATCGCCACCACCCGTATACTCAAAGTGATCATCGGTTTTCTGAGTCGGGGGTGGTAACTCGGAATCGCCCCGAGGTTTTTCAAGTAGAAGAACGAGGAGGAGATTTTTGTTGAACAAGAGCCCGTTGTGGAGGAGGTTGCATCAAAGAAGATTCACCGTGACCGCTTCTGACGCTTAGGTGCGAGTCTTTATCCTTATCCTTGTCTTCATCGTCTCTAGGACGCTTAGACTTTTCAGCTTCAAATCTACAAGCTTCTTGAAGTTGGTAGTCCAGCAATGCTTGAAACAGCTTTCCTTCATCGGAAGTAAATGTCCCAGATCGTGCAGACATTTGTGTGACAAGCTTGGCCACCAATTCATTATCCGAGAAAACAACCGGATCGGTTGGATTGATTGTGACGGTTAAGGGCGTTGATCGAATAGTTTGCTTGGCGATCTGCATAAGATTTGGATAAAGTTGTTTGGTGAACAACTCCTTTGTGACTTTAGGAACGTACTCTAAGGTACTTTTTCGTGTATCCTTCGATCATTACGTTCAGTTCCTCTTGACGGTGATTTTTCATGAATTCCTAAACAAACTTCCTTTCTCCTTTGATCTTTTCATGCTCGTCATACATATGCTGTATGTGATCAGCAAAGAAATTCAGCTTTTTGTTGAGCATGTTTTTCTTTCTGACTTGTTTGACAGCTTTGGTAATCCGTTCATGAGCCTGAGAAATCCAAGATTTAGATGGTTTCTTCACGGATTTGGATGATGATTTGGTTGACTTCTTTGATGGTGGTGGCGAGGAATGAGAAGACGAATCTGATGATGAAGAGATATGAGGAGACTTTGGATCCTTCGGAGGTTCAGAGGTTTCTTCCTTTGATCGCGCGGGACTATCTAGAAGAAACGTATCATAATCAACATCTTGATCTTTTTCGGACTTCTCAGCTTCCGGTTCCTCAAACTCATATTCGATAGAATCCTCCACAAGCTTTTGTTGTTGCATAAGAGTGGTGGCACCAGCTCCCTTATCGGGTTGATTAACCGCATCGGGAGATGGTTCAGAGTGGGCAAGCACCACATGATCCTCCGGGACCACCCATTTGGTCTTTAGCAAATTCTTCAGCTTTGTGAAGGTGTCTAACGATATTAAACTTCTTCCTGTATGATATATCCAGTTGCTCTTCTTCATGATCTGAGCTTTCATCATACGGTACAAGTACATGAGTCTTTCCTTTTCCTTTGTCAGCAGGTGGACTTGGAGGTTTAGCTGCTGAAGGAGGTGTTACGGTTGCAGATTCAGAGTAGGTAATCTCTTCATCTGTGTCAGTACCTTCAGAGCTTTCGCCCACAAGCTTTCTTTGCGGTTCAGATGTGGGAATAGGTTCAGCTTCCTTTACAGAAACAATCCTTTTACGAGGAGGATTCCTTTTGGGAAGCTTCCTATAAAGATCTGTACTTGTAACACTTCCAAAGATCGCTTTTCTGGTCCTCCGAGTAGGTGTACCAGAAGATTTTTCATCAAGATGACCAACTTTGCATTCTTTTACGGCTAACCGATACCTTTTGTATGTTTCAAGCTTTTTGATTTCGGACGTCAGAAGGTGATCAGGTAATACCGTACCCTGTTTCTTTGTTGACGATTCTTTGATTCTGACAGATAATATGGGTTCACCAATATGTCGTGATTATCTAGGTCATTGAGCCTCATGGGATGTCCGATGAAGTCCAAGTGCTCTCTGGATCAACAGCTTGGTGTATCTGACATAGGGAATCTTGGAGCCAAGCTTCTTGTGAAATACCATCATGTCTTCCCATATCGGTGCTTCGATTTCAATGTCCTTCTTGTTGATCAACGACCAGAAAATTTGTAGTTCCATGAGCTTGGGATGCTCATAGCCACTGCCACGACCAGAGACCGATTTGGTGATGATCATGTAGAGTGTTCTCCAAGGTTGAGGAATATACTTCAGCTCTACGTGAGAGTGCTTAGTAATGATTCCTGAAGCATCATCATAACCAATATCTATCAAGAATTTCAGGACTGTCTCTTCAGTAGGGGTAGCAAAGAAGTCGGTTGGAGCGATGTCTGGAATGATGAGAACAGCCCGTAAGTCAGCAGGAGTGATAGTGACTTGTTTGTGATTAAGTGTCACATTCACCGCACTTTGACCAGTGATCCTCTGCATAGAATCCCAGAATTGTTGAATGTAGACCTCTGGAACTGTGGCAGAGTGTGAGAGCAAGAAGATTCTGAGCACGTGAGGGTATCAAAGTCAACCCTAAGGTTGTTCTTTCCAATCTTTCTCGGATAACCGTTTGGGAAGATATCAGCAATGGTGAGAATCTCAGGTGCATCCACATTCATTTGTTCAGCCATGTCGTGATCTGAAATAACATTAGCCAAAAGAACCAACATATCGAAAGACATAGTGTTAGTCAACAGAAGGTCTTATTGTCTAGTTATTGAATGTGCAGTGTCAATGATTGTTACGAGTCCTAAGTCACTTGTTTGTTCAATAGTCCAATGACGTCGTGAAGTGTTTTCGTGAGTTAGTTAACTTTAAGTTTTAAAGTTTATGTTATCACTTATTGTTCACAACATATCAAACGATTAAGTTTATTAGTGACATTATCGGATTCGTGACGTTATGATTAGTTTATTTACAAGTTTGTACACGTAACAATTCATTATGAAGGTCAATCCGGCTTGCGTAGTTTTGGCAAAGTTAAGCGTAAACAGAGATGATATACGATAGACGAAAGCTTACGCCAGTAGGATCCTAACTTACGCGTAAGAAATGTTATGCGTAGGAAAGGGACCTTATGCGAGAGCTTACGCCAGAGGCGATAATATACCTTACGCGTAAGGCTTACTCGTAAGAGTAGACCTTATGCGTAGAGGTCATCTGCTTACGCATATCCTTCACAGTGATACGCCAGTAGTCCCATTGTAGAACCTTACGCGTAATAGTTATGCGTAGGATTATTACGCATAACTTGACTACGCGTAGGGTAATCCTTATGCGTAGAGTTGCAAATGACCTTGATTCTGAATATTTAAGCGTAGCAAAGCCTGAAATAAATTCATCAAATCATCAAAATTGACACAAACATTCATTATATCAACAAAACATGGTAAGAACACTTGTTTAACAGTTAAGCGTAGAAAGTCATACGCCAGAGGTCAAAACCCTAAGGGTTATGATTTACGCGTATGAAATTTAACCACAGGATTTGCACAAGACTTTTTCTGGTAGTTTAAGAGTGTTGTGGGAGTCTTTGTACCAAGTTATAACACCTAACTCGTTGTGAATCAAAAGTTACCAATTATTATGAACTTTAAACCCTAATTACAAATTGTTCACCAATTCGTGTTTCTGGGTGGTTAATGACAATGGAAATCATTAATTCAACAACTTAAGACCATAACCCAACAATCTTTTATACCAAAACACTTCACATTCGAAAATACCCAATTCGACTTATAAACCCTAGTTTTCAAAAGTCATCAATTTGTGTTTCTGGGTACGTTTTGAGTATGGAAAGCATATCATTCATGTTAGTAAAACATTTTGACACTCTTTTTATGACCAAAAATGCCCAAACACGATTATGTGTTCATACGCATACGCGTAGAACACAAAATCAACCATAGTGAAAAATCTAACCGTTAGTTATTGAAACGATTTGAAACCATAGTTTGTAATCTTGTTGGGAATACATAGAAACTTACAATTTGAAGATCTTAAGCACGGATTTTTCAAACGATTATGGTACGTAGGATCTTTTAGGTTATGAGTAATAAATGGGAAGTGAATTGTTAGGTGGGGAGGTATTTTATTAAAATAACTTTAATATTTTGACAGTTTTGGTCCCTCCACCTTTTCCTTTTTCAAACAACGCCATTTAACTTCCATTTTGGTTACCAAACAAAGATTTTAAGAAAGAAACTTTGACGACACTCCCCCTCGACTTAAGAAATAATGAAAGGTTATAAATTTAGTCCGAGGAGTGTCATTGTACCAGAAAATTTACCACCATTTGTTAAAAGAAACAACCGAGATATGATAACATGCAAGTACACAGATGTTTTGAAACAGTTAAAGTTTTGATTTCTCCCCCTCAACACTTGATCGAAAAAATACTGAATTTTGAAAGATTATAGTGTTGACGGAAGAAACGTACTTGCAATGTTGAAAGAAAATAGATAGAAGAATATTTTTGTTGTTTTATCAGATTTTATACTTTTGTATTTTGTTTTTGAAAGAATTATTTACAAAAGAGATTTTGGTGTTTGACAGGTTTTTAAGACTGTTTTAGGAGGTCATCCAATTCCTCTTGAGTCAAACACCTCATACCAATCGGTGGACCAACTCATTAAACCTAGCGGGAGGCAAGGCTTTGGTGAGAAGATCTGCCAATTGGTATTCTGTACCCACAAAATATAATTCAACAGACCCTGTTCCACGTGATCCTTGATGAAATGATATCGAATCGATGTGCTTTGATTTCGAGTGCTGAACTGAGTTGCACGAGATTGCAATGGCACTCCGATTGTCGCAGTACATTGGGATTCTGTCAAATATGTAACCATAGTCTTTTAGTTGTGTTCTCATCCAGATGACTTGAGCACAACATGCGGACATGGCTACATATTCTGCTTCGGTTGAGGAGAGCGATGTACAATCCTGCTTCTTCGATTGCCATGACACCAGTTTATCACCAAGAAATTGTAAAGCTCCGAAAGTGCTTTTCCGTGAGTCTAAGCATCCTGCGTGGTCAGCGTCTGAAAAAGCGATTAGTTCAAAACCAGAATCCTTCGGATACCAGATCCCCAAGTTAATGGTTCCCTTTATGTATCGGAGGATTCTTTTAGCCTCAGAGAGGTGGGTTTCAGTTGGTCGCGACTGATAACGGGAGCATAGATAAACGGCAAAGACAATATCAGGTCTGCTAGCTGTTAGATACATGAGAGACCCAATAATACTACGGTATTTTGTAGGGTCCACCAATTTCCCATGTAAATCAGCGTCTAGCTTCTTGGTATGAGCCATTGGTGTGGCATAGGTGTCACAGGTTTTCATTCCAAATTTGTTTAACAATTCAAGGGCATATTTGGACTGACTCAAGAAAATACCACGTGGTGATTGATGAACTTGCAGTCCGAGAAAGAATGTGAGTTCACCCATCATGGACATTTCAAAATTTTTCTTCATTAGTTTTGCAAAAGCGATTGAAAACTTTTTATGTGTAGACCCAAAAATGATGTCATCCACGTAAATTTGAACAATTAAGATATGTTCTCCGTGATATTGTATAAAAAGAGTTGGGTCAACCGAACCTTTGGTGAAATTATTAGCAATGAGGAAGGATGATAGCTTATCGTACCATGCCCGAGGAGCTTGTTTGAGACCATACAGAGCTTTGTTCAGTTTGTAGACGTGATTCGGAAACTCAGGATCAACGAATCCATCCGGTTGGCTGACATAAACCGTTTCTTTAAGTTGTCCATTGAGAAACGCAGTTTTGACATCCATCTGATAGACCGTCATATTCATATGAGCCGCGAACGCTAGAAATATCCGAACAGCCTCAAGACGAACAACCGGAGCAAAAGATTCTTCAAAGTCAATACCCTCTTCCTGACGATAACCCTTAGCCACCAGACGTGACTTATTCCGGATAACATGTCCTTCAAAGATCCAATTTGTTTTTCCAAATCCATTTTAGACCAATGACGTAGACTCCTGGTCTTTCAACCAGTTCCCATACTTCAAGACGTTTGAATTGGTTGAGTTCTTCTTGCATGGATTCAATCCAGTTGTCTTTTGTCATTGCGTCTTTGATGTTTTTAGGTTCAGATTGGTAGACAGTGAGTGCATAAATGCAATGTTCACCGTCTGTGTGAAGACGCTTGTCTCGTAACGATCGGGTTGATTCGGGTTGTCAATAATGTTTTCCAGAGGATGGTCTTTCGTCCATCTATGTGTGGAGGGTTGATGTTGGTATACATTGTGCGATTCTGAGGATTCAAATGGTTTGTTGAAGATTCCGCGACATCCGTGCGCAGTCTCATTAGCAAACGGGTTGAAGAACGCATTTGGATCAAAATCGCAGTGGGGTACTACATTCAGAACATCATCAGCAGTTTCATCATCATTGTTGGAAGCGGTTTGTTCAACTGTTGTGGTGGAGTCAACTGTGTAGGTGCATCTGCAACAGTAGTTGTTGTAGCAGGTGTATCAGGTATTAGAGTATTATCAGGGTGAGCAGCGGAAACAGCGGATACACCTGGAGCACGTTCATCAATATCGTCACTGAACAGGGGAGCAAATAACCTTTCCATTTGTTGACGAGTAAGCTGGGGCTTTGTTCACCGATGATGGGGTTTGAGGGAAGTTTAAGCGGTTGTGACCGGTTCTAAGCTGTTATACTCAGAAGCCATTTCCGTAAGTTCATCAGAATGAGCATGAATCGTTTCCATCACCTGTTTTGTACGACGATTCCAGATTCGAAACCCTTTGGAATTATCACAGTATCCGATAAATACTCCAATGTCAGCTTTGGCTTTGAGCTTTCCAAAGTCATCACTATCATTATTCGGATAGCAAAGAGATCCAAATACATGAAAGTGTTTTAGATTCGGTTTTCTGTTATGGACGAGCTCGAAAGGTGTTTTGTTGTGGCATTTTGTAATCATAGAACGGTTTTGAGTATAGCATGCAGTAGATACAGCTTCTGCCCATAAGTAATATGGAAGTTTAGCATTGATTAACATTGTTCTTGCAGCTTCCAGTAACGTTCGGTTTCGTCTTTCGACAACTCCGTTTTGTTCTGGTGTACGTGCAATAGATGTCTGATGCTGAATTCCCACTTTCTCATAGAATTCACGAAGAGTTTGATTAACAAATTCAGTGCCTTTATCTGTTCTGATTAGTCGAACGGTGTTTCGTAGCTGAACTTGTATTTTCGTGAGAAAGGTGATGATCATTTGTGGAGCTTGATCTTTGCTTCGAAGAAAGTAGACCCAAGTCCAGCGTGAATAGTCATCAACAATTACTAAGATGTAGCGTTTGCCATTGATCGTTTGCACGCGTCAGTGCCACAATCCTTATAAAAGGAGCGAAAGCTTCTTCCTTTTGAGTAAAACCTATCAAAGCTTTCATTTTTCAAGGTTTTGCTCAAAAGAACAAGTACTTTCCCTTATGATTTTCAAAACCTCAACCGTTTAAATCACTCGTTGAGGGGGAGTACTTGAATCAAAACTTTGTTCAAAATTGTTCTCAGTGGTCATTCTTCCCGCAACACTCGAAATGGTCATATTTATTCTCAAACGCTTCAAAAATAACACTTTAATATGCCATTTTTGAGGGGGAGAAAATATGTGATAAGAAATATGTTGTGTAAAATGCAAATGAATCTGTGTGATTCAGACTTAACCAACGAATTGACGATGCTTAACTGTTAGTAACTCGAAAAGACTTGTCTTGGACGGGTAATAATTTCAAGCTAGTTCGCTAGTGATGTAAACGTGTCTCGCAAAGGACTTGTCTGAGTAGAATGTACCATTCGAGAAACTCTTGATAAACATGAACTCTGACGGGTTTGACGACCTTTCGAGGATTGTCTACACCTTCAAGGTAGTTATTAGAGCTAGTTGTCACCTAAAAGCTGACAATGCAACTCTTTAACTATGCCACGTAACCGTCTCGCGGGGATTGTCTATCTTGAGTGAATCAATTCAAAATGTGCGCGCTCTTTCCTCACTGTGCATTTTAACCGTTAAAACACTTAAGCACATGTGGAGGGGAGTATTTATGCAAAATCTTATCTCAACAGTGGTACTAAAATGTTTTTCATTCACAAACACTTTGAGAGATTTTTCACAACAGTGGTTTTTATGGCAACATAGGTTAGTCATGGAGTTATAAGGTGACTAAGGTTAGGAATAACGGTCCTATGATCCGCCAGAGCCGGAGGGATCTACCCCAGGACACCACAAATAGTTAGTATTTAGAAGTCCTTAGGTATGATTGTAAAAAGGAGAAAATGAGAATCGGAGAAAGAAGAAGTTGAAGAATTAAAAAGAAATGCAAAGAAAAGGGTGAAAAGAAATAGCCCTCCAGATTATTCAACTTAGGGCAGACAACCGGGTTCAATTCATATGCTACTGGTTGTCACTTTGTGACGCCGGTATTGTAGATTAAAAGTTGTCATGGACCCAGTGACGCATGCACTAAACCTTCTTATCCACTCAAGTTTCTCTTAACAGAAGCTTGTTTCATTCTCACTGGGAACCCTACGTAAACTATCAGCTTTCTCTTAGAGATTGCTGGTATTGAAGAAGGAGACCCTCTCCCTAGTCTCCGCCCAAGAAAACCAAAACGCACTATTGAGTCTAGAGCCACGAGATTCATCAAAAGATCTCTTAGGTACACTTGACATTTAATCACTTGATGATCAATATTAAGGTTATCAGTGGTTCATATCGAGTCCTTCACAGATCTTAGCAATCTGCGAGAACATTTCTGAGAGGTTCACATTTGTGATCCTCGGTGAATGAATGGAAACTCCTGCCAGGTCAACATTAAACGACAGCAGTCGCTTCGCAACTCCCGTGGATTGCGCTTAGTGGTCTCAAACGGTCTACAGTCGTGAGGTGATGCTTCGGTGTACCTCAGCGACTCATCTGAATCGTAGGTGTACTTCGGTACATCGTGTTATCTCACTTGTGGGACTCCGATTCAGGAACGGCCTTTGTAAGAATTAGAGTTGTGTTTTCACACTATGCTGTTAACACTCTCGAAGTTCAAACTTGTAAGTGCCGGAATCCGCTTATTACTAACCGTTTAAATGTTTTCTTCTTATGGAAGCTCTGGAGCGGAATGATCGTGCGGATTCTTCTCATACTCACGCCAACATCATCACTAATGGAAGTTCTATCCTAAAGCAACACAACAGTAAGAATGATTCTTCGTCAATACAGAGAATCTACAAAGTTAAAGACTTAAAGAACTCCATCAGATCTTGAATTCCAACGTCAAAGAGCGTGTGAGCATGTTGAAGAACGACGTGGAGACACTCAGAGGCAAGCAGACTGAGGCGACTTGATGCGCATAAACAACATACTATCAAGTTCACCACAAAGAACAATGATCAAAGAACAAAGTTAAAGATGACGTCAAAGCATAACCGTTCAAAATAAACTATCTCTCTACACTGGGGAGATTGTTTAAATCAAGGCAATTCTTCTCACAAGAAAGAAGAATGTCAGAAGACGTAAAAGCTACTATTACATCAACGCCTTCATAGATCTAAGCAAACACACAAGTAAATGAGTCGGACATGTTAAACATGCAAGCATACACACATTCAATTGAAGACATAATGAAATTAAGGGAATAAATAACTTATCTCGATGTAAAATAGGGTATTAGAACCCTAAAATACCGTCCAAGACGGACTAAAATTTTTTTAGGTTTTTACTCCACAAGTCTACCTCTTTAAAAGTCTGAAAATCGAATTCTATATATAGAGTTACAATTGCGACGGCGTCACCTTTTAATTGTACTGCCGTCAGATTGCCGCCATTAGGGTTTCGTCTTGGCCAAGTCAACTTTGGGATGGCGTCACGTTGTGGTTGTGACACCTTCAGCTTCAGCTTCTGACGTCGTCTGAGTCTGGATCTAAGCTGTCTGAGGAGAAAAGTCTTCGTGGCGCCCTACTCTTCAAATCCTGACGCCGTCAGGTGCAAAATAGCAAATTCGCTCCTGTCACAAATATAGGGACGGCGTCGCCCTTTGTTTCTGAGGCCGTCGGGTACACTTCCAGCAGCTTGAGTGTCTTGATCTTGACTTTAGCCATTTTCTTCACATATTCACGCCTTTTCGTCCAAATAAGCATCATTCCATCATTTTGCCTTCAAGAGACCTAAAAAGTGAAAAGGAACGAAATTAAGCAGCAACGGATATAAAAGTGGACGATTAAGGGCTTAAATGACCTCTTAAAAGTGTACGTTTTAAATCCTTATCATTTGTCATGGATTATTGTCGATATATATTTAATTGTTAAGATTGGTTATGTGAAAATTAATTGTTAAGTTTTATATACATGTTTATTGTTTTGATAAATATTGAATTGGGGCATACCTCAATAATATTAATGAATCAATTATGTGCAATTTGGTATATGTTTGACTATGGCTTACGCAATCGATTTATCGATGTATGTGGCTCACTTGCCTTTGTAAGTGAAAGCCCTAGTTAACATATACATAATTTAACCTAGAATTGATTATTAATAGGTTTTATCGAATAAGTTGCATGTGGCTACTTGTTTATGCATATTAATTGTTAGTTATGTGCGCATTGTTTTAGTTGTTGTTACTTGTTTGTTTATTTTGTTTGACAAGTTTTAAGCAAAGGGTAATTTCATGAATAGAAAAATAAAACGGACTAAACAATGGTGAAATTTGATTTGTTTTTTTTTTTTTGAAGAGTTAAAATTTTCATAAGTTTAATTGAGTGATGAGTTTTGGTACAAATAGTGAGAACGGGTCATCCAATTTTGACAAGCTATAAGAGGGGTATAAGGAGGGGAGTGCATTAAATTGTGACCCAAAAGAAGGAGGTTAATTGCTTCGCGCTGACCAAATTCTTCGCTTCTTTGTGCGTCAAATTAGAGTTACCAAGTAGGCTATTTTATGTACAAAATCATCTTAAGGGTGATTTAGCTTTAATTCCATGCGCCACTTTGTAGTAATTATCCGAAACACTAAGGGTTTAGACTTATGCAAAAGTACGATATAATAGACGATAATTAAAGGTAAATTACTTGATTGGCGAAACCAATACCTCAATCAAAACTTTGTTAAATTTAATCTTTATGAATTGGTTAATAAAAATGTTCTTTATTAAAATTTATGCTACAAGATGAGTGCATGACATCTTTGTACATATTTGATTTGACACCGTAAATCAAAACTAATACCCTTTAAAATTAAGTTAGTGCCGTCTAGTTAAAGGAACACTTGAAGTTGCAATTTACGTCATGTGGGAACTTGGTGAGATTGTGATGGAAAGGTAAATCTTCATGTTGAGTCAGACCTCACATGGACACATTTGCAGTTCTTTAAGTTAGACGACTTAAATTGAGTTGTAAGTGAGAACTGGACTCAAGGCACGAGATGGGGATAAAACATGTTTACATTTGCAATGTTGTTAGTAATGTAAATCCCATAATGATCTAGGAATTGGAAAAGGTTTGCCAATTATTGTTCGACAGATTACCTTATTATGTGCTTTCGTTGCTAGCAGATCAACTGATGTAATGAAAATATGATAATTTGGATCCTAGTTTTTGAGAAAATTCTATGGTTATATGAATATTACCTTGGGTATTTTATTTTCTTGGAAAGTTTAATTATCGAAAATACTAATATTGAATTTTGCTAATTATTTAGATGTATTAATGCAACATTAAACCGTAAACGTGGGTTATTCTTGTATTGGTAAATTGATCTACACCTGTAAGGGTTTTTGGTAGAGTCAACTTTACTAAAAGAATAAACCTAGTCCTCTTTTCATGAGAAAAGAGTTAGATTCAATCCTAATCCCTTTTTACGAATGAGAAAGGTATGATAGGAAAATTAGAATTGTCTAAATTCTAAATACATAACTCATAAGCAAACTTTAATAGTTAAGAAAATTGCATATTTTATGCGTTATTAAATTAGAAGCTAGACTAATTTACTGCAAAATTGGTAAAAGACAAACTAGTATATTTTATCTAGTTGTTGTGTTTTGATCATTTAAAGGTACTACATACAATTGTTAGAATGGTAGAACTATTAAGGAAGAAATTGCATGCCTAATTTTTCAAGTTAATAGCATTGATGGATAATCCATCATCTAAATAGTAGAATACACTTTTTTAGTACATAAGTAATTGTTATATATGGACTTTCTCAAAAGTGTAGGAAAGTAAATAGTACACTATTTTCTTTCATTGGGCAATGAAACACTTACAATGTTCTCAAATCCAGTGGGAGCATTGTGTTCTTATTACTGAATAAGAAATTAATGTAATGATCTCTAATTCAATAGGAGTTACAAGCTTTGTTATCTTGGTAGTAACCCAGATTATCTCTAGAATGTCTTAAGATAATTACTTTCCACTTGTAGACACTTATGTTTTTAAGGATAGTAATGAACGTTTCCTTACTAGACAGTGACATTCTACATCTACTAGTTATGCTAATATCTATGACACAATCATATTGATCACATAAACAAACGTGTTTCGTTTTGTTTATCTGCTACATGATGTTGTTCCATGCACAAGTGGGAGAAATCTATATTGTGTGCAAAGGTACAACACATAGAAATATGATTTAAAGGATTCTCTTAACTGCAAGGTAAGAGACTAACGTTCTAATATGACTTATACATGTCTAATCCAAGAAACACTTGATGTTGAAATTTACGTTATGTGAGAGCTTAGCTAGATTACAACAACAAGGTAAATCTCCATGTTCCGTGGGATCGTATCTTGATAAAATTTACAGTTTCTAAATTAGATAAGTAGATAGAACATGTGTCAAGATGATATACAAGACTACTTTAAACTAAATATTTATGTATTATTAGAATGACATAAATAAATGAAGTAATCTAATACTACTTCAATTTGTATATTTATTTATTTTTTGAATGACATAAATAAATGAAGAAATAAGGTAATCCTACATTATTGTGAAGTAATAAATTAACTTGAATTACTATTGAAACCAAGAGGTAGTGTTCAAAATTACTTTAGTTAAACATGTTTATGTTTCATTGTAAATATATAAACATGAAGTCTTTTAAGACTTATAATAAAGTAAGACGTTAACTTGTTATGTTTTTTAATTAAGACATATACAAGAAGTCATTGAGTTGATCAATGATTTATAATGTATAATGGGATTATAACAGTTTATGTTTTCTTGATGAGACATGAATATGAAGTGACTTGATCAAAGAGTACTTGTGTTATAAAACATGCAATTGGCTTGAAAAGTCTATTATACCATTAAGTTGACTTAGTTGGTAAATAGGTAAGCCAAAAGGAATATGTTTATCTTACATATTGTTAGATTGTCTTACAATATTAATTCTAATGAAATACCACAAGTTAATGGTATGTTCAGTTAGGAGAATCAACTCTATTTGATTGGTTTTATTCAAGATAACCATAACTTCTTTTTTAAAAGTAATCAAGTTTAGAAAATTGAGTATGGATTTAACATACTCAATAAGACTCCAACCTAGAAGATTAACAAGACATCATTTTATTATGGAATGTGATGAATCACATTAAGTCTTAGATTTGAAGTTCTGAATGTTAAAATTCTTATGAAGAGTGATTATTAACAAACAAAAGTCATGAACTGTGAATGTGTATTTGTAATGTCTCAAAAGAGAACATATTGTTGCTTTACTTGCTAAGTATATATAGATAGTCTATATATTACAAAAGGCAAGTGGGAGTTTTTATCTTGAAAGATAAAATTACAAGATACATAATCTTCTAAAACACATTAGTGAATATCATTATGAGGTTAGACTTAAATGATAGACCTCAAGATGATGGAATTCTCATTCATAGATATCTCAGATATTTGTTTGATATAATGAGAAATATGAGTTACAGGATTATGGTAAACTTGATAATCATTATGATGTATTACCAAATATTGAATTGGGTAAATTACTCATACTATGAATGTTAAAGATGCTTTCCATAAAGATAATCAATTTTTGAAAACTTGGTTTATCTTAATAGTTAGACTGAAGAATGAAGATGAGTTTCTTAAAAGAGAATGCAAACACTAGTGGTTTGATTCTTTATAAAGAAATCATATGGACAATGTTGTACACATATTCAATGCATGTCTTATGACAAAATTATTAATCATACTTAAACAATTAATTGTGATTGAATATTCTTTCCTAGACACATTAAATATATAAAGATTATAATTGTCATTCTTATTTTCATGAATATGAAAAATGACAATGAAATATCAAAACTCTTTCTTGTAAAATTACTTGAGCGAGGACATTAAGTAATATAAAGGATTTTTGAATTCATATAATCTTTGAAAGTGTACAAAGTACAATTATCTATGAATGGATAAATGCATGCATCTATGAAATTATTCTTATGTTTGATTATTAAATCTAAGTTTTGATTTATAATTGAAATAAGATAAATTTCAGGTATTCCTGAAAGCTAGTGTGAGTATTATGTTAAGTTTCTTAAATCTTATATGTTGTATAACATATGGGAAGTAACATTCCATGTAAGTTAAATGTTAAGTTTTAGTTTGGAATGAAACTTCACTTGTAAGATTTAAGAATTAAAGCATACAAACCTTGAATATATGTTTATTGTTAATAAACATGTGCGGTAAAATAAATGATTCTAATAAAACATGATATATCATTTGGAAAATGGATACATATTTTTTGATAAGATAGCACATGAATGAAATCTAAGATTGACCTGTCGAGTCATCATGTACATCATGTAGTGTATTAAAATTGTTGTATCATTCTTGAATGAGAGATGATTTGACAATATTGATATCTAACTAAAAGTTATTAGATAACTTGTGTAATGAATATTCTAATAGAATTACATCATCAGCCTGGAATTGCTCCTAGATTCTATGGATGAACAATATGTCAATTGTTGTGCAAATTGTCATCGGCTACAAACATTACACAATAAGATATTAAAGTTTACGGATTTTTTAAAGAGCATATTGTTGTTTGTATACAATAATGTTGGTTTAATTGAGATGACACTCAATACTAGTAATGGTAGGATTTCATCCTAGTTAATAGCCTTGTAACTAGTTGTGCTTATCTAAGAGCGCAGTTCCATTATACATTAAAAGAATAAGAATATGTTAGGATTCAGAAAATTCGTTAGTTAAAGTGTCGGTCACCTCAAGTATATGTATTTGTTAGAAAGCTCGTAGTCGTAGTCAAGTTATGGTAATAAGTAGTTAGTTAAGTAACACCGTGGAGGACGGACGGGTCTTTACCCATTGTATGCCTAATCCACAGCCCGTAGGAGGCGAGTTATGTAAGACACTATAAATACCCTCTACCTCCCAAGGTAGAGGGTTGGAGCTTCAATACCATTTTTCTTTATTTTCACCAAGTTCCCAACTCTCTTTACTTTCTCTCTCTAAACCATTCAAACCATACGCCACCTTTTGATTTTATAATGTGTTTATGAAATCCAATATCTAACAAATGGTAACAAGAGCCATGGTTTGATCATCCCTCGTACATGTTCTTGGATTTCTAATGGTTTTATATGGTTTTTGGGTTTGAAAAAGTTTAGAGTAGTTTGCATCATTTGGATCATTTCTAGTGTTAAAGTTTGGATTTTGATTGTACTTTTGTGTTTAGAATCATCATAAGTTTTTAGGTTTTGATTTGGAAGGCTTGAATCATCGTGGTTGGGTTGTTTTTGGATTGAAAAGTGGTGGTTTTTTGAATATTGGTACAAAGCGAGTTGAGTCTCATTGTGACTTTCTTGCTTGCGAGTTGTCTTGTTCTTTAAAGCGAGTTGTCATACAAGCGAGTTGTACCTTAAGCGAGTTGTCGTTTAAGCGAGTTGCTTTGGAAGCGAGTTATCAGCTTATGCGAGTTGTCATATAAGCGAGTTGTACCTTAAGCGAGTTGTCGTTTAAGCGAGTTGCTTTGGAAGCGAGTTGTCTATTTATGCGAGTTGTGTTTCATGTGACTTGTCTATTAAGCGAGTTGTCATCAAAGCGAGTTGACTAGGGTGCGAGTTGTCTTAGGTGCGAGTTGTCTTGGGTGCGTTTTGTTGACTTTTCCCGACAAAACTTCAAACGGCCATAACTTTTGAACCGTAACTCCGTTTTCAGCATTCTACCCATCAAAACGGTCGTGAGAACGAGGAGAATGGCACGCCGAAATCAAGGGTAAACCTTCGAGGCCTAAATCCGCTCCGAACAGAAGTTATTGAGGTTTTTAAGTTTTAGACCCAAATTTCTCCTTAAAAACGTGCATCAACCAATCCAAATCTCAACCAAACAACATCTCTGCTAATCCTACAGACAATCATAAGTCCTAACACACAATTTTCTATCATTGTGTCGATCTACACGTTCCATTGGTCATTGATTAACGGTTTGGTCTTGATTTTAGTAAAATCCCGCGAAAGATTCTATTTCTCGGTTTAAATCATAGACCTGTAAAATCCCGTGTACACAGCAACATCATGCCTAACGATTCAGATTCAGTTGTATCTAAGATACTCAGTTTATATGACGTGATCAATGAACAGAAGATACCCAACAATGAACAACAGACTATCGTGTTTTAGTCGGATGATGCTAAAATGGATTCTTGGTGCTCAAATTCACAAGAGAGAGAGGTACACCAGCCACAACCTGTGTAAGTTAATGCAAAGGAACACTCCATGGAAGCTTCGGATGTACCCAATAAAGAGATGCACAAGCCACAACCTGTGCACGTTAATGCAGAGGAAAGCTGCATGGAATTTTCTACTGTACCTAGTTGTGCATCTTCTACTCAAAATGATGATTATGAGCTGCATGAGTATTCGCATTTATCCCGATGATTCCCTTACCATTGAGCTTAACATATATAAGGATCAGGTTGCCATCTATGAACAGCGTGCTAAGTTTGAATTGACCACCCGTGAGCAGGAGATGGATAACCAAATACGTACAGTTATTAGAAAAAGTAATTTTAGGAAAGAAATGTTAAAACAAGAGTTAAACTCCTTACAATAAAAGCTCAATAAAACTGTTAAGCAAAAGCAAGAACTTCAAGAAAATGTAAAAGTGCTTAAACAGGAATTTAACGCTAAGGAATCAAAACTTTTGAATGATTTTTCTAACCTAAAAACATTGAAAAACAAACTTGAAAACAAATTGTACGTACAAGGGAACACCATTCAGGTGATCACATGATCACTAAGCATAGAGTTTTAAGCGATAAGCATAGTATTGCCCTTGTAGAGGAACCCAATCCTGAGTATGGTAAGAAAGCAAAAGCTGCTCAAAAGGTGATCTATGATGGTAATGAAATCCTTAAGCCTAGACAAAAGCCTACTTGTTTAGAGTGCATTGAAGAAGATAGAGTGTTAAATGATGCCTCTAGAGAGAAAATGGAAAAGAAACTAAAAGATCCTTGGTGTATTGATCATAATATAACGTTCAAAACTCCCAATTACACTAAGGATAATTGGATTGCCTTAAACAAGTTTAGACATCAAACTCAATTAACCCCTGAAGAAGTGTTTTGGAAGTTAGATATGGAAAAGAAAAAATCTGATGAGCTTGTTGAAAAGAATCCTCCCCTTAGGAAATTTCCTCCAGCTACTGAGTATCCACCCAATACACCAATGCATTTAGTGCCTAGAACTCTTCCCACTCAAAGCAAGACCTTAATCAGCCTATATGTAGTTTACAAACTATTCGTTGATTTTGAGAAAACGTGTAAGAAGAGAATCACACCTACGGGGATAACTAAAGGGGAAAGGGGTTTTGAGCAAACTAAAGAATGCTATTTAACTGAAGTCATGCCTTTCTTTAAACAATTAAAAAATCAATTTGAGAGTCTTCAAAAGGGGATAGACTCAGAGATTAAAGAAATGGAAAAAGAATTTGATGCAATGATAGTTGAGGTCAATAATTATGAACGGGAACTTAAATATAATGAAATTGAAAGAAAGAATCTGCATATCTTAAATGAGAACTTGATTTCGAGATGTATTGCTCAAGATGTGTTCTATACTGTTACGAATTATTCCATTACTGCTTCTCAATTTCATGAATTGTCAATTGCATTGAAAGTCTTCCAGGATCGTGTCATTGAGCTTGAGTCTAAAAATTCAAAATTGCATGATAAAATTGAAAAAGACGATCATGATAACATGGTCAAGCATTTTTCTAAATTAGAAGTTGAATATCTTGGTTTACAATTAAAATATCAACATCTGAAAGAAAATGTTAAAACCTCAAATGCCAAGACATCTTCGGATGCTCCTGAGTTTGATGCAGTTTTGAAATTAACAAACGTGATGAACAGATTCGAGCTCATTGTAACACGATCAAAAGGTTGAAAGCCCAAATTTCACAATTGAAGGGTGAAAAGAATGAAGTGACTGGCTCCCGTATGCCTCCGCCTTTAGATTCTCAGAATTTACAACTTCAAAACATAATTGATAAACTGCAAAATGAAAATGAATGTTTTCAAGCTGAAATTTCAAAAGTTAATGCTCAGAACAAAGAGTTATGTGATTCACTCAAGGTTAATCATAATAATAGTGAAAAGGTAACGTCTTTGCTTAACGAAATTGAGAATAAAAAACGTGTGGTAAAAGGGAAAATGCCAATCACTAGTGGTGAAAATGTTGCACCAAAGGTTCCTGCTTGTTCTAAATATGCTGTAACTGTGAAATATATCCCCCTCATCTTAGAAACAATGAATTTGCATATCAAACATATCCATCGTACCTCAAGGATAGTCTAGAGTGCCTCCGTGAGATTGTTGAAGATGATAAGATAGAGAAACCACTTGATAATACTGTTGGGCATGCATGCTTATATGCCAAAAAATCTCATGAACTCTTAGAATGTGTGATTGCAACATGTCCTAAATCTAGTACTAGGAAAGATAGAGAAGTTATGCCTTGTTCTATGCCTAAAGTCAAGCATGTGACCTTTGATGTGCCTCTGAAAGCCTCAGAACCCAATACTTCTAGACCAGAAAATCAAATGGCAGTAAAACAAACTAAGACTCCCGTCATCACTTCTATAGATGTTAAGATTGACACTAAAGTTAGCGGGTCAAAACCTAGAAGCAATGTAAAAAAGGATAGGATTTCGCAAACTAAAAGATCTCATGAAAAGGAAGTGAAAGAACACCATAGGGACAATAAGTTTGACTTGAGCAAAAAGAATCGTGTTGGTTCTAGTATTAGCTCTAAGCTTACTGAAATTAATTCGATGTCTTATGCTGTCTGCAATACATGTAAAGAATGTCTATTTTCTGGGAATCATGATAAATGTGGTATGTCATTTCTGAGGTCTAAGAATCAAAACCCAGTTAAGAAATTTTGGAAAGCGAAACAGATTAAGCAATCTTGGAAACCTACAGGGAAGGTTTTTACCAATATAGGATTTCAATGGAAGCCCACAGGTCGAATATTCACGCATGCCAAACCTTGTTCCTTAACTAGATCCACTATGCCTAGAGTAGTTCCTGTTAAGGTTTGGAAGCCAACTGGTCAAATAATCCCATTAGGCACTCGATGCCCTTTAACTAAGTCTGATGATTCTACTAGTTTAGCTTCTAGTGATAATGCCATAGCAACTAGGGTTACTGCTGATTCAAAGATTGTTTGCGCTAACCAAAAGGAACCCATTTTCTCATGGGGATCCAATGTTTTCAAATTTTCACCTTTTTCTGTGTTCCAATGCAGGTCATACAAATAATCTGTTGGTAATTGGATTAAGGCTGCTCTAAATAGATAAGGGGAAATGACAATGACGTTTGTTCACATCAGTTCAGGCCTCGTACTTCCTCATTATGGCGTCTGCAGATAACACTTCAGGCCCCGTTCCTCAAAGAAAAGAAAGGCGTACAATTCAGTGCGTTTTATCTTCAGTTTAACAGAAATTCTCTCAAGAATGACCATCCTCATCTACATTCTCCAACAACGAGCTTCATGTGTTTCCCATGCTTATTTAGTCATCAAATGGATCTACGTTCATTGGAGTATATTCTTATTCACTTGTTCAAATAAAAAATGGCAACTTCAGATGCAATTTTTGAGGGGGAGAAGTGTGAATAAAATGACAGTTATCAAATGGATCTACTTACCGGTGATTGTATTCTTACTCACTTGCTCAAATCAAAAATGGCATTGGCAACATCATATGCAACTTTTGAAGGGGGAAGTGGATCTACATGTTGATGGATGTTTGTATAATGGTCATACGCCTAATGTTTCACTTACTAAGGATTAATGGGATTTATTATTTAAGATTCATTGGGGGATTCATTGTTTCAAGATATGCTTGATGAGTATTTCCAACCGCTAACGAATGTTGATCATCCAGTTTTTGAAGCTGTTAGGTCACAAGGTTTACAACACAAGCTTATATAAGAGATTGAGAGGCGATTGAACAAGTATCCAAACATACACACACGATATAGAGTATACGGTTATGCGTAGAGTATGTAGTGAAAAGAAAACTTGAACAACCAACCTTCAAATGAAGGTTTACAAGGGGTATTTATAGGAGGGAAGCTAGGGCAACACTCCTAGTTCCCTTCCTTTCCTTATTGGGCTAGGCCTAGGCTTATGGGCCTTCTACATAAGCCTAAGGCTAATAACAAACATAAAGGCCATAATAAGCTAACTATTACATATGAGTAACTAACACTTGAATAAGGTTTAGGAGTGATTCCAACAATCTCCCCCTTAAGTGTTATTACATATGAGTAAAAAACACTCAAGTGTTGGTGATGAAAAACGGTGAAGGGGTTGATGTAATAGTAGCTTTTACGTCTTCTGACATTCTTCTTTCTTGTGAGAAGAATTGCCTTGATTTAAACAATCTCCCCAGTGTAGAGAGATAGTTTATTTTGAACGGTTATGCTTTGACGTCATCTTTAACTTTGTTCTTTGATCATTGTTCTTTGTGGTGAGAGTGATAGTATGTTGTTGTCTGCATCAAGTCTGCCTCAGTGTCTTCGCTGCTACAGTGTCTCCACGTCGTTCTTCAACATGCTCACACGCTCTTTGGCGTTGGAATTCAGTACTGATGGAGTTCTTTAAGTCTTTAACTTTGTAGATTCTCTGTATTGACGAAGAATCATTCTGATTGTTGTGTTGCTTTAGGATAGAACTTCCATTAGTGATGATGTTGGCGTGAGTATGAGAAGAATCTGCACGATCATTCCGCTCCAGAGCTTCCATAAGAAGAAAACATTTAAACGGTTAGTAATAAGCGGATTCCGGCACTTACAAGTTTGAACTTCGAGAGTGTTAACAGCATAGTGTGAAAACACAACTCTAATTCTTACAAAGGCCGTTCCTGAACCGGAGTCCCGCAAGTGAGATAACACGATGTACCGAAGTACACCTACGATTCAGATGAGTCGCTGAGGTACACAGAAGCATCACCTCACGACTGTAGACCATTTGAGACCACTAATCGCAATCCACGAGGAGTTGCCGAAGCGACCTGCTGTCGGGCTTTTAATGTTGACCACGGCAGGAGTTTCCATTCAAACACTGAGGATCACATATGTGAACCTCTCATAAATGTTCTCGACAGATTGCTAAGATCTGTGAAGGACTCGATATGAACCACTGATAACCTTATTATTGATCATCAAGTGATTAAATGTCAAGTGTACCTAAGAGATCTTTTGATGAATCTCGTGGCTCTAGACTCAATAGTGCGTTTTGGTTTTCCTGAGCGGAGACTAGGGAGAGGGTCTCCTTCTTCAATACCAGCAATCTCTAAGAGAAAGCTGATAGTTTACGTAGGGTTCCCAGTGAGAATGAAACAAGCTTCTGTTAAGAGAAACTTGAGTGGATAAGAAGGTTTAGTGCATGCGTCACTGGGTCCATGACGACTTTTAATTTACAATACCGGCGTCACAAAGTGACAACCAGTAGCATATGAATTGAACCCGGTGTCTGCCCTAAGTTGAATAATCTGGAGGGTTATTTCTTTTCACCCTTTTCTTTGCATTTCTTTTTAATTATTCAACTTCTTCTTTCTCCGATTCTCATTTTCTCTTTTTTACAATCATACCTAAGGACTTCTAAATACTAACTATTTGTGGTGTCCTGGGGTAGATCCCTCCGGCTCTGGCGGATCATAGGACGGTTATTCCTAACCTTAGTCACCTTATAACCCCATGACTAACCTATGTTGCCATAAAAACCACTGTTGTGAAAAATCTCTCAAAGTGTTTGTGAATGAAAAACATTTTAGTACCACTGTTGAGATAAGATTTTGCATAAATACTCCCCCTCCACATGTGCTTAAGTGTTTTAACGGTTAAAATGCACAGTGAGGAAAGAGCGCGCACATTTTGAATTGATTCACTCAAGATAGACAATCCCCTGCGAGACACGGTTACGTGGCATAGTTAAAGAGTTGCATTGTCAGCTTTTAGGTGACAACTAGCTCTAATAACTACCTTGAAGGTGTAGACAATCCTCAAAAGGTCGTCAAACCCGTCAGAGTTCATGTTTATCAAGAGTTTCTCGAATGGTACATTCTACTCAGACAAGTCTTTTGCGAGACACGTTTACATCACTAGCGAACTAGCTTGAAATTATTACCCGTCCAGGACAAGTCTTTTCGAGTTACTAACAGTTAAGCATCGTCAATTCGTTGGTTAAGTCTGAATCACACAGATTCATTTGCATTTTACACAACATATTTCTTATCACATATTTTCTCCCCCTCAAAAATAGCATATTAAAGTGTTATTTTTGAAGCGTTTGAGAATAAATATGACCATTTCGAGTGTTGCGGGAAGAATGACCACTGAGAAAAATTTTGAACAAAGTTTTGATTCAAGTACTCCCCCTCAACGAGTGATTTAAACGGTTGAGGTTTTGAAAATCATAAGGGAAAGTACTTGTTCTTTTGAGCAAAACCTTGAAAAATGAAAGGTTTGATAGGTTTTACTCAAAAGGAAGAAGCTTTCGCTCCTTTATAAGGATTGTGGCACTGACGCGTACCACAAAGTCCTTTATTTACAAGTACGGGTTGTACACTGTAATGTGTGCACAAGCCATTGACATAATTAATCAAACATCCAAAATGATATGAAGAAAACAAGTTAAGGGGTACCAGGAAGTGCAGTGATGTTCCCGGAGTGTGCACAGGCGTTGAAATCCGGTTATGTTTCTCTTGGGTCGACCACCAACATAACTCTCCAATCGTCAGGCGATCCCTTGAAACAACCGCTCATCAATCATTGTGATGATCCGTCTCACATCCCTCCTTTCCTGAGAGTTCCAGCGCTTAGGAGACCCAATTTTCTGGCGTATATCCTTCAACATGTATGCCAATCCATCCCTAACCAGCTTCAAGGTATGATCCCCGAACTTGTGGAGTTCGCTACACGCCATTAAGCAGTTTCTTTGAAGTTCACTATGGTAAACAACGCCGAAAGGTTTGCTGATAAGTGTATATTGAGATAGCTGGTTGATATCGGGAAAATCAAGCTTTGGAGGAGTGAAGTTGACACGCGTCTGATAAGATTCAACAGCCAGCTGGAGATCTTCTACACGTTCCTTGATGACAATCCGTCTTATGAAGATAAGAAGTGACTTGATAAATTCACGTTGTACTGCAGTTGAGAATTGTCTCATGCGACCTTGTACCTTGGCAAGGTACATGTCTTCGATGTCATTGAGAGACAAATTCTCAAAGTCACCTTCAGAGAAAGCATAGTCCCGTTCATCTTGTCGTTTGACTACGATCTTCTTTAGGAATGTGTAGTCCCACTTAGATGAAAGGTCAACGTGTATGATGGCAACGATATCTTTAGAACTATGCACAGCATGTTGAGACTTCGAACGGCAGCTTCTATAGTAGATTCGTCGGCGTTCGGCGGTGATGAATCCCATATAATGCATCTCGGGCGTATGCCTCCACTGTGTTGGAGAACAAGTGATTGGCACGTTCCTCAATGGCTATGCAGTTTGAGTAGACAGCTGTTGGGAATGGAAGTGTCAACGACGTAGCATAGTTTCTTGAATCATCGTCACCGTGTAGAAGAAAATCCAGGTCTTTGTTGAAGAAGTATCTGAAAGGAATCCTTGGTTCAGCTGTTTGTCCAAGTGTTGGTAGAGGTTTGGTCCAATCGGTGTAGTATGGAGGGTTGTCCCTTTGTGTGAAGTCAATGTTTGCTTCTGGGTTGAGCCAATCCATTTTGTTAGACATAGCTCGAGAAATGTTTTCAAGGTGATATTCGACCTCGAGGGCACTTTTAGAGCTGTCTTTTAGAAGTTGAAATGCTTCATTTTTGATTCGCTACAACTCAGATTTCATCATTTTCTTCACATGGAACTTTTCTTCCAGAATTTTTGCATGCTCCAATGTAGAACCGTCTACCAAATTCTGACCTTCTTCAGGGTAGGGAGTGTTGTTAACAAGATTAGCAAACCATTCAAATTCCTCTGTTTTATCGTCATCTAGCCATGATACGACGTCAGTTTGAGGCTTCTTCTTCTTCTTTTTCGAAGGCCTAGATGATGATTCTGGTTTCTGAACTTGTTTGGGAGAGGTGGGTTGTTGTAGGGGCTCAAGGACCTCTTCATCGTCACCACCCGTATACTCAAAGTGATCATCGGTTTTCGAGTCGGGGTGGTAACTCGGAATCGATCACGAGGTTTTTCAGTAGAACAACGAGGAGGAGATTTTTGTTGAACAAGAGCCCGTTGTGGAGGAGGTTGCATCAAAGAAGATTCACCGGACCGCTTCGACGTTTAGGTGCGAGTCTTTATCCTTATACTTGTCTTCATCGTCTCTAGGACGTTTAGACTTTTCAGCTTCAAATCTACAAGCTTCTTGAAGTTGGTAGTCCAGCAATGCTTGAAACAGCTTTCCTTCATCAGAAGTAAATGTCCCAGATCGTGCAGACATTTGTGTGACAAGCTTGGCCACCAATTCATTATCCGAGAAAACAACCGGATTGGTTGGATTGATTGTGACGGTTAAGGGCGTTGATCGAATAGTTTGCTTGGCGATCTGCATAAGATTTGGATAAAGTTGTTTGGTGAACAACTCCTTTGTGACTTTAGGAACGTACTCCAGAAGGTACTTTTCGTGTAGCCTTCGATCATTTCGTTCAGTTCCTCTTGACGGTGATTTTTCATGAATTCTTGAACAAACTTCCTTTCTCCTTTGATCTTTTCATGCTCGTCATACATATCTTTGTATGTGATCAGCAAAGAAATTCAGCTTTTGTTGAGCACGTTTTTCTTTCTGACTTGTTTGACAGCTTTGGTAATCCGTTCATGAGCCTGAGAAATCCAAGATTTAGATGGTTTCTTCACGGATTTGGATGATGATTTGGTTGACTTCTTTGATGGTGGTGGCGAGGAGTGAGAAGACGAATCGGATGATGAAGAGATATGAGGAGACTCTGGATCCTTCGGAGGTTCAGAAGTTTCTTCCTTTGATCGCGCGGGACTATCTAGAAGAAACGTATCATAATCAACATCTTGATCTTTTTCGGACTTCTCAGTTTCCGGTTCCTCAAACTCATATTCGATAGAATCCTCCACAAGCTTTTGTTGTTGCATAAGAGTGGTGGCACCAGCTCCCTTATCGGGTTGATTAACCGCATCAGGAGATGGTTCAGAGTGGGCAGCACCACTTGATCCTCCGGGACTACCCATTTGGTATTTAGCAAATTCTTCAGCTTTGTGAAGGTGTCTAACGATATTAAACTTCTTCTTGTATGATATATCCAGTTGCTCTTCTTCATGATCTGAGCTTTCATCATACGGTACAAGTACAGGAGTCTTTCCTTTTCCTTTGTCAGCAGGTGGACTTGGAGGTTTAGCTGCTGAAGGAGGTGTTACGGTTGCAGATTCAGAGTAGGTAATCTCTTCATCTGTGTCAGTACCTTCAGAGCTTTCGTCCACAAGCTTTCTTTGCGGTTCAGATGTGGGAATAGGTTCAGCTTCCTTTACAGGAACAATCCTTTTACGAGGAGGATTCCTTTTGGGAAGCTTCCTATAAAGATCTGTACTTGTAACACTTCCAGCACTGCCTTTTCTGGTCCTTCGAGTAGGTGTACCAGAAGATTTTTCATCAAGATGACCAACTTTGCCTTCTTTAACGGCTAACCGATACCTTTTATATGTTTCAAGCTTTTTGATTTCGGAAGTCAGAAGGTGATCAGGTAATACCGTACCTTGTTTCTTTGTTGACGATTCTTTGATTCTGACAGATAATATGGGTTCAGTCAATATGTCGTGATTATCGGGTCATTAAGCCTCATGGGGATGTCAGCATGAAGTCCAAGTGCTCTCTGGATCAACAGTTTGGTGTATCTGACATAGGGAATCTTGGAGCCAAGCTTCTTGTGAAATACCATCATGTCTTCCCATATCAGTGCTTCGATTTCAATGTCCTTCTTGTTGATCAACGACAAGAAAATTTGTAGTTCCATGAGCTTGGGATGCTCATAGCCACCGTCACGACCAGAGACCGATTTGGTGATGATCATGTAGAGTGTTCTCCAAGGTTGAGGAATATACTTCAGCTCTACGTGAGAGTGCTTAGTAATGATTCCTGAAGCATCATCATAACCAATATCTATCAAGAATTTCGGGACTGTCTCTTCAGTAGGGGTAGCAAAGAAGTCGGTTGGAGCGATGTCAGGAATGATGAGAACAGCCCGTAAGTCGGCAGGAGTGATAGTGACTTGTTTGTGATTAAGTGTCACATTCACTGCACTTTGACCAGTGATCCTCTGCATAGAATCCCAGAATTGTTGAATGTAGACCTCTGGAACTGTGGCGGAGTGTGAGAGCATGTTCGGTAGGGATGATTCACGAGAATATCCACGCAATCAAGCAGGAAGATTATGAGCAAGTGAGGGTATCAAAGTCAACCCTAAGGTTGTTCTTTCCAATCTTTCTCGGATAACCGTTTGGGAAGATATCGCAATGGTGAGAATCTCGGTGCATCCACATTCATTTGATGTCGTGATCTGAAATAACATTAGCCAAAAGAACCAACATATCGAAAGACATAGTGTTAGTCAACAGAAGGTCTTATTGTCTAGTTATTGAATGTGCAGTGTCAATGATTGTTACGAGTCCTAAGTCACTTGTTTGTTCAATAGTCCAATGACGTCGTGAAGTGTTTTCGTGAGTTAGTTAACTTTAAGTTTTAAAGTTTATGTTATCACTTATTGTTCACAACATATCAAACGATTAAGTTTATTAGTGACATTATCGGATTCGTGACGTTATGATTAGTTTATTTACAAGTTTGTACACGTAACAATTCATTATGAAGGTCAATCCAGGCTTAAGCGTAGTTTTGGCAAAGTTAAGCGTAAACAGAGATGATATACGCATAGACGAAAGCTTACGCATAGGATCCTAACTTACGCGTAAGAAATGTTATGCGTAGGAAAGGGGACCTTATGCGTAGAGCTTACGCGTAGGCGTATAAATATACCTTACGTGTAAGGCTTACTCGTAAGAGTAGACCTTATGCGTAGAGGTCACTGTTTACGCATATCCTTCACAGGATACGCGTAGTCCCATTGTAGACCCTTACGCGTAATAGTTATGCGTAGGATTATTACGCATAACTTGACTACGCGTAGGGTAATCCTTATGCGTAGAGTTGCAAATGACCTTGATTCTGAATATTTAAGCGTAGCAAAGCCTGAAATAAATTCATCAAATCATCAAAATTGACACAAACATTCATTATATCAACAAAACATGGTAAGAACGCTTGTTTAACAGTTAAGCGTAGAAAGTCATACGCGTAGGTCAAAACCCTAAGGGTTATGATTTACGCGTATGAAATTTAACCACGGGATTTGCACAAGACTTTTTATGGTAGTTTAAGAGTGTTGTGGGAGTCTTTGTACCAAGTTATAACACCTAACTCGTTGTGAATCAAAAGTTACCAATTATTATGAACTTTAAACCCTAATTACAAATTGTTCACCAATTCGTGTTTCTGGGTGGTTAATGACAATGGAAATCATTAATTCAACAACTTAAGACCATAACCCAACAATCTTTTATACCAAAACACTTCACATTCGAAAATACCCAATTCGACTTATAAACCCTAGTTTTCAAAAGTCATCAATTTGTGTTTCTGGGTACGTTTTGAGTATGGAAAGCATATCATTCATGTTAGTAAAACATTTTGACACTCTTTTTATGACCAAAAACGCCCAAACACGATTATGTGTTCATACGCATACGCGTAGAACACAAAATCAACCATAGTGAAAAATCTAACCGTTAGTTATTGAAACGATTTGAAACCATAGTTTGTAATCTTGTTGGGAATACATAGAAACTTACAATTTGAAGATCTTAAGCACGGATTTTTCAAACGATTATGGTACGTAGGATCTTTTAGGTTATGAGTAATAAATGGGAAGTGAATTGTTAGGTGGGGAGGTATTTTATTAAAATGACTTTAATATTTTGACAGTTTTGGTCCCTCCACCTTTTCCTTTTTCAAACAACGCCATTTAACTTCCATTTTGGTTACCAAACAAAGATTTTAAGAAAGAAACTTTGACGACACTCCCCCTCGACTTAAGAAATAATGAAAGGTTATAAATTTAGTTCGAGGAGTGTCATTGTACCAGAAAATTTACCACCATTTGTTAAAAGAAACAACCGAGATATGATAACATGCAAGTACACAGATGTTTTGAAACAGTTAAAGTTTTGATTTCTCCCCTCAACACTTGATCGAAAAATACTGAATTTTGAAAGATTATAGTGTTGACGGAAGAAAAGTACTTGCAATGTTGAAAGAAAATAGATAGAAGAATATTTTTGTTGTTTTATCGGATTTTATACTTTTGTATTTTGTTTTTGAAAGAATTATTTACAAAAGAGATTTTGGTGTTTGACAGGTTTTTAAGACTGTTTTAGGAGGTCATCCAATTCCTCTTGAGTCAATCACCTCATACCAATCCGGTGGACCAACTCATTAAACCTAGCGGGAGGCAAGGCTTTGGTGATAAGATCTGCCAATTGGTATTATGTACCCACAAAATATAATTCAACAGTACCCTGTTCCACGTGATCCTTGATGAAATGATATCGAAGATCGATGTGCTTTGATTTCGAGTCTTTGGCCTGAGTTGCACGAGATTGCAATGGCACTTCGATTGTCGCAGATTACATTGGGATTCGTCAAATACGTAACCATAGTCTTTTAGTTGTGTTCTCATCCAGATGACTTGAGCACAACATGCGGACATGGCTACATATTCTGCTTCGGTTGAGGACAGCGATGTACAATCCTGCTTCTTCGATTGCCATGACACCAGTTTATCACCAAGAAATTGTAAAGCTCTGAAGTACTTTTCCGTGAGTCTAAGCATCTGCGTGGTCGTCGTCTAAAAGCGATTAGTTCAACACCAGAATCCTTCGGATACCAGATCCCCAAGTTAATGGTTCCCTTTACGTATCGGAGGATTCTTTTAGCCTCGAGAGAGGTGGGTTTCATTGGTCGCGGTGATAGCGGGAGCATAGATAAGCGGCAAAGACAATATCAGGTCTGCTATTTGTTAGATACATGAGAGACCCAATAATACTACGGTATTTTGTAGGGTCCACCAATTTCCCATGTAAATCAGCGTCTAGCTTCTTGGTATGAGCCATTGGTGTGGCATAGGTGTCACAAGTTTTCATTCCAAATTTGTTTAACAATTCAAGGGCATATTTGGACTGACTCAAGAAAATACCACGGGGTGATTGATGAACTTGCAGTCCGAGAAAGAATGTGAGTTCACCCATCATGGACATTTCAAAAATTTTCTTCATTAGTTTTGCAAAAGCGATTGAAAACTTTTTATGTGTAGACCCAAAAATGATGTCATCCACGTAAATTTGAACAATTAAGATATGTTCCCCGTGATATTGTATAAAAAGAGTTGGGTCAACCGAACCTTTGGTGAAATTATTAGCAATGAGGAAGGATGATAGCTTATCGTACTGATGCGTTCGCACGAGGTTTTAAATTTGTAACAAGAATACCCGATTAACTAGGAACACAGTCGGGCAAGTATACCCTAGTCAAGTTGTAGTATAGTATATGGTAAATCAAGGTCATCCCAAGAGACTTGGTTGCACTACAAGTGTCGTTTGTTTGTTTAAGCAAGTAACAAGTTGATGGTTATGATTGTCACGGATCAAACCAACAAGAAAAGCATATAAGAAAAAGCAAGTATCAAGACATTCATCATTATTCCAATCAAACACAAAATCTCAATAATCATATCAATAACAAACATCTTTAAATAGAAAAGTAACAAGGTTTACCCAAAGTATGAATTACAATAGGCAAAGATGAAGGATTATAGCACTCCTTCAAGCCTCCAATCAACTACAATAGTACTACCAAGCCGGAAAATGATGTCCAAACGCCTTCAACAACCCTTGAGCACACTACACGAATTTGGCAGAGGTTTGTGGTCTTTTGGGGAAGATAAGTTGGTGGAAATTCGTCCTTAAGGGTGGAGGCTTGAATTTCACACAAGTTGGGTTAGGATAGTTGGTGGATATTCATCCTTAAGGGTGGAGGCTTGAATTTCACACCTTTGGTGAAGGTATTAAGAGTGGTTGTGTTCTCTCAAGTTATGGTTTGCTCTCTAGGTGGAAATTCGTCCTTAAGGGTGGAGGCTTGAATTTCACACCTAGAGATGGAGTGGTGGATGAAAGGGATGAGAAAGATGGAGAAGGGATGATGAAATGAGGTGCCAAATGGGTTCTATTTATACTACTACCAAGGCCTAGGGTATTCAATGCATTTCTTGGAGGCCAAGGAGCTTGGAAGGGACTAGAAACCATGTAGGAAGGGACTAGAATCGTTTGGAACAAGTTTGGGATCTTAGTGATGGAAAAATGGCTGAAACAGGACCTCCAACCGGATCCGGTTGGGCTCCAACCGAATCGGTTGGTTTCTTGACTGCTCTCCAGCCGGATCCGGTTGCGGGTCTCGACCGATCGGTTGGAGCAAAATCACAAAAATTCATAAACTGCAAAGTTGTAGATCTTTCTCTTAGCTTTCCGTAGCCGCGAACCGGGGGTCAAACGGAGTCCGTATGCAAAAGTTATGGCCAAAATGGTGAAGGTACGTCGGGAACAACGAGTCTTCCAATATGTCTTCATTTAAGCTTCTTTTCTTCATTTCTTTCTCGTTTTCCTTCTTGAACTTTAATCTTGAGTCTTTGGACCACAATCTTGATGACTTTATCTTCTCGAATATACTCCACAAGTCTTGCTTTTGTCGGGAGAAATCTTCGTATTTTACTTCTGTTTCCGTCTTTTTCTCCACTTTCCTGTACTTGGCTACAAATGAACTAGCAAACGCACTTTTGTACGATTAAGCAACAAAAGCATATGATTATAGCCAAATAACACACATAAAAGCACGGATAACGCTACTAAAAACATGCACAATTTGAGTGTTATCAAATTCCCCCACACTTAAGCTTTGCTTGCCCTCAAGCAAATCTAAGAAAAGAAAAATTAAAAGACAAACCTAAATGACAAAACAAAAAGAAAAAAATTGAAAATATTTTTGGGTTTTTTTTTTTTTTTTTTTTTAATAACAAACATAAAAAATTTTTCGCAAACTCGCCCACACTTAAGGTTTTGCTTGCCCTCAAGCAAATCTAGAAATCAAGAAAAATAAATCCCACATGGTGCATAAGAATGATTAGAAAAATGCGATGCAAATCTACGAAGTACAAGTGCAAGATATGATTCATCGTTTTAAGCTTTTAGAGGTGAAAAATCGAGATGTTTGACAATACCCCATGGATTCTCTCGCTTGATAACATGGCTAAGCACCTCACGAAAAAGAACGGATGTATAATTCACTCAACACTCATTTTATTTAGTGATGGATAGTATTAAGGAATAGTACACTCATATTGCTCAGTCATGATCTAAATATTACTATAGGCTTGTACAAGAAACAAAACTCCACCGACGTGGCGTAAGCACCAAATGTAAACATCTAAAGAGGGCTTTTATTCGGGTTGAAATGATAGGCTTCGAGTGATTAAAGGCTATGGATAAGGCATGGGGTTATTATATGAAATTGGTGTTAAAGAAAAATAAAAGTCAAGTCTAATACCCATGTTGCTAGTCACTGAACAAACCGCAAACCCGAAAATGATTATAGTTACTAACTTCTCTTCACATATCGATCACCAAATATATAAATCACGTCTTAGCACATTGGCTAATCTATATCTCAAACATACTTCATCTTTGTCATCACATATCTCTTTTTTTTTTCTTTTTTTTTCGATGACTTATTCTTTTTTTTCACATTTTTTTTTTACTTTTTTTTTTCAACACTTCTTCTTCATACATCACATCTCCCCCACACTTCGTATAAGCATCACCACAAAAATACAAATAAGAAGGTGCACTCTTCGTCTTTGTCGGAATGGCACACACGAATGGCAAAGTGCGGCTAACTCATAATCATAAAAAACAATCCAACAACCAAGCAACTAGCAACCAACCATTTAGACATTGACAAGGGGTAGGCTAAGGTTTAAAGTGTAAAATATTTTTGTATTTTTCTGGATGTAAGAAAAGAAAAGAATGGCTCGAAGGGTGTAACTAAGGGTATCTAGCGCTAAAAATGAGCGCTAACAAATGGGTCCATATGGGTGGTTAACTAACCGATGTAGCTAGCTAATATATCATTAGATGTAAACGGAAGGTCATTTGGGTTTTATTCCTAAGGTGCCTCTTTTTCACACGAATACACTTATATCACACGAATGTGATCTTACTGCGGTCTGGTAATGATTTGCAAGTACAAGTTCTAGAATAAATAAAATCACCGGCTCACTCATAGCAAAAGATTTAAGCATAAAAGATGTATGCTAATAAGAAATAGGCTCAAATCCTCACAATTTAGTGGAAGGGCTATAATATGTGCTAGCAAATGTCATCGATCCCAGAATGGATTGCAATATTAATCAGGACACATCTCAAGTTTTTCAAAATTACCGATTTCACCAGTGGGTTGATCCAGTTATTCTAATATATTAACCTATACGCGTGAAAACAACTAGATCATAAGGGCAAACAAGTTAACAAAATTTAAAAATTAGCCCAAACATTTGAAATCTAAAAACTAGTTTCGCTTTTCACAATAATATTCCCCCCCCCCCACACTTAAGTTAAGCACACAAAAGAAAAATAACTTAAATCTAGTTACGACTCATTTTTTTTTTTCTTTTTTTTTGTTATATTTTTAATTTTATATATATATATATATTTTTTTTTAAAACCAAACATGACTTATTCTTGTCCCACGAGTTCTCGGTAGCTCCATTGAAACGCACAAAGAAGCGGAGAAGCAGGTCAGCGCTAAGCATATTAAAAACCAAACTTCTTTTGGGAATCAGGGAGACCCGCCTTATACCTCTCACACAGTTTGTTTACAATGGGTGAGCCTTACTTTCGAGGTACTTGAAAAAATCAATTTATTAAAATAATCTACCAAACAAATAAACAAAGGAAAAATAACAAAGAAACAAAATAAAATAATTGCAAAAACTTCAAAGCATGTAAAGTAGGAAAAATTAAAATAATAAGTCTAAGTGAAACGAAACCTCCCGGGCTAAACATCACGATCGAACTCCATATGATACGATGCTAAGCAAACGGTAGCATAAGCGTGTGAGATCAATCGATTTCTCATCCAAACATGTCCAATCAAGAGTATAACGTCACCAACAATCCAATCAATCCTTCCTCCAAGAGCTTATTAAATCTGCAAAAATAAATTAAACTACAAAAACGCGTAAAATTCTAAAACTCACTTTCGTAGGCATCACGGTTGCATTTAGCGCATGCAACAAGCCTTTAAACCCCTCGGTGGCCCGAGTGGACGAGTTATAGTCTCGTGAGGGTTTTCAGTGAACATACCCACAAAGTTCAAAACATTTTTATTTTTAAAACAAGTACTTATTTATTTACATTGTACTAAATTAACAAAAGTTAAAACGCAAAAACAAAATAAAAGAAATGATACTCTTGCAAAAACAAAAAGACGTTTAAACTTATTTAATCTAAACACAAACACACAAAAACAAAAAATTGAAAACTGATTTTTTTTTTTTAGCAGATTAGTCCAACCGATCCGGTTACGGGGAGTGACCGATCGGTTGGAATGAACCAAACTGTGACTAATCCTTCCAACCGAACCGGTTACGGGTTGCGACCGATCGGTCGGAGGAGTTTTATATATATATATATATATATATATATTTTAACCAAGTTTTTTTTTCAAACCATTTATTGATAAAATAAAATAAGGACACAAAAGGTTACGAACACAAAAATAAACACAACTAAACTAAACACATAAACTAGAAGATGACCAAAAACATAACATGACACTTAAAACAAATTAACGCACGATCACAGAAAAAATGACAATCACATAGATGCAAGCACATACAATTAGTCACGTAACACAAATCAAACAAGAGAATCTAAAACAAGATAATCTTATTCAAAATTAATACGAAACCAATATAAACAAAAATAACAAAAACAAATAACCTAGAGACATGCAAGAGATCATATAACATACAAAAACAAAACACACGAAACAAGAAACACAAGAAATAATTTTTTTTTTAACAGAACACACAACCGGATCCGGTTACGGGTAGTGACCGATCGGTTGTAGTGGTTTTATTAAGTACGAGGCTTCCAACCGATCCGGTTGGAGTGCCAACCGATTCGGTTAGAGTGATCTGGGTGGTTTTGGTGGGTTTTTTTCGCAAACATTTTTCGAGCAATTTAGAAAGCAATCATTGAAATGAGCATTTTAGAACACATGAAACGAAATCCCAACATCAAAAACTTGATTTTGATGCCAAGATCAATTGAGCAATTATGAGAAAATGAGAGATTTTAAGAAAAAGACAAGCATTCAAGCAAACATCATGAGCAAACATCAAGAGCAATAAATTTCAACAAGCAAACAAACACAAGAATACAAACGCAAGTCCCCGGCAGCGGCGCCAAAAACTTGATGTGCTTCCACGAGGTTTTAAATTTGTAACAAGAATTACCGATTAACTAGGAACACATTCGGGCAAGTATACCCTAGTCAAGTTGTAGTATAGTATATGGTAAATCAAGGTCATCCCAAGAGACTTGGTTGCACTACAAGTGTCGTTTGTTTGTTTAAGCAAGTAACAAGTTGATGGTTATGATTGTCACGGATCAAACCAACAAGAAAAGCATATAAGAAAAAGCAAGTATCAAGACATTCATCATTATTCCAATCAAACACAAAATCTCAATAATCATATCAATAACAAACATCTTTAAATAGAAAAGTAACAAGGTTTACCCAAAGTATGAATTACAATAGGCAAAGATGAAGGATTATAGCACTCCTTCAAGCCTCCAATCAACTACAATAGTACTACCAAGCCGGAAAATGATGTCCAAATGCCTTCAACAACCCTTGAGCACACTACACGAATTTGGCAGAGGTTTGTGGTCTTTTGGGGAAGATAAGTTGGTGGAAATTCGTCCTTAAGGGTGGAGGCTTGAATTTCACACAAGTTGGGTTAGGATAGTTGGTGGATATTCATCCTTAAGGGTGGAGGCTTGAATTTCACACCTTTGGTGAAGGTATTAAGAGTGGTTGTGTTCTCTCAAGTTATGGTTTGCTCTCTAGGTGGAAATTCGTCCTTAAGGGTGGAGGCTTGAATATCACACCTAGAGATGGAGTGGTGGATGAAAGGGATGAGAAAGATGGAGAAGGGATGATGAAATGAGGTGCCAAATGGGTTCTATTTATACTACTACCAAGGCCTAGGGTATTCAATGCATTTCTTGGAGGCCAAGGAGCTTGGAAGGGACTAGAAACCATGTAGGAAGGGACTAGAATCGTTTGGAACAAGTTTGGGATCTTAGTGATGGAAAAATGGCTGAAACAGGACCTCCAACCGGATCCGGTTGGGCTCCAACCGAATCGGTTGGTTTCTTGACTGCTCTCCAGCCGGATCCGGTTGCGGGTCTCGACCGATCGGTTGGAGCAAAATCACAAAAATTCATAAACTGCAAAGTTGTAGATCTTTCTCTTAGCTTTCGTAGCAGCGAACGGGGGTCAAACGGAGTCCGTATGCAAAAGTTATGGCCAAAATGGTGAAGGTACGTCGGGAACAACGAGTCTTCCAATATGTCTTCATTTAAGCTTCTTTTCTTCATTTCTTTCTCGTTTTCCTTCTTGAACTTTAATCTTGAGTCTTTGGACCACAATCTTGATGACTTTATCTTCTCGAATATACTCCACAAGTCTTGCTTTTGTCGGGAATTCTTCATACATGGAGAAATCTTCGTATTTTACTTCTGTTTCCGTCTTTTTCTCCACTTTCCTGTACTTGGCTACAAATGAACTAGCAAAGCGCACTTTTTATGCGATTAAGTAACAAAAGCATATGATTATAGCCAAATAACACACATAAAAGCACGGATAACGCTACTAAAAACATGCACAATTTGAGCGTTATCACGTACCATGCCCGAGGAGCTTGTTTGAGACCATACAGAGCTTTGTTCAGTTTGTAGCAAGGTTGTCAGGATCGGGATCCTACCTAGGATCGTTTTTGGCTTTGCAAGATCGTGATCGTAGGATCGGATCGGGATCGTAAGATCCTATGAAAATGTGTATATTTTTGTATAGGGGCTGTAGTTCTGTATATATATCTCGGCATAAGTCTACACTTAGTCAATTTGTATACTATATAACGTTAAAAAATAAAAAGAATGCCCATACTTTAAAGTTTACTTCGTGGTGAATAATAAATAAACCAGTTTTAAGTTTTTTGTTTATCCTGTTTGAAATGTACATACGCAAGACTTAATATAAATTAATTAATCATGTGTGTGTTGGTAAAAATAGCATGTAGTTGTCGTGAAAATATTGTTAGTCATTATCGTAATAATTTTGTACTTAATTTAGCCAATGCTAACACTAATTTCTTACAATGCGCATCTGTCACTTTAAACCGAATGGTCATTTGTTAAAAACAATGAATTAGTGATTGTGATTGGGCTTTTTGGATCAAACATGGGGCTTAAATGCTTCACATAGAAGAAAAAAGTCCAAAAAAATGGGTTAGCAACAGGATCGGATCGTAAACGATCCTACGATCCTACGATCGATCCTACGATCTGAAACGATCCTACGATTCACGATCCCATTACGATCACGATCGTTTTTAAGTGTAGGATCGTAGGATGGATGCGATCCTACGATCAGGATCGCGATCGACAACCTTGGTTTGTAGGCGTGATTCGAGCTTCAGGGATCAGCGAATCCATCTGGTTGGTGACATAAAGCTTTTCTTTAAGTTGTCCATTGAAAGCAGTTTTGACATCCATCGATAGACCATCATATTCATATGAGCGCGAACGCTAGAAATATCGAACGACCTCAAGGCGAGCAGCCGGAAGCAAAAGATTCTTCAAAGTCAATACCTCTTCGGCGATAACCCTTAGCCACCATACGTGACTTATTCGGATAACATGTCCTTCAGCATCCAATTTGTTTTTCCAAATCCATTTGAGACCAATGACGTAGACTCCTGTTGGTCTTTCAATCGATTCCCATACTTCAAGAAATTTGAATTGGTTGAGTTCTTCTTGCATGGATTCAATCCAGTTGTCTTTTGTCATTCGTCTTTGATGTTTTAGGTTGATGTGACGGTGAGTGCATAAATGCAATGTTCACGTGCGTGAAGACGTTGTCTCGTAACGACTGGTTGATTCTGGTTGCCAATAATGTTTTCCAGAGGATGGTCTTTCGTCCATCTATGTGTGGAGGGTTGATGTTGGTATACATTGTGCGATTCTGAGGATTCAAATGGTTTGTTGAAGATTCCGCGACATCCAGTGCGGCGATCTCATAGCAAACGGGTTGAAGAACGCATTTGGATCAAAATCTGCGGTGGGGTACTACATTGAGAATATCATCGGCAGTTTCATCATCATTGTTGGAAGTGGTTTGTTCAACTGTTGTGGTGGAGTCAAGCTGGTGTAGATGCATCTGCTTAGAGTAGTTGTTATGTAGCGGTGTATCGGGTATTAGAGTATTATCGGAGGTTGAGCGTGCCGAGCAGTGGATACACACGACACGTTCATCAATATAATCACTTTAACGAGCAGCCCGAGACAAATAACCTTTCCATTTGTTGGCCAGTAGGCGGGGGCTTTGTTCGGTGATGATGGGGTTTGAGGAAGTTTAGCGGTTGTGACGGGTTCTAAGTTTGTTATACTCGAAGCCATTTCCGTAAGTTCATCGAAATGAGCATGAATCGTTTCCATCACTGTTTTGTCGGCGATTCCGGTTCGGAAACCTTTGGAATTATCCGCGGTATCCGATAAAGACTCCAATGTCGACTTTGGCTTTGAGCTTTCCAAAGTCATCACTATCATTATTCGGATAGCAAAGAGATCCAAATACATGAAAGTGTTTTAGATTCGGTTTTCAGTTATGGACGAGCTCGAAAGGTGTTTTGTTGTGGCGTTTTGTAATCATAGAGCGGTTTTGAGTATAGCATGCGATGATCACGACTTACGCCCATAAGTAATCTGGAAGTTTAGCATTGATTAACATTGTTCTTGCGGCTTCCACTAGCGTTGGTTTTAGATTTCGACAACTCCGTTTTGTTAGGGGTTATGCGTGCAATAGATGTCGATCTTTGAATTCCCACTTTCTCATAGAATTCACGAAGAGTTTGATTAACAAATTGATTGCCTTTATGCTGTTACGATTAGTGAGCGGTGTTTCGTATCTGAACTTGTATTTTCGTGAGAAAGGTGATGATCATTTGTGGAGCTTGATCTTTGCCTCGAAGAAAGTAGACCCAGTCCATCGATGAATAGTCATCAACAATTACTAAGATGTAGCGTTTGCCATTGATCGTTTGCAGCGTCGATTGCCACAATCCTTATAAAAGGCGAGCAGCTTCTTCCTTTTGAGTAAAACCTATCAAATCTTTCACTTTTCAAGGTTTTGCTCAAAAGAACAAGTACTTTCCCTTATGATTTTCAAAACCTCAACCGTTTAAATCACTCGTTGAGGAGTACTGAATCAAAACTTTGTTCAAATTGTTCTCGTGGTCATTCTTCCCGCTTTCGAAATGGTCATATTTATTCTCAAGCGCTTCAAAAATAACACTTTAATATGCCATTTTGAGGGGGAGAAAATATGTGATAAGAAATATGTTGTGTAAAATGCAAATTAATCTTGTGATTCGAGACTTAACCAGCGAATTGTGATGCTTAGCTGATTAGTAACTTCGAAAAGACTTGTCTGGGACGGGTAATAATTTCAAGCTAGTTAAGCTAGTGATGTAGCGTGTCTCGCAAAGGACTTGTCCGAGTATAATGTACCATTCGAGAAACTCTTGATAAACATGAACTCGGCGGGTTTGGCGACCTTTCGAGGATTGTCTACACCTTCAAGGTAGTTATTAGAGCTAGTTGTCACCTAAAAGTGCGACAATGCAACTCTTTAACTATGCCACGTAACCGTGTCTCGCGGGGATTGTCTATCTTGAGTGAATCAATTCAAAATGTGCGCGCTCTTTCCTCAATGTGCATTTTAACCGTTAAAACACTTAAGCACATGTGGAGGGGGAGTATTTATGCAAAATCTTATCTCAACGGTGGTACTAAAATGTTTTTCATTCCCAAACACTTTGAGAGATTTTTCTACAGATGGTTTTTATGGCAACATAGGTTAGTCATGAGTTATAAGGTGACTAAGGTTAGGAATAACCGTCCTATGATCCGCGCCGAGCGGAGGATCTACCCGGGACACCACAAATAGTTATTATTTAGAAGTCCTTAGGTATGATTGAAAAAGGAGAAAATGAGAATCGGAGAAAGAAGAAGTTGAAGAATTAAAAAGAAATGCAAAGAAAGGGGTGAAAAGAAATAGCCCTCAGTTATTCAACTTAGGGCGAACAGGGTTCAATTCATATGCTCTTGGTTGTCACTTTGTGACGCCGGTATTAGATTAAAATTCGTCATGGACCGGTGGCGCATGCACTAAACCATCTTATCCACTCAAGTTTCTCTTAACAGAAGCTTGTTTCATTCTCACTGGGAACCCTACGTAAACTATCGACTTTCTCTTAGAGATTGCTGGTATTGAAGAAGGAGACCCTCTCCCTAGTCTCCGCTCAGGAAAACCAAAACGCACTATTGAGTCTAGAGCCACGAGATTCATCAAAAGATCTCTTAGGTACACTTGACATTTAATCACTTGATGATCAATAATAAGGTTATCAGTGGTTCATATCGAGTCCTTCACGGATCTTAGCAATGCAGTAGAACATTTATGAGAGTTAGCATTTGTGATCCTCATTGAATGAATGGAAACTCCTGCCGGGGTCAACATTAAAAGCCACGGTGGCGGCAGGTAAACTTCAGGCAACTCCCGTGGATTGCGCTTAGTGGTCTCAAGCGGTCTCACGGTCATGAGGTGATGCTTGATTGTACCTCAGCGACTACTCTGAATCGTAGGTGTACTTCGGTACATCGTGTTATCTCACTTGTGGGACTCCGATTGAGGAGCGGCCTTTGTAAAAGAATTAGAGTTGTGTTTTCACACTATCTTGTTAACACTCTCGAAGTTCAAACTTGTAAGTGCTAGAATCCGCTTATTACTAACCGTTTAAATGTTTTCTTCTTATGGAAGCTCAGGCGGGAATGATCGTCAGATTCTTCTCATACTCACGCCAACATCATCACTAATGGAAGCTTACTATCCTAAAGCAACACAACGGTCGAATGATTCTTCGTCAATCAGAGAATCTACAAAGTTAAAGACTTAAAGAACTCCATCAGATCTTGAATTCCAGCGTCAAAGGCGTGTGAGCATGTTGAAGAACGGCGTGGAACACTTTGTAGCGCGAAGCTGGCGGAGACTTGATGCGACAACAACATACTATCACTCTCACCACAAAAGAACAATGATCAAAGAACAAAGTTAAGGATGGCGTCAAAGCATAACCATTCAAAATAAACTATCTCTCTACACTGGGGAGATTGTTTAAATCAAGGCAATTCTTCTCACAAGAAAGAAGAATGTCGAAGGCGTAAAGCTACTATTACATCAAAGCCTTCACCGTTTTTCATCACCAACACTTGAGTGTTTGTTACTCATATGTAATAACACTTGAGGGGGAGATTGTTGGAATCACTCCTAAACCTTATTCAAGTGTTAGTTACTCATATGTAATATTTAGCTTATTATGGCCTTTATGTTTGTTATTAGCCTTAGGCTTATGTAGAAGGCCCATAAGCTAACTATTACATATGAGTAACTAACACTTGAATAAGGTTTAGGAGTGATTCCAACAATCTCCCCCACAAGTGTTATTACATATGTGAGTAACAAAATCAAGTGTTGGTGATGAAAACGTGAAGCGTAATCAATAGTAGCTTTGCGTCTTCGACATTCTTAACTTCTGAATGAAAAAATTGCGGTGATTTAAAATAGTTAGAATTGATTGCTTACCGGCGTCATCATAAATTTGTTAGTTGATCATTGTTCTTTGTGATGAAAGTGATAGTATGTTGTTGTCAGAAATGCGCTTTCGCCCTTTACTACAATGTCCACGTCGTTCTTCAACATGATCACACATCTTTACGTTAAGGAAATGAGTTCTTTAAGTCATTAACTTTAGATTCTCTGATTGACGAAGAATCATTCTGTTGTGTTGCTTTGGATAGAACTTCCATTGAGTGATGATGTTGGCGTGAGCATGAAAGAATGCGCATGATCGCTAAACTCATAGAAACGGCATTGTAGCGGTTAAAATTTTGCTGGACTGAACGAAGTGTTAACAGCAACTCTATCCAAAGGCGTTGTCGGGAATCCCCACAAGTGGATAATGCGATACTGCTTGACCGGGGCAGTACACCGGCGGCGTATTGGCGTTCCTGCGCAATCCCGCGGTGGCGGCTGGCTCGGCTGATATGTTGACTGGCGAGTTTCCATTCATTCGCGGTCACATATGCACTCCATAAATGTTCTCGACGGTGCTAAGATGATGAAGAACTCGATATGAACGCGATAACCGTATAGATCATCAGTGATTAAATGTGAAACCATACCTAAGGAATGATGAATCTCGGCTCTAGACTCAATAGCGTTTTGTTTTCCTGGCGAGACTGGGGAGAGTCTCTCCTTCAATACGGCAATCTCTGAGAAGCGGTAATTTCGTGAGGTTCGATGAAATGAAACAAGCTTGAAAAGGCATGGTGAATGAAGGTTTAGTGCATAGTCAGCGGGTCCATGACGACTTTATCTGCAGCCGGTCACAAAGTGACAACGAATTAGCATAAATTGAACTTTGATGCCCAAGAATGTGGAGTAGCACACCCTCTTCTTTGCATTTCTTTAATTAACTTTCTTTCTCCGATTCATTTTCTCACAATCATCTGCAAGGACTTCTAAACTATTTTGTGGTGCTCGCGGGAACCTCGACTCTGGCATCATAGGCGGTTATCCTAACGCCGCCTGCTGACTAACTATGTTGCCATAAAAAAGCGTTGTGAAAAATCTCAAAGTGTTGTGAAGAACATTTAGTACGCTGAGAAGATTTTGCATAAATACTCACATCGTGTAATTGCTTTTCAGCGGTTGCATACGCGATGAGCGGCGGCTTTTGATTCACTCAAGTAGACAATGCCTGGTGACCGATTGCGATGGCATGAACCAAGTTGCATTGTCAAACTGCATGACGGCAGCAACAACACCGAAGGTAACATCACCGAAAGGTCGCTGCGTCGAGTTCATGTTTATCAGAGTTTCACCGAATGGCATTCTACGAACAAGTCGCTGCGGACACGTTTATCACTAGCTTTAAAGTATTACCCGTCGTGACAAGTCTTTGAGTTACTGGGATTAAGCATCGTCAGTAACATTCACAATCTGCGGTATTCATTTTACACACAACATTTTTATCTCCTATTTTCCCCAAAATGGCATATAAAGTGTTGAAAATGTTGAGAATAAATATGACCATTGGTGTTCGCGAAATGAGCCACAATAGTTTGGTTTATACTCCCCTCAACAGTGATATGCGGTTGGTTTAATCATAAAGTACTGTTCTTTGAGCAAAACCTTGAAAGTGAAAGGTTTGATAGGTTTTACTCAAATAAGACTTTGGCTTTCTTTATGAATTATTAACAGCAACACAAAGGTCCTTTATTTACAAGTACGGGTTGTACAATGTAATGTGTGCACAAGCCATTGACATATTCAATCAAACATCCAAAATGATATGAAGAAAACAATTCAAGGAGTACCGGAAGTCGCATTGATGTTCCCGGGTGTGCATGTATGTTGAAATCGGTTATGTTTCTCACGGGTGCGATTCAACATAACTCTCCAATCGTCTGACCGATCCCTTGAAACAACCGTTCATCAATCATTGTGATGATCCGTCTCACATCCCTCCTTTCACGAGAATTCCAGCTTAGGAGACCCAATTTTTACGGCGTATATCCTTCAACCTGTATGCCAATCCATCCCTAACCGACTTCAAAGTATGATCCCGAACTTGTGGAGTTAAGCTACATGCATTAGCGGTTTCTTTGAAGTTCACTACGGTAAACAACGCAGAAAGGTTTGTTGATGAGTGTATATTGAGATGGCGGTTGATTTCGGAAGATCAAGCTTTGGAGGAGTGAAGTTGACGCGTCTGATAAGATTCAATAGCCATTTGGAGATCTTCTAAACGTTCCTTGATGACAATCCGTCTTATGAAGATGAGAAGTGACTTGATAAATTCACGTTGTATGCTGCTTGAGAATTGTCTTATGTGACTACGTACCTTGGCAAGGTACATGTCTTGATGTCATTGAGAGACAAATTCTCAAAGTCATTTCGAGAGAAGCATAGTCCCATTCATCTTGTCATTTGACTACGATCTTCTTTAGGAATGTGTAGTCCCACTTAGACGAAAGGTCAATGTGTATGATAGCGATATCTTTAGAACTATGCGCGGCATGTTGAGACTTCGGGCACGGCGGCTTCTATAGTAGATTAAATGGTGCGTGATGAATCCCATACAATGCATCTGGAGCATTATGCCTCGCGTGTATGAGAACAAAGTGATTGGCACGTTCCTCAATGGCTATGCGGTTTGAGTACCATGCCGAGCTTGTTTGAGACCATCTGAGAGCTTTGTTCGGTTGTAGGCGTGATTCGAGCTTCGGGATCAACGAATCCATCCGGTTGGTGACATAAGCTGTTTCTTTAAGTTGTCCATTGAGCAGTTTTGACATCCATCGATAGACCGTCATATTCATATGAGCGCGAATGCTAGAAATATCCGAGCGACCTCAAGGCGAGCAACGGGCAAAAGATTCTTCAAAGTCAATACCCTCTTCCCGACGATAACCCTTAGCCACAGGCGTGACTTATTAGGATAACATGTCCTTCACATCAATTTGTTTTCCAAATCCATTTGAGACCAATGACGTAGACTCCTGTTGGTCTTTCAATCAGTTCCCATACTTCAAGGCGTTTGAATTGGTTGAGTTCTTCTTGCATGGATTCAATCGGTTGTCTTTTGTCATTCGTCTTTGATGTTTTTAGGTTCAGATTGAGGCGGTGAGTGCATAAATGCAATGTTCACCGTCTGTGTGAAGACGTTGTCTCGTAACGGCTGGTTGATTCGGGTTGCCAATAATGTTTTCAGAGGGATGGTCTTTCGTCTATCTATGTGTGGAGGGTTGATGTTGGTATACATTGTGCAAATTCTGAGGATTCAAATGGTTTGTTGAAGATTCCGCGACATGCAGTGCGGCATCTCATTAGCAAACGGGTTGAAGCATTTGAATCAAAATCTGCGGGTGGGGGTACTACATTGAGAATATCATCAGCGGTTTCATCATCATTGTTGGAGCGGTTTGTTCAACTGTTGTGGTGGAGTCAAGCGGGTGTAGGTGCATACAACGATAGTTGTTGTAGCGAGTGTATCAGGTAAAAGAGTATGATCGAGGTTGAGCGGAAAGCGGATACACGGAACACGTTCATCAATATCGGCAGTAGGGCAAATAACCTTTTCATTTGTTGGCGAGTAAGCTGGGGGCTTTGTTCGGTGATGATGGGGTTTGAGGTTTAGCGGTTGTGCCGGGTTCTAGGCTGTTATACTCGAAGCCATTGTGAAGAAGTTTCAGAATCATTTCCCCAAACGACAAGCTGTCTTTAGCGATTTGAAACTTTGATGAAGTCTATTTCCTCTAACTTTTGAAGGTTTCGTATGCGGCGAATTTGTTGATGAGCATTAAACCACACAAAGAAAATCGACTAATTGCGGAAGATGCGTTGAGGGGTAACATTCGAGAAATCAACAAGATCTTCTCCGCGTATTTGGGTAACTTCACACAAGATCACTCGTGAAATTGAGACGATAACACCAAAGTGAGACGTTTGAGCCACATATAGTCTTATTTCTTCCCCCTAATTGAAGGAATTCAAGAAGGCATTGGGTTTTGCAAAGCATGTAGAAGAACAAGGAAGCAATGACCACCTACACACTCTCTCCCCCTCGATGTTTTCAATGATTGAGAATCATACACCACATTATGTTGATGATGAATTGAAGGCAATGAAAACCATATAAGAGCAGGCAACCATGTATGTCCAATTGATCGAACAAGTGTGAAGTACCAAAAATATTTTGAGAGATCAGCTGATAAAACATCTCTGTTCATTATGTTGATCATCGGTTGTGTCATTGTTGTTAGGCGATTTGATCTTCGTTATAGAAGATTCGGTTGTTGTTGTAGATCGAGTGTATCAAATTAGAGTATTATATGGGTGAAAACATTCGATATGCGAAGCATGACTTTTGGCAGAATCTTTAACCAAAGGAGCAAGCAATGTTTCCAATTCATGACGATTAAGTACAATGGTGGAACGGTTGATGGATCATGATATTTTTACGGTGAAAGCGGGTCCTCTGTTGTTTTGCATTAGGAGCCACCATAGATATACACATAGAAAAATAGAAGGGGGCAAGGAAGAGAAAACATGGATCCCCAAGTATAAATGGGTTCGGATGTTAGAAGCATAAAGATGTAGTGTCAATTATCTTCTTAACACACGAACATGCTAATTTGATGATTTCCTTTCTGCCCGAGAGATGGATGTAGAGGTTTTCACACTTGTTATGGTGCAACTACTTAATATCTTGCCAGTAGGAATCACCTAAGACCAGCATTGTTGAAAACTCTACCTGTTGGTATCCATCTAAGGTTAGATCTAAGGGATGTTGAAACTTCTTTTGGGAAGAATTTGCGTCCTATATTGATCCACCTATTAGGTTTACGAATTTCGTTTAGATCAAGCGGGTTTATTTCTAACTGTTTGAGTTAACTTAGGTTTTGGTTTGCTACTACAAGCGATTGATGTAATACACTTTCGAAGGTGATACACTAGGTCGTGAACCTAATATTCCATCCTTTTGGAGTAGTGCCCTTTTCCTAGCCTTTTCTAGGTCATAGTTCTTGTATGCGTCATTTGAATCATATGAATTTTTACGTTTAATGCTCGGTTTAGACACGGTGTTCGAACAAATCCTAGATTGGCGAAGAGTCACTTATGCAGTATATGAACAGGTTTTAAGGAAACATGTTTAATAAAACTAAAACATTATTGTTGGGCCCGGAATGTGGAGTGGTTGGTTTTGACAAATGATTATTCTCAACAACTGGAGAGCCAAAGTGTTTTGAAGATTTAGAACGTTAGTTAAAAGCGGTTGGTTGTCTAACTCTGATTGATTTGATTGGTTGAAAAGACGATTTCCCCAAGATTGTTGGTTTTGTAAACTTAGTATCCACACTCTTGCGAGTTAATCTTCTCAGTTTGTTTTGTAAAGCAACATGTGCAAGCCCTTTGCTTGAATTTGAGCCTTTAAATGCTCATTTTCTTTTACTAATAAATCCACTCGATTACTTTGTTCATTTGAATACTGACCATTGTGTTAAGGAAAAGATTTGTTTTGAATTTTAAGTTCAAGAGAGATGCAATGTGCCTCTAGTTTTGAAAAATCTTTATGAAACTTGGCAATGGTCTTTTGAGAAGAATGATTTGATTCAAGAGTTTGATTTGCGTTTCAGTGAATTGTTAACAAGTAAGGGCTGGACATGAGATAGTTGTCTGGACATTGTGCAACACAGTCAACCTCTCTTCATTACTAAATCGGGTTGCTTTCGATATGTTGTGTTGCATTTGTCGAGAATATGATCAACGATGGGTTGTACCTCGACCATCGTTACGTTTGATGTCATAGGTGGGTAAGATATCTTCCTCAACCATTTGTTCCGTCCGCAGTTGGGCTCGGATTGGAGTTAAGTATGATATCTTCTCGAGATCTGCTTCTTGTCATCCTGCTTTTCAATGCTACAACCTCATTGTCCGCGTACCGACATTCGCGATGTCACAACATTCTCAATGTCCATATGAGCATGCCTTTCATGTACATCAACTCTTTCACCTTGCACGGCTGCGGGATATCGGGGTTTGATGATGTCGGCGCTTCAATGCGAGCGAGCGAGAGCCATGTATCCTTCTTTCAATGCCACAAATGGATCTTGATGTTAGAATCCATTTCAACGCTTTCTGTGAAGAATCAAAGAAGAAAAGGTGCAAAGTCGATATAGCACCTGAAGGTCGATATAGTGAATCTCAATTTCCCTCCAAAAATAATTTTGAAAATTTTGACTCTCAAAATTTGAAATTCACTATAAAATTCAATTCTAAGGTTGTAAGAAAAATTTGAGTTATGACAATTGTTACACAAAATTTGACCCGAAAAATTTGAATTTGGGCCCAAAAATTTGAATTTTTGACCAAAATTTTCACGGTTAAACCAAAATTTGAATCTCGTAAAAATTGAGTTTAATCTCCCGAATTTTTTTTTTTTTTATAACTTGTGTTGGTGGATCTTTGTAGTCGAATGAAACGTTGTTGATGAAGTGTCCTTAGGCTTAGAAATCACAATAACCAAGTAGCACTTAAGCGTAAAAACACCAAAGTTCGCGTAACAATGAGAGTTCGCGTAGTTTTAGCTTCACGCGTGGCGAGGAAAAAAGACTAAAGTTATGCAGTAAAAGCGGTAAGTTAGGCATTGAAAGTTAGGCGTAGGTTCCCTTATCGTAAGACTAGGTTTTGCGTAAGATGAATCTTATGCGTAGGATTTCTGGCGTAAAGCTTTATGCTTATCGTAGTTTAGGGTTTTATCCCAAATGATCTTTTACACTATCACAGTGCAAAAAGATATCCAAAGTCGACGTATTTTCGGACTTATCCAGTAAGAAAACGGAATAAACCCGAAAATGAAGATCAAACCAAGGAGGCACTTACGGCGTAGTTTTAGGGTTTTACTACGGCGTAGTTCTACGTAAAAATGACTTTTGCCCAAAGATGTTTCTAAACCAGTTTTTGTGATGAAATAGCTTCAATATCACCAAAATAACACAAAAGTGTGAAACTTGATGATCAAAGCTTCTAAAATGATTCTGGCGTAGGAAAACACCCTCATACAAAACTAGCTTAAAAGCGATTCTACACACATAAAGTTTCAAACTTTTGCCAAAACTTAAATTTTAACACCCAATAACCTTTAAAAGTACAAAATCTTGGATTGAAAAGTGTAAAATGAGGTTTTAAGCGTGAGAAAGGTTAAAAAGCGTGAACCTTACGGTAGACAAAAACAAACCGTTTCACCCAACTAGATGGCGATTGATACCTTTGTTAGGTCACAAGGTTTACAACACAAGCTTATATAAGAGATTGAGAGGCGATTGAACAAGTATCCAAACATACGCACCACGATATAGAGTATCGGTTATCGTAGGTATGTAGTGAAAAGAAAACTTGAACAACCAACCTTCAAATGAAGGTTTACAAGGGAGTATTATAGGAGGGAAGCTAGGGCAACACTCCTAGTTCCCTTCCTTTCCTTATTGGGCTAGGCCTAGGCTTATGGGCCTTCTACATAAGCCTAAGGCTAATAACAAACATAAAGGCCATAATAAGCTAACTATTACATATGAGTAACTAACACTTGAATAAGGTTTAGGAGTGATTCCAACAGAAGCTCCTGCTCCGATGACTGCTGACTCAACTGGTTCAACTTCTTCAACATCCATTGATCAAGATGCACCATCTAAGAAGTACAACTCAGACTACTCAAGAAGACTAATCTCCATTTATTCCTCAAGGCGTTGTTAATGTCTATCATTGCAGTTGCACTCATAAATAATGATCCGCTCTTTGGTATTCCTTTGCCAAATCTTCACGGATCATTGTTCTTCCCTAAGTGTGCTCTGTAAATCAACCACATGAATATTAAGGAAAATGACTACCTCATCCGCTCGAAGACATTATTGGTGAATCTTCCAGATCAGTATCTACATGTATATCTTTAGGAATAATGCATTGATGTTGAGGAATTATTTGTTCTGGTTCATTCAGTGGGTCAATGTACATCCGATTGTATGTTTATTCATGAGTTGGGCATTTGACACAAAGTGATTACGTCAGAGTTAATCATTTATCACTTATTTGAAATAGAAGTTGTCTTTCACAAAGGCGTGTTCTTATTTTATCTTGAAGTTGGGGCTGATTGGTTGCATGACTTTCAATGATAACTTGCTCGTGCTTAGAAATTGAGATGGAGACTTGGTTTATCTAGTTACCAGTAGTTGGGATTGTTGGTTGAATACCTGGTTATCTATCACATTAAGGAGTTACGTTGTTTTACTCATTGTCACACGCAAATGTCGTTGTGGATAATCGCAAGAGGTGTTAATGTCTCATACTTTGGTTAAGTATTGACTACTTAGAGACTTTCTAAGAGCATTAATTCTCGACACCGTTCTTCCATCATTAAGTGCAAGCTTAAGATACAAATATGGGGAATTCGACTTCAGTTTCAAGTTTGGTATATCGAGTTTTCTTCTTTAGTGGTTACTTTAAACTGTCTACATATGGGTTGATAAAGGTAGTCAGAGAGAGTTTTTGTAGCAGTTGATTCTCACAGGATTCATTTGTGCTAATTTGTTGCTCTTCTCTAGTTCAAGAATATTTGGTATATATAATGTGTTCGCTGATTACGAGGTATCAAAACCGGCAAAGGGGAAGAGGCGTACATCTAAACACACTTGATTACCGTGATGAACTTAATACTTCTTCTCTATCGAGTAATCGAGAAAGACAAATGTCATAACTAGTAGAAACTTCGGTGTTTAACTTCATTATCCTTTGGTGTGTTATTCCAACTATTTGGGGGAAGGATATATTATTCCAACTATTTGGGGGAGGATATATTATTCTAACTATTTGGGGGAAAGATGTATTATTCCAACCATTTGGGAGGAAGTGGTCTTTGGATACTTTTGGTATGAGTTATCTCTTTGATAGAAAGAAATTTGAGAAGAATACTTGGAACTTGAGATGATATTGCTTATTGACATCTTCTATATGATTTATGATAAAGTGCTTAGGTTAGTGCTTCATTATGCTACGATGTAATGATGATTCGATGAGATCGTAACCATCGGGGAGAGATATGTGTGTACATCAGAGGTCGCTAACAAGTTACATGATCAAGCTTAATCAGTTATTTTGTAGTCGATATCCGCAGAGAAGATCAAGTGATTCAACCAGTTATCGTGATGTCGTTGTTTCTTCTCTTGTTGGGTACTTGTGTACATTGTGGGATGAATGGTTATATGGAAGATAACTGGAATGCACTTAGTATAATGAAGATGTTGATATGTTGTTGAAGATGTTGTTATGTTGTTCCCCTGAATAGACAACGTCTTGCTCAATCTTGAAGAGTAATGTGTACTTCGGGGATGCACAACAGGTTCATGTGATATGGCTCATTTGTTTATTCCGGGTATGATAACCGCATAAATGATCCGTGTTAACTTGTTACTTCGTTGTTATCGTCTTCTTCGGGTTCTTGAGCTTCATACAATTAGACTGTTTACTTCACTTCATCTTCTGGGGGAAATGGTCTTAATTGAAGTTTATTGGTATGGGGAAGCTACCAAAGATTCACATTTAAAAGGCTCATGTTCAGACGGTTTTCTTAGAAGCCTCGAATGCTTTGGTGGTGAAAGTTTAAGAGATGTTGATTTCTTTCTTCTACAACGTCTTTGAACGATATCCTTATCTCGGTACTCATTTCATCATTATCTTAAACTAAATTATCTTCTTGTACATATCTTATCAAAAAGAAAAATACAAAATTATAAAACCCACAATAGAAAAATACAAAAATATAAAATTTCAAAATCCATAAAAATCAGAAAATCTTTGAAAAACCCAAAAATATTTGTCACATCAATTTTTCAACTCTACGATAACATCTACGGACTTTGTCTTGTCACTCGAAGAATGACACGGGTCTTTAGATGAAGTTCGAATGTACATAAACCTATTTAAAAAAAATGGAATGGAGAAAAATGGTGGTTTATTATCATTTCAGGCAGTAACTCGTTTTTAAAAGAAAGAACAGAGCCATGCTTTATCTTATTTTTTTCTCATGGTCTGATTCTAAAAACAAATGTTTGTCACCAAAAAGATAAATGTTTCCTTCACAAATATTTTTCCTTCTATAAATTCTTCTGAAAAATATTTGCTATCTTCTGAAAACAAAATTGATTTGAAAATAACTCGGACTCTATTTGTGAAAATCATCTGGACTTATCATTTGTCAAAATCTCTATCTCTCAATCAACAACTTATGTTATTGATTGATGGGGAGAATGATTTCAATTAAATCAAAAAGGTTATTTTTCAAACAATTGGCACGTAAACGAGCAAGGTCTACTTTCGGTTTTCACACAATTGGTTCAAGACCTTGGCTAATGTTATGTTTTCAAAAAAATATTTATGCATGGTTGATCAATGGAGCTTAAAGTCTCGAGAATCGATCCTTACCGGTTAAATGTTTTTCAAAAGCAAGTCACAATTCTCCTCAAAAGTTTTCAAAATTAAATTTAAATCATTAGAGATCACAAATCTCAAAGGATTTGAAAATTGTAATCGGGGGAGAATTTGTGATTTAAATTGGATATAATCTGATATTTCAATTAGTGGTTTAGAAGTATAATAACAAGTTCTCCTCCCTACATGTGCCAAACGATTTCAAATTTCTAATTTTCCATGCACATGTTAAGGGGGAGCATCTATCTCAAACCAAAATGAATTGAAACGTGATCGATTTGTCTCTAAGTGCAGGCTCTCTCTAATATGTGCAAAACACTTTCGAATCGTGATGCACATATTGAGGGGGAGCAATCATAAGAAAACCTCATCCTTCCCAAAAATTGTTTTATTCAAAGTATTTGAAATACAAGATTTGATCGGGAAGTGATGATGATCATTTTAGAAAAAAGTAACTCAAAGATTGGATCTTTCATTCTCAATCTAAGATATCAAAAGTCCTCTTGCCTCCATGTGCTAAACTAATTTCCAATACTTGAAGCACATGTTGAGGGGGAGCATTTCTAAAATATCAAAAACAATTAAGGTACAAAATACTTTGATTTTATATCACGAGTACCTTGATTGATTTTCAAATGGTTTTCAATTGGTTTGGTGAAGAACAATACCAAAAGACCAACCTATTTTACTTTATGCATGGAGATATAAGGATGGTTAGGTTAGGTATTAGTTCCCCACGATCCCTTGCCAGCGGAGGATCAACCGAGGGACAAACCACTAGATAGTGTAGAGTCCTTAGGTATGAAGTCTTAAGACCTTGAAGGGGTTGAAGAATGAAAAAAGAAATAATAAATGTGAAAAGGTGAAAAGAAATAGCCCTCCAATAATTCAACCTTAAGGCATGCTTGGGTTCAATACATATGCTCTTGGTGGTTACCAAGGTAGCGGTATTGAAGACAAGGCGTCATGGACCCGATGGCGATCTAAACTTCCCAAGCTACTCAAGTTCCTCTTAAAAGGACTTGTTTCATTCTCACGGGGAGCCGACATAATCTATCGACTTTCTCTTAGAGATTGTTGATATTGAAGAAGGAGAATTCTCCCTAGTCTCCGGCAAAGGAACCAAATGTGCACTATTGAGTCTAGAGCCACGAGATCATCAATAAATCTCATTAGGACACACTATTCATGAAGGCTTTCTGTTTCACACAATGTGGAAAGTGAGAATATATTTAAGAGTCCTACGCATTATCCTTGTGGTATTGCCAGAACATCCGAAGTGATATGTAAATATTCACGATGAAGATGGAAATCCTTCTAGAGCCAACATCAAACAAGCTCTTGGTGGGTGACATGTGAGATCTTTTCTAAAGATCAAGCTTGTGACAACTGGATAGAAACGATGGGGCGATTCAATCTTGAATCAATCCTGGTCGGGAAATGGATTGGCGGATACCTTTGAAAAACGGTTCTTTGTGCTAAAAATTCTTTCCTATAACACATCGGTATGTTAATATTTCAAAATTTAAGGGTATTTATGATTGATAATTGATTTTCCATAAAACCTTCGTTGTATTGCAAAACCTTTATATTAAGCAATACACGATTGTGATCAAATCATTTTTCATCAATCGATGAATCTCACCTTCGTGGTTCTCTCACTCCGTGTTGTCTTCTTTGAGGCGTTCCGGTTTGAAACGGCTAAGAAACATTCAAACCTGTCAAGAGAGATTCTTCAGTATACGCGATCACAGGCGATACTTATCTTGATCAGCGAAACCGTGGGCGTGTACCTCAATTCAACGAAAGTGATCAAAGACACTTTCGTGCGCTTTATGTGCTAAGTTGAATGCAAGGACACCCGACGATTGAAGGCATCGAGAATTAAGGAGTCAATCCACAGCCGCATGCTCACACAATCACATTCACGTTTAAAGAAATCATGATAAGTGCATATCTTCATCAACTGGCTCTGATATTTTCAAACCATGCTTACGCTCTGCTTGCAAATATCATGAATCAACTAAAGCTTCGCCTCGATGAGAAGATATCATTATCCAAAATGTGAGCATGTCGGTCCAAAAGTCACAACTTCACATGATGGCAAAACAACAAAGGATGAGTCAGAGATTTATGATGGCTGATGATCTCAAAGCTGGCTCAAAACTCATCATCACGTGGATCACTTAAAGACCTCCACTTGAGCTAACACAACATGCGGAATATGAAGAATCAAATACTACGATCTACAGAGCAAAGAACTTAATCAAGAATCTAAGAACAATCAAAATGTAATATCTGTTTGTATTCAATGTATATTGAGGTGACCTCCCTTAGGGGGAGATTGTTAGGATTCAGAAAATCCGTTAGTTAAAGTGTCGGTCACCTCAAGTATATATATTTGTTAGAAAGCTCGTAGTCGTAGTCAAGTTATGGTAATAAGTAGTTAGTTAAGTAACACCGTGGAGGACGGACGGGTCTTTATCCATTGTATGCCTGATCCACAGCCCGTAGGAGGCGAGTTATGTAAGACACTATAAATACCCTCTACCTCCCAAGGTAGAGGGTTGGAGCTTCAATACTATTTTTCTTTGTTTTCACCAAGTTCCCAACTCTCTTTACTTTCTCTCTCTAAACCATTCAAACCATACGCCACCTTTTGATGTTATGATGTGTTTATGAAATCCAATATCTAACAGAATACTTTAAACTTTAAAAATGTTTGAAAGTTTAATTGTCATAAATTGGTGGTAGAGGATGTCACACACTTTATGAATTATTATGTGGATTGTTGAATGCACACATACAAGAACTTCACTAATTGAATTCTTGAAATAAGTATTATCAAAATTACAATAGATCAAGTTGGTTGATTTATGCCTTGTCAACAAGTATGATTGTCATTACTTGAGGCATAATTCATCAACTGGAATTTTCATGTATTGATCTATTTAGTATTTGGATAAAGAGATGTTAAAAAATTGTTATAATAAATTAAATACTTGGTATGTTTGATTTTATAATATATTGTATCCTATATTTGCATGTTTAATCCGTGAATAATTTATTTATTCTAAATCGCCCGTTGTCAATTAATGATATGATAGTATCATTAAATTAAGACAAATCTGAGTGATTTGGTAGAATATACTTAAAAGTATATTGATGAGAAAGCATACCAATTTCAGATGATATTCAATGAATCGAATATAGGACTTATCCCAACTGAATGATTTTACTTTATGGATATTGTTATTAAGTAAATCATGAATAGTTATCATCAGACTTGAGATACCAGATAAGTGTCATGAATGTAGTGCACTTTTGTGGAACAACTTAACGCTAAACGTAACTGGTAGTCATAAGGGTTGTTTTCAGAAGTGTTGCAAAGTTTGTGAGTTATTCTTGTAGTCAAGATATAATTTGTTCATTCAAATTTATTTTGGAGTTTAATACTGCTGGGCCCCTTGTAGGGTTGACAAGATGTTTGTGTGGCCACACTCAAGATCTCCCTTGAATATGTTCACAAGATTTGGTAATCTTGCTTAATCACTTACAACGAGAAACATAATGGTTGAATAAAGAATGACTTAAATCCATATCTTTATTTAACGTGGTATTAGAAACAAAAGGATAATAATAATAAGAAATCATTAAAAGGTTTTCGAGGAGCCTTACTCGAGTCGTGCTAGAGCATCGAGGTGTTGCTAAGCGTAACGAGATGTGATCACACTATTAAGATATGTCCAAGTGGGAGTTGTTGGTTTTATGGACATAAATTAGTAGTCGTGAGTTAGGATCGAACTCGAGACCACGGGATTGCACACGTTACGTATGAGAATTAAACTTATAATAATTAAATATAAAATGTTATATTTAGTTATTATTTACACGAAACGTATAATGAACGTTAAGTAATTAAACGTAATGGACTAACGATCGTTAAATGTTAAAGGAAGGACTAAATATGAAATTAGATGTCAACTAGGTTCTAGAAACCCTATGGTTTCCATAACCTATTGGATGGGGGTTTCCATGAACCAATTCAACCCTAACTTGGACTTTAAGTTTCTTTGGGTATATATACAAGGCCTAGGGTCTTTGTAAATTATCTCTTGTACTCCTAAACCTAAAACCTAAATTGTTTGTGTGTTTTTTTTTTGGTTCAAATGATCGGTCACACCTTCATAAGGTGTCGATCACTTTGTTTTTCTTTAACAAAACGTTTTGTGTTAATTAAACTAGCATTTACTTTAATTCAGTGAATGAATGCGTGTATTAAAAGCGTGGTACAATCACATTATTGATTGTATCTTGGATTGAATTACAAAACGGTAAGGGGTAATTCACATAATCCTTATAAACCCTAATTAGGGTTCATCTCAATTGCTAGTTTGGGAATTGATTCTTGTTGGGCTAGAATTAAAAGGTACGCATACTTTATGTTCATGTTAATTAATTATTTATTATATGTTCCTTACGCTTTCGCATGTGTACTTGATGTTTATTGTTTATATATATGAGTAGTTATGTTATATAATCCAACACAGAAATGATAGGAACTTGATATTAGAGAATTGACAAGTTGCTTTTGTGATCTTATGACCCATGCATATATATATATATATATATATGTATATATGTATATATATATATATATCTATACTATATAAAATGGAAAAATGATCAAAGTGGAAAAGTGAAAAATGTTGAAAGTTGAATGTTGAAAACATGGTCAATGGAGAGAAATAAATAATATAATTAATACTCTTATTAAAACACCCCATTACTTAAAAGTACAATAATTTATTCACATTGTACACCCAATTAAAACACATATACCAAATTAAAAAACAACCAATTGAAACCGATACGGGTTGACCCGTTGAAACCGATACGGGTTGAGCTGTTGAAACCGATCAGGGTTGACCGGGGCGCTTCAAACCAGGGTGACCGGTTTAATTTGCATTTTTCGACCCAACCTATCGGTTTGACTCGGTTTAAATCGACCTGTGTTTTTATCGGAACGGTTCAACCAGTTGAACCACCGGGTGAAATCGGGTTTCAAATTTGACAAAATTATATGAGAAATGATGAAGTAGTTGTGGGCACCGTGACAATTTTTTTGAAAGGAGAGTCAAATTAATTGTAGTTTTTGGATTATTTTGCTTTGACACATGTAATTTGTCATTTGTATAATGTTATTTTAAAAAATGTTGCTCTTGCACCATTTAAGGGACTAGCATATATGAATCATCGTTTAAAAGTTAATATATATTGTATAGCCCTTTGTCCAGTGTATCAATAATGTTATGTAAGTTTATTAAAATCACAAAAATAAATAGTATTGTTATCTTTAGCGATAATTATTTGTACCCAAACAAATAGCTTTGAACAATGCATAAATATCTATACAAATTGATAGTACAAAATAATCTTATATGGTGATATCCATTTTGCAAAGTTACAATTTTAAAAGCCAAACACCAAATGATAAACGTTACACATGTAAAAAAATAGTTATCATCTGCCTAAATTTACTTGACAAAGAAAGGCGGGCGTCACATATTTCTTATACCTCTAAACTACAATATAATATTGACAACTACACAATACCGTTGCTTTTGTAATGCTTGAATCTATTATTACTAAAATCTTAATAACTTAAAACAATCCTATTAGAAAATATACTCAGACACTTAGATCGACTCCACATAATTTTATAAAAAACTATATATTTATGTTGCTATACAACACGCATCGAGAATTGTAGTTATTAGAAAACGATTCTCTAATGCTACAAATACTGACTTGTTGAAAGAAACTTATGGGTCATCGAAACTTTGAGAAAACTAGACATCATTGCCGCTAGCGCGGTACTTCATCTAGTATATATATATGTATGTATATATATATATATATATATATATATATATATATAGGCTCCGGTTCCGTTGAGAAGGTTTTTATTTTGAGAAGATTGAGAAATCTTCGTTTGAGCAAATTGATTCATGTTTTTGATTTGATTCACAAGTAAACATTATTTTATGGTGAATCGAATCTATAAATCAAAAATTTGATTCACAAATCATTGTTAAAATCGAGTTATGATGGTGATTCCTTAAATTTGTATGCAGATGATTGATATTCTACATATATCGCAAAAATCGAGAGATTTTTAACATTGATTCAAATTATTTTTTACACATTTTGAATTTTAATCACATTAAAATGAGTTTTACGTTTGAGAAACATGAATTAAAGTTAAAAATCTATCGTTTTGAATCTCAATCTTCCAAATAAAACATACTCAATCGATCCGGATTCTATATATATATATATATATATATATATATATATATATATATATATATGCTTACATAGTATATACTCACTTCAAGGCTTTGATCATATTCATTAAATGATGATGTAAAATCTTGTATATGTCGCTAAGGTCGACATGCTGCACTCTTGAACAAGACTGTTTTGTCATAACTTGTATAATTGACCGTCGAATGAGTCTAGTTTAGTCAAGTCAGTATGAGAAGTGTCAAGACTTACGAACTACACAATATTGGGAGTTCTTGTGGTATGTCAACGTTACAAAACAAGAAATCAAGAATTTACAATAATATCAGTAATATAAGTAGGTATTACGAGTCGATCAATAGATCAAAATAGGTTATATCGGCTTAAGTTGCATAACCTCTCTTTGTCCATCTTTTGTTGTAGAATTATGCTCGTGTAGTTAAAATACGTACTTAGCGAATCGAACATATCAATTTACAAGGACTTACCAAAAATAGATAGCTACATCTAAAGTGACAAGTTATAATCATAATCCTTCCTCATGTAGTGCTAGAATGGGTCAAGCTAATATTTTAAAAAACGGCTTTACCACTAACAATGCATAATGATTCTCATTTCTTAATAAATACGCATATGGCGTAATCAAAGATTAAAACACGGTTAGAAAAAGAATTTTTAGACTAAGTTATGGACGGAACGATAGAGAAGATATAGGTAGAGTTAACTTACACACGGTTGAATGAGACTTATGTGTTTGTATTGTTGTTTTTGTTGTTGGTACCCTTGTTTATTAATCTATATAATTAGACTTGAATTAATCAAACGGAAATGACGACATTAAGATGATAATATATTAGTAGTATTTGTTATGGACTAATTCTCAATCTTGATTCTTCTCTTTTCCGTTAGTATCTCCTTAATTGTTTCCATGTGACAAACACATGCTTAATCGCAACGTCTTAGGCAGAACTTAATACTAACCACATTTTAATGATGTTGATCAAATCAGCTTACGGGTATATACGTTTACGTAAGTGTGAATACACACATGTATTGATCATATGAAAGATGATTGTGCTCTCATTGTATTTGTGGGTGTAATGTGCAATAGATCAATTGTTTCTATTTTTGTGCACAACGGACTCGAGCCAAATTTGTTGATTTTGTGACTTGTGAGTACACTCAAGACTCCATACACCACCCTGTAGGACTCTTGTAGTCATACCAATTGATCACCATCTTTCACCGCTAGCTAGGTTAACCCCGTAAGCTTTTGGGACATTCAAACTAGCTTGGCCGATGTATATGTTAATATGTTATCAGTACCTGTCGTTCTATTTACACGTGAATATAATTCAGATATAATCAAGAAAACTGTTATCCAACTTTTCAAATAAAGATAGTAAACACATTGAGATATTTCCGACGACCTTAAACTCTTGCCATTTCTATTTCCGACGACCTTAAACTCGCTTATAGTGAACCACAAATTTGCAACACATAAAAGTTAAATACGTCCTTATTTACGTCGCCGTTATTAATATCTATCAACTCGGCGCTTTAACTCGATATCTAACAAGAGACCATAATTTACGTCGTGTGACATGGTTAAAAAGACTTCACTTTTTATCCGTAGCCTAAGCAGTTGTTATCCTTTTTCGTTTGCCGACTTATCAAAGTCGTTGTTAATTAGAGGGTCACCCTTTTAAAAATATAACACGAATTTGCCATACACCATTTCCATTTAGTCATATTCAAACAATAAATTAAAAACTATACTTTTAAAATCAATAGGTTGCTCGATCAAAGTCTCAAACAACTCTTTATTCCTTAGTTAGTAACATAATTAATATTAATTTGTGTATCATTATTTGAAAATTTAGTTCAATTATATCTGGTAATGAGTCATGAGGTACGGACTGTACACCATCAGTTCACTGACTTCCCTTACTTTGATTGTGGTAAAGTGTAATTCAGTGGTAGTTGATGAAGTTCAGTATGTTGTATTCATCAAGCTGATGAGTTCAGCTCAGGCTGAAGGATCTCATCAGGCAGTTGTCTCATCAGAGGTTTATTTTGTCAGTAAATGAACCACCTTGTGAGCACACTCACGAAGTGACTCTTTCAGAGGCAAGCTCATCAGTAAGTGTATACATTTCTTTGGACTGGACTGAATTCAAACTTAGATTGCATCTGCTTTGTCTTATTCAAAGGCAATTATAAATGCAAATTAATGGCCATAATTAACGGTCACGTAGCCACTATTTCCTATAATACATGAACATTTTGATATAATTAATGGGGCGGTTAATTATCATAATTTCATTATTGGACCTTGAGTAATTCCTATAAATTGAAACATATACTTGCGTGGAAACATATAGAAAAAATAAACACTTAGAGGCAAAAGGGTTTGTTAATACAAATATCGTCATTAAACGTTATTTATATTTTTGATCTTTACCTAAGTTTTGTTAACGACAAAAGTAAATTTAATTTTTATAAAGCTTAAAGCTTGTAAAGTTTAATAGATACTAAAACAAGCTTTTTCAAATAATATCTTCATCACTCAAGCATTTACATTGTGATTAATCATATCTTGATATAACTCTAAACCATAATGTATTATAGTAGTTTTTAGTTCAAGAATGTTTTGGTTTCTTAAAACAAAACATTACATATGTATTTACATTTTAAAATATTTCTAAAAATAGAAAAATAAACACATGACATCATGTGGTGCATCATTGAAATCCTTAAAAGATTTCACTAGATACTTTGTGTAGATTTAGACTCTACATATCTTACACAATATTGGATAGATATAGTTGACTTTGGTAAGATTTTGTAATCTTGCTGTCAGACCTCGGCGGCACCAAAAATTAACACGGGCGAAACCCTTTTGAGGGTTCCGTGGTCCGTGGTGCTTGCTGAACATTTTGGCTATAAATAGCAAAGTCAAACCAAGTTGTTTTTCATCCCTTTCCATTATATTCTCATACATTCCTTCTCTCTAACATTTCTAACTCAGTTTCATATCATATTAGTGATCTCTTTTGTAGCAAAGAAGATCAAGGCACATTCAAGCTTCAACAAGAAGTTGGAAGTCTTGTTTGTTTGTTGTTGTATGATATTGAGTTGATTCATACATCATTTTTGTACCAAACCATCATAATCTTGTGAGTGTGAGTGGTTAGTATTTTAGTCCTTAAAATACATTGTGTGTGGGAGTGGTTGTACCCTTGAAAAGAACTCGACATCTAGCTTAGTGTCGGAAATAGTGTGTAAGCAAAGTGTAAAGGTTTCTCCGCCGGTGAAAGGAGCTTGTTAACTAGTGAAGTTAAACTCTCGAGTGTGAGACTCGGGGAGTGGAGTAGGGCAAGGAAAAAGAGTCCTTGTAGACCGAACCACTATAAACAACTTGTTGTGGTTTGATTGTTTATTTCCTTATCTACTCTTTATATATTGTTGATTATTATTCACTAACATATCTAAGATCAATATCATTGATCTTTCAATAAGTTTCAAAACAAAGTTTTTAATCGGTAAAATATTCAACCCCCCCTTCTAGTTTTTCACAATTGGTGCCAGAGCTTCGTTGCTCAAGAATTTCTAAAATATATTGTATTTTATAAACTTGAAACGATCCATGGATTCTGAAAACTTTAAAGAAGGGCAATCTATGCAAAGACCACCACTCTTTGAAACCAATGGATTTATCTATTGGAAAAACCGTTTTGAAACATATGTAAAATCAAAAGATATAGATCTTTGGTTTGTTATTGTTAAAAGAGATTTTAGTTTTACAACAAAAGATATTTCTGTTGATGATCAAAAGAAATTAATAGCTAAAAACAATGAAGCTAAAATGATGTTTTATAATGCTTTGCCTAGAAAAGAATATGAAAGAATTTTTATGTGTGAAACCGCTAAAGGCATTTGGGAATCTTTGATTATTACACATCAAGGAAATTCACAAGTCAAGGATAACAAAATTGATCTTCTTGTTCAACAATATGAACAATTTGTTATCCCTGAAGATGAAACCATTGATTCTGGCTTTGCTCGCTTTAATACTATTATTACATCACTTAAAGCACTTGATGAATCTTTCCGTAGTAAGAACTTTGCCAGGAAATTTCTTAGAGCACTCCATCCGAAGTGGAGCGCTAAAGTGACGGCTATTGAGGAATCAAAAGATCTCTCAAAAGTGACACTAGACGAGCTAATCGGAAACCTCAAAGTACACGAAATGGTGATGGAGAAAGATTCGGAAATCATCAAAGGAAAAGGAGAGAAAATCAAATCCGTTGCTCTAAAAGCAAGAACGGATTCAAGTGATGATGACGAATCTTGCTCCGGTAGTGAAGATGAGGAGTATATCATGGCATGCGTTAGAGATTTCAAAAGTTCTTTAGAAGAAGGAAAGTTTGTAAGAAAACCTCGAGAAGAAAAAAAGATCGGGATGATAAAAAGGGTAAAGGTGAAAGAAAGTGTTTTAGATGCGGTGATGCAAGTCATCTAATAGGAGATTGTCCCAAACCACCTAAAATCAAAAGTCAATGAGCTTTTGTAAGTGGTGCTTGGAGTGATAGTGAGGATGATGAAGATTCAAGCAAGGATGAGATCGCTCTAATGGCACATGAGTCAAACGAGGTACATTCCGACTCATCTTATTCCTCTATTGATGATGACACTTTGCAAAAACAATATAATCAATTGTGTGAACTTAGTCTAAAAATCATAACTAAAAATAAATTTTTAAAGACTAAAAAGGAATTTTTAGAAAATGAAGTCTATGAGTTAAAAGAAAAGGCAAAACGATTGGAAAAGGGAAAATCAAATGATGATGATTGCAAATCATGTCAAGAGCTTAATCTTGAAATAGAAAAACTAAAGCTCACACAATATGTTCTAATCGAACATAATTCTAAGTTTAAAAGGTTTAACAAAAACATTGCTTGTGCCGATGAAATAGTTAGAATTCAAAAAACACCAGGAAACATGAATGGACTGGGATTTAATGAGGTGTTAATTCCAAAGAGTCAAACCAAAACGGCCGAAAAAAGACAAACAAGCTGCCAAATCTGTTCTGCGATGCAGCCGCCGGACCAGACGGACCCAAAAAGGGATCCGTCCGTTGTAAAAAATGGTGCCGTGGGGACTGCGGAGGACAGAATGTTTGTGATACGGACCGTAGTGAATTTGTCAAAGTAACAAAGAAAACCAATGATAGTATTAAACTAAAACCTGCTGTTACATCAGGAGTAGGACTTGCTAGAAATGAATTTAGATCTAAAACTACTCAACAACGACATAAAACACCTTTTGCCAGCGCCCTTTCCTAAAGCAACCACAACATACAACTATGAACATAACGGTTGGAATCAAAACTTCCCTAGACCATATCAAACTCCAGATTACATGCCATGGAACTCTTACCCATCATTTCCATACATGAATCAAGTAAATGGTATGTTTAACCCAAACGGACCCATGAGATATTGGGGACCAAACGCTTGACTTATTTGTGTCTTAGGTATGCTTGAAAGTTGGATTGGAACCTGATGAATGGATAAAAGATAGTGGATGCTCACGACACATGACGGGCAACAAAAGCCTTTTCTCAACATACCAAGAGTATGACGGAGGTAATGTCACTTTTGGTAGCAATCTCAAAAGCAAAATCATTGGCAAAGTACGATCGCTCATAACTCTCTAACTATTGAAAATGTTTCTCATGTCGATAGATTAGGATTTAATCTACTTAGTATTAGCCAATTATGTGATAAAAAGTATAAAGTACTATTTGAAGAAAATGGTAGTAAAATACTAAAAGATGGTATCACCATAGCTAAAGGAGTTAGAAAAAATAATATATACGTCATGAAAATAGATAAAACATCTAATGACAAACTTTTTCTAACAACTTTAGATGATAGCTCAACTCTTTGGCATAGACGCTTAGGTCACGCTAATATGAGACTTATACAAAATCTATCTTCAAAAGAGCTAGTTAGAAATTTACCTAAACTTAAATATGACCAACACTTTTGCGACGCTTGCAAAATTGGTAAACAAACCCATAGTAGTCATAAGGCTAAAAACATGGTGTCCACTTCTAAGTGTCTAGAACTTTTGCATATGGACTTATTTGGTCCATCCGCTATAAGAAGCTATGGAGGCAACTTATACACTTTGGTCATAGTAGATGATTATTCAAGGTTTACTTGGACGTTGTTTTTGAAAACCAAAAATGAAGCTTTTGATAAATTTGAAATTCTTAGCAAGAAAATTCAAAATCAACTAGGTGTTAACATTGTGTCGATCCGAACGGATCATGGTCGTGAATTTGACAATGAAACACAATATGGAAACTTTTGTAATACAAATGGTATAACACACAACTTCTCGGCTCCTCGAACACCTCAATCAAATGGAGTTGTAGAACGTAAAAATAGAACCATTCAAGAAATGAGTAGAACAATGTTTAATGAACAAAATATTCCTCAAAAGTTTTGGTGTAACACCGTTGACACTTCTACATATATTTTAAATAGAGTCTTAATACGTCATTTCTTAAACAACACCATATGAGCTATATAAAGGTAAAAATCCAACTTTAGGATATTTTAGAGTATTTGGATGTAAATGTTTCATTCTTAATACTAAAGATTATCTCACCAAGTTTGACCCAAAGTCTTATGAAGGTGTATTTCTTGGTTATTCACAAACTAGTAAATCTTACATTGTCTTAAACAAAGAAACAATGAGAGTCGAGGAATCGTTGAACATAACATTCGACGAAAGTCCACCTCCCTCTAAGACATTACCTTTGGTAGATGATGACTTAGTTGAAAGTCAACTTGTAGAAAGTCAAGAAATAATTGAAAATGACAAGGAAGATGAACCATTAAATAATGAAATTATAAACATCAAAGAATCCAAAAATCATCCTTTAGAAAAGGTCATAGGACAACTTAATCAAAGAACCTTAAGATCACAAGCGCAAAATCAAAGTAATCATTTTTGTTTTGTATCTACCATTGAACCGAAAAACATAAATGAAGCAATAAAAGATTAATCTTGGGTAATTGCTATGCAAGAAGAGCTTAACCAATTCGTTAGAAATGATGTTTGGAAGTTAGTTCCAAGACCTAAAGATCAAACTATAATTGGAACGAAATGGGTTTTTCGAAATAAAATAGATGAAAATGGTATTGTGTCTAGAAACAAAGCTAGGCTTGTCGCACAAGGTTGTAATCAACAAGAGGGGATTGATTATGATGAAACTTATGCACCGGTAGCTAGGCTCGAGTCTATTAGAATCTTACTTGCATATGCATGTGCTTATGACTTTAAATTATTTCAAATGGATTTTAAGAGTGCGTTTCTTAATGGGTTTATTAACGAAGAAGTATATGTTGCTTAACCTCCCGGTTTTACCGACTTTGAGAAACCACACCATGTCTTCAAACTCAAGAAAGCATTATACTGTCTTAAGCAAGCCCCAAAAGCTTGGTACGATAGACTTAAGACTTTTCTTGTTGAAAACAAATTCACCATGGGATTAGTAGATAATACTCTTTTTACCAAGAAAAAGGAATCACATATTATCATTGTTCAAATATACGTTGATGACATCATATTCGGATCAACTTGTCAAGAACTATGTGATAATTTGATAACGCTACACGCGTCGTTCGGGGTCAAAGGAACTTCCTTTTCTTCGAGCAAGTTTTATAACACCCTAGGCAGTAAACCTAATCGTTGTAGTGTAGTATTATGGTAAGCCACGGGCATTGATATCGTTCTCTAGGGGAATAGGAATGCTAGTGAGAAGTTACTACGCTAAGGTTGGGGTTGAGGAAGATTATTTTTTTATCTTTTTTATGTTTTTTTAGGAAATGGAAAGGTACGAATCTCGGGGTTTGGATTTGGGGGTTGGTATTGCTACCGATTACTCTACTTATCTAATTATCTAATCTAAGGTGTATGTATTCTATGTCTAATTATTGTGTGCACGTATGATAGTTTAAAGATGTGTTTACTTAGGTTTTACTACTCCTTAATTATCTCCTATTGGTGGTTGAATTGTCACGTCCTTATTCTTAATCGCGTTGTGTGTCTAAAGTCGTAGGGTATGCGTTTATCCCTAACTATTTGAACTTACCAAAGGGTCTCGTCTACAAAACCCACTAGGGAATATAAACTCTAACTCTAAGGCCTCTTTGGATGGTTTAGCTTACAACCGCTCTAGGTGCTATAACCTAAGGTTCACAAAAATTAATCAAGCATTAAGTACACAACGAATGATCTATCGCATTACTAGATCACTAACAATTAAGATAAGAGACAACCAATCAATATTCAATAATTAAGTTTCATATTCCCTAAGTAAACACACAAGTAAATTAGCCGGACATGGAGAACATGCAAGCATACACACAAATAATCATAAGACATAATTGAATTAATGAAGTAAAACACTTATCTTGATGTAAGATAGGGTTTGGAACCCTAAAATACTGTACAAGACAGCCTTGGTTCGGTTTAGGTTTTTTACTCCAAAAGACTACACACAAATGTTTTGTGACGCCGTCGGATCGCCGTCATTAGGGTTTTGTCTTGGCCACGTTAGTCTTGCGACGGCGTCACCTTGTGCTTGTGACGCCGTCCTCTTCAGCTTATGGCCGTGCGGATCAAATCTAGGCAGTCTGAGTTGCGACGGCCTACTCTTTTAAAGCTTGACACCGTCACTTGAAAATAAGAAATTTGACTTCAGTCCCGTCACAAAATGCTCCGACGGCGTCGCAGTTAGCGGTGACGCCGTCACCTGTGTTTCAGTTGAGTGTCTCGATTTATTGACTTTGGCCATTTTCTTCGTATATCCGCGCCTTTTCGTCCAAATAAGTGCCATTACAGAATTTGCCTTCAAGAGACCTAAAAAGTGAAAAGGAACGATATTAAGTAATAACGGATACAAAGTGATCAAATAAGGGCTTAAATGACCCTCAAAAAGGTACATTTTAAAACCTTATCAAATATCCCTACACTTGGTATTTGCTTGTCCTCAAGCAAATGTGCTTTTAGCCAATTAATTTATAAGTTAGGGGTCATGAAGCATTGGTTTAAAATAGTCCACAACACATATAAGCCCCGCAAAAGTCATAACAAGCACGGAAATTACATACTAGCACCTCACAAGGGGTGTTTGGATACTCACATCTCTCTCGGGTGTATATGAAATATAACAAGTTGGAAATGGAAGATAAACACTCATTAACCGGTCCTAGTACATAGATTACCATAGGCTTGAGACTAGATCAAACCTCCATCGCTTTGGCGTAAGCACCTAGGAAAGACTATCAAAGAGGTCTTTAAAGGGTTGTAATGTTAGGCTTATGGTAGGGAAACAAAGGGTTTGGTGGGATAGGCTATTTAGTGGTGGCATGTCAAAAATCTTTATGTTACAAGCATACGAAGAATGGCGTTGCTAAGCCAAGACTCGACACTCTAAACTCTAGATAACTGAAATAAACAAACATAAATTTAAAGATAGATGTAGGATGGTAGCCCGTATGTTTGTTTTTTTTTTTTTTTTGTTTTTTTTTTTTTTTCATACACTTTTACTCTACCATCCTCTACTGTAACATCAAAATGATAGGGATTTATAGGCACATCCCTACACTTGATTTTTTATTACTCTAACACTAATTTGACCCGAATTGAAAAGATCAAAACACTTGGGGTATGTTATTACGCAAATAAGGGAATTTAACGTTCCCTTCTAATCATTTAAACTTTAACTTTTTCCCATGAGTCCCAATCGTCCCAAAACTGTATACAAAGGATATGACTCGACTTAGAAACTCATGCAAGCAACTAGATAATTGAACTAAGGGTTTGGGGTGATAACAATAATGCACTAAAAGTGAGTGCATACAAGGTAGGCTAAGGCGATTTGGGTGTACATTTGGGGGTGGGGTGTAAACAATGCTCTTCATTGATATTCCGGAAAAACCGAAACATCACGAGAACCGCGAAAAGGATAGGTTCTGAGGGGTTAACTAGGGGTATCGTGTACTAAAGATGAGTACAACGCAAAGGTGTAGGGGAATTACTCAACTGATGTGGAAGAAGTAATTATATTACGGGTATCAAACAAGGGTTATCCTAATGCCTCTTATCATTTAGTTATTTTTAACTACACAAGTGTAGTCTTACTAGCGATCTCAGGATGCATCACAAAACAAGTTCTAGAATCTAATATACTACCGGTTCACACTCTAAGCATTAAAGATGAATGCTTTAATTCCTACTAATCTAAGGGTGATTCTCACATTTTAGGTGGTAAAGGGTTTTTGTGCCAGTCATGCAACTTCCTATCCGTGAGACGCTTTTGTTAAGACTAATGGCCCACTCCTATATGTCATGAAAAATTAAAAATTTGGTGCCAAAATTACCCTAACCGACATTTTCTCATGGTTTATTACACAAATACAATTGGACAAAGCAAATAATCAAGGATAAGCATAGTTTCAAAGTTCCGTTTTGTTTCCCTCCCTACACTTTAACTGAACATTGTCCCCAATGTTCCCCGAAAGTATCAAAGTTATGATAATGGAAGGTAATTAAAACGAAAGAAACTAGTACTCCCCTGATTAGCTCGGTAGGATCCGTGTAAAGTGGTGGTTAAATCCTTTCCAAGAAAAATGTATGCGTGAAAAGCTCCTTCCAATCTTTTGTTTCTTCTTATTGATAAATAAAACCGCACATTGAAGAAAAGAAACGAAACCTTCGCGTAAAATCGGCGGTAATAATATATATAAGACTCTACTCAACTAAGATATAATGCTTGTGGAATGGATGTTTACAATTTCGGAAAATTAAGACCTGCAAAATTCCAAAATTTATAAGTAGCTCAGAAAATGAGAAAAAAGTAATCTGTTGTTTTTACTCCTTCCTGACGCCGTCAGGTTGCAATCTGACGCGTCAGTTGTCTGACAAAAGCTGGGCTGCAATGATTTTACGGAAAATTTACATCTTTAGAATCTGAAAAATTTTCTGCAAAACATCCATTATGACTCGATACAAGCATTTGACTCGAACAAACACACATATATATCTTTTAATGAATTGCAATTCTGATGTTTACGTTTCTTTTGAAAACGTGTGTAATCCTCCCTACACTTATCCTTTATGTAAAATACATTTATATGCAATTAAGACGAGGTTAAAAACAAAATAAAGCATTTTTACAAATTTAAACATAAGAATAAACAATTAATAAAAGATATACGACACTAACAAGCAAACAATTAAGCATGGGTTGCCTCCCACGAAGCGTTTTTCTTTATTTAAGAGTCTTGTAGCTAGACTCGTAGTCGTGCCCCTACGTACCGATATAAGTAAGCCTATCCTTAACAATGTCGTAAGGATCAAACTTATCATTTAAGTTCCTAGTAGTACGTTTGGTTCGATATGCCTTTTCAAACTTCTCTCCATCGGGATCATAGATCGTTATTCTAATGTGCCACTCTCCATTACCATCACTAGGTGGTCTATTCCAATCCCATTTATGTTTAGGCTTATCGCTCTCAACTTTCCACTTATTCATGACAAGGTTGATGGGCAAGCTTCCTAGAAACTCGGTCATCTTCCTAAATACTAAGGCGTCCTCGAACGGGTTTATTTCCATGTCCCTAGCCATCTCTTTTTCATTAAAAGTTGCTTTACTAGCAAAGGCTTCATCTAAGTAGAAAGGTCGTTGGGGACCTATGAGGTTCTCATCTATCCAAGGTCCATATCTAGAGGGCGTTCTATCCAACCTAATCTCATGTGGGATTTCCTCTTCTTTGTAGTATGTATGCTTTTTGACATCGTAGATTGACCTAGCACTTCCTTCTCCTACCACTATCTTGGACATCTTACAATCGATGATAGCACTAGCGGTAGCTAAGAATCCTCTTCCTACTAGTAATGGGCATGTCGGGTCCTTATTCATGTCTAGCACATGAAAGTCGGCCAAAAGAGTCAACTCTCCTATGTGTACTACCATGTCTTTAATTATCCCCACCGGATATGCAACACTACCGTCCGCTAGACCTAAGATGGTTTCCGTTGGTTCTATCTTACCTAATTTAAGGCTTCTATGGAGGGACAACGGAACAAGATTGATGCATGATCCTAAGTCGGCTAGAGCATCGAGAGGTTTGGAAGTTCCAAGCCTACATGGAAGAGTAAATAGCCCGGGATCGTCTAACTTTTTAGGTAGATTATTTTGCACAAAAGCGGACCCATATTTTCCAAGTTTAAGTTCTAACTCATATTTTTCTTTTAAAGCATTATGATAAGGTGCATGAGCTAAGACTTCAAGAACCGGTTTTTCTTGATGGAGTTCCTTGTACTCCTCTTCTAGACTAGGTTTGGATTCTTGGTTGACGGGTTTCTCAAGAGTAGGTTCTACCAATGGTGCAGGGCCTTAGTACCTCATTTTGGATGGCTTGGAACCCTTTTTTATAGCATTTACCGAGTGAACCGTTGGGTGTGAGGGACATGGATGTGCACTCTCCCATGGTGAACAAGAACATGAAGTCGACGAAATCAAATTCACTTTTGGGTTCTTTATAGTATCACTTGGGAGTGCTCCAATTTCTCGTTCATTAAAGGCTTTTAAGATAGCATCAAGCTTGTTTGTCATCTAGCCTTGTCTTCGCTTAAAATCGGCTTCAAGCTTAGTCAATCGAGTCTCTTGAGATGACATGAATCTAGATGCAATTGCCTCAAGATTAGCGGGGTTCCCGGTGTTTAGAGAATTGAACCTATTAGGTGGACTAGATGACCTTTGGGATGTGCTTGAGTTTTGGTTCCACTTAAGGTTAGGGTGATTTCTCTATGAGGGGTTGTAAGAGTTTCCTAAGTTGTTTTGTTCGGGCTTGAAAGTGTACCACTTCTCTCCCGCTCCGTCGGTAATGCGACGAGGCGTAGTCCGCAAAAGCTCGTTCGGGGAGTCTTGTGCAATCACGAGTATCATGGGGACCACTACATAACTCACAAGGAAGAGTGATTTTATTCACTTGATATGAAGACTTAGGATTTTCGTAGGAACTCATTAGGAATTTAACTTGATCTTCAAGTTCGATCATCCTACCGGAAGATTGCGACTCAATGGGAGGCAAGGAGATTGCCTTAACGGTTTTGGGCAACTCACGGGGGTCATTCCAACTTTCGTTGTCATAGAGAGCAAGGTCCTCTATTATACCCCATGATTCTTCCGCGGTGAGATCACTAAGTTTTCCACCGGCCGCTTGGTCGATGGATCGCTTGGTGGGGAAGTTGACATGATCATAAAAGATTTGGACTTGAAGCCAAAGATCAATGCCGTGATGAGGGACTTTATGAAGTAAGTCCTTGAATCGAGTCCATGCTTAGTAGAGAGATTCACCTTGACGTTGTTGGAACATCAAGATATCATTCCTAAGCTTAGTGGTTCTCCCGGGTGGGAAAAATTGAGCAAGGAAGCGAGAGGTGAGATCATCCCATCTTGAGATGGAGCCGGTGGGAAGTCGCTCAAGCCAATTACTAGCTTGGTCCGTAGAGAGAATTGGAAGAGACGCAGACGCGTGGTCTCCCGAGTAGTAGCATCAAGGTCGATGGAATCGACAATTTTAAGGTAGTCCCTTAGATCTTTGATTTGGATCTTCAAAACAAAGTCCATGGAATGCACATCCGTTTTGCACCAACCGGATGGTGTCGGATCGCAGGGCCGTAGATTGGGCTTGGTCGGGAAGCTCAATGGTGTTCCTATAGCCTAGGTGGCTTGGTCTCGAGTATTCACCAAGAGTACCGGCTCTTGGCGGGTCATTTGGTGGTGGGTTGATGAATGGTGGGTGGTTATCACCTTCCATGATGAAAAGTGATGGGTTTACGAACAAAGGTCACGAAGAAGGGGGATAGCTACGAGAAGGCTAAAAATGAGAAAAAAATTACTTGATAGGAATCAAGCAAAGAAACCTAAACGAGGTGGACTACTAACTAGCTATTCTATTCCCCGGCAGCGGCACCAAAAACTTGATAATGCTACACGCGTCGTTCGGGGTCAAAGGAACTTCTTTTTCTTCGAGCAAGTTTTATAACACCCTAGGCAATGAACCTAATCGTTGTAGTGTAGTATTAGGGTAAGCCACGGGTATTGATATCGTTCTCTAGGGGAATAGGAATGCTAGTGAGAAGTTACTACGCTAAGGTTGGGGTTGAGGAAGATTATTTTTTTATCTTTTTATGTTTTTTTAGGAAATGGAAATGTACGAATCTCGGGGTTTGGATTTGGGGGTTGGTATTGCTACCGATTACTCTACTTATCTAATTATCTAATCTAAGGTGTATGTAGTCTATGTCTAATTATTTTGTGCTCGTATGATAGTTTAAAGATGTGTTTACTTAGGTTTTACTACTCCTTAATTATCTCCTATTGGTGGTTGAATTGTCACGTCCTTATTCTTAATCGCGTTGTGTGTCTAAAGTCGTAGGGTATGCGTTTATCCCTAACTCTTTGAACTTACCAAAGGGTCTCGTCTACAAAACCCACTAGGGAATATAAACTCTAACTCTAAGGCCTCTTTGGATGGTTTAGCTTACAACCGCTCTAGGTGCTATAACCTAAGGTTCACAAAGATTAATCAAACATTAAGTACACAACGAATGATCTATCGCATTACTAGATCATTAACAATTAAGATAAGAGACAACCAATCAATATTCAATAATTAAGTTTCATATTCCCTAAGCAAACACACAAGTAAATTAGCCAGACATGGAAAACATGTAAGCATACACACAAATAATCAAAGACATAATTGAATTAATGAAGTAAAACACTTATCTTGATGTAAGATAGGGTTTGGAACCCTAAAATACTGTACAAGACAGCCTTGGTACGGTTTAGGTTTTTTACTCCAAAAGACTTGTTGGATCGATATACTTTAATCAAACTATCTTAACTAGCTTGTTAAGGTTTAATAACCTCGGATAAATCCTAAGTTATTAACAAAGAAACACTGAGCAATCTTTATTAAGTACGCGGAATTTACTTAACAAAGCTAAGAAGAATAACCTTTTATTATAAACTCTAAATTTGCTTATTATGCAGATACTCTAATACAACTCTAAGATAATCGAACTTTTCTCTAAAACACTAATTCGTAAACTCTAAAACTCTTTTTTTGAAATCGTACCTCTAATGCCAATCTAGGAGTCCTTTTATAGGCTCAAGGATATCCTAGTCGGTTTACAATTGATAACCTTGTATGCCAAGTAATCTAAACATAGAATACAATTCTTTCCATAAACGAATATAACATTTCTTTTGTTCTTGCAGTACTTTGACTTCATATTGCAGTACTTTGACTTTGTCTTTACAGATACTTTGAGTCTTTAACTTCTTCCAGATGCTACAGCTTACAGTACTTTCATGTCTTCAGTACTTTCATATCCCAACAATCCTCCCCTAACTTGAATTCTACTTGCTTGACTTCAAGTTCCTTTGTGAATATATCTTTAACAGTTTCATCTTTTAAAAATGGATTGTTTCTTAGTCTTTAAGCTTTTATCTCTGTAACATCTGTTCTTGTCAAAGTATCTCTTAGAATTGTTCTCTTTACAGCAGCATCCAACAAGCTCCATCTTTTCAAACAACAGAACATATGACAATTTGTACAGTAATTCAGTTTAAGTTGCATACTATTCTCATCACTTTCAAGTGAATCATTGAAAAATTAATGGATTTAGAACTCTTTACCAAAGCCATTATCTCTGGAGTAGCCAAATGTTTTGGTGTGTAAGACCATGGTACATTGATAACCATATGATTTTTAGCAAACCACCAGCTATCAACAGATTTGTTTTGTCTTTACCAAAAGTGTACCCTTCGGACTAGTTAGTTCTTATATCTAATGGTGAACTAATTACCAATAATGGTTTTTCCACAGCCTTTACCACAAGCCATTTTCTTGTGGGCTAGCCAACTCTTCACATTACGATATAGTGAGTTGAATACCATCCAACTTATTAGCAAGTTGTCAACTAAAACGGATTTGATATATCTTTACCAGAGCCGTTTGCTCATGGATTAGTCAATCCTTTTGTAACCATGGTGGATTGATAACCTATTGATGTTATCATCACAAAACCCATTTATTCAACCTTTAGTTCAAAATATTTATTACTTAGCAAAAAGGTTTCTTCTAAAATTTATTTAACTGGTTTAGTTCAGACAAGACAGTAGTTTGATGAAAGTAATCTTGTCGATCGTGATAGTTTGAATAAAAGTACTTGATATATCAAAAGTATTTATTCAAATAAAATTCATACCAGTTATTGATCATTCTCAATGGTAGTCGGTTTATAAACAAGTTGATAACCATGCAAGCAGTTTCATTAGCCTCTTCTACTTCCAATCCATGCTCTAGCATTCTTCTCATGAGCTCAACTGTGAGAGGGTATCTTCTTTCGCAAACATGTTTATCATTGTTCCATTTTCCGTTCAAAACATGAACTCAGATTGTTCAAAGAATCTCCAGCAAACTATTTCCCAGCTTTCTTGATTCTTCCAGATATCATTAATGCTCTCTTCTTCAGCTTTCCATAAAGTTATGAGATCACCATGTAAAACCAAACCAATCCCTTCCAATGGATTATTTTCAAAGTAAGCCTTCACAACATGATATAAGTAGAATAGGTCTACTCTATCTATAATATCAGATAAATCCCATAGCCTTTTAAAAACTTTGAAACTTTCATCTTCTTTATGAAAAATCATGTAATCTCCATTCTTGGATTTCACAACTTTAAAACAACGATCTTTGATCTGTTCTTCTTCATGTCATCATCTTCCTTTGTATAATCAAAATCTACCATTCTGAGATAATTCTTCAATTCATCTCTAGTCTCAGATCTTAATTCAACCTTTTCTTTCTTTGAAACAACATCTGTAACCTTCAGTTTTCTTTTTCTCTTTAAGCTCTTCTTCCTTTCAGATTCAGTCCAATGAGCTTCTTCTCTAAAGTCTTTAATATCAGCAACACTCTTCTTATAAGCTGCTGTTTCAGCATCATAAAGTCTTTTCATATCAACATAGTTTAACTTCGCAAACCTTATATCCTCGACCTTTTAAATAAGCCATCATAGCATTTCTGTCCTTAGCTAAATTAGGTCTTCTTGGCATATATCTAACAGGTGTAGGGGCGTAAAGGTTCAAGAGCTTCATCATCTAATTGATCTTGCACCTTTTGAGCTGCTTCTCTATTCAGAGCTTCTTGAGCTTCCTGTTCTTTTCTATCTTGAGCATCTAACTCTTCTTGAACTTTTCTAGCGACAGCTTCATTCCTAGCAACTTCAATTGCTCTAAGTTCTGCCAAAGTGAGTTTCTTTTTCTTTGTTTCAACGAGAATACCTTTCCCTTTATCTTTTGGATCAATTGCAGGTTGAGATGTTCTTGGTTGTTCTTCTTCTTGTACATCTCTAATAGTAACTCCTCCTCTTGGTTGTGACAAATCTAATATTGTAGCAGTTAATTCATCATCACTTGCAGAGTAAATAGGTTTGAATGTAGCTTCCTCCTCTTCTTCTATAACAATTGTAGAAGGACCAGCATCTTCTTCAAAATTCAATACCCTTGGTGTTATCACTTCTTGACTAGATGTATCATGAAAAACATTACTTTGATGTTCAAGTTACCTTGAACATCGGTTACTTGAACATCGGTACCTTGAACTTGCACTTCTTCCTCAGAATCTGAAATAATCTTTTCTGCAGTACTTACAGATTCTTTCTTCTTCGCAACATCTTCTTTCAAATTTTCCTTTTCTAAATTCCTCCCCAAGTTGACAGAAGATGATTTAGGAACCTTCTTTCGTTTTAATTCCTTTCGAAGTTGTTTACGACGTTTTTTTCCTCTTTAACCCATAAGTTGAAACCTTGAATATATGGTTTAATAAAATTCCTCAACCAAACATACTTACGCTTCAATTTCCTAAGCGCTTTAGCTTGAAACTCAACAGTTTTGTTCAACCTAACAAGCTCCCTTGTCAAAGCATAATTATCAAAGTCAAACCTTCGGAGGTATAGTATGATCATCACCTTGAAGATGTGAATGTTCTTAAACGAGGAGCGAGAATGTTGTGGAGATGGAGTAGGTGTTCTTTCAATCTCTGCTTGAACCTCGGGGCTTGAAGAAACGTACCTGTAAAGATGCAGATTACCTTCAATAAAAGCGTACTTGTAGATGCAGATACCTTGTGGCGCACTTTGTGAAGCAGATCTTGGAAGCGAGAACTTTGAGAGGCATCACTTTGTGAAGCAGTACCATGTACAGAATCAGGACCTTCACTTTCTTCATCCTCTCCAGCGTCATTACGTACAGCTTGAACAACTGCCATCATTGTAGGAGTTAATGGAATATCTCCACCTCTGAACAAAGCACTTCGCTTAGCCATAAATGTAAAGATTTTGGCTTGTTGCACAATAACAGGTAACAAAGCAGCAGGTTTTGGAACATCAGCCAATTATCTCCAAATAATAAATCTTCTTGAATAGAGGCTTCTGTAATCTTGATAGTCCTTCAAGCAACTGTAGATCTAATATAATATTCATCCTCCTCCATGTTATCTCTAGCACTAGCCCAAAATTCTTGAATCCATGGTTCAATAACATCCGGTTCAACTAAAAGAGCATAACTAATAGGCGACCCAGTAAGATAATCTACAATATCATAAAAAGCCATATTCGCCTCAGTCTTGTCCAAATTAGCCACCATATTGTGCTTTGAAACAGTTAAACGATTCGCCATTGTTGAATAAGTGAGCACAATAAAGATTTTATCGAAGAATAAAGAGATGGTGATTGGGAGATAAGTATGGAAAAGATGTAAAGTAATAATATGAGAGGGAAAATCGGGAAGTAGTTATTTATAGGTAGGATTTGAAAAATCACAGCCTATAATAACAAAGTTACCGTTATTATCAATTACCCATCAATATTACCGTTGGAACAGTACTTTAATACGACAAACAATACTTTCCACATAAGCAGTACTTTCCCAAGCAGTACTTTCAGGAAAAACAGTACTTTGCCAAATTCCTTCATATAAACTAAGTATAAACAAGCATCCTCCCCTCAAGTAATACACGGGACTATACTAACACCTTATAGTCCTCCCCTCAAACATAGCTTACTAACTAATATACTCCAAAACATCTGACAGAAACTCCTTGTCTCCTGTCATGCTCACAGAACAACCACTATCAACAATAAAATGATCTTTAAGCTCCTCTTCTGGGTTGCCCTGTCTAATAAGATGAAAAAGTTAGTGGCTTTGAGGAACCCAAGCCATTACTGACTTGTGTTCCCCTTGTGGAGTGACATACTCACATTCTTTGAGTACATAATCTCCACTGTTTTCTAAAGCATGATCCAGTATTATCTTGTTATTCAAAACATGTGGATTTTCAAAACTTTACGGTTTTCAACACAAATCTCTTTTCTTGTAGCACAAAACATTTGATTCACTTTTAGTTGAAAGTATGTCATGTCCCTCTGCAGTTACTTTCCCTTTTAACCCATTCTTTTTAACACTTGGTTCCTCTGATCTAAATCTCCTATGTGAATTGGAATACCTTCTAGGTTGATAGTGAGATTGCCTAGAATTTCTATACCAAGTATTGTGATCAGTACCTTGTTTTATCTGAGCAGTACTTTGTGAAAGTCTGGGCGAGTTAACAGATACTTTGGAAAGTAATTGTGAGATCTGAAGGTTTAGAAAAAGGTTTTATTTGGTGTGGGTATCTATAATCCGGTGAGAAATTTCTGTGATTGACCCTATTTGAATTATTCCAAACTGGTTTGTACTCTCTAGGTTTCGGTTGTGGTCATGTTCTTTGGAAATTTTTTAAGGTATTTTGAGTGATGTTCACAATCTTTAATTAGATGAGTAGGACTGAAACACACAAAACACAGTTTCGACCCATCTTGTCAAAGTGACATTTTCTCTGTCTATGCCCAAAATTATTTTGCCTTCTTGGTGAGTGATTAAACTTGTTTTGACCAAAATTATCCCAAAAGGTTTAGCGACTGTTTTGAAAAGGTTTTGAAGAAGGTACTGCTTGTGGAGCGATACTTTGATTTAAAGGTCTTGCTTGGTTTTGAACACCGTTTTCAACAGATTCTTTGGTTTTTAGACCTAGACTTAGCAACTAGCTTTTTCCTAAACTCTAGACTGTCTACTCCAAAACGAGAAACATCAGGCCTAAGGGGTTGATGAATGCCGTATGGATGTGGAACGCATGATAATCATTATCTTTCTTATATGCAGGAGGTGAGTCACTTATTGAACCATCATTACTAGATGTATCTACATAATTAATGAGTTCTTCATCACTAGTGGTTATATCCTCATACTCACCTTCTTCCTGATTACTAGATTGGTTTTCTTCTATCTTACTAAAATCCATACCAAAACCTAATCCAGTTTTAAGATAGGCTCTTTCTTTGTTTTGAACATAAGAAATATGTGATAGACCAGCTTCACCCCAAGCAGCAAACTTAGCTAACAAATCATCTCTTTCCTTAGTTAATTTCTCAATTTCAACAATTTTACAGTTTAATTTCCATTCACTAAGCTTTAACTGGTAATCCTGTTGTGCATATTTTTCATTAAAGCTACTTCATTAGTTTCATGTGCTAAGATTTTGGCTTCCGTAGATTCTAAGGTTATTTGATAACCTGCTACCTCAGCCCTAGCCTTAACACAATTATCTCTCTCAATCACATAACTGCGAAGTAATTTATGATAAAAATCATGACACTTAGAACATACCTCTGTGATAGGAGTTGATGCATCTTCAGTCGACATCTTTGAATATTGTTGAAGTAGGGTTTCTTCCTAGTCAGAGTTTCCACACAAGCTCGGATACCACTTGTTGGATCGATATACTTTAATCAAACTATCTTAACTAGCTTGTTAAGGTTTAATAACCTCGGATAAATCCTAAGTTATTAACAAAGAAACACGGAGCAATCTTTATTAAGTAATGGAATTTACTTAACAAAGCTAAGAAGAATAACCTTTTATTATAAACTCTAAATCGCTTATTATGAGATACTCTAATACAAATCTAAGATAATCGAACTTTTCTCTAAAACACTAATTCGTAAACTCTAAAACTCTTTTTTTCTGAAATCGTACCTCTAATGCCAATCTAGGAGTCCTTTTATAGGCTCAAGGATATCCTAGTCGGTTTACAATTGATAACCTTGTGCGACAAGTAATCTAAACATAGAATACAATTCTTTCCATAAACGAATATAACAGTTCTTTTGTTCTTGCAGTACTTTGACTTCATATTGCAATACTTTGACTTTGTCTTTAACGATACTTTGAGTCTTTAACTTCTTCCAGTACTTTACAGCTTACAGTACTTTGATATCTTCAGTACTTTGATATCTTCAGCACTTTCATATCCCAACAAGACTACACACAAATACTGAAAAATTTGGATTCTATATATAAGATTACATATGTGACGGCGTTACCTTATGTTTTGTGACGCCGTCGGATCGCCGTCATTAGGGTTTCGTCTTGGCCACGTTAGTCTTGCGATGGCGTCACCTTGTACTTGTGACGCCGTCCTCTTCAGCTTCTGACGCCGTCTGGATCAAATCTAGGCGTCTGAGTTGCGACGGCCTACTCTTTTAAAGCTTGACCGATCACTTGAAAATAAGAATTTGACTTATGTCCGTCACAAAATGCTCGACGGCGTCGCAGTTAAGCGTGACGCCGTCACCTTGTGTTTCAGGCAGCAGTGTCTCGATTTCTTGACTTTGGCCATTTTCTTCGTATATCCGCGCGTTTTCGTCCAAATAAGTGCCATTACAGCAATTTGCCTTCAAGAGACCTAAAAAGTGAAAAGGAACGATATTAAGTAATAACGGATACAAAAGTGATCAAATAAGGGCTTAAATGACCCCTCAAAAAGGTACATTTTAAAACCTTATCATAATTTCTCTAAAATCATGCACGATGAATCTGAATACGTCTCAGCCGGAAAAGCATGTCAACAAGCTCTTTGGATGAAGCAAGCTCTCGTGGATTACGAAATTCATCTCAACGATATCGTTATATTTTGCGACAACAAAGGAGCTATTGATCTCAGCAAAAATCCCGTCCAACATGCTCGTACGAAGCATATTGAAATCCGTCATCACTTTCTTCGCGACAATGTTCAAAAAGGAAACATCTAAATTGAGAAAGTATCCTCCGAAGACAACATTGCCGACATTCTAACCAAGCCTATCAAACGAGAACCATTTAATCCTCTTAGACTTGGTTTGGGGTTAATGGAACCAAACATGTAGGTAAAACATAATCTAAACCTTAGAACAAACAAAACAAAACAAATTTGTTTAAAACTGCTACTGTTCCCACGGCACCAAACAACAACAAAGGCGGAACCATTTTTGGTGTCGTGCGGTCGTGGTGACAACAGTAGCAAAAATGTTACCTACAAAACATCTTCTTCCTCACAACCTACTATACCAAAATGTGTAAACATTAGACCTAACTCATTGTTGACATTTTCTCACCCACTAATCACTGAAGATAACATCATTGTAAGTATCCTAACTACATTTTATCTCTTAATTCTGAGTCTAGGATTCTAATCTGTGCACAAAATCATTACATGGGGATTATGTATATTCTTGTACAAAACATGGATTCAATTGGCAAATTGCATAACTAGTCATTGAAGGTACTACATTGTCACATTGCATAAACAAATCATGTTTCCCACTAATCAAAAGATAATGATTATAAGGTTTTATTCAAATAACCAAACACCCCATGTCAAAAAAAATTTTGAAAAGCTTCTCACTTGTAGGAAAACAATTTTTCATTGTTAATACAAATAGAAATGTAAAATTTTCATCACTTGCATGCTCTTGAATACTAAAGGTAATACATAACTAATATGTATTCCCGGGTATATTCAAACGAAGCCACATTGAATTAGGAGCGTTTGGGTTATCTCATGCCTTTTGCCAAACACCCCCACTAAAAACCATTTTATGCATAAAATGAGTCGAGATAACCGCAACTCCAAATCGTTTTCATATAGGCACACACTAGAACCAAAAAACTAAGTTTATTCTCATTTTTAACATGTAAATTCTTGCTCATAGGAATAACCATGGTAGCCGCAAGATTCTATGATCACAAGGATACTCTTAACTACATTCCCAAACATCACAAAACCAAAGGCCTCTCCAAAGAACAAGTCAAAATCTTTAAGAGTCTAGAACAAAGGTACTTCCATGAGGGTAGAACCATTCACTCCTCCTTTGTCGACGAAACCAATCTCCGTCAAGAACTAGCCGCCATTCACTTCGATTGTCTCCTTGACATCGATGAACCCATTTGTTTTAGGTTTGTGTTAGAGTTCTATGCTAATGTCACCGGTTTCATTGATGAGGATGATGAATTTAGCCTTAGGTTTAGAATCAATCAAAACGACTACACCATCTCCTTAACCCAGTTTTCTCAAGTGCTAGGAATTCCCAACCGAGGGACATGTGTCTACTCGGATAAGTGGTCACTCACTATCCTTGATGCAATCAATGACCGCTCTCTTCCCTACCAAACTCCTTTAGCGGATAAGGATGTCATCCGTGAGCACCTTTTTAATGCAAGGGCCGCTCCAACCCGTGTCACCCGAAAGGGAAAGGAGGTGAACCGAGATCCATATGGAATAGAGCTCAATGAACTTAAGCCCGAATTTAAGAAATGGGAGGAACTACTTAGAGCCAACGTCATTAGCACCATAGGAAATAGGGACAATATCAATGCTTGCCTTTGTCACATGCTCTACAACTTATCCACCCGTCAACCATTCAATTTAGCCTACTACATTGCTAGGAGAATGATTGACATTCCAACTCAAGGATCGGTCACTCTTCCTTACCACGGATGCTTCTCACCCGTCTCTATAGAGCCTTTGCACCCATTCCACCAAGCCCAAAAGGGTTGAAGCTTGACTATGAGCTCATCCCTCACATCTTTGTGCCCTTGAGTGACGAGCGAGTGGCTAAGACTAAAGGCAAAAGAGCAAAATCTCCAACTCCATCATCATCATCATCATCAAATACCTCCGAGGATGATCTTCCAAATTCTCGCCTTCCACCTCATGAGTATTATGAATCTCTCCCCGAGATTGAGAATGAATCGACGGAGTTCAAGCAAACCAAGGGGATGTTCAAGTGCCTTGGTAGGATGATGAACAAGATTTACAAGAAGTTGGATAAGTGAGGTTCATTTGAAGGAGTGTTTGGAACAAGACAATAACTTTGATGTACGATACAATTTGGTTGTTTTTAATTTGTAGGATGATAATATAACTTAAGACAATGTTGTATGCTAACCATTTCATGCAGGGGGATAGCACAAGTGTGTTATCAAATTTTACCCATTTTCACCTTAATGTGAAAATCATTAGCCCTTGGTCAAAGTCTATGCTCCACTATGTTTGTATATGTGTTATTTACTTTTCCTAAATAGAAATAATTAATGTCACATGTTTTGAGCAAAATTTTAGGTTCGGAAAAGTTCACGACACCTAAAAAACTATTCTATGTTGATTTATGGTGTCCACGGATCAGACGGCACCAAAAATTTGGTACCGTCTGTTAAGCATTTTGGTACCGCCGTACCTGTGCAGGCGGACCAGGCAGCACCATTTTTTGGGTTCTGCCTGTGTAATTTTTTGGTGCCGTGGATCCTACAGGTAATTTTCTAAATTTCGATTAGTTTAACATTCCAAATTACCATACATTTCTTCTAGGTTAACCTCAACGAGTTCTTACCCATATTAGAACTAGTGTAACATACTTAGGCATATAGGATATCCATTTCCCACCAAAATTCAAAAATTTCAAAAATCCACCCAAGGAGCCCTTTTGCATAAAGGAAGGAACCAAAAATTTGGTTCCTTGCAATCCGTGGGTAATCTGATTGTTAGGATCTCATAATCATTAGAACACATTTATTGCAAATCTTTGTCTCTTCACTCCATCCTTCTTGTATGGATTGACTTGGGTGATATGACTAGCATTAAACCCACTTCAAAATCATTAGGAACCTCATCTCTTCTATGGTTTAACATCAAATCAAACACATTTCTCCATAATTTTTCACTCCTATAAATTAAGAGCTTTTACCATGATCATCTTCACACCTTCTCAATTCTCATCATCTACTAGCAAAAGCTTAAGTAAAAAATGACTAAATCTTCAACATCAACCAAGCCTTGCAAAACAACCGCTAGAATGAGCGTAAGACCTTGTTGCTTTGTCAACATAAGCTCTTCTTCCGAGTCTTCTCCATTAACCATCTCATCACCCATAAGAGATGAAACCACTCTCACTTTGGCTACTCCTACACCACCTCCACAATCAACTATCACTATCACTACTCCACCACCAACAAAGACTCCTAGCTCACCACCACCGTCTCCCATCCAAACATCAAAATCACCATCACCTCCAAAATCTCCAACACTCATCCCACTAGAGTTATTCTCTACACCACATACATCCCCAAATTCATTTTTGGAAGACTTGGAGGACTTGCCTCCTAGGCCTAATCATCCACCACCACTACCATCTTTTGGTACTATTGAGTGAATAGCTCATAAGTCTCCACGTCCATCATTTGACCCAAATGCCCCGTTAGGACCAAAACCTCTTCTTTTCCATCCCATTCACAAGGAAATCCATGGTCCTTTGTATGGGGATCAACCACTTCCTACATCAATGTCTCCTCATATAGATGACATTGAGGAATCCATATGGGAAGATCATCCTGTAACACCCCCAACTTCGTGATACGCAGCGGAATTCAAACTGGGTGTTACTTCATGGCACAACAGTCATAATAATAGAAAACGATCTCTAAAGGAGTCGTTTGAAGAAGGATTTATCATTCAAATTATTCAAATATAACAGAGTTTACAAAATAGGTCCCAGTTGGTTCCATTGTTTACAAAATACATCAATATAAAGTCTTTGATGTTTTGTGAATGATAAATATTTATAGCCTTCTTGATCTAGTCCTTGCTCTTCCGTGCCAGCTTCGACATTATGGACCTAAAATACATGCTTAAAACTGTCAACACAAAGGTTGAGTGAAATTCATAGAGTTTGTTTGATGGTTGAACACATTATGTTGGTAGTGTGAGTTAATTAGACTCACACCAATGGTTTGAAAACAAAACAATAATTATTGTTTGGTACGACTGCCTCAAGTATATGATACTTGACCCCGCTTTTGTTCGTCACCAAGCTCATGAAACCAAGGCGTTAACGTGTTCCAATATTAGTTGGAGAAACTGTTGGTACTTGCCCTAATAGGTAAAATTGCCGTTTTTACCTAATGTTTCTCAAATATAGTGCGTTTGTTTTCCTACCCGGTCAACACAAACGGGATTCGTCAATCACAATAGATCTATTCACAATATTCGTGCTCACTCTCTCCAGTGATTAATGGTTCATGATTTAGGGACTTATATTTGGCAAATGATGGTTACTTAGTGACAATATGACAATCAAATAAACATATAGTTTGAAAACAATGTGTTCAGTTTAAAATAAAGCATGTATCTCCCCCCAAGGGTTTGTAAAACAATTAAGTAATAGAAAGTGGGGCTATGAACTCACCTCAGAGTAAATGATATCAAATGTATAATGAGAATGATGGATATGTCGTGATAATTTCTACGAACAACCTAGAATAGGATGTTGCGACTTAGGTTTGATATAATGATGCGAAAGAAATAACAAGCCTATATAAGTCTCTATGTTGATCATGATGTAGTACATAGTATTTGTGTATGTCGTTTATAGAAATGGTCTAGCTGTGAAAATGTGATTAGTTTATATATATCGTACCACCGTTCGGGCCATCACAATTCAGAGGTCATGTAGTAAACGTTCGAGGAGCTAGGACACTTTAATTCGTAAATCCAGCAACTCGTCGATCCGTTTACCCAAATGAAACCCCTCACATGAAGCTCCCTAGTATTGTAGCACTTAGTAGATAAAACATATGTTTTGTTTATATATCATAAGTGTCATATGGTTTGTAAACACAAGTTACAAGGTAGTTTGGTTATGATTAAGAAATCATAATAGTTATCACAATTATCGTCATTTCATAAATATGATAATTTGATAATGTTAGTATATAAAGTTATGTCATTTGGTTTGTGTTGGTGTTGATTTGCCAAGGTTAACACCTTAGTTAACGGTCTTGGGTAAATAAGCCTTGAGGCTTTAGCCATGGCCTTGCCGTGGCTTTGGTCTTGACTACCATGGTCTTGAGACTCAGCTTTGACCTTAGCTGTGGCCGTGGTCTTGGCTTATGGCCATTAGGGCTCTTGGTTTGCTTTTAGTTGTGACAAAAGTATAGTCGTGAGACTATATATAGGGCAGTTTCAGTTTTTGAAAGATAATGGCCTATTTAAGCGTTTTCAAGGTCCGGGCTTCTAAAATTTAGAAAGAAAACGTCATTCCGGACAACTTTCGTGTTTTAACATTTTGATGATTCGGACCAGAAGTACCACTTTCAAAACGGACAGCTCCTTTACAGCTTGTGTTTAGGCAGTTTCGGCGTTTTGGTTTCGCTAACTTCTTTTGGCCGTATCTTTTGACTCGTTTGTCCGTTTTGGGTGATTCAAGTTGCTATGTTTACTTTTTTATCTTTTCTACCATAGTATGTAAGTTAAAAAGTCCATATGTGACTGGTTTTAATGGTCTCAAATGTGTAGAATATGACTAGTTTACTAGTTTGTTACTTTTACGACAGTATGTGAATTAAAACATGTGATTGAGTATGTGTATACCATGATCAACATAGTAACTATATATATAGCATGAAATTGTCAAGATTATGAATAATAAACATGAGATGATGGTGGTGATTAGTTGCTTACAACTTTTGGCTTTCAATCAAGAAAGGAGTAACTAGTAAGGATAGGACTTTGATTGAACACTTAGGACCTTGGATTGAGCTAGCTTTCCACACCTTGGCACCCTTGCAATCTTGAAGAGTTGGTGATGAAGTACTAAGTGACTTGAGTGGATCTAAACTCAAGAAGATCACTTAAACTTGCTAGAGATTTGATGTAGTAACTTACTACTTGAAACTTCTTTGCATAAACTTGGAGTTTATGGATCAAATTATGGAAGATATGATTGTTTTATGCCATGAACGACCAAGAGGAGAGTATTAGGGTTTTTAGGATGACTTTCACTTGCTATTTATAGGAGGGTAAGTTTGGTTAACCATATATTAGGTTAAATGTTAACCATGGTTAAGTTAGGACACATGTAATGATCTAAATGAAGCATGGTTAAGATCAAGCCACCAAGATGATGACTCCCCCCCCCCTAAAGTTGGCCATATGAAGATAAGATGACTTAGGTGGATAGTCTTGGTATTTTCTTGGTTACGGAGTGAGTTTTGGTTCCGTTAATCGCTAATTGTAAGCCGTTAAGTCACGAAACGTAAAACCGGGTATCGTAAAAATATGAAACTTATAGGAATGATTAAACTCATCAATATACTCATTATTATCTTATAAAATGAGTGATAAGTTTAATGGGTCGCGTAAGCCGTTAAAGCTGGAAACGTAAGCTAAATACGTGAAAATTGCAATTTATCAGAAAAGAACGAGATTTCAGGGAAATGACCGTGAATTTATTTAAAGTAGACTAAAATTAGTCTATAAGTGATATGAGATGTCAAAATGTAGTTTTGTTATACGTGGTATAACTTAACAATTATACATGAAGTCTAAAAGTTACGCGATTTTAAGCAAAATGTAGAACGTACAAGGTTAATTACTTTATGGTCAAAGGAGGAGGGAAATATGTTTGAATTTTCCAAAAAATGTAAAAGTGTCAAAACATCTTAGAAAACACAGTGCAGGAATGGTTAATTCTGGGTCTAAGTAGAATTGTTTAAAACGTAAGTTTAGTCTCGTACGGCTCAGGGTTTATTTGGTAACATTTAAATGAAATCTTAAAAATTCTCTAATTGATTCTGAGTGATCTAAAAATTAATCTGATGTGAGTAAAATTGTCAGAGTTGATTTTCGTTATGCACGTGATGTTTAAATGGTGTTCCGACCAAAACGAAACTTTAAAACTATGTTTTCTTAATAACTTTTGCGAAGATGATCTAACGATTGTCAAACTCTCTGAATATTACTAAAATAATTTAACTTACGAGAATGTGGAATAAACATTTTACGAGATGAATAGTGAAAGTGAATAGTAAAAGTGAATAGAAATTTCTCAAGATGAATATTTAAAATTTGAGAATGGATAGAAATCCTAAAAATGCGAATTGTTACAGTCTCACCACCTTAATGGGAATTCCGTCCCAGAATTCAATGTGTGTTATCCGATGTTGAAGTGTCTAGAAAAATGAGGGTGTATACGCCGAATTCTTATCTTTGCTTTCTCAAGTTTCTGGTCATAGAATGTGTTATGCACCATTTTATGTTTTTGATGGTGGCTTAAGTTGATCACCTAAAGGTATAAGATGTTGTTGATGTGAAATGGTTTATAATGATGTGATAATTTCAAACCATTTCCAAAGTTGATCATGTCTTAGGTGGTTTCGGGATGAAGGCTATATCGTATAGTGTTTATGTCTACTAGTGTTTGAAAGAAACGTGGTACTGTCAAGTTTTACATACTGACTTATAATGGGGTTCAGATAATGATGTGATATGTTGACGATTAGAAGAGTGTCGCGTACGCTTACCATTATTCTTAGGTAGAGATGTCAAGTTTGTTTTAAAATCAAAAGTGGATCGTAAAGGATTATGGCGGAATGATATCCTTGAAACCTAAACAGGCTAGTACTTCTAAGAAGTGACGAGAAGATTTGATGACTATCCCAAGATAGTAGTTCGTATTATCTCATGTATGAAAATTTCAAGAATGAAATTAGGTAGTATAAATATGATGTTAAGATTTTGCTGACTGGTAAGACACTATCATGTCTCTAGATCTTTTTAATGAATTCTAGTGGTTTATCGAGTTTAAGTAGGAAATTAACCTGAATATAACACTTGTATAACTATTCTCAGTGTTTGAAAAATCTAAGTCGAACATAGTTAATCAGACTATGTTCCACTATCCCTAGGTTAAATATAGGTGATTAGGCTATATTTAGCCGAGGTTCGATAAATTTTTCAAATACCTAAATTAGGTATACTTGTGATATGTCCATAGCTTTTGAGAAATTGTCCACTAACCAAAGGCGATATCAAACCATTCAGTTGCAAGTCCTGGCCATAAAAGACTTGTAACCTATGTTTTCACATTCCATTGCATAGAAGATAGTATGGGTAGATACGTGTGGAAAGGAAATCTTAAGTAATTCTAAAATAGTCCATACTTGGCTAGCATCACGGACCTTTAACAATGAAGGTTTGAGAGAATTTTGATGAATGTAGAGAAAGTTCTTTGAACCTCAGCTTTTGTAGATGATGAGTCACTTTGTCCTTTAGAAATCCTATTTCTTGTATTTCCATTAGGGAAATCGTTAGATTGTGACGGGTTTCGTGTAAAACAATATCGTATAATGTTTATAAGATAATTTTTAGAGACTTTGTATAACTCACAATGTCTTGAGAAATGATGGAGAGATCATTGTGTAACTCACAATGTCTTGAGAAATGATGGAGAGACCATTGTGTAACCCACAATGTCTTGAGAAATGATGGAGAGACCATTGTGTAACTCACAATGTCTTGAGAAATGATGGAGAGACCATTGTGTAACTCACAATGTCTTGAGAAATGCTAGAGAGGTCATTGTGTATATCACAATGTCTTGAGAAATGATGGAGAGACCATTGTGTAACTCACAATGTCTTGAAAAATGATGGAGAGATCATTGTGTAACTCACAATTTCTTGAGAAATAAATGAGACCACTGTAGTATTTATTAATGCGAGAATGTAATAGAGACCACTGTAGGATTTACGATTAATGCGAGAGTGTAATAGAGACCACTGTATCTCACAGCGTCTTGAAAAATGAATGACACAATTGTATCTCACAATGTCTGGGAAGTAGGAAAGACCATTATAATCAGTTACAATGTCTTGGATAAAGTTTCGTAATCCTAAAATGCACGAGTAGATACATGACTGGGAAAATATGATTGTGCCGCAATGTCTTAGAATAGGCATACGCAGATATGTTTAGTCTATCATTTAGCTAAAATGATTGAAAATATGTCGAGTGTATATATCAATATACTAGTATGTTTGTATAGCTTAAAATGCCTAAAAGTCACATAATCGTCTGGAGGATGGAAGGCACGGAGAACGGAAGGCTATAAAATGTTTTTGTTTGAAAAAGTAGTTATAGTTTAGGTCACAATTAGACTCGTTTCTCTATAATTCAGGCTCTGATACCCATCTGTAACACCCCCAATTTCGAGATACGCAGCGGAATTCAAACTGGGTGTTACTTCATGGCACAACAGTCATAACAATAGAAAACGATCTCTAAAGGAGTCATTTTAAAAAGGATTTATCATTCAAATTATTCAAATATAACAGAGTTTACAAAATAGGTCCCAGTTGGTTCCATTGTTTACAAAATACATCAATATAAAGTCTTTGATGTTTTGTGAATGATAAATATTTATAGCCTTCTTGATCTAGTCCTTGCTCTTCCGTTCCGCTTCGACATTATGGACCTGAAATACATGCTTAAAACTTTCAACACAAAGGTTGAGTGAAATTCATAGTGTTTGTTTGATGGTTGAACACATTATGTTGGTAGTGTGAGTTAATTAGACTCACACCAATGGTTTGAAAACAAAGCAATAAGTATTGTTTGGTACGGATGCCTCAAGTATATGATACTTGAGCCCGCTTTTGTTTGTCACCAAGCTCATGAAACCAAGGCGTTAACATGTTCCAATATTAATTGGAAGCTGTTGGTACTTGCAATAGGTAAAATTGCCATTTTACCTAATGTTACTCAAATATAGTGCGTTTGTTTGCCTACCCGGTCAACACAAACGTGATTCGTCAATCCCAATAGATCTATTCACAATATTCGTGCTCACTCTCTCCAGTGATTAATGGTTCATGATTTAGGGACTTATATTTGGCAAATGATGGTTACTAATATGACAATCAGATAAACATATAGTTTGAAAGCAATGTGTTCGGTTTAAAATAAAGCATGTATCTCCCCCCAAGGGTTTGTAAAACAACTAAGTAATAGAAAGTGGGGTTATGAACTCACCTCAGAGTAAATGATATCAAATGTATAATGAGAATGATGGATATGCCGTGATAACTTCTATGAGCAACCTAGAATAGGATGTTGCGACTTAGGTTTGAAATAATGATGCGAAAGAAATAACAAGCCTATATACGTCTCTATGTTGATCATGATGTAGTACATGGTATTTGTGTATGTCGTTTATAGAAATGGTCTAGTTGTGAAAACATGATTAGTTTATATATATCGTACCACCGTTCGGGCCATCACAATTCAGAGGTCATGTAGTAAACGTTCGAGGAGCTAGGACACTTTAATTTGTAAATCCAGCAACTCTTCGATCCGTTTACCCAAATGAAACCCTTCACATGAAGCTCCCTAGTATTGTAGCACTTAGTAGATAAAACATATGTTTTGTTTATATATCATAAGTGTCATATGGTTTGTAAACACAAGTTACAAGGTTGTTTGGTTATGATTAAGAAATCATAATAGTTATCTCAATTATCGTCATTTCATAAATATGATCATTTGATAATCTAAGTATATAAATTTTTGTCGTTTGGTTTGTGTTGGTGTTGATTTGCCAAGGTTAACACCTTAGTTAACGGTCTTGGGTAAATAAGCCTTCAGGCTTTAGCCATGGTCTTGCCGTGGCTTTAGTCTTGACTACCATGGTCTTGAGACTCAGCTTTGACCTTGGCCGTGGCCGTGGTCTTGGCTTATGGCCATTAGGGCTCTTGGTTTGCTTTTAGTTGTGACAAAAGTATAGTCGTTAGACTATATATAGGGCAGTTTCAGTTTTTGAAAGATAATTGCCTATTTAAGCGTTTTCAAGGTCCGAGCTTCTTTGTTATTGATGGAAAACGTCGTTCTGGACAACTTATGTGTTTTAACTTTTTGATGATTCGAAACAGAAGTACCACTTTCAAAATGGACAGCTGCTTAACAGCTTGTGTTTAGGCAGTTTCGGCATTTTGGTTTCGCTAACTTCTTATGGCCGTATCTTTTGACTCGTTTGTCCGTTTCGGGTGATTCAAGTTGCTATGTTTACCTTTTTATCTTGTCTACCATAGTATGTAAGTTAAAAAGTCCATATGTGACTGGTTTTAATGGTCTCAAATGTGTAGAATATGACTAGTTTAATAGTTTGTTACTTTTACGACAATATGTGAATTAAAACATGTGATTGAGTATGTGTACATCATGATCAACATAGTAACTATATATATAGCATGAAATTGTCATAGTTGACTTTCGTTATGCGCGTGATGTTTAAATGGTGTTCCGACCAAAACGAAACTTTAAAACGATGTTTTCTTAATAACTTTTGCGAAGATGATCTAACGATTGTCAAACTCTCAGGATATTACTAAAATAATTTAACTTACGAGAATGTGAAATAAAAATTTTACGAGATGAATAGTAAAAGTGAATAGTAATTTCTTGAGATGAATAGTAAAAATTTGAGAATGGATAGAAATCCTGAAAATGCATATAAAGTTATGTCGTTTGGTTTGTGTTGGTGTTGATTTGTCAATGTTAACACCTTAGTTAACGGTCTTGCGTAAATAAGCCTTGAGGCTTTAGCCATGGCCTTGCCGTGGCTTTGGTCTTGACTACCATGGTCTTGAGACTCAGCTTTGACCTTAGCCGTGGCCGTGGTCTTGGCTTATGGCCATTAGGCCTCTTGGTTTGCTTTTAGTTGTGATAAAATTATAGCCGTGAGACTATATATAGGGCAGTTTCAGTTTTTGAAATATAATGGCCTATTTAGGCGTTTTCAAGGTCCGAGCTTCTTTCAAAATCGAAGAAAAAAGTCGTTCCGGACAACTTTCGTGCTTTAACTTTTTAATGATTCGGACCAGAAGTACCACTTTCAAAAGGGACAGCTGCTTAACAGCTTGTGTTTAGGCAGTTTCGGCGTTTTGATTTCGCTAACTTCTTTTGGCCGTATCTTTTGACTCGTTTGTCCGTTTTGGGTGATTCAAGTTGCTATGTTTACCTTTTTATCTTGTATACCATAGTATATAAGTTAAAAAGTCCATATGTGACTGGTTTTAATGGTCTCAAATGTGTAGAATATGACTAGTTTACTAGTTTGTTACTTTTACGACAATATGTGAATTAAAACATGTGATTGAGTATGTGTACATCATGATCAACATAGTAACTATATATATAGCATGAAATTGTCAAGATTATGAATAATAAACATGAGATGATGGTGGTGATTAGTTGCTTACAACTTTTGGCTTCAATCAAGAAAGGAGTAACTAGTAAGGATAGGACTTTGATTGAACACTTAGGACCTTGGATTGAGCTAGCTTTCCACACCTTGGCACCTTTGCAATCTTGAAGAGTTGGTGATGAAGTACTAAGTGACTTGAGTGGATCTGAACTCAAGAAGATCACTTAAACTTGCTAGAGATTTGATGTTGTAACTTACTACTTGAAACTTCTTTGCATAAACTTGGAGTTTATGGATCAAATTATGGAAGATATGATTGTTTTATGCCATGAACGACCAACAGGAGAGTATGAGGGTTTTTAGGATGACTTTCACCTGCTATTTATAGGAGGGTAAGTTTGGTTAACCATATATTGGGTTAAATGTTAACCATGGTTAAGTTACGACACATGTAATGATCTAAATGAAGCATGGTTAAGATCAAGCCACCAAGATGATGAATCCCCCTCCTAAAGTCGGCCATATGAAGATAAGATGACTTAGGTGGATAGTCTTGGTATTATCTTGGTTACGGAGTGAGTTTTGGTTCAGTTAATCGCTAATTGTAAGCCGTTAAGTCACGAAACGTAAAACCGGGTATCGTAAAAATATGAAACTTATAGGAATGATTAAACTTATCAATATACTCATTATAATCTTGTAAAAATGAGTGATAAGTTTAACAGTGTATCTTGTTAAAACTGAAACGTAAGCTAAATCGTGAAAATGCAATTTATCGAGAAAAGAATGAGATTTCAGGGAAATGACCGTGAATTTATTTAAATTAGACTAAAATTAGTCTATAAGTGATATGAGATGTCAAAATGTGGTTTCGTTATACGTGGGATAACTTAACAGTTATACGTGAAGTCTAAAAGTTATGCGATTTTAAGCAAAATGTAGAACGTACAAGGTTAATTTCTTTATGGTCAAAGGAGGAGGGAAATATGTTTGACTTTTCTAAAAAATGTAAAAGTGTCAAAACATCTTAGAAAACAGTCTGCAGGAATGGTTAATTCTGAGTCTAAGTAGAATTGTTTAAAACGTAAGTTTAGTCTCGTACGGCTCAGGGTTTATTTGGTAACATTTAAATGAAATATTAAAAATTCTATAATTGATTATGAGTGATCTAAAAATTAATCTGATGTGAGGAAAATTTTCAAAGTTGATTTTCGTTATGCGCGTGATGTTTAAATCGTGTTCCGACCAAAACGATGTTTTCTTAATAACTTTTGCGAAGATGATCTAACGATTGTCAAACTCTCAGGATATTACTAAAATAATTTAACTTACGAGAATGTGAAATAAAAATTTTACAGGATGAATAGTAAAAGTGAATAGTAATTTCTCGAGATGAATAGTAAAAATTTGAGAATGGATAGAAATCCTGAAAATGCGAATTTTTACACATCCCACCAAAGAAAAGATTCAAGCCGAACTCCATCATCTCCACCAATTTTCAAATATGGTGGATTCTCATCTTAGTGATGCTATGCAAATGCAAAGTGCTTTGCTAGCCTCCATAATCACCACTCCAAACACCAACACCAATACCTCCACCATTCCACCACCACAAAACCATGAACCATACTACCCTCCTAGGCATGGTTGCTCCAATTATGAGCAAACCGCCCAAATAACCGAAAGGACTCGGGTGATGGTCCATGAGCTTCAAGAGGAAATGAGGTTCATCCTCAATCACATCCTAGAGCGCCTCAATGCTCTTGCTCATCCACCACCTCAATAGGAGGGTCCTAGCTTATTTACTTTAAGCATTTTTTATTTTCTAGGATTTTTCTTGTATTTTTTTTTATTTTCTAGGATAATTTCTTTTTTAGGATTTTATCTTTGTACTAAACAATTCATTGTGTTCCATTTTTCATGATTCTTAAATCATGAAATTTTTTAACAAATGAATAGTGTTTCTTATATTGTTATTGCTTGTTACATGGTGTTTGGAAATGCTTGTGATGATGCTTATAACTAACAATATTTTTGTAGCTTTTTCACAATCCATGTATCTTTCTCTTGGCACCCAATTTAGGGGGAGCATTGGTCAAGGGGGAGATAATGGCTCGGGCTCATTACACATTCCTCCTCGCATCTTCTTTTTGTTGAGACAAAAAGGGGGAGAAATATTTAGAACTTGGTTATATTTTGACTTTCTGAAAAAGTCAACATCATACTTCATTGGTTATGTTTGACTTTCTGAAAAAGTCAACTGCACACTTTGACTTTCTAAAAAAGTCAACATCATGCTTCAACTAGTGAAGACTTTGACTTTCTGAAAAATCAATATCATTTCTAAATTGGACATACTTGCATTATCATTTTTATCTTTCAAGTTATAAAACTAATATTTTTATAACTCTTGTACAATCTTTACATCTTTTATAAAAATAAAATTTATGTTTTGTCCTCAACAAAAAGGGGGAGATTGTTAATACAAATATCGTCATTAAACGTTATTTATATTTTTGATCTTTACCTAAGTTTTGTTAACGACAAAAGTAAATTTAATTTTTATAAAGCTTAAAGCTTGTCAAGTTTAATAGATATTAAAAGAAGCTTTTTCAAATAATATCTTCATCACTCAAGCATTTACATTGTGATTAATCATATCTTGATATGACTCTAAACCATAATGTATGATAGTAGTTTTTAGTTCAAGAATGTTTTGGTTTCTTAAAACAAAACATTACATATGTATTTACATTTTAACATATTTTTAAAAATAGAAAAACAAATACATGCCATCATGTGGTGCATCATTGAAATCCTTAGAAGATTTCACTAGATACTTTGTGTAGATTTAGACTCACATATCTTACACAATCTTGGATAGATATGGTTAACTTTGGTAAGATTTTGTAATCTTGCTGTCAGACCTCAGCGGCACCAAAAATTAACATGGGCGGAACCCTTTTGAGGGTTCCGTGGTCCGTGGTGCTTGCTGAACATTTTGGCTATAAATAGCAAAGCCAAACCAAGTTGTTTTTCATCCCTTTCCATTATATTCTCATACATTCCTTCTCTCTAACATTTCTAACTCAGTTTCATATCATATTAGTGATCTATTTTGTAGCAAAGAAGATCAAGGCACATTCAAGCTTCAACAAGAAGTTGGAAGTCGTGTTTGTTTGTTGTTGTATGATCTTGTGTTGATTTATACATCATTGTTGTTCCAAACCATCATAATCTTGTGAGTGTGAGTGGTTAGTATTTTAGTCCTTAAAATACATTGTGTGCGGGAGTGGTTGTACCATTGAAAAGAACTCGACATCTAGCTTAGTGTCGGAAATAGTGTGTAAGCAAAGTGTAAAGGTTTCACCACCGGTGAAAGGAGCTTGTTGACTAGTGAAGTTAAACTCTCGAGTGTGAGACTCAGGGAGTGGAATAGGGCAAGGAAAAAGAGGTTTGATTATTTCTTTCCTTATCTACTCTTTATATATTGTTAATTATTATTCACTAACATATCTAAGATCAATATCAATTGATCTTTCAATAAGTTTCAAAACAAAGTTTTTAATCGGTAAACTATTCAACCCCCCTTCTAGTTTTCCACAGGGTTCTTGATTTGTGCCTAAAACATGAACAAACATTTGGTCTTATCTCAAGAAGATATTTGTGTAACCCATGCATAGGGTCGAATAGTTTTCTTTGGAAAGTGATTACAGAATTCTAAGTGACATCCGATATTCATTGATTATCATTACCCAACTTGGAACAAACTCCAAGAAACCAACAATCAAAGAAAACTATTTTGTAATAATCAATGGATGCTGCTGCAATGAAGCACGTGGCTTATATAACTTCTACAAACTAGATAAGTTTGAAGGAGTTGATTTCAAAAGGTGGCAAAAGAAGATGCATTTCCTGTTATCAAGCATGAGTGTGGTGTATGTTTTTAGCACACCAATTACAGATGATGGATATAATGCAACTGTGGAGCAGATTTAGAAAATGAGCAAATAGGAGAAGGATGACTATGTTTGCAAAGGTTTAATCATGAATGGTATATCTGACCCACTTTTTGATACCTATCAAAATATTGAATCTTCTAAAGAACTGCAGGATTTCTTAGAGGCCAAATATATGGCTCAGGATGCATCAAGCTAAAAGTTTCTTGTGAGTAATTTTACAAATTATAAAATGGTCGATTCTAGACATGTAATGGAAGAATACAATGAAATTCTTTGTATACTTGATCGATTCATAGAACAAAAAATGAACATGGATGGGGCTATCTTAGTCTCTTGTATTATTGATAAACTCTCTCCTTCGTGGAAAGATTTCAAAAATACTCTCAAACATAAGAAGGAGGAATTGGCTCTTGTTAAGTTGGGCAGTCATCTGCGCATTGAGGAATCACTCATAGCACAGGATAGTGACAAGCCAAAAAGCAACAATGTTGTTGGTGCGTTAGTTGTCAATATAGTGAAGCATAACGACTTCATAAGGTACAATGACAACAGGGGAAAACGTAAGCATCAAGACACCAAAGCTGATCCTAACAAGAAACCTAAAGGAACTTGTCGAAAGTGTGGGAAACCTAGACACTTGAAAAAGGATTGCAGGGGGTGAAAGTTGGTAATAAAACCAATGGATCAGGTACAAGTGGTTCAGGGATTGGTTTATCCAACCCTCTGAAAGGTCAGGTAGTGTTTAATAAATCTTTTCAAATTTATTATGTTACATATATATATCTAAAGCATATTTTGTGCAGGATGATGATGTTGATTGGTGGGTTAACTCGGGTGCAACAATCCATGTGTATAAAGATAGAAGTTGGTTCAAGACCAATGAGTTGCTGAATGATGGTACTATTCTTCATATGGGAAATGAGTCAACAGCTCTGGTGCATGGAAGAGGATGTGTGGAATAAGATTTAGTTCTGGAAAGATTGTTTCCTTGTTTAATGTTTTAGATGTTCCTAATATTAGGAAGAATTTGGTTTCAAGTAGTGTTTGAATAATTGTGGTTATAAACAAGTGATTGAATCTGATAAGTTTATTTTATCCAAACATGGTGTGTTTATTGGTTTTGGCTATTTGTGTAATCAAATGTTCAGGCTTAATATTGTTAATGATGTTGGTAATTCAGCCTTTATGTCAACCTTTAAACTGAATGATTCAACAGTATGACATGATAGACTTGGCCATGTCCACTTTAAAAAAATGCAAGATATGTCTAAGAATGGATTAATTCCAGCCTTTGATATGAACATTGAAAAGTGTAAGATTTTTTGCTGACCAAAATTACTAAGAAACCTTTTTCAAAGTGTAAAATGTGAAATTGAAGTTTTGGAGCTGACCCATGATGATATTTGATTTGAATCTTACTCCCTCATTTGGGAATAAGAAATACTTTGCAACATTTATTGATAATGCTTTTAGGTTTTGTTTTGTTTATTTATTACATTCAAAGGACGAGGCATTAAATAAATTTAAAATGTTTAAAACTGAAGTTGATTTGCAACAAGGGTCCTTGATCAAAAGATTTAGGACTTATAAGGGAGGGGAGTACATGGATACTCTGTATTATCAGTCATTGGGTAATATCCATGAAGTGACAGCTCTTTATACTCTACAATAAAATGGTATATCTTAAAGGAAAAACATAGTACTGAAAGAAATGGTTAATTACATGTTGTCTTATTCATGGTCGAGTCAAGGGTTCTGGGGTGAAGTTATGTTAATAGCTTACTATTTATTAAATAAGGTTCCTAATAAAAGGAATAAGGTCACCGCTTATGAACTATGGACTAAAAAGAAACCTAACCTGAACTATCTCAGGGTTTGGGGTTGTAGATCAGTTGTAAGACTCCCTGATCTAAAGCTGGAAATATTGGGTGAAAGAGACATTGAATGCATATATTTTGGATATGCTAATCAGTCTAAGGATTTTAGGTTCTATGTTATTAAACCTAATAAATCTGTTCCAATTAACTCAATAATTGAATCAAGGGATGCAATCTTTGATGATAATAGATTCTCATCAGTCCCTAGACCAAGTCACAGGGTTCCAAATGGAACTAATGACATTGGTATTTCAGAGGTCTCTGAAGAGGCCCCTGATGAGGTTGTGGTTCGGCAACCTGAACCTGAGCTCAGAAAGAGCAAAACGATCAGGACTCCAAAGTTATTTGGACCTAAATTTCAATTCTAATTAATTGAAAGAACATGGGATGAGGTTCTGAACAACACTCTTAGTACTTTAACGTTGCTTTCTGGAAAGAAGCAATCAATGATGAGATGAGCTCTATCATGGGCAACAACACTTGGGTGTTGGCTGATTTACCACCTGTTTGGAAACCTCGGGGTTGTAAATGAATTTTCAAATAGAAAATAAAGGTAGATGGAACTATTGAAAATTTTAAGGATAGACTGGTCATTCAAGGTTTCAAACAAAATTTATAGATAGACTATCTTGATACTTATACTCCTGTGGTTCGTATCAGTACCATAAGAATGTTGATTATTTTAGCATCAATTTACAATCTGATTATTCATCAGATGGATGTGAAAATAGTTTTCTTGAATGGTGAATAGATGAGGAGGTGTGAATGAACCAACCTCAGGGCTTCATCATACCAAGGAATAAAAACAAGGTGTGTAAAATGATTAAGTCTCTGTATGGACTAAAGAAGGCACCTAGCAATGGCATTAAAATTTTAATGAAGTGGTTTTGTCAAGTGGTTAGTATCTAAACCAATCTGACAAATATGTATATAGCAAATTTGATGAATCTGTTAAAGGAGTCATTATTTGTCTATATGTTGACGACATGCTGATATTTGGCATTGACCAAGATTAGGAATTTTTGTCGTCAAGGTTCTCCATGAAGGACATAGGTGAGGCTAATGTTATACTTGGCATAAGGATTAAACATGGAAGTAGAGGAATTTCTATCTATCAGTGTCATTATATTGAGAAGGTGATGAGGAAATTCAATTACTTTGATTGTACTCCAGTGAGTACTCCTATGGATACAAGCGAGAATCTGAGACTTAATAATGGTCAGATTGTATCTTAGCTTGAGTATTCCAGGGTGATTGGCTGCCTGATGTATGCCATGACTTGTACAAGGCATGAAATTGATTTTTGCAGTGGGAAAACTGAGCATGTACACTAGTAATCCTAGTGCTCATCACTGGCAAGAAGTTCAGAAGGGTACTGAAGTATCTAAATAACTCTATGAACTATAGTTTATCATATATTGGTTATCCTCCAGTGTTAAAAGGATACACTGATTCTAGTTTGATCAGCGACACTGAAGATAATTCTTCAACAAGTGGTTGGGTAATCTTGCTTGGGGGAGGTGCCATCTCATGGGCTTTCAAGAAGCGAACTTGCATTACAAGTTCAACAATGAAATCAAAGTTTGTGGCTTTTGCAGCTAATGGTAAAGAGGTTGAATGGTTGAAAAACTTGTTTCTTGAGATTCTATTATAGCTTAAACCCATATCACCTATTTATATCTATTGTGATAGTGCAGCTACATGGGCAAAGGCTTATAACCAGATGTACAATGGGAATTCTAGATATTTAGGTGTTAGGCATAGCATAATGCATGAGCTTATCATGAATGGGGTGATGTCTATAGAGTTTGTAAGATCTCAACATAATTTAGCTGATCACTTGACGAAGGTTTTAGCTAAAGACTTGGTTATAAAGTCTGCTAAAAGGATGGATTTAAAGTCCACCATAGTCATTGAGCATTCGGATACCCAATTCGCTCATGAGGAAACTTAGGAGTTGAATTCAATAAAGCTCAATATTTAGAGGCTGGAGCAAATGTTGATATTTCATCCCAAGGTTTGTGCTCAGTCCTGCTAAAAGGTCAGGCTGAAGAGTTTTTCTTTTTAATAGTTCAAATTTTGAAAAAGTGTAAAGCAGGTGCATGAATAAAAAAAGGTTACCTATGTGAATGTGGAAGTTGTGCCGCTTCTGGGAGCTTAGGGCTTTTGGTTCTTAAAACATTTATGAAATTGGATATGACACATGGCTTACTTAGCGTCAGGAACATTTAAGTCAAGGTTTTAAAGATTGGGATCCTACCTAGGATCGTTTTCGTCTTTGCAAGATCATGATCGTAAGATCGGATCCGGATCTTAAAACCCTACTATAGTATCATTTTCTTAATTGGCGTTGTAAAATTATGAAAAATCTACATACTATTATATATCATATATCAAGAAAATGTATATCAAAATTATGATTATGAAGTGTTTAATACAACTAGCCTCTAGTTTTTCATATTCTACAAAACTTAATACAGACATTTGTAGTTTTTTTAGTTAGTGGTTCGAGAAAATTAAGATCGGATCGATCGAGATGTTAAGATCCTATGACAAGATCAGTATCATATTCGGATCCTATCTCGCAAAGATCCTACGTAGGATCGAGATCGTTTTTGCTTTGTAAAATCGTAAAATTGAAAACTCCTAAGATCAGGATCGGGATTTTAACAACCATGATTTAAGTGTTTGAAAACTTGTGTGTATGTTATCTTCAGGTATTCAAATGAGTTAAAGGGTCCAATGCTTAGAACAACCTGATTCTCGAATGTTTGAATGTGTAATGTATTAAGATGAAAATTCAACCTTCAAGATAGTTTCATTTATGCACTGGTTTTGTGTTATGTTTAATTTTCATGCAATAGAAATTGTATTAAATTAGGGAGGATTGTTGGAAATTTAGTTCAATTGAGGGTTCAGGTCATACTTGGTAATGGGTCAGGAGGAACGGAGTGTACGCCCATTAAGTCATTGACTTCCCGGACTATGATAGTGTAAAGTGTAATTCAGTGGTAACTGATGAAGTTTAGTGTGTTGATTCTTTAGTGAGTTACACACTGAATGGTATTCATCAAGCTGATGAGTTCAACTCAGGATGAAGGATCTCATCAGGTTGTTGTCTCATCAGAGGTTTATTCTGTCAGTAAATGAACCATCTTGTGAGCACACTCAGGGAGTGGCTCTTTAAGAGGCAAGCTCAACAGCGTGTGTATACATTTGCTGGACTATATTCAAACTTAGATTGCAACTGCTTTGACTTATTCAAAGGTAGTAATAATTGTAACTTAATAGCCATGATTAACGGTTATGTAACCACTATTTCCTATAATGGAGGAACATTATGATATAGTTAATGGGTCGGTTAATTTTCATAATTCTATTATTAGGCCTTGAGTAATTCCTATAAATTGAAACATATACTTGCATGGAAACATATAAAAAACATAAACACTTAGAGGCGAAAAGGTTCTTAATTTGTGCCTAAAACAAGAACGAACACTTGATCTTATCCCAAGAAGATATTCGTGTAACCCATGCATAGGATCAAAATTTTTTACTTAAAAGATGATTACACAATTATAAGGGATATCCGATATTCATTGATTATCATTACCCAACGCTAACAAACTCAAAGAAACCAACATCATTGAGCATTGTAGTCAAACGTTACTTCATAATATCATCACACGTACACTAGTAGTGGTGGTGGGTGAACAATTGAATTAGAACCACATATAAGCATTGCATAGGTGTTGAACCTTGTGGTTCAACGACTTGATTTGTGACAAGAAGCTATTAGCAAAACATTTATCTTATGTACGTGTACCCCACATTGACCCTAAACATGGACCTTAAAATGGAATTTTTCTACTAAAGCAAATCTTGTAATACTTACCTAACTAAATAAGAGTACCAAAATTCCTATCGACTCACTATACAGGTCTTAATAGTTGACAAATTTGTGCTACTCAACAATCATTGTTTGTTGGTAGATGGGTCCTAGCTATTTACTTGGTGTGAACCTTTGACTGCATATACAATCTATTTATTCTTTTAAATATGTCTATATATGTAGGGACGGAATCTAAGGGTTCTCGTGGTGTTCGAGACACCTATAGTTTTTTCGGTGTAGTCTTAGTTTTTGAAAAAAATATCGATTTCTTCTAAGTTTATTTTAATGTACCCGGCCTATTGAAATGTAATTCTAGTGTTGCAGTTCCAAAAAAAAATTATTATATTTGCTGCTGGTTCCGTTCCCGTATACATGTATATAGATGCAATGGATCGGAACTATGGAAGCTTACCTATATTCTTTTTTTGAACTTTTTTATTGCATGATTTTTCGTCTTTTGCTGATGAAATAGGCCACGAGGATTATCTGCATGTGGTAAGCATTACGCATGTGTCACGACTTCTTTGCCATGTTGAATATTTAACGTTAATATTATTTTAAGTTATTGTGGTTAATTTGTAATTTACTAGACAGTATTTTTGGACTTTCTTTTTACCACTAACCAAGATTTGACAACTTATGAAAATTGACCTCAAGAAAAGTATTGAGACAATATATGAACTTGTGACAAATATAATTTGTGTAAAATTGTATGGAGTTAAACTTAATTGATACATTTAAACTATTAGATACTAACTTCTATATAGAAAATAGAAATGAAACAAGAAGCCCGTCTAGCTCAGTTGGTAGAGCGCAAGGCTCTTAACCTTGTGGTCGTGGGTTCGAGCCCCACGGTGGGCGATTTTTTTTTATAGTTTTGACTCTTTTTATAGTTACCGGTGCACTGGGCCGCTGCTTTGCTACGCGCTATTTATGGTGCTACTGTATGAAAAAGTTTTTTTCGAGATGGTGATGGCGCAAACATATTCCGTGCTTATAACCCAACTTGAAGAAATTTGTTCAATGATCTCTTGTTATTTGTTATCGCTTTTGCTCACAACCCCGTAAATAACATAGCCCACTTAAATGTATATAATCCATTACTATAGCCCAATGACATAAAACTACCACTCAAGCCCAATTGAACAAAAATTGAATTGTTATTTATTTTAAACCAAGCCCATTTCATTTTTTCATTTGGTTTTCTCTATATACATTACCAAGTACCAAAGTGAAAAATCATATCAGTTTCGTATTTTTAGGCGTCGTTTGGTTTGTTGTCCGGAATGATAATCGGTAAGAATTTAATATAGGGGTGGAATAGGAATGACTATAAGTTGAGGTATCAATCTCATAGATGTTGTTTGGTAGGATAATTAGGGTGCGTTTGGTTTAGGTATATGGGAATGATGGAATGACTATGATAGTCATATTAAATGTTTGGTTTACTACTATCACAATCAAACTATCATTTCATAGTAATAGATTCATTGAAGTGGGTAGAGGTGGGTTTTTTATGGATTCCCGTGGGTCCCTCTACTTTATTTATTTATCATCACATAAAATAATAAAATGGGCCTACTTTTTAAAATCAAACATCCATACCATATTAACAAACCAAACAACAATATCAACAATGATATCTTTATTTTCATTCAACCCTATAATGATATCGTTAAGGATAGTGATTCCTTATAACAAACCAAACGCACATTTAGATGAAAAGTGTAGTATAAATTATGTGAGGGGAAGTGGTGGGCCCGGGAATCAATTTTCAAACCACACCTCATGGATGACTTTCATGTATAGCTATATAATTAGTATCATTTCGGTTTTGGATTTTGGTGTTAACTAACCAAACAACTCTACATGAAAATCAAAGTATTCCCTGATTCCGATTGGCACACACCAAATGCACAGTAGGGGTGAGCTCGGTTCCGGAACCGACCCGGAACCGAAAGAACCGAGAACCGAAAAACACATATTTTAGGAACCGAGAACCGGACCGAAAAATGTTTCGGTTCGGGTCGGGTATTTCGGTTCTACCCGATTAGAACCGCAAAAACTTTTTAAAAGGCGCCCAAAATTTAGTACCTTTTACGTGTTTGCACTAATCTAAGTCTAAATCATAAATAATATTGAACGATCTTATACTTAACACGTTCATCAACCAACATAATCTTTTTATCAGTTATTTCAAGAGTGAATTGCATAATCAAAATTGTTACTAGCAAACCACAAGGAATTTAATTCATTCAATGTTGAAAATAATCGAACATCATCCCAATCCTAAACTATCACTAGGCATACTTAGATACAAAGGTACAAAATGGTCACTAATTAGTCGATTTATCAACTGGTCATTATGTTGGTATCATTTCTTTTTGTGTGTAAAAATGTTCATGAAATTGAAACCTATAAACTTTGTCGTTCACTGATAATATTGGAAAAAACTAATGACAAAATTAAAGAAAGAAGATGTCAATCAGTGATAATATTCGAGGTTCTATAAGTATATTTTTTCTAAATGTTGATGACTTATATTATATTCAAATAACAAAATATAATCAATATTAATACAATATTTTTCTAAACTTTGAAAATTGTGCGGTTCTTCGGTTCCAAAACCGATACTCGCGGTTCCGAACCGAACCGAGAACCGAAATTTGCAATATTGAAGAACCGAGATCCTAAAATGCGGTTCGAGTCGGGACGGTTCGGGTTCGGTTCTCGGTCCATTTGCTCACCCCTAACCCGCAGTCTAGCTTTGTGTTTCATCATAAGAACAAAAATTTAACCAGACATGATTAGGAAGATCTTACAAAATATGAATATAACATTTACCAATTAAACTAACAATCATATGTCAACCACCTTACGGCATTCTTATTTCTATACGGCTGTTGCTGAGCCTTGAAAACTCGGTGCTCCCAACTGTATTTCGTTCTAACGAAGCATGGGAAACATACACTATATATTACAACTTTACAATCTATACATTCGACGATATTAAAATAATTTGCTTATTCATGAAACTTTTACTTATGTGATAATGCACGATTTCTAGTTGATCAAACTCGTCCAAATAATTTCAATATGAGCTGGCGGATATAATTGGATCAAACTCAAGTTATAAAATACTATATATTTATTTGGATTGTAACAAAAAGAGGAAACACTTTTTAACTTAGAGATAGCTTCTTTTGTGTATTTACCAATAATTGAAGAGGCCAAGTGTCCAAAAGTGCAAATCACTTTCATCTTGAACTCTCTCACAATAATTACTTGGGTTGATAAGTACACTAACATTAAGCAAAGGGAGTTTTCCATTCGAGGAATACTCTTTGGGACCATTTTTTTTAAATTATAGGATCGGGTGCAGCGGCTTAAGCCAAAGTGTCATCTAAGCGACTAAGCGTCACCTCAGCTTTTTTATTTTTCACTTACCTAAAAATACTCTTTCCATTAACTTAAGCCAAAACCATGCTTTTAAAACTCACCATACCTAAAAAGTTGGCGAAATACTTGGCAAAGGCATTAAGGTGCAGTGGCTTGGCGAGCGTGCCAAGTGAGGAGGGTGACTCGCCACCGCACCCAACCCTTTTACCCTATGTTACTATTTTGTTAAAAAAAACTAACTTACAGGACTAAAATCAAGTTTTTAAGTGTAAGGAAGTCATGGTAGCAATTACTAAAATGATGCTACCATTTTTTAAAACAACTCTTACATAAAATTCCCCTGATATAATACAATAGTTACTAGATATTGTTGCATACATTATTTATGGAATTCATGAATCACGATACAAAAGCTAACATAGAATAAAATTAAAAATGAGCCAAGTGATGGATATTATATGTGGATAAAGCACTTGCATTAGTTGCATATAATCCACTTAAATTTAAAAAAAGACAAAAAAAATTAAGAAAATAAAGCAGCCAAGGCTTATAAAGCAAAAGTCTATCCAACCATCTCAGTGGAAACAAATCCAATACTAGATTCATTAGCTATCCTTTTGGATTAAAAATCCATGATTAAAAAAGTTAATGGCACAATAACATTAATATAGTGTGACAAACTATTTTTTAAGAAGTACAAACTAATCTAGTCACTATTAATATTCCATATAGAATATAGAAAGCATAGAAACTTAGTGACAAAATATGAAATAGATATTGATATTTATGAGCAAAAGAAAATGTTAGTAACCCTCATACTCAAGGTGGTCTAGTGCAAAAGTGTATCACTTTAAGTTATATAATATCTCAAGTTGTTCAAATAGACGTGGTAAAATGGGTAGGTCGGGCGGGCACGGGCTACGGGCTAAACGGGCTACGGGCTAAACGGGCACGGGCTAAATGGGCACGAGATAAATGAGCACATGTTATACGAACCACTTTAGAAAAGACCCAAAAGACGAAATAAATTCATCAATTGTAACACCTCATTTTATTTAAAAAGTAAATATATTATATCTATAAGTTTTTATTTAAAAACAATTGTAATGTTCTTCGATTGATAGAAAATATGTGCCCATTTAACTTTTAAATGGGCAATATATGCCCATTTCAAAAAAAGAAGGGGGCTAAATGTGCCCATATCTTTTAAATTTTTTCCCAAATTAGCTATTTTTTTTTTTTTTGCACAAATTGCCATCTCTTGGTTCAAACAACTCTAAATTGGCCCGCACCACCTTTTTGTAAACGATGAGTTCAAACTTCGTGAATTACTCGGTCCAAAAATCAAAAAGCATGATTAACCAAACAAAAATGTTAGTAAACAAAATTTCCTTCAAATTTTTATGTATGATCTTAAGATTAGACTATTAAAGATATATCCATTATTGGAACAATTTTAGTTTTTATTTTTGATAAAAGAGTATAAAAATAATCTAGAATAAATTAAAAATGAACAACTACTGAAAATAAGGATATTTTGGAGTCTTGCACTCTTGCCCAATAATTAAAGTTGAAAATGGGCCGTGCCCAAAAAGTGCACAGGCCCAGACTGAAGCTCTGTCATGTTTATGCTAAAAAGCTTTTTATCTCTATTGTTCATCTTACAATATACAAGCTAATGGATAAATGGATGAGATGAAATTATTGTTTAGACTTTAGATTATTACTTTCTTTTGTTTACTGTAGTCTAATAATGCTATGACTAGATAGTTTCTCATTTTCCAGATCACTAAATGCTCAAAATTTTGACATGTAACTATATGACACTGACTTAAACTTTGTCTTATTTTTAATATTTTCTAAAGAAATTACTCTCTTTTTCTTTATAAGATTCTATATGTCTTTAGTCATTTTCGTTTTTTTTGTCTATATGTTTCAATCAATTTAATGCTATTATTTATGGGGTGCTCCTATAGCATTTGAAAACTGAAATTATTGTCATCGGCAAACAAATGTTACAAATTTGATGTTGCAGTTAGTCAATTTTTCTGAAAGATTTATATGTCATCTTTAATAGAGTTGATTGCAAAAGTCGTCCATGTAGTAAGTTCAAATTGCGGGAGTAGTTTTTACCTTTCAAAAGTGCAAGTGTCATTTATGTGGGAAACTTTTTTATTGATTTCGTCCATGCCTCAAAATGAAATGACTAAATGTCCTTGACTTTGTGAGACTATGTCTTTCACTTTAGAGCATTTTAGTCATTTCATTTGAGGCCACAACCCAACAATAGTTTTTCATAAGGACGATGCCTGCATTTTCGAAAAGGTGAGAACTATACTTGCAATATAGACATACCAAAAAGACTTTTTTTTTTTTTCTTTTCAATTTACACTTTTTAATAATAAGCGTAAAACAATCTATGTTCTACGCACTGTTCTAAAAGGCTCGCAAAGGCCCCGCAAAGGCCTCGCAAAGGCGTGAGGCTTCGTCATGCCGCCACGCTATGCCGCTACGCCGCCTTATGCCACATGTTTTTGTAAACTCGATATATATGAATTATGATATGAATATATAAATATTTTCATACTTTCTGCCGCCTTATGTCACGCCTTATAAACGCAAAAGCTTCGCCTTTGGCGTAAAGGCGTGAGGCTTGGTCATGCCGCCATGCCACGCCTCACGCTATTTATAACCATTTCTACGTAAAATTCTTCGTTAATAAATGCATCATATTTAGTTTATGGGATGACTCTATATATATTGAATTTAAACATCAAAATGCCATGGATATTAAAAAATACACGTTTTGAATACACGATAATGTACTTAAAACATGTTTTGAGTAAATATAACATATAGTATTTTAGTTGTTGAGTATATATATTTTTTCGAAAGTTATAATAGAGGTGGGCTCACAAGAGTTTAATAATAATTCATGTCCAATGATATAAACAGACCACTAAAAATACCTTTACACATCTGCCCACTCTCATTGAAGTCACTTTCACTATATAAGCCTTTTTCCAAAGTCTGGGCCTGGGCTTTAGCCCAAATCCACTACCATCATATCATACTTTACTATATTCTTATTTAAATTTTAAATTAAGACCACACATTTACAAAAGTGTTAATTGACATATTAGCCCTACAATTATCATTGAGCTTTAGAGCCAACACTAAAGTACCCTACAATTATCACTGAGCATAAGCCGACAAATTGTCATATAAGTTCTATCCCTATTAACTGAATTAGCATGAAGTCGTACAGTTGGTTTTGTGGTATATAATTTCATGCTTTAATGTTAACAGAACTACGTCTCAAGCACTTAGGAGCGGCCTCGTGATACATGACATGTGATTATCATCATTAATACGTCAAGTTCAATTTCTGCTAAGTACAAACAATTTTGAATTTGTCACGCTAACTTTCTTAAAAAGGGGGAAGGGGGTGTTACCGTGTTTTAGTATGTATGATTGTGCACTTAAACTTCGCAAATTAGTCAGTCCGAAAATCAAAAACTAAACACTAAAGAAAGAATGATGCATTGCCTCTCAAAAGAAAATTACAGGGAAATGCATGGTCATGATAGGCATGCATGCATGCCATGGCATGGCTTCAATAAGTGCGAAAGGGAACGCACAATATTATGATATAATGCGTGTGACCACTTGGATATGCTAATAGAGGAGATGAAAGTTAGCTTTGCAAGAAAGAAATCAAACTTTTTAAAAGTTAACAACAGTATTATTGTCACTTTACTGCCATTGATTTGGGAAGCTCTCTCTCCCACACATTTAAATCTAGTGTTCTTTTTAGGTATTTGAACACAAAAATTGGTTTTATGGTGACTATTAGTTTTTATAGTGACTACTATCAATACTTTCACGTAAGTGTTACATCATTATCAGCATATCATCAAATCTATCATTTTTTACATATTATGATTACACCTATAAAAAATACCCACTTTACAACCATACCCACACACACTAAAAAGAAATTTTGATTATCACCACTATGTGCAAAAATAGAGGTGATGACGCGTGATGATCACCATAAAAATGATCCATCACCCTCATAAAAACCAGCATAATTACAACCTACCAGCACATATGGGCTAGCATGTATGGTCGTCTTATTATGGGTATGTTTGGTTAAATGGGTTGGGGCTGGGGCTAGGGCTAAGACTAGAGTTGGGGCTGTGACTTATATTATAAGCCGAAATTAAAATATGTATTTTTAAAAACTTGTTTGACAAATGAGATGTGGCTGGGGCTTATTATTGCAAAATTACTAAAAAAGACATAATTAAATGAGTTGTTGTATATGTTAGATATTTTTGTGGGTAAATAAGTAATTTATTCTTCAAAAGCCCCGAGCTAAAGTTTTTAGCCCCTTTTATGGGGCTAAAGTTTTTAACTGACTTATTTTATAAGTCCTTCCATAAGCCCTATGACAAACAAGACTTATTTTATTAGCCGGTTTATTTTAAAAGCCCAAACCTAATAAACTCCATTTGAGCTCTTGCCAAACATAGCCTATTATGTAGGTGATACTTCCGTTTCTTTTCACATTTTCCAATGTTCATATGCATAATTGAAATTCTTTAATGTTGAAATTAATATGTGTGAGTAGGGATGGCAAAAGCACCCGAGACCGATGGGGAAAACCCAAACCCGAACCGGTTGGGTCGGGTTCGGGGCGGGTTCGCGGGTTTGGATACAGGTTCGGGTAGATATATTCTTTTCTTTTCGGGTACGGGTTCGGGTACGGGTTCTAGTAATACCCGCCTGTTTACCCGTACCCGTATACCCGAATTTGTACCCGTTTTTTTTGCTAGTTTATATAAGGTCCTAATAAGTTTTGAGCTCTTAACCTTGTACAATTTTTTTTTCTACTCTACTCCTTAATAGCATATATCTTGGTAATTACAAACTATTAAATTAAAACTTACGTTTGACGCTTTAATTCTCACACACATGACACATTAACTCTTTAATTTTCAAACATTACGAATATTGAAGTCGTTTTCTTTAACTTCTAAAAACTTTTAATATATATTAGGGTGTTTTGGTTTTTTTTTAGGTTGAGTTGTACAACGATGATTTTAATTGGGGATAACCGATACCCGCGGGGAAAACCGATAACCCGATGGATAATAATAATCGGGTACCCATTGGGTATTGGGGCGGGTTCGGGTTTGGATATTATAAACGGGTACGGGTACGGATTCACTAAAACCCGCCCCGAACCCGACCCGTTGCCATCCCTATGTGTGAGCTTTCATGTTCAATATAGTCACACGAGGCTAATCTCTTGAAAAATAAAGGCTTTACCTAGTTTGAATATATGTGACGATGAGATTAAATCCCATAAATTGATAGGTCAAAAAATTTATAAACCATGAATACCAAAAAACATGATAAGTTATTGTGATCAATCATATAAATGATACATAAGAATAGTAATTAGAAATCCTCTAGTATGGCAAAAAAATAAATTAAAAAATTTTAGGGTGTTATAAAGCTAAAAAAAAATCTAAGTTGTGATACCTTATATTGGCGGAAATAAGTCGAGTCGTTTGTGAAAAGCTCGGGATCAGATCAGTTAAAAACTTGAATGAGTCGAATCTAAACAAGTACGAGTCCGAGCTCGTGCCTAAGTCATAACTCATTTATTAATCGAGCTCGAACTCGAGCTTTAAATACAAAGCTGGATTAGGCTTCCTAGTCATGTTGCGGCGGAGGACCACAAGACCACAACCGCAACATATCTCACCTTTTGAGAATTCTTTCCTAAATACAGTGTGACCCAATGAATCAACTAGTTTTAAAAATATAAAAATAAAATATCTAGTTCGACTGAAAACATGTGAAAATTAAGTTTTGCCAACTCTAGAGTAAGAAAATTTGCAGTGCTAGTTACCTTTAAGATTACATGCAATTACACACAAGGGTCGACTTAGGGGTTAAGGTTCACGAAAACCCGATGATATTTGCCGCTTAGTGTAAATTTTCATTAAAAATCCTGATTTCTTCAAAATGAATCTGGTCATGAAATTTTATATCACACAAATACATGTCGTGTTTAGTTAGTGGATTAATATATAAAAAAGAATTATGTGTCTTATTAATTTGTTTACTAGTTTTAATGAAATCGTATATTTTATTGTATTTTTTTACATTATTGTCAAGAAAAAAAAATTTGTGCACGTGATTACTTAGAGTCATGGGTCCGCCCCTGATTACACATTTATTTAGAGATGCATATGCTCGAGGCATATAAGTGAAGCTTTAAGTTACAACTATACTTCACTAAATTTGAAGTTAAACTGTGACAAATGCTATTATTAGCTTCATAAGAGCCACATATGTGCCCCGAAAACATAATTAAACTTTTCTAATTGCATGTCGAAATGGTATTTATATAGGTTTTGCTGATTTGTTTCTTTGTTGGACAAAACATCATGGAAGCTTAATGTAAAATCAAATATATATGAGGACGTACCACTACTAGAAAAACTGCCAATAGCAACGGACAAAAGTCGTTGCAATATGGCCCAATTTCGTTGCTAAACACTGTTAGCAACGGTATTAACAACAAAACGGGGTCGTTGCTATATAGCCCGTTGCTAAACCCATAGTCGTTGTTAAATGTCTCAAATCGTTGCTATTCAGCAACGATTGTATACTTCGTTGCTATTTTTCAGATATGGATATCTCGTTGCTAAATGGAATTCTAGCAACGATAGTAACATTGTTGCTACGAGCTGATATTTGTTGCTAATATTAGCAACCAGGTTTCTAGCCAGCAACAACTTCGTTGTGTTGCTAACGAATGCAATAGCAACAAGAATAGCAATGATTTTTCGTTACTAGATTATTTTCTAACAAAAATACACAAATCAGCTCTAATAAACCAGAAATCTAATAAACCAGAAATCTGAACCAACGGAAAGTTCATTTCGACATAAAATTGCATAGTGAATATAGCTTCAGCAAAAATATTTGTTCAAAATAACAATAACCCATAATTAGTAAGGGCAGCAAGAGTTATGAATTTACAACATCATTACCAAATAGCTACCAAAAAAGTTTAGTACTTATATAACATGGGTTAAGCATCACCAGATCACTCTTTAGAAGCATTGGCATTTTGTTGTTCTTTGAGGATCTTTTTCATTTCCTCCATCATCTCAATCCTCACATCTTGAAGTCGGCTTTCAACTCTAGCATTCGCTTGTGCTTCAATAATGGTCTCTCAACAGATGGGTGTTGAATCGTACAAAGTTCCTTGGCCATGCAACTTTTGATGCTCAATTTCTGTTTTTTTCTCCTACAAAAGTAGGCAAACACAAAAGCTCAAATACTCATGCATTCAAAATCTTATATGTCAAATAAGATTATTGCATATTATGTAAATATAAATAACTTAGCTGAAATAAAGCCTAACAAAATACAATCATCAGAGCTACTTAAAAAGAAAACTATGAGAACAAGAACATACCCATTGATAAAAGTGTGCGCCAAAGCTTTTAGACCCGCCGATATGCCTAACATATGAGCTCGTACCTTCCACATCCCCAGAAACCTTTTTCTGTTTTCAGCACCCACCATTGATCGCCTCTGCCATTCTTCTTTCATCCATGAATCAAGGATACAATCCCAATTCGATTCAATGTTCACACATTCAGGACGAAAATTTTTCCAGTCAGTTGGGTTTGTACTTTAAGACATGCTTTTATATTTTTTCCTCACCATAACCCATGTACCTCGACATCTCACCCTGGACTTATTTATCCAAAACTTTCTAGCCTCTTTCAGATCAACAGTTGCCTGATATTGATATAGATCCTACAAAAGACATGAAAATATTTAAATGTAATATTTTGAGATGCTAGCTGAGCACAGGCATCTTATGAGTGTTCATTTTAAATTTTATTCAAAAGTTTAAGAAACTTTAATAGACAGATAGTATATTTTAAATAACATTAATAACCATGAGTATTTTACTTACGCTCTAGGACCAATGATATGAATTAGTGTTCTTGCATATGGATCCTTAGGAATATTTGTGTTCAAGTATGCTCCTTTAGGACCTCTTTTTAGAATGGATGTTTCATCTACATTTGGTGTAGCACAAAACAAATTAAACTTAACATAAACTTTGATAGATGGATCGTACAATTAGCTTACTATTAGAAAAAATGACTAATATAAGAAAATTATACATAGGAAAAAATATACCTCTGCAATAATCTACCTCAGCAGTTGCAGTTGATGCAGTTGCAGCTGAAGTAGCAGCAAGTGTCTGAGATTCAAAAGGAGGCGGTGACAATGGATTCGGCGCTGGTGATAAGGGTTGAGTTATCTACAATGTACAAGGTGGTGTTACTGGTAGAGGTGATTGAGGAGTCAATACTTATGATTTTCCAAATCGACGGGCAGTCTTCCCTATTCCCTCTCATCGTTTTGGATTGACCCCTTCCTGCCATATGTCATGTGATAAATAAAACAATGAGTTGAAGTGTATATGTACAATTTAAATTGGTAAAGATTAAAGAAATTTAATTCTAAAAAGTGACAAACATAATACCATATACAAAATTTGTAAGAAAAGACAATAAATTACATTTGACATGTTATGAATGTTTGTGATTTGAAGCAAATTCTAACACATCAGAGACACATACCAAACACAAACTCAAAAAACAAACACAAAAGAAGCAGATTATGGGCAGTCACCAGTAACATTCTTTTTAAGCTACCCATCAACCAATTACTTTATCTTTAGACTAATTAAGATTGTAGGTATTTTTTTGTTAAGCTAACTTATCTTTAATATATATACTGACATCCCTTGTCAAAGACATCAACATAAAATTAACAAAAAGAAGTTGAGACTAAACATCAAAAAGATATCAACATTCCTTTATTGTCACAGCAATTAATTTTAGAGACTAAAATTGGAACAACTAAGTAAAAAAAAAAACACAATCGAAATCTCGGATTTAATAAAAAGAGTAAAACACAAGCATAAAAAAATAAGTAAAATCAGCCAAAATCGACCAAAACACAAGCATATGAAACGCAAAATAGATCATAAAATTAACAAGTACAACATAAGCAACAAATGAGATCTAGGGTAAAATTGAACATAAAAGCTACTATATAAAATATAATCAAGCAACAAGGTAGTTCCGATTATACCTAAGTTGGAAGATGAGAGAGCGGCGGGTGAGGAGTAACTTTTTGGGGATAAGGTTTAGGTTTTGTTTTGTTTTGTCTATACCACTTGTCCCCTCTTTCTCCCGCTCATAGTTTTTCATTTTCCCGCTCTTGAGTTTTCATTTTGATTATTGCTTTAATTGCAAAATTTGCAAGAGTTGTAAACGTTGTAATTACAATTTTACAATCAAAGCTACAAAACTTTGTATAAAATATTATAGAATATTAGTCACTTAAATCTATAACTCTAAATACAAAATGTTTTTGGCAAGTGCTAGATCAAAGTTATAGTTAATAGTTAAAATAAGTATATATGTAAAACTCGGGTTTGAACTCGACTCGAGCTTTTAAAATCAAACTTGAGCTAGACTCGACAATTAAATCACGGGATTGAAAGTCGACTTGAGATTTAAATATAAAACCTGATCTCAAACTGCGTTGTAAAATTCGATCTCGATCTCGAATCGCCTTGTAAAACTTGAGCTCGAACAAACCTACATTTCAACTCGACTAGCTCTAGCTCGACCCGATCAAAGTCGATCCTCTACTTATTTATATGGTTCAGTATGTAGACTTGTTGAACCAAAGAAGATGATCATTCAGTGAGATTTAAGGGTGAGCATCGGTCCAAAACCGGACCAGGTCGAGACTGATTTGACCAAAACCCTAGACCAAGGACCGGACCGAATGTGTTTTATCCGGTCCATGTTGGTCCGGTCCGGTCCAAGAAGGCATAACGGTCCGTTTTTACGTAATACCGGTCCGAACCGAACCGGACTGAGGCCGAAATAAAGAAAATGTTGGGACCGAGACCGGACCAATGGTCCTTCGGTTCGGTCGGTTTTCGGTCAGTGCGATCGGTTATTCGGTAAGGACCCCGTGATAAGAAATGATTATCTTGAGTTGAGGTAATGCTTACATACTTAGTCGGGCTTTTTGTTTGGAGTGTATGTGTCTACGTGTGTCCTCGACTCATAAATGACTGAGTCGATACACACATGCTAAGTCCCACAATTTGTCCTCGACTCAAATAAAAGGTAAAGGATAAACAGAGGAGAGTGGTGCTAACCTAGTTAATCCTCCTAGCTAGTTATGTCTACGTCTACTTACTTCCAATTACTTCAGGTAGGGTCAAAGTCGAGAGGACATCATTTGGTCAATTAGCCCTAACCTATCAGCAAAGATGCCACCATAGGAGAAGTCAGGTGTCCCATCATAAGTCATGTTGTTCCTGATCCCCTAAGCCAAGTCATTAAGTACCGCTACATGCTAGATTTATAATAGTGAGTTCCCGGGCGTTAGCAACTTAAACACTCACCCCCTAGTTCTTAAGTTCATCCAAGCGGTAGGTGATCACTTGGTCAAATCGCACAAGTAGAAAGGGTCATCAGTTGATCATATCTTACCCTTCCCGTCTCAGTCCGCTCACCTAGGGTCAGTTGGTCATATCTCCTAGGCAATTGGCCTTTACCGCCATTCAAAACTACCGAACCAAGGGTAGCTACCAATAAACTATGCATGCATACACTTAGAAATAATTGTACGGAAGTAAAGTAAACGCAAACAAAACAATTAAGGAATCATAACTAGGCCAGCACCAAAAGGTGCTTAGCCGCTCATATTAATCATACAAACCAATTCAATATTCAAATGTACGAAATACATGAATCAAAAGTAGAGAAAATATAAGATGCTAATGCTTATCGTAGGGGAGTGATTTCTCCCTTGGAGACAGCTCCGTATGCTCTTATGGACCTTCCTTTAGCTTTTTCCCACGTTCTCTGATTGTTGTGTGTGGAATGGGATGATTAGAAATGCTGGAATTCGTGGGGTATTTATAGGCCAGATCTGGGTTACGGCGTAACTAATATAAGAGTTACGCCGTAACCTTCTATTTCTTCGTATTTTGCACTAGATCTGTTGGTTACGGCGTAACCTTATTAGTGGTTACGCTGTAGTCTTCAATAATACTTGGTTACGCCGTAGTTGATGGAATAGTTACGGCGTAGTTATCAGCGGCGTGGAATCTCACTTGACCTAATAGAGTTACGTCGTAGCCTTTGGGGAGAGTTACGCCGTAACCTTGTGATGAGTTGGTTTTCTGAGCCACGCAATAGTTACGGCGTAATGTGAGAGATGAGTTACGCCGTAACTTCTTCAAAATCCGTATACTATGATAAATCTTTAGATAATTCTCCAATTCCGCGTCTCTTTAGCTCCAATGCTCGTAATTTACCTGAAAGTGGAAAACAATGGAAAACAAGCGTAAATCCATATAAATGATATAAATTACAAGCATTATCGGGGAAAATTGACACTTAATATTCAGGACTATTTGATGTTATCAGTATTTCTTAACGCTTAATGACAGTTGAGAATCAGTGTGCTATATGTGTGGCCTGGGATTAAGCCGAGCTGCTATCAAGTGTTTATTGATGGGCCTTGGTAATGGGCTTGATTCGTGTGTATATGTAGTGGGCTTGGGCTACTAATATTGATACGTTATCAATAGTCAAGTGAATAAACGAAAAAAAGAAATAACTAAAGAATTGACGATAACACATCAAATGATGACATGGTTACATTGTTTTGGTCATAACTCCTTCATACGAACTCCGCTTTTAATGATCTAAGACATCACGAAATCGGGAGAGAGATACAACTTTCATTTTGAAGCCAAAAGCTAAAATTTGACCCATTTACGTCGCGAGTCAAATCATATAAAACTTAAGCTTTTGACGTAAGTCAAACATTCACGATGCTGAAGTTCGCACTTTTAAGACATATAATCAATGTACGTTATTTATCACTATATTACATATTTATGCATGTTGAGGATTGCATGTTATATTTATATGTGTATACATTATCGTAAGTAGACTAAAATTAAACTATCATAAGTTAATAAGGTTTAGTAAAAAGCCAAGGTGAAAATTTATTTTTCATATACTTCTTCATAAATGTAGTAGTTAGAAAATAGTTTACCTTAAAATTAGTTAACTTGTTTATTAAAAAAAATGGGAATTTTCCTTCACTTTTTCATAGATTTAGCAAGAAAAATGTTCAATTTTTTTGCCAATAATTTTTGTAACAATGATTCGTTGCTATATTTGCAATTTCGTTGCTAATAGTTGATGGTTTGGTTGACAAAAATTAAAACTTCGTTGCTAATTTTTTTGCAACGAAAATTTTAGGGAATGTCGTTGCTAAATAAGAGGGGGAATGTTCCCATCAAATTTTGAGAAGATAGCAACGAATTTAGCAACTAATAATCGTTGCTAACCGAAAATTTCATTTTTGCTGAATTTTGTTGCTATATTCGTTGCTAATGTGTGAATTTGGCAACGACTTATTGCTCGTTGCAAAATTTTCGTTGCTATTGGCACTTTTTCTAGTAGTGTACAGTGTGGTGTGTCAAATGCTATCATTGTATAGTGGGATCAAGAGTAGTACACATAAAATGTCCGGAACAGGACATGACTGAAAACAACATCCAAATATTTTTAACGTTTTATGTTTGTTGGTATTTTTTAACTTAGCACCTAAGAAAATACAATGTGATCATTACATACATGTAATTTATGTGATCAATTATGGGACCATATATGCATGATTAGAATTTGTATGTTGATACAAACTATAGTTAGTATTCATTAAAGCTATTAATGTATATCGCTGTCACTTGTTTTATTATAGATTATAGTAAAATGATAAAGGTGTTGGTAAGATGTTTTGTTGATACAAAAGTTGGGCGTTCCTGGTTTGGAGCTCCGGTTCTCGTACCAATTGAGAATTGCTGCTTGAGACCTGCGCACTAAGAGACAAGAAACACCGTTAGGCTTATCGTGGGATTGTCTCCCACGATTATCCTCTGGCGTGAGAGTGAGTAATCGGTTTTAGGGTTTAAGGAGTTTTAGGGTTATGAGATCGTACCTTCAATGAGGGATATAATTCCCTTTATATACACACGGAATCCTTGTTGGTTCCGTGTTCCCCAACCTTCGGCGTATCCCGCCTAAGTCGGTTGGGAATGATTATCTTCTTATTTTAGAAGATATCGGATATCTATTCCGTAAATAGATATGGGCTTGGGCTTCGTGAACCCAAGCGCGTATTGATATTGGCCCAGTTCGTACCGGGCTTGCAAGTAGTGGACTGTAGTCGGGTTTATGACCACTCGCACTATACGTCATCATGTCTCCCCAGTCTAGTATGCGCAGTGCGTAACTGCGGATGCTAGACTAATGACCGTAGTCCAAAATAAACTTACGAAACGTATTAAAGAAGCCATACACATACCCGTAGGTGCGTTGTATCTAGACATAAAAGGGGTTTGTAAATGCCTCGTTATTCGGGGGAAAGTAACTGTCCCGCGTCCCATCGAAGTAATCTCAACCACACAAGTGAAGTTAGTGGAGTCCACGTGGCACATATCGTGTGGATGAGAGAAAAGCATAAAAGCACTCGTCATTGTCACAATGTAATCCACCGTAAAAAAGAAATCCGCCATTGTTGAAATAGAACGCCAGCTGCAATCCAGAAATTAAACTACCTCAAGGTACCCGCGCGTGCGTACATCCAACACTATGGTGAAACAATTATCGGACTTTACCTCCTTATTATCCGAGAGCGATCTCTTAGAGTTCACCTCAGATTATTTTATACCCTTTGACGTGCATCCGGTTGTGCCGGATGTGCGGGCAACCATTGCGGACTTTCCCAGAGGGAAAGTGGGGGTTTATACGCCGTTGTTCGATTTTTCGAACCAACGCGTGCCCTCGTCCCGCTTTCTATGCGATGTGTTAAACTATTACAACCGCATATATCCCGTTACATCTGATCGGTGCGGCCAAAATTACCAATTTTGAGGTAAATTGCCGTCTCTGGCGCTTAACCCAACCATTCATTTATTCCGCGCATTTTACCACACAATATGGGCACATGGGTGGGTATCTTTTGCGAAGCGTGCTGGTAGGCTCCAATGCTATACGGATAAGCTAGACTCGCTTCGGGATTGGAGGGAGTATTTCTTCTGGGTAGATGATATATGCTTTCCATGGAACTATCGTTTTATACCCGGGTACATTAGAGAGGGATGAGTGCCCCCTGCCTGGGTCGTATGATGTGGAGGATGCAGAACTGATAAATGACAACCGCATCCCCATTAGTGCCTATCCGGAGGGATTTCTGGTACATATGGCCATCAGCCGTAACTATTTTGGTTCCGAAGATGAGATTCCAATCTTCTTGGACGCCAATGGCCAGGGTGGGTACTCATTCCATTCTGTGTAAATAATGTGAGTCTGCTGTCTGTACTTGCACATTACATACCTTATGTTATTTGTTGCTTCCTTTGCGCAGAAATGGATCTATTCGCTGTGGTGCAATTGGCCAAACCATTGGGTGTGAGGTCGGAGGTACGGCCTTTGAAAGAAGGCGAAGAGCCAATACTAGCGAGTACCGCGGGGCATACAGTGGAGCTGAACTTAGGGGTGACAGGGACCAGCTCTTCCGTTGCGATAGAGGCAACACCGGTGCAAGGCGTGCCGAGCCCTCGTGCGCCCTCCTCTATTGCGCAACCACCACCCATAGTGGCGGATCCCATTGATGAGGAAATGGAGGAGCAAGAGCAGGCGCTATTGCGTAAAAGGTCGCGCAGCGGAGATGGTACGAGTTCGGCAAGGAAGAAACGTCCCATGACTGTTCATGTTGAATCTTCTGAGAGGCAAAGATCATCACACCCGCCGCCAGATGTTTCGCCCCCGTAGTACTCTCGATAGTTACCATTATATATATATATATATATATATATATATATATATATATATATATATATATATATATATATATATATTTTTTTTTTCATCAAGTTTGCACATGCGGTCTTGATAAGTCTGTCTGTATTTGTAGGTTGAACAGGTGCGGAATCGCCACCCAAAGAGAGTCCTGCTTTTGTCCGAGTCTTGAACCGGAGATTGGTAGCGCAGTGCCGATGGCGAGGGGATGCGCCAATGGGTCACCGGTTGATAACCCGGTTTCTCTGGCCGCAGCTGAAGGCGAAAATGTGTTGGGGAAAATAGGCGGACGTTCAAAAGGACCAGCATAGCATCACCGGAGGCGCAACCGCCGTGCCAAAGCCGAAATCAAAGAAGCCAATTCGTATGCGGAGAGGCTTGCAGGAGAAAAAATGTCTCTACTATCTCAAATAGAGCAGAGCGTCTGAAGCAGATCAAGTATAAGCTGTCATGCAACCGGGTCCTTAAACATCTAGAGCAGGCTAAGGAAAGTTTGTTTGCGCAATTAGGGGAGCTTGGAGCTACTGTGAGCTGGTCATTGGAGGTGCAGGAGGCTAAGCTGCGCAAGCTGAGCATCGAGTATGACGAGGAATTGTATCCTCACCATGTCCACCATAGCGAGCGCAGGTGGCTCATAGGCCACGGTCTTCGCCTAGCTGCCCTCGGTACCCTCGGAATCGCCAGAGGTGGTGAGTGCCTTCGGGAGGTTGTGCAGGCGCTTTGGAGCGTGGTAAATCGTTTATTGAGAAGCTCCATGAGGCGTAACTGCTGAAGGCGCCGATTGATAAGGTACCAAATTATGATCTTTGAGTCATATGATCACTTGGTGGTTGCTATGCAGAGAATGAAGGACTTGGAGCTCCCTATGATTTCTGAGCTTGAGCGCGATCAAGACTATCCGATAAATGTTATCATGGCGGGGTTGACCTTGGCGCGCATCGGAGGAAGCCGAAACACGCCGGATTTTTATTTGAAGCCCCATGAGTCACTGCTTCAAGTACCTGTCTTTGCGCGTCCTAGGGATAGTCAGAATCCATTTGCTTTGGAGAAGGAGGTATCGTTAAAGGAAGTCTTGGAAGCACATGCAACCCGTCGTGCTAGGAAAGAAGGTATTGCAGGTAAAGCCATTTTGTGTGGGGTCGGTGCGGCTCACTTGCCAAGGTCCGATGGGGTGCCGGTGTGGCTACTGTGTCGCGGCAAGATGCAGACGTGTTGAAGGGTATGAGCGAAGCTAAAGATGCAACAAGTCATGTTGGCACGTCGTCACTTAAGCGTTGTAGCAACCGGTAGTGATATGTTGCAAAACACTTTCTTGTAATAACTTGTAGGTATGAATAAAAGTTGTTGTTTTGCTGTGGGTATTATTGAGACTTGTAATGTATACATATCTGTTTGTCTTTGCATGAAAGATGTATTTGTTGCCGAAGAAACAAACGTGATACGCCATGCTAATATAGGTAATCCATAAGCATGTATGAAGGCCATAGTATACTCGAGAAATAATTCGAAGTATTTTATCACAATCGTGTGTGTCATGATAAACAGTCTTGTAAATATCACATTAAGGAATCAAGTGTCTCGGTTCCTAAGTTGTTAAACGTGCACGTATGCGTTTCTGCGCATCCATCGTGGGATGCGCACATATCTTATTCCAACGTCTTGAGAACAAGGTGTTTAACAAGGATGCGTGATCCAATATTGATGGGTTTGCAACCCTCTTACTCAACAAGTTAGTTAGTAGGTTAACTTATCCTATTACCATCGTGGGTTTATTCGTGGTGCATGCACGCCATCGTGGGCAAGAAAAAATAAGAAATTGTTAAGACATACAATATATGGAGATAACAACTTTAAAATGTGTCGCGGAGTTAGCTAGACACCGCGGCGTTTTATTGATACTTGCAAGGTTTTTGAGAAATACAAAGGAAACAAGAAATATGAAAAATAAAAAAATACATGATTTTATTGGGCACTAAAAGTGCGGAGCGTCCCGTGCTCTGTCCGTAGCTATTCTTTATAGGTAGAACCTCTTGAGGTTGCCGATGTTCCATGTGCGTGGTAGGTCACGACCATCCAAGCCTCGTAGCCTGTACGCGCCTGTGCCTATTGCTTGAAACCTCATAAGGTCCTTCCCACTTTGGTCCGAGCTTACTGTATCTTCTCGCATGACTCGCCTCATTGGCACGGTAGACAAAGTCGCCGGTGCGAATGAAACATTGCGCACTTTGGCATCATAGTATCCTTTCATCTTTGACTTCGACCTTGCCTCCCGTATGGCTGCGCGTTCGCGTCTTTCTTCCAGCAGGTCCAAGTCGACACGTCTTTCGTCATTGTTTGTTGTTACATTGATCTCCGCAGTGCGGATAGTTGGCATGCCGATCTCGGTTGGTATAACGCTTCGTCCCGTAGACTAGAGAGAAGGGGTGTCCCCCGTGCTTTGGTTTTATTGAGGTGCGGTGTGCCCATAAAACATGCAAAAGCTCTTCGACCCACCTGCCTTTGTGCCTGTCCAGGCGCGCTTTGATTCCTTCACCCAGGCTTCGATTTGCGCGTTCTACTAAGCCATTGGTTTGTGGGTGTGTAACCGACGCGAAGTGTTGGGTGATGTTTAACTTATCGCACCAATCTTTGAAGGGGTTGTCGCAGAATTGTTTCCCGTTATCCGAGATGATTTCACCATGTAATCCGAAGCGACATACAATGTTGTCCCGATAAAGCGTTTCACCTGTTGCCGGTGATTGTCGCCATCGCTTTTGCCTCTATCCTCTTGGTGAAGTAGTCTATAGCCACTATGAGAAACTTAAGACCGCCTGCTATTGGAAAAGGACCCGCAATATCAATGCCCCATTTGTAGAATGGCTGTGGCGCCGTGATTGGCGTTAGCTCGTGCTTTGTGGTGGCGCGGGACGGGTCTATGAACTTGGCAATCATTGCATTTCCTTATTAGGTCCCGCGCATCTCGATGCATGGTTGGCCAATAGTATCCTGATCGCATGGCACGTGCTACAACGGACCGTGGTCCTGCATGCATGCTGCATGAGCCTTCATGGATTTCTCGCAAAGACGTAATTTGCTTGTAGGGAGCCGACGCAACGGAGCCATGGTTGAAGGAAAGAACGTCGGTACAATATGTTGTCGCGCAATTCGAATCTCTTGGCGCCGTATTCTGCGAGCTTCGTCTGCTTCTTGAGGTAATGTTCCTTTGCTTAAGAATTCCGTAATCGGTGTCATCCATGTAGGACCATCCTCCTCTATGACTGCGGAGACTTCCATCTCCGATATTGACTTGCTTTTCGTGTTTCCACCAGACTTGCTTTGATAAGTGTGCGAAGCTTGTCGAGGCAATCTTGCTCAGGCGTCGCTTTGCGATTTTCTCCTCTAGGGACTTGCTTGATAGTAAATCTGTCAAAGCCTTTGATCGATGTCTTAGTCTTCTCAAGATATTGAATCATATTCTCTTCTTTGGCCACGTATTCGCCCAACACGTGGTTGGCCACTAGCCGGGAGTCCACATTTGCTTCCAAGTTACGTACACCCATTCGAGCTGCAATGCGTAGTCCAACGATTAAAGCTTCATATTCTGCCTCATTGTTTGTCGCGGTAAATTCAAACGCATGCGTAAGTGAATTCCATTCCCTCTGGGTTTGTGAGAATAAGGCCCCCTCGACCCGCCCACGCATGAGGACCGTCAGTAAACAAAATCCGTGGATCTTGTAGTTCCTTCTCTCTTGGTGTAGGTACTTCGCGTATCCGGCTTCTCGATGATGAAATCGCCGAACCTGTCCCTTTATTGCAGTACGTGGTCTGTAAGAGATGCTATGTTCGCCTAGCAACACACTCCACTTCGAGTCGTCCCGACGCATCGGGTTTGGGGATGATCTGCTTGATGGCTTGATCTGTGATTACCGCTATTGGGTGCGCTTGGAAGTATCGGCGCAGCCGCTTGGCGGCAAATACTAGTGCCAAGACCAACTTTTCCATGGCACTGTAGTTCATCTCCGTCTTTTGAGCGCTTTCGACAAAATAGATAGGGGTTTGCACCGAGTCCCTATCTGTAGTAGCATCGCTGACGCCTCGAAGTCGCCGATAAATACATGATCAGTTCTTCCCTGGTCGGGTGCCACGAGTGTTGGGAGCGTTGCTAGATGCTGTTTGAGTGTAGTGAAGGCTTCTTCCGCCTCCGTCGTCCACCGAAAGTCACCCTTTTTTATACACTTCTTGAGTGTTTTGAAAAGAGGCAATGACTTTTCTGCTGATTTAGACAGAACCTGTTGAGGCCGCCGCTTTTCCGTTGAGGGATTGGACTTCCTTCAGCGTGCGTGGTGAGGGAAGTTCTATAACCGCCTTTGTCTTTTCTGGACAAGGTTTTATGCCATCAGGTTCTATCAGGTATCCTAAGAACATGCCTTCGAGCGCCGAAGGTGCATTTCTTAGGATTTAGCTTCATGTTGATTTCTCGTAGAGTCTTGAATGTTTCTTCTATGTCGCGCACAAGTTCAACTTCAAGTATGGCTTTTATGACCAGTCATCCACATAGACTTCCGGTTACGGCCCACCTGTTTGTCAAAGGCATTGTCTACTAACCGATAGGTGGCACCCGCGATTCTTCAAGCCAAATGGCATTTTTGTATAACAAGAACGCCTTGGCTTGTGTGGAAAGCTGTCTTTTCCTCGTCTTCCTTAGCCATCTTATCCGGTGATATCCCTTGTATGCGTCAAGAAAACACTTCAACGGGTATCCACACAAGGACTCTATTTTCCGTCTATCTCGGTAATGGATAACATCCTGCGGGCATGCTTTGTTAAGGTCGGTGAAGTCTACACACATTCGCCAGCTACCGCCGCTTTTTGACCATTACTGGATTAGAAAGCCGCGTGGTAGTAGACTTCACGCATAATTCCCGCATTACCAATTTCGTACCTCTGCCAGAATTGCCTGTGCCCTCTCTGGGGCTTGGCCACGCTTCTTCTGGCGTATCGGTGAGTACCCTTGTCGGATTCTTAGTTTATGCTCGTGATCGGCGTGGTACTCGGTCATGTGTTTTGGCTACCACGCGAAAATATCCACGTTCTTTTGTAGGAGCGTGCACACAGCTGCTTTGCCGTTGTCCGACAATGACCCTCCAATGGTTATCTCCTGTTCGGTATTCGGGTGAATTGCGACCTTCAAGTTGGGGACTTTGGTCGCGCACGGTTTCGAGTTGGTTCCATTTCGTATGTAACCGTGTTACATTCTCTGTTTGGTACCGTGGCATTGTAAAGAGTAACAATGCCCCCTCGAATTTAAGCATCCCGTCGCCGTTGATGGCACCGCGCGGCCGATATCCCGGGTCTCCCAATGATGCCATTGTATGGCGAAGGGGATTTGATCACCATGAAATCCATCCAGGTTGTCGTAGAGTGCTCTGCGTTGCCAACGCTGACTAGTAATCGCAGTTGCCCCATGGGCCATATCTTTTCACCCGTGAAACCAGTGAGTGCTGTGTTGACCGGGTTTAACTGACTGCGTATTTCGTGTCGTAGTCTTTAAAGCAATGCTCATATATGATATTTGCCGATGCCCCACCATCAATGTACATGCGGTGTATGTCGTGACCACCCGCACTAATTTCAATGGTGAGGGGCTCTGCTGCTGCGTTGTCCGCAGTTAGAGTAGGGAAAGAGATTTCGCTTCTTCGGAAAACTCCTGACCGACCTTTTGTCTAGTGATTCGTTGCCACGTCTGTATCATGTAGATTGTGTCGGCCTTATCTTTGGGTGTCTCCTTCTTGCTTCCATTCTTTTGTTTATCTCTTCCCTCTTTAATGTTTTTAACTAAGTGGTCCAGTCTGCCCTCCTTAACCATCTTGTCGATGAGTTGGCGCATCTGGACACACTCGTTAGTGGTGTGACCCTTTTGCGCGTGGTAGTCACAGTATCCATTCCCAGTGCGCTTATCTTCTCGTGTACGCATCTGCGGTGGTCTTGGGAAATTCGCACCTTCCGCTGCGAGTATTTCCTTTGGTGTTTTGATCAGGGGAGTATACCTGTCATTATCTCTGCCGCTCCTTTGGCTGCGATAGTTCCTATTGCGGTTACTACCTCGGTCGTTCGATTGCCTCCCGTGTTGTTCCTGTGGCGGTAGCTCGAGTGGTTCTTTTGCTATCCGCCGCAGCGGCTTCTCCCTGGACAAAAGACCGAGTGCGCTTCATGAGTTCATCAAAGGTCTCCGGGATCTTGTCGTTCAACCGCTTAATGAGTTCTGGGTTATTAATCCCATTCATGAAGCCGAAATCTTCAGATTTCAGGACATGCTTTAACTTTCATGCATTCATCTTTAAAACGTTCCATGAATGCGCTCGTAGATTCTCCTTGGTGCCGCTTTACCTGGCGAGTTCAACAGGATTTTTAGCGCACTTCTTTCGTTGAGTAAAATTTAGGCGGAACGCCTTTCTCAACTCTTCAAAACCATTGATGCTTCTTCTTGGGAGTTTGTTGAACCAGTTCCGCGCACTTCCCACTAGTGTGGAATTAAACATGTGGCACCACACTGGTTGTGGCCATTCTCAATGGTCGCGGTGATTCAAAGATTTTAGGTGATCGTCCGGATCACTGTTCCATCATAGGTCTTGACATTCGTAGGCATGCGCCTTTTCTTGTTTTCGGAGAAATCACGATGCGTCGGTGAACGCATCCACTTTTTGACGGCGCCACGGGAGAGACATGTCTTCCTCTTGGCTATCGCGTCTGCTTCTAGACTTCCAATGTCCTGTATCACTATCCTCGTTGTCCGAGGAGTTATCAGAAGATGAATTTTCCTTCTTACGGCGTTTGCGCGCCATTCTCGAGTCCGACTTGTAGTCCGGATCTGAAGGGCTCTCACTTGGGGAATACTTTCGCCCATCTGTCATGTACTTTACGGCTACCCATTCTGGCATAGACACTGGTACGCCGTTCTTCTCCATCACTATCACTCAAGTGTTGTGAGTGAGATGTCTCATCACCCTCGATTCTCCTCCGATTCATTGAATACGGGGTTTATGACCGCTTCCTCTGCGCTTTTCTTTCTGGTGGCGCAGTGGAGAAGTATCATATTTCGAATCGAAATTGAGTCGAGCTTTCAAGTTCCGACCTGATCTATTCTTCTCTTCCTCTTGCATGAGGGCGGTTAATGTTTCGTAGTTTTGGGATACGAAAACTTGGTGTTAATTCCGGCTACCCCTTGAGAGTGAGTGCGTTTGTTTCTGCCGCTATACCCTTATCCCGGCTTGGTGCCTCCGGTACCTTTGTCAGGTCAGTTTCTAGCACCGATTGGAAGGGAGTAGTAAAGACGGTGCGCAATGGGTCTACTCCACTCGTGGTGGTTGTAGTGGCTTGGGTTGTTCCCGAGTGTGGTTCCACCAAAGGGAAGATCAAGTCTTGGCCTGATCCCTTATTTTTAGCAGCGCTGGTTGTCCCAGGGGTCCGCTAGGGGTTAGTCCACTCTGCGACTTCTTCCCCATGAGGTCTGACTGCGATCGCTGATTACCGTGCTTTGTCATTCTAGTGTCGGTTCTTAGTGTAGGGTCCCACGGATGGCGCCACTTGTTGATACAAAAGTTGGGCGTTCCTGGTTTGGAGCTCCGGTTCTCGTACCAATTGAGAATTGCTGCTTGAGACCTGCGCACTAAGAGACAAGAAACACCGTTAGGCTTATCGTGGGATTGTCTCCCACGATTATCGGGTTTAAGGAGTTTTAGGGTTATGAGATCGTACCTTCAATGAGGGATATAATTCCCTTTATATACACACGGAATCCTTGTTGGTTCCGTGTTCCCCAACCTTCGGCGTATCCCGCCTAAGTCGGTTGGGAATGATTATCTTCTTATTTTAGAAGATATCGGATATCTATTCCGTAAATAGATATGGGCTTGGGCTTTCGTGAACCCAAGCGCATATTGATATTGGCCCAGTTCGTACCGGGCTTGCAAGTAGTGGACTGTAGTCGGGTTTATGACCCGACTCCAGACTATACGTCATCATGTTTCATGCATGCAAGTTAACTTATTACTTTACCAGCTATTTGGAACCACTGTCAAATGACCTAATAGTAAAATTGTTGCTTATTTTTTTCACAAGAGTTTGAAGCTTAAAATTTTGTTAGTTGTGTACGTTTGAGGCTGATCAAGGAAGGATCAAAAACGGTTTCAAGATTAACCTGATAAAGTCATGTACATCTGGATAAAAATACTCTTCTTCGTCAAATACATGTACATCTGGATAAAAAGACTCTTTCTCGTCAAATAACCTGAACACGAAAACCTGTATCCGTTTACCCGTTTACTTTACTAGCTAGCTATTTAGGCTCTCTTCTGCATCTTGAAATTTCTTTATAGAACAATCGCTGTTGGCATAAACTTATAAAGGTTATGTAATAATTAAGTGATGATTAACTGATTAGTACGTGTAACTTATTTTTCTAATATCTTTGCTTTTTTGTTTTCCTAATGGTAAGGTTGAACCGATAAGTTACACGTATAAAGTATGAAAGCCGTATATTGAACACGTAAAAGGCTGGATCGATAAAAGTTTTTGTAATATGTGTTGGTGGAAGAGTAACAGTAGGAGCAAAATGTAATGGAATTACTTTTAGCTTCAATAATTGTTGAACCAATCAAACACCAATCACTTCTTCAAAATAAAAAAGGTGGTAATTGGTAAACCCTACTAGCTTTAATGATCAACATGTGTCCCTCAATTTTACCTGGTTTTACTTTTTGGCCTAACATATTACCAAAACTTTTGGCTTTTATTTCCCGACACTCAACAATTGCTTTCCAGTCTATATTTATAGTTTCTTTACCCTCGAATCTCGATCAATCATTCAATACATAACAGTAGAAAAAATTAAGTTTTGCTTTATAGACTTTCTTAATTATACATTTTTATTGAATAGAACTACGTACATAAATCTCTTGAGTTAGTTATTACGGATATTATATTGACACATTTAACATTGACATTAAAGTTGTGTTTTTCATTTTAAAAACTTTTTTTTGATAGAAGGTTAAAGATAAAACCTTCCATAAAAAAAATGAAAGGTTTCCATAAAAAAAAAGGTTTTTAAAATAAAACACACGATCTCAATGTCACTTTAAATGTGTGAATATGATATCCGTAATAACAAACAGGGTAAGAAGGACAAGACAAACGTTATGGATGTGTTGAATAATGATGGTTATAAGGAGAAGGTTATTGCTGATAAAAGCATTGTAGGAATGGGATAGTTTCCAAGCTTGACGGATGCATATGGTAGTCCAAGCCCTTCTTCTTTAGCTGAAAAAATTTGTGACTTTGAAAGTCAAATGTTAAAGGAAAAACTCGTGTTATTGGGCGATGATGGGAAACCATTAAAACCTAGTACTAAAAGGAAGGACACGGAGGTTTGTTTGAATGCCGATGGTTAAGCTACTACAATGGAGTCATTGTCATGCTAGTCATACACGGTTGGTACCCCTAATACATCCAGCAAAGTGGCTACCGCTGGTCCAAACGATATTCCATCGAATAAAGGGGATGGTGGTTCGGTTAACGTGATTGAGAGTGCTAAACCAAATGGTATAGGGCTTGCTTCCTACGACAATCTAATAAACGGTGAACCAAGTAACAAAGTTGTTTACTTTCGTACCTTAATAGCCCCGACTGGTAATAGGACTGAGGTTTCCATATCCATTAAATCAGTCGTAGAGGTCAAGGATCGTTTCGAGAATTTGGTTTATGGGTTTTTCTAGGCAAGAGAATTGCGTATCCAGTGGTGGAAAACTATGTTAAGAATGTGTGGAGAAGATTTGATCTTGTTAGTACTATGATGAACTCGAAAGGCATTTTTTTTTCAAATTTAGTTCCACCACGGGTATGGATGCAATGCTTGAGAATGGACCATGGTTGATTCGTAATGTGGCATTGATTCTTCGAAAATTGTCCCCTGTAGCGAATGTATCCAAGGAAGACTTGAAGAGTGTCCCGGTTTGGGTCCATGTCTCTATCACGGCATTCACAGAGGATGGATTGCGAGCAATTGCTACAATACTTGGTACCCCATTGATGTTAGACAATTGCACCATCTCAATGTGCATGGAATTATGGGGGTGGTCTAGTTTTGAGAGAGCAATGATTGATCTTCATGTCGATGTTGAGTGAAAAGAAACTTTTGTTGTGGCAGTGCCTAAAATTGAAGGTGAAGGACATGTATTGAACTCTATTCGCGTTGAGTACGAGTGAAACCCAGCTAGATGTTCAACTTGTAAATTATTTGGTCTTTCGTTGAACAAATGTCCTAAGAAATATGTATCCGACGTTTTGAAGAATGTGAAGAAACAAAGGAAAGCTGTTAGTGGTTTACATGTTGGTACTAAGTCTCATGTTGTCCACAAACCTATTCAACCTAAGACTGCTAAAAAGACGGATACTAGGCAAGCCAAACCAAAGGATATGAATTTTTTAGAGGAAGGGGTACCATAACATGTCGTTTCCCAAGCCGTTTTGCCAAATCAGAGCCACATCATCATTTCACATTACACATACACACACCAAAAACACCCCTCCCTCGTTTTACATGCGTTTTTCATGCCGTCTTACACTTTTGGACCCCACCATACCCAAGTAAAACACAAACCCAAAAATACAACTCAATTAAAAAAAAGGGACAAAAAAGTGGAAATGGTGCAATGTGAGTATACTCACATTTGAAATGTGTCAAGGTGGTGTGGTAACATGCAAATGGCATGCCATTTCCCCTTGCCACAAAGGAACGACGCAAGGCAAATGTGAAGACACCCCCTCCCTCTAAGGTTGGTAATAATATTTTTGGTTTGAATACTATGGCTACTGCGGCTAGTTCAAATGACACGAAAATGAAATCTGGTGTGGTTAACTATAATGAAACAAAAATAGTGACATCGAATCCGCTTATGTTCTTAATATGGTTGAAAAGGATGTTGGGGCTACGACTAGTGATATTGTTAGCTCAAAAGGTGATATGGCTGATGTGAATGTAGGAAATAATAAAGATGTTTACTTGGATAATGATGATATACGGTGATTGCGATGTGAATAAGGATACTAATGAAACAGAGAGTTTCATGGCTTCCAAAATTCCTAAGGTTACTAGGTCTTCTGTAGGCGAAGGTGGAAGTGGGACGTCGAGCTTATATGAACATTGGAAGGAGACTTATGATGACAATCCATATGATGGCTATGAATGCAAAGATTTAACTCCGCAACAACTGAAATTCTGTGATGAATTTGATATAAGGCTTCCTAGTCATATTAGACGTTAGTTTATATTTGGACTTGAGTCAAATGTTTTCTAGTGATTAGTCGTATGTTTCCTTTGTTTAGGAATAGTAGCGTCTTGTTATGTTCGCTTTATCGCTTATGTAATAAGCTGAGATGAGGAATTCACCCCGCATCCTATGTACTTAAACGTTTTTTAAAATAATATATTTACCGAGGGTAAAACCTTAAAAAAGCTACTTGGCAATAAGCAATAGACCAAGACATTAAGCCAATTGAGTAGCGATCCCTTGCAAAGGGTATATAAATTAAAAAGTCTAAAAACAAACCTCAACCGTCCGATTTCAATCCCATGGTTGGGATTTAAATTTAAAAAAAAAAAAAAAAAAAAAAAAAAAGCGCTGTTTACTAATAGAAGGGCATAATGGTAAATACAAGTCTCCCTCCCAACTATTCAGTTCCCTCCATCTCTCAGAATTCTCTCATTTCCCTCTCACAAAAAACTCAGAAACCCTCTAAATCCTCTCTCTACAATTGGAGATCTAATTAGGGTTTTTTCCGATAAAAAAAACACGATTTTCACTCAAATTTATGGTTTAAATTGAAGGATTTGGATTCGGAAAGATGAAAACTAAAAGTAAGTTCATGATTTATTTTTTAATTTATGTTTTAATTTTGTTTTAATTTTAGTTTTTGCATTCATCAGTTATGTGTTAGTTTATTAGAATTAAATAAAAAAAATATGAGTTTTTTAGAATTAAAATTACTCATCAGTTATATTTAGTTATTTTTGAATAATCTGATTTTAATTTTATTTTATTTAAATTTTTAGGCAAATAAGAAAAAAAAATGAAAAAAATGATGGAGAAATATAGTATCCGACTGTTCAGGAAGAATTAGAATTATTTTAATCTTATTTTATTAAAAATTTTAAGCAAATAAGAAAAAAAAATGAAAATGATGGAGAAATAGAGTATCTGACTGTTCAGGAAGAATTAGAATTATTTTAATCTTATTTTATTTAAATTTTTAGATGACAGAAAAATAGAAGAACTCTTCAAGGAAAAAAGATCGAAAAACAGACACGACCGTCTGCAACTCCCCCGGACAAATGAAGGTACCACATTCATTAAAAAGTGGGACAATAGATTGTTACAAGGTGTATGTTATGTTCATTAGTTACTTGTTCATCAGTTATTGATAGTGGTAGTTTGCGATTATTAGGATGTTTTTTTTTGTTAGATGATAATAGTCTTACAAAGTCTATGTTATGTTCATCAGTTACATGATAATAGGCTTGTTCATCAGTTATTGATAGTGGTAGTTTGCGAAGATTATTAGGCTGTTTGGTTTTGTTAGATGATAATAGTCTTACAAAGTATATGTTATGTTCATCAGTAAGATGATAATAGCCTTGTTCATCAGTTATTTTTTTGTTCATCAGTTACTGATAGTGGTAGTTTGCGAAGATTATTAGGCTGTTTGTTTTTGTTAGATGATAATAGTCTTACAGAGTCTATGTTATGTTCATCAGTTAGATGATGATAATAGCCTTGTTCATCAGTTATTTTTTTTTGTTCATCAGTTATTGATAGTGGTAGTTTGCGAAGATTATTAGGCTGTTTGTTTTTGTTAGATGATAATAGTCTTACAAAATCTATGTTATGTTCATCAGTCAGATGATAATAGGCTTGCTCATCGCTTATTTTTTTGTTCATCAGTTATTGATAGTGGTAGTTTGCGACGATTATTAGGCTGTTTGTTTTTGTTAGATGATAATAGTCTTACAAAATCTATGTTATGTTCATCAGTTAGACGATAATAGTCTTGCTCATCAGTTATTTTTTTTGTTCATCAGTTATTGATAGTAGTAGTTTGCGAAGATTAGTAGGCTGTTTGTTTTTGTTAGATGATAATAGTCTTACAAAATCTATGTTATGTTCATCAGTTAGATGATAATAGGCTTGCTCATCAGTTATTTTTTTTGTTCGTCAGTTATTGATAGTGGTAGTTTGCGAAGATTATTAGGCTGATTGGTTTTGTTAGATGATAATAGTCTTACAAAGTATATGTTATGTTCATCAGTAAGATGATAATAGCCTTGTTTATCAGTTATTGTTTTTGTTCATCAGTTATTGATAGTGGTAGTTTGCTAAGATTATTGACTTGCCAAAATTTTTTGTTCATCATGTTTTTGTTTAAATAAATAATCATCAACTGTTATGTTCATCAGTTAGTTGTTCACGGTTTTATTTGGTTCATCAGTTACTGATAAATGAATTATGTTTTGTTTGATATGTACAGTTTCAATAAAGGCAAAGAAATTTGTTCCTGTAAAAGCATATTCACTCAGTGATGATGATTTCGTAAAGGATGCATTCACAGGAAAAAAATGAAGTTTCCAAGGTTCTTAAACGCAAACATGACAATCCGGTTATTGAAACAAGTTCAAAAACAAAAGATTCATCAAAAACTTCTAGTTCATCTAAACCAGTTCTTTCCGATGACATAGATTATGAACTGCTTCAAAAACTTCGCCAACCAGGGTCAACATTTGAAAGGGTTTTAATAAAGTCATTCCCAGGTCCATTATTTGAAATTATTAAGGATTTAACTGATGACCAAAAAGAAGCAGTTACAACTTTAGGGTTTGGATCAATGTTAGAGTTTGGAATTAATGTAATGCCAAGCCGTTTAGGATATTGGTTGCTAGAAAGGTTCGTTGCAGAAACGGGAACCTTGAAGGTATTTGGTAAATCTATTGAGGTTACCCCTGAAGCGGTGAAGTTGTTCAGCAGACAACAGGATTACCAATGGGCGTTTTTGAAGTTGAAATACGTGATGTGTTGAAGGAAAGAGCAAATACTGTTTACCAAGAATTTAAAAATCAATTCAAGGGACTGTCAAGATTATATGCTAATAAACATTTGCTCAAAAGAATGAAGATTCAGATAAAGAAAAATGACGCTGGAAGGCTATTTCAGTTGAATTTTTTAGTCATGTTTGCAACTATTATGGCGCATGTTGTTTCAACAGGGACTCTTAATCTAAGCATTATACCATCTCTAAGTTCTCTAGAAAATGTGAAAGAAATGGATTGGTGTGAATACATGTTGGATTACCTGAAGTCACAAAGTTTAATTTGGAAGGGCAGGAAGACGCGCTTCTTTGGCCCACTCTTGTTACTGGAGGTAATTTCTATCACTTGATAACTGATGAACATATATGTATTAACTGATGAACATATATGTATTAATTGATGAAATTTATAAATGATAAACCAATTTTTTTTTAACTAAACTTTAACTTAAAAATGCAGTTGATATTCGCCAATTCTTGCCTGAAAAATCCACAATATCCAGCTTTTGAATACTGAAAAACAGATTTGATAATTGAATTGGATGAGATGATGTTTGGGAAAGACAGAAAAAAAATCGTAAAGAAAGAAGATACTGAAGAAGAAGAAGAAGAAGAAATTGACGATGAAGAAGAAGAAGAAATGGACGATGTTGGAGAAGATGAAATACAGAAAGATGAAGTACCCTCAAAAAAACCAAAAATGACAAAGACATTGCTTAAAGAACTGAGGACTCCTGAAAAAAAAAAGAACTGAAGGTATGATAAATTGATGAACTGATGAACAAATGATTTTATTATATTTACATCTAACTTATATTCTATTTTTTTCTTATAGCGGAACTGATGCCAGAAGAAGATCAAAACGTATTGATTAAAACACTGAGTACTAAAAAGAAAAAAGTTAAAGGTAAGCATATTTTTTAAAACAACTGTGTTTTTACGTCTTTAAATAAAAAAAAAATAATTAGCTTCTATTTTGCAGAAGTTGAAAAAGCAAAGAATGATGCAAAGAAGGGTTGTAACACTTTAGAAGGTATAATAATTTGATAACCGATGAACATATGATTTTATTATATGTTCATCAGTTTTATTATATGTTCATCAGTTAATAAATATATGTTCATCAGTTAAATACATATATGTTCATCCATTTTAATTAAAAAACTTGTAACAGTGGATGGTGGACAAGAAAAACAAATAGTACAGCCAGAAGAACAGAACACATATGCAAAGTGAAAAAGCTGATAAAGATGGTAAGAATTGGTATGTCTATACTAATGATGAATTGTGTAAAACATGTTAAAAAGCGTTACTTAAAAATACCTTTTTGTTGATGAAAAAGGAGCAAGAGTTATAGAATACAGAAGAAAAATGAAAAGAAAATCAGTGATGACATAATTAGAGAGGGAAAAGCCTGAGTTTGAAGGTGAAATTGGGGAGAAACATCTACAGATGAAAGACCCCGTGCTTGATGGTGACATTGCAACGCAAGATACATTTGAAGGTCAAGCACTTCATGATACTCTTCATACAAGTGAAGACTTAACGAGTGTTCATATAGATGATATTGGCGAGCATCAATGGTCTGATGAAGATATGATCGGTAAAAAATTTATGTGATCTTTGAAATTTGTTTATATTGACCATAGATTAGTTATTAAGATATACATTTTAAAATTTTATTCAATCATTTAACAGATTCTGGAAATCAACTCATCGGAACTGATGGAACTGAAAGTGTTGAAACTCGTAATCCACTGACCGGAACTGATGGAACTGAAGTAACAGAAAATGATGAACAAAAGAGCTTGTCATCTGACAGTATTAACCTCACAAAACAATTATCAGCGATGGTTTTACAATTTCAAGGGATTTATTCATAATTCAAATCACCAGAGGTAAAAATCTTTAATATATCTTAGAGTAATTATTATTTTGTATATCATATTTATTAAATTTTAAATAATAACAGGAATTTGACCATTCATTGAGGAACATGTTAACAATATTTCAAGAGCTGAAAACAGAAATTGATGACATGTTAAGAGCTGCATTGGAAAAATAACCTCGACATACAGCCTTGTTGGGAGTACAGGAATGGATGAATAGGTTAGTAAACAGAGTGGGTGAAAGCTCGAAGGAAATTGTTGTTCATCAATCACAATTTGAAGGTGAAGAAGCTGATTTAGATGTTGATGAAGATGGCTCTGAACATGAACCAGCAGCTAAAGAAACTGATGAACCAACACTAACTCAACTGTTCATGGATCCAGAATTCGTGAAAGATTTTGAACGGATGGAACATCAAAAGCAAATGATAAAACCAGAATTCCCGTTGTTCAATATCACAGAGGTGGAGAAAAATAAGTGTCTGGATATGATTTTGTATGAAAAGACAAAACCAGAGATAAGTTTGGATGAATTAATTGCCAAATTATCTTTCTTGAACCCATCATCAGACATGCTTGGAGAAGCAGTAGATAAGGATGCTTGGCAAAAAATTTTGAAGGATGCTTCAAAAGTTGAAATTCCATTTAGAAATTTGACAACTGAACCTGAAGAATTTTCAACACCAAAGCCCAAGATGATAATGTCGATATCATATGTGAGTGCAGCACCAGAACAAAAACTGAAAAGGATATCATATTTGAGCGAAACACCATAACTAAAACTGAAAACCACTCAGCTAAGTTCATTCAATACAATTGCTAAAAAGCTAAAAATACCAGCCCCAAAAGAAAAAATGGAAAAAGAAGAAGACTTGGGAAAAAGAAAAGTGAAGCCGACAGAAGCACTCAAGTCTCCTTACTTACAGAGAGTGGTAGTCATGAAAAACAAACCACATGACAATGAAAAAAAGGTGGCTGAGACTATCTTCTCCGCACAAGGAAATGTAGAGTAAGTAATCTAAATTATGCTCGTGAATTTAAAAATCATATTGGTTCATCAAAAGCAAAAAAATAGGAATGTTTTTTTACTAAAATATTATGTTAATTTTAATTGGCAATGATATTTTGTTTATGTCCTACTTTTTTGATGGTCTGAGAATATATTTTAAGAGCTTGCAATTTGGAAATGAAATAATTGCTGCGGTAATTGACATGTGGACACACTTACTGAATTTCGGTGAAGAAAAGAGAAGTCCTCAGTCGTTGAAAAGACTATTCTGCAGTACAGCGATTATTGTAAGTTATATAAAAGAAACAAAATATTTTTCATTAGTTAAATCCAATTACCCTTATGTATTTTGATGAAAAACAGACAAAGAAGATGATGCAAGAGGATGTAAGGAAGGCTTCTGTGTATAACAAGTTTGAGGAAAACATGAATAATGCTTTATTCCTTTCAACTTATGAATCTATTCTTGAAATAGATCTGGTAAACAATTTTATTTGTATTTAATTCGTATAAGATAAAAAACTGATGAACAAAAATATATTAATAAACTGATGAACACTCCATGTATGGCAGGTCTTTTTCCTAATGTTGCTCAATGATGAACATTATTATGTTGTCTGTTTCAATTTAAAAGATCCTCAAATTCACGTTATAGATAACATGCTTCACAATCAGAAATTGGGAGAAAAATATGGGAAGAATCTGGGTAATTTGGTAAGTATTCCAGTGTTTCAAATTATCTTCACCAATGCATTTAAAAAAGTAACGAAACTCATTGTTATTAATATGTTATTACAGAAAGCTCTTTTTTTAAAGTTTTTGAGCAAAAAAAAAGCATCCACGCATAGCAAACTTGAAGGATTACAAGCTCTGCATTGTTGAGATGCCATGGAGAACACAAGACAATGTGATTGATTGTGGCATTTTCGCCATGCGACATATGGAAACATATCAAGGAAGCATGGCAAAATATGATCTGGATTTGAACCGAAGGAAAAGAACAAGAGGAGCAGATAAGGAACTTGAGAATGAAATATGACAAAGATTCTGCTATCTGACTACAATGAAAACAAAGAAGGAATTGAAAAAGAAGTTCAAGCATATCTAAACTTGGATTTGAAGACAAGGAGAAAACTCCAACAAGAATCAGTTGAAGCCATAAATAGCCGTATCAGCAACTACTTCGATATTATTCCTACGGCCAATGTTGCTAAGTGAAAACAATGTTTGGTTCTGTTACGTAGGTTCGTATGTTTTGTTTAATATGAACATCTGGAATATTTGGGTTTTTTTTTGTCAAGTATGTTGAAATATTTGGTTGGTTGGTCATGTTATACATGCTTCTTTAAACTGATAAATTTATGAATGGTGTACATGAGTTAATTATTATTATTATTATTATTTCTTATTATTATTGTTATTATTAAACTGGTGAACATTTTTATTAAACTAATGAACAAAACATTAAAAATAAACTGATGAACAAACTGATGAACAAATAGTTTTAATAAACTGATGAACAAACATGTACTTGCTTCTATAAACTGATAAATTGATAAAAAATATACATGAGTCAATTATTATTATTATTATTATTACTTACTATTATTGTTATTATTAAACTGGTGAAATTTTTTATTAAACTGATGAACAAAACATTAATAATAAATTGATGAACAAACTGATGAACAAATAGTTTTAATACACTGATGAACAAACATGTACTTACTTCTATAAACTGATAAATTGATGAACGCACATATCAACAACTAAACCTTTATTGTATATAAGAGTATCAAAAAAACATATCAAGTACACCTTTATTTTGACAGTAAAAGTAAAAGGAAACAAAAGCTAAGTAACAACACAAGCATTCATATCAGACAACTTCGCCTTCTTAGCAGCCAACTTCGCCTTTTGCTTGCTCTCCTTTATAGCAGCCTTATCACTAGCCTTCTTAGTAGCAATTTCAGCTCTAATAGCATTGCACTTGGCTTGATCATGATCTTTCATGCTACATTTGCGATATCTGCAGTTCTTCCTAGACTTCCCACTTGGATTAACTGAACGCTCAAGACTACTCTTAATCCTTTTTCTAGAACCTTTAGTACTAACCTATTTTCGAAAACAAATCAGGGTAATAAAAATTAGATGATCAAAAAAATGCTGAAAACACATGCTGAAAAAAAAATCATAACACAAGAAAAAAATTGATGAACAAAACATTAATAACAAACTGATGAACCTATGTGATAACATAATAGTTAAAAGTCAATAGGTGATGAACCAAAAACAATAATGTTCATCAACTTAAAAATCATAAAAACTAACTGTTAACCTATAATAACTAAAATAAAAAAAAAATAAATAAATAAACTAATTGATGAACATATGATAAGATAACATATGAACAAAAAAAAAGCATTAACTGATGAACAACAGTACTAACCTGTTTTGGAACATTTACAATGGTCTCTACCGCTTGCGACACACCAAGAATAGAAGCATGCCTATCTCGTTTATTAGTCTTTTTCGGTATAGGAACATCAGCATCTGCCTTCGCCATTAACTGAACCTGATGATCTCTAAACTTTTGCAGTAGCTCTGGATCATCTGCATAACGATTCACACAATACTCGACTGCTCTGAATATCTCACGCAGGATCATATCAGGACTGTCACCTATGGCTTGAATGACTGATGCAGGTGGTAATGAATCCTTTGACCAACGCCTAAGCACGTATTTCTTTGGAAACTTTTTAACCTTCGACAACCGAAGCACACAAAAGATATGACGACATAAAATTCCATATGACTCAAAACGTTTGCACGTACACTGATAAAAGTATTCAGCTGGTTTACACAAGACCTGCAAAAAAAGAAAGTAGTACATACAGTGGTAAATTACCAAAAATTGATGAACAATAAAAGATATGTTGATTAAAAAGTAATTTTATAACGATAAAAAACCGATGAACAAAAACTAATGAACAAAAAACTGATGAACAGATTAAAAAAGATGTTACCGCATAGAAAACTTCATTTACAACGCCCTCCACTTGACGATGTCGCCTAGAAATCTGCTCATCTTCACCAGTATCTTGTATAACATATTTTTTTCCAGAATCATCAGCTGAAACACTAACCGACATACATGAAATCACAGAAGCATAAATCTCAGTTTGAACATCAAAGAAAATCGACCGAGTATATAATTCTGAGGCCTCCTGCTCTAAATCAAATTTAGTATGCATATCTGGAATAGTATAATGACTGTCATGATCATTTTTACGTTGAGAAAATCTTTGGCACCCCACCACACTATCAAAATGATTATAGAACTCCCATAAAGTCAAATCAATACTTGTCAATCTACCATAAGCATTGTTTTCACTCTCTGACCTAGAAGAAGTTCTCATTAATCCCGACATCGGTTCATCCCTATAATAGGCTGGTATCCATTTATGCCTCAAATTATACATATCTGAAAGCCATTTGTGTCCCTTTAAATAAAAATCAACTAACAACCGCTCCCACAAATCCTCAAACTCTTCGGGCTCTATTCTATCAGTCTAAACAATATCAGATATTCTCCTTTTGAAAGTAAGATCTTTAGCTAAAACAGGCCCAACCTACAAAAATAAAAATCAAATTTAATGATGAACGTAACTCACTAATGAACATAATATAAAAAAAAACTCGTTGATGAACAAAATATTAAAAAAACTAACAGATGAAAAAATAGTTGATGGACAACAATTAACTGATGAACAGAGCTAATTGATGAACTTAATTTTATACTACTAATTGATGAACAAAAAATAGTTAATGGCCAAACAGTAACTGATGTACAAAAGTCATTGATTAATTTACTTATAAAACTAACTGATGAGCAAAAAATTTAATCAACAAACACTAACTGATGAATAGAATACAAAAGCTGATACACTTAAATAATTAGAAAAAAACAAATATGATTGTGGAACATACCTTTGAAGTCAACTTCTGCATGATATGCCACATGCATAATCTGTGACGAGATAACGGGAACACTGACTCTATAGCAACTTTCATTGATCCGTCCTGGTCAGTCACAATAACCTTTGGTTCTCGAACAAACGCTCTTTTAAAACATTGAAGCAACCAGATGTAAGATTCTTTCGTTTCTGATGACAACAAAGCAGCTCCAAATGTAACACAATGATTGTGATTGTCAATCCCAGTGAATGGTACAAAAACCATTTTGTACCTATAAAAATATAAATTATAATCCATTACTATATAACTGAGGAACCAATATTATATAACTGATGAACCATTCTTAAATAACTGAAGAACCATTTACATTATTAGCTAACTGATGAACCATTTACATTATAATATAACTGATGAACCATTACTATATAACTGATGAACCAATATTATATAACTGATGAACCATTATTAAATAACTAATGAACCATTACAAGCTAACTGATGAACCATTTACATTATATTATAATATAACTAATGAACCATTACTATATAACTGATGAACCAATATTATATAACTGATGAACCATTATTAAATAACTGAGGAACCATTTACATTATTATATAACTAATGAACAAATGATTTTATTATATTTACATCTAACTTATATTCTATTTTTTTTCTTATAGCGGAACTGATGCCAGAAGAAGATCAAAACGTATTGATTAAAACACTGAGTACTAAAAAGAAAAAAGTTAAAGGTAAGCATATTTTTTAAAACAACTGTGTTTTTACGTCTTTAAATAAAAAAAAATAATTAGCTTCTATTTTGCAGAAGTTGAAAAAGCAAAGAATGATGCAAAGAAGGGTTGTAACACTTTAGAAGGTATAATAATTTGATAACCGATGAACATATGATTTTATTATATGTTCATCAGTTAATAAATATATGTTCATCAGTTAAATACATATATGTTCATCCATTTTAATTAAAAAACTTGTAACAGTGGATGGTGGACAAGAAAAACAAATAGTACAGCCCGAAGAACAGAACACATATGCAGTGAAAAAAGCTGATAAAGATGGTAAGAATTGGTATGTCTATACTAATGATGAATTGTGTAAAACATGTTAAAAAGCGTTACTTAAAAATACCTTTTTGTTGATGAAAAAGGAGCAAGAGTTATAGAATACAGAAGAAAAATGAAAAGAAAATCAGTGATGACATAATTAGAGAGGGAAAAGCCTGAGTTTGAAGGTGAAATTGGGGAGAAACATCTACAGATGAAAGACCCCGTGCTTGATGGTGACATTGCAACGCAAGATACATTTGAAGGTCAAGCACTTCATGATACTCTTCATACAAGTGAAGACTTAACGAGTGTTCATATAGATGATATTGGCGAGCATCAATGGTCTGATGAAGATATGATTGGTAAAAAATTTATGTGATCTTTGAAATTTGTTTATATTGACCATAGATTAGTTATTAAGATATACATTTTAAAATTTTATTCAATCATTTAACAGATTCTGGAAATCAACTCATCGGAACTGATGGAACTGAAAGTGTTGAAACTCGTAATCCACTGACCGGAACTGATGGAACTGAAGTAACAGAAAATGATGAACAAAAGAGCTTGTCATCTGACAGTATTAACCTCACAAAACAATTATCAGCGATGGTTTTACAATTTCAAGGGATTTATTCATAATTCAAATCACCAGAGGTAAAAATCTTTAATATATCTTAGAGTAATTATTATTTTGTATATCATATTTATTAAATTTTAAATAAAAATAGGAATTTGACCATTCATTGAGGAACATGTTAACAATATTTCAAGAGCTGAAAACAGAAATTGATGACATGTTAAGAGCTGCATTGGAAAAATAACCTCGACATACAGCCTTGTTGGGAGTACAGGAATGGATGAATAGGTTAGTAAACAGAGTGGGTGAAAGCTCGAAGGAAATTGTTGTTCATCAATCACAATTTGAAGGTGAAGAAGCTGATTTAGATGTTGATGAAGATGGCTCTGAACATGAACCAGCAGCTAAAGAAACTGATGAACCAACACTAACTCAACTGTTCATGGATCCAGAATTCGTGAAAGATTTTGAACGGATGGAACATCAAAAGCAAATGATAAAACCAGAATTACCGTTGTTCAATATCACAGAGGTGGAGAAAAATAAGTGTCTGGATATGATTTTGTATGAAAAGACAAAACCAGAGATAAGTTTGGATGAATTAATTGCCAAATTATCTTTCTTGAACCCATCATCAGACATGCTTGGAGAAGCAGTAGATAAGGATGCTTGGCAAAAAATTTTGAAGGATGCTTCAAAAGTTGAAATTCCATTTAGAAATTTGACAACTGAACCTGAAGAATTTTCAACACCAAAGCCCAAGATGATAATGTCGATATCATATGTGAGTGCAGCACCAGAACAAAAACTGAAAAGGATATCATATTTGAGCGAAACACCATAACTAAAACTGAAAACCACTCAGCTAAGTTCATTCAATACAATTGCTAAAAAGCTAAAAATACCAGCCCCAAAAGAAAAAATGGAAAAAGAAGAAGACTTGGGAAAAAGAAAAGTGAAGCCGACAGAAGCACTCAAGTCTCCTTACTTACAGAGAGTGGTAGTCATGAAAAACAAACCACATGACAATGAAAAAAAGGTGGCTGAGACTATCTTCTCCGCACAAGGAAATGTAGAGTAAGTAATCTAAATTATGCTCGTGAATTTAAAAATCATATTGGTTCATCAAAAGCAAAAAAATAGGAATGTTTTTTTACTAAAATATTATGTTAATTTTAATTGGCAATGATATTTTGTTTATGTCCTACTTTTTTGATGGTCTGAGAATATATTTTAAGAGCTTGCAATTTGGAAATGAAATAATTGCTGCGGTAATTGACATGTGGACACACTTACTGAATTTCGGTGAAGAAAAGAGAAGTCCTCAGTCGTTGAAAAGACTATTCTGCAGTACAGCGATTATTGTAAGTTATATAAAAGAAACAAAATATTTTTCATTAGTTAAATCCAATTACCCTTATGTATTTTGATGAAAAACAGACAAAGAAGATGATGCAAGAGGATGTAAGGAAGGCTTCTGTGTATAAAAAGTTTGAGGAAAACATGAATAATGCTTTATTCCTTTCAACTTATGAATCTATTCTTGAAATAGATCTGGTAAACAATTTTATTTGTATTTAATTCGTATAAGATAAAAAACTGATGAACAAAAATATATTAATAAACTGATGAACACTCCATGTATGGCAGGTCTTTTTCCTAATGTTGCTCAATGATGAACATTATTATGTTGTCTGTTTCAATTTAAAAGATCCTCAAATTCACGTTCTAGATAACATGCTTCACAATCAGAAATTGGGAGAAAAATATGGGAAGAATCTGGGTAATTTGGTAAGTATTCCAGTGTTTCAAATTATCTTCACCAATGCATTTAAAAAAGTAACGAAACTCATTGTTATTAATATGTTATTACAGAAAGCACTTTTTTTAAAGTTTTTGAGCAAAAAAAAAGCATCCACGCATAGCAAACTTGAAGGATTACAAGCTCTGCATTGTTGAGATGCCATGGAGAACACAAGACAATGTGATTGATTGTGGCATTTTCGCCATGCGACATATGGAAACATATCAAGGAAGCATGGCAAAATATGATGCTGGATTTGAACCAGAAGGAAAAGAACAAGAGGAGCAGATAAGGAACTTGAGAATGAAATATGACAAAGATTCTGCTATCTGACTACAATGAAAACAAAGAAGGAATTGAAAAAGAAGTTCAAGCATATCTAAACTTGGATTTGAAGACAAGGAGAAAACTCCAACAAGAATCAGTTGAAGCCATAAATAGCCGTATCAGCAACTACTTCGATATTATTCCTACGGCCAATGTTGCTAAGTGAAAACAATGTTTGGTTCTGTTACGTAGGTTCGTATGTTTTGTTTAATATGAACATCTGAAATATTTGGGTTTTTTTTTGTCAAGTATGTTGAAATATTTGGTTGGTTGGTCATGTTATACATGCTTCTTTAAACTGATAAATTTATGAATGGTGTACATGAGTTAATTATTATTATTATTATTATTATTTCTTATTATTATTGTTATTATTAAACTGGTGAACATTTTTATTAAACTAATGAACAAAACATTAAAAATAAACTGATGAACAAACTGATGAACAAATAGTTTTAATAAACTGATGAACAAACATGTACTTGCTTCTATAAACTGATAAATTGATAAAAAATATACATGAGTCAATTATTATTATTATTATTATTACTTACTATTATTGTTATTATTAAACTGGTGAAATTTTTTATTAAACTGATGAACAAAACATTAATAATAAATTGATGAACAAACTGATGAACAAATAGTTTTAATACACTGATGAACAAACATGTACTTACTTCTATAAACTGATAAATTGATGAACGCACATATCAACAACTAAACCTTTATTGTATATAAGAGTATCAAAAAAACATATCAAGTACACCTTTATTTTGACAGTAAAAGTAAAAGGAAACAAAAGCTAAGTAACAACACAAGCATTCATATCAGACAACTTCGCCTTCTTAGCAGCCAACTTCGCCTTTTGCTTGCTCTCCTTTATAGCAGCCTTATCACTAGCCTTCTTAGTAGCAATTTCAGCTCTAATAGCATTGCACTTGGCTTGATCATGATCTTTCATGCTACATTTGCGATATCTGCAGTTCTTCCTAGACTTCCCACTTGGATTAACTGAACGCTCAAGACTACTCTTAATCCTTTTTCTAGAACCTTTAGTACTAACCTATTTTCGAAAACAAATCAGGGTAATAAAAATTAGATGATCAAAAAAATGCTGAAAACACATGCTGAAAAAAAAATCATAACACAAGAAAAAAATTGATGAACAAAACATTAATAACAAACTGATGAACCTATGTGATAACATAATAGTTAAAAGTCAATAGGTGATGAACCAAAAACAATAATGTTCATGTTAGGACCTAAGATATATCAACCTTATCATGAAATACCCACGTTAACCAAAGTTATGCGTAGAACTCGTGAAACCCAAACACAAAACGTAAAGCTTAGAAATAAGATGAGAAAGATTAGATGGTGACTTGAATGATATAAAATCGTGTATATGTGAGATAAAGATAAACACAAGATGTTGTATATTCAATAAAGAAAAACACACACACACACTTTCAAGCACACCCCTCAAATGACCATTTGAGGGGTATTTATAGTACAAGAGGCATAAAACCCTAAAGGCTTTAGCTTGGGCTTTTCGTGGGTTGGACATGGGCTTGGGATGCTTAAGCTTATACACGGCTTAGCATACCTTAACATTTAACCAATTAGCTTAGCCCACTCCACGAGCCCGTTGACTATTCTATCACGATATCTAACACACGTTACAAAGTTCCTAATCGTGAATGACCATCACTTCTAATAAAACTATTAAGGCTAACAATCTCCCCCTAAGGGGTGGTCATTCAAATGATGCTCCACTTGATTAGGTCTTTACATTTCTTGAGCTCGAACTTTGTGTGTAGATATAGAATAGTCTTGATTCTTTGTTCTTTCATGCTTTGTGATCAGTTAATGTGGTATTCTGCCGTTATCAACTTCGTTGGTTAGGTGTCTCCACGCCTTTCTCCACCATGCTCACACTTCTATTTGACTTTTGGTTACCAATGATGTAGTTCTCGAGTCTTTAAACTTTGTGTAGCCTTTGATTGTGATGAGAACTTTCATGTGTCATTGGTATGAGCATGTGGCGAGTCTGCACGATCCATCCGCTCCAGTGCTTCCAAAAGAAGAAACATAAAACAGGTTAGTAATAAGCGGATTCCGGCACTTACAAGTTTGAATTTCGAGGGTGTTAACAGCATAGTGTGAAAACACATCTCTAATTCTCACAAAGGCCGTTCCTGAACTGGAGTCCCACAAGTGAGATAACGCGATATACCGAAGTACATCTACAGTTCAGATGAGTCGCTGAAGTACACCGAAGCATCACTTCACGACTGTAGACCGTTTGAGACACACTAAGCGTAATCCACGGAGAATTACCGAAGTGACCTGCTGTCAGGGCTGCTTGATGTTGACCCTGGCAGGAGTTTCCATTCAATCATTGAAGATCACAGATGTGAAACTTCTCATAAATGTTCTGGCAGATTGCTAAGATCTGCGTAGGACTCTATAATATATCACTTGTGCCCTTAATGATGAACAACAAGCGATGTCATGTCATGTGTTCCTATGAGATCTTTTGATGAATCTCGTGGCTCTAGACTCAATTAGTGCATTTTGGTTTTCCTGAGCGGAGACTAGGGAGAGGGTCTCCTTCTTCAATACCAACGATCTCTAAGAGAAAGTCAATAGATTATGTAGGGTTCCCAGTGAGAATGAAACAAATCCTTTTAAGAGGAATTGAGTGGCTAGAAGGTTAGGTGCAGTGCGTCACTGGGTCCATGACGTCTTTGTCTTCAATACCAGTGTCATCTAGTGACAACTAGTAGCAGATGAGTTGAACCCGGTTTCTGCCCTAAGGTTGATTATGGAGGGCTATTTCTTTTCACCCTTTCTTTTAATTTTCTTTTTAATTCTTCAACCCCTTCTTTCTCCTTTCTCACATTACTCCTTTTTTCAATCATACCTAAGGACTTCTAATACAACACAATTGGTGATGTCCTTGGGTAGATCCCTCCGGCTCTGGCGGATCATAGGACGGATTTCCTATTCTTAGTCACCTTATATCTCCATGACTGTCCTATTGTTGCCATAAAACCATTTTTCTTGAAAATCTCTCAGAGTGTTTATGATAGAAAACATGTTTGCAACACTCCGTGAGTTTTATATTTTTAGAAACACTCCCCCTTCACATGTGCTTATATGTTTTGACAGAAATCTGCACATAGAGGGTAGAGTTCGCACGTTTTGAATTGATCGACTTTATATGAACAAGACCGATTCGAGACACGTTTACATCACTAGAGAACTAGCTTGAAATTATTACCCGTCCTGGTCAAGTCCATAGAAAGTTTCTCGAGATGGTACATTTCCTGACTTTAATTCCCGTCAATTCATTGGTTCCGTCTGAGTCGAGCTCATTTTGAGATTCAAACCACGATCATTAAACTTTTGATCACATTTTAATCACGTCTCCTCCCCCTCAAAAATAGCATATTCGTGATATTTTTGATATCAACGGATTAAACAACATTTTAGAACCTTTTGGGGAGACAAACTGATTTGATTTAAGCATGAATATGGAACATTTTGTTTTATACTCCCCCTTTAATAAAGCATAATCAATTAAAGGGTTTTAGAGGGAGTTATCTTGAGCACAAAGTATTTTGAAAGATTTTGAAAAATCTTTTTGAACAATCTTGAAAAGGTGCTCAAGATGATGATGATTTCTCACCATTTTTAAATGTAGTGCACTGAAGCGTACACCTCATTTTTCGATCAAAGCACGAGTTTTGATTTGAAAATAATCAAAAGTCATCATTTCGGTCCGGGTTTCGTACTGATGTATACGAAAGCCATTATTTGAAGAAATTTTGAGAAACGACATGTTTTAGAAAACAAATTAAAGAACTCTCGCTCAAGCATCTGTACATACCCGTATCATTGTTGAATGACATTTCTAGAAACGTACAGAATATCGATTATACGAGAGACATGTCGTGAGAAGAATATTTTTGGATTTTTGATTTTATATTGTTTTTGTATTTTTGAAAGTTTTATATTTTTATATTTTGCTTTTGTTGGTTTTTCAAATTTTGTATTTTGTTTTTCAAAAATATTTACAGAGAAGCTTTTTGGAAAATCATTTTCAAGAAGAATCGAGAAGACGTTCTAACTCCTCAGGGGTTAGGCTTCGCATTCCAATTCGTCGAACTAAATAGTCAAACCTTTCTTTTGGAAGGGCTTTAGTTAATAGATCGGCAAGTTGGTAATCTGTCTTCACGAAGAATAATTCAACAGTACCATTTTCGACGTACTCTTTGATGAAGTGATAGCGGACTCTGATATGCTTAGTCTTTGAGTGATGAACAGGATTGCATGATATGGCTATAGCACTTTTCGAGTCACAATACATAGGTATTTTATCGAAAGTAAAGCCATAATCTGTGAGTTGTGTTCTCATCCATAGAACTTGAGCACAACACGCAGATAGAGACACATACTCAGCTTCAGGTTGATAGTGCAAAGGCAATCTTGTTTCTTTGAAGACCAGCTTACTAACTTTTCACCCATAAATTGTGCTCCTCCGGATGTACTTTTTGCTGTAACTTGATCACCTGCGTGGTCCGCATCCGAAAAGGCAATTAGATCAAATCCGGATTCCTTCGGATACCAAAGTCCCATATGAATGGATGTCTTCAGGTACCGAAAGATCCTTTTAACCTCTTTGAGGTGCAGTTCGGTAGGCTTTGCCTGAAACCGTGCTAATAAGCAAACAGCAAAATGAATATCCGGTCGACTAGCAGTAAGATACATGAGAGAACCAATCATGCTTCGATATTTCTTCGGATCAATAGGTTTCCCAAACAAATCGACTCCAATTTTTGGTGAAGTTACCATTGGTGTTCCGACCGAGTCACAATTATCCATACCATGATTTTTCAAAATCTCAGTTGTGTATTTAGCTTGATTTATAAAAATTCCACGAGGGATTGATGTATTTGTAAACCAAGAAAGAATTTTAGTTCCCCATCATGGACATTTCAAATTTACTTTTCATGAGATTTTCAAAATGTTTTGAAAGATTCAGATTAGTGGACCCAAAGATGATGTCGTCCACATAAATCTGAACAATCAAAATGTCGTTTTTGCATTTTTGTGTAAACAAGGTAGGATCAACTGTTCCTTTGGTGAAATTGTTTTGGATAAGGAAAGAGGACAGTTCGTCATACCACGCTCTCGAGCTTGTTTCAATCCATAGATTGCCTTTTTGAGTTTGTAGACGTAGTCGGGATGATTCATGTCTATGAAGCCTTCTGGCTGACTCACGTACACTTCTTCTTTCGGAGTTCCATTCAAGAACGCGGTCTTAATGTCCATCTGATAAACCGTGATATTTTTGTGAGCGGCATAGGCTAAGAAAATCCTGACTGCTTCAAGTCTAGCTACCGCGCGAATGACTCTTCAAAGTCTATCCCTTCCTCTTGTCTGTATCCTTTGGCCACAAGACGAGCTTTGTTGCGAATTACAGTCATTTCTTCATCCCGTTTGTTCTTCCATAACCATTTAAGATCAATGACGCGAACGTCAATGGGTCTTGGAACCATTTCCCAAGAGTCATGTAGACGGTATTGGAGAAGTTCCTCCTGCATCGCTTCTATCCATGCGGGATCTGCCATTGCCTCACGAATGTTCTTTGGTTCTAGATTGCTAATTGAGCAAAGGTAAATGCACAAGTCGCAATCTGTGTCAAGTTGGCGTCTCGTCTGAATTGGCCTTGAAGGTTCACCAATAACTTGTTCAATCGGATGGTCTTTTGTCCACTTCAGAGTAGAAGGATACCGTTGGTTATACGTATGCGAATTAGATGGTTCTCGTAAGCATGAAGATGATTCAGCTGATTTCGTAGCAAACGGATTTTCAAATAAGTCGTCATCTAACGTTGCATCGTTCTGGTTTTGGTTTTGCTCATCAACTGCTGGTAGAACGGGTGTAATAGCTGGAGTAGATGTAGATGATGTTGATGGAGTTGGTGCATTGGTTTCGACCGTTGTAGATGCATCTTCTGTTGGTGGTGGAGGATGATTTTGAGCGGGTGCAGCGGAATGATGGTTTGATGCATTTGTCGAAGTTCCACCATAGTATTCATCGAACATTAACTCGAAGAAATTCTCCCATTCTTGTTCTTTAGGATTTTCAAACAAAGTTGATTGAGCTCTTTGAGGTACGAGTCCTGAACTAATGTGTCCAGAAGTCTGTCGGTTTAGTGCGGGTTCTAGAGCGAGTCTCTCAGAAGCCATATGTGAAAGTTCGTCAAACTTCACATTCATCGTCTCCATGATCCTCCTAGTTCTTCTGTTATACACCCTGAATGCCCTCGAGTTATCTGAATATCCAATGAAGATTCCAATATCACCTTTAGCTTTCAATTTACCTAGATCTTCTCTGTCGTTCGTCGGATAGCACAAAGCGCCAAATACGTGAAAGTAAGAGATATCCGGTTTTCTGTTATTCACAAGCTCATATGGGGTTTTATTGAATCTAGGATGGATTAGGGATCGGTTTTGAGTGAAACAAGCAGTGGCAACAGCATCAGCCCACAGAAATAACGGTGCACTAGAATAGATTAGCATTGTGCGAGCAGCTTCCACAAGAGTTCTATTTCTTCTTTCAACTACCCCATTCTGCTGTGGAGTTCTAACAACTGATGTGTGATTCCAACATCTTCAAAATAAGCTCTTAACTCCTGATTAGTGAATTCTGTGCCGTTGTCTGTTCTTACAACCCTTACTGGAGTTTGAAGAAGTACTTGAATACGCTTGAAAAAGGTGATGATGATGCCTGGTGCTTCGTCTTTTGATCTCAGAAACTTAACCCATGTATATCTTGAATAATCATCGACGATGACAAGAATATACTTTTTCCCATTAATGCTTTCAACTCTCATTGGGCCACATAAGTCCATGTGCAACATATGCAACTTTGCTTTCGAACTAGGTACGGATTTGGGTTTATATGATGCTCTTTTGCTTTTTCCTTGTTCGCATGATGGACATAAGTGATCCTTGGTGTATTTGAACTTTGGAAGTCCATTGACGATGTTGTCTTTGGCAATTTTGTTGATGGTGTCGAAATTGAGATGGGATAACCGTCTGTGCCACAACCAGGACTGTGTTCCAGATGCTCGTGTCATAAGACATATTGGTGATGAAGAGGCCATTTGATTGATGTCGATAGCATACAAGTTTGTATCACGATTCCCGGTTAAGAGATCAGTGCCATCCAAGTTTCTAACGAAGCAAGCATTTTTCCTAAAAGCAACCTCTAAATCTGCATCACAGAACTGCCCGACTGAAAACAAATTGTGTCCCAATCCTTCAACATAGTAAACTCGAGTGATCAAATAATTTCCAAAAGGTAGATCTCCATAACCCATGATAGCTGCTACATGATCATTTCCGAAACGTACGGTTCCCATGAATTTCCAGACGAAATTGATCAGCAGCTTCAGATTCCCGGTCATGTGCTTGGAGCAACCCGAGTCGACGATCCAAAGACATATTTCGATAACCTGCCAATAACAGAAGAAGAAGATTTTGGAAACCGTTGTGATTTTGGTTCCTTTGGGTTAGAGGTAAAATCCTGATCACACTCAAAGAAGTTGTCTATATGTAAGACAGGTGCATCACTCATTCTACCATTCTCGAGTGTGAAAGTTCTACCCGTGGGTTTCCAAATGTCATCCCTAAAGTAAACATTATGCTCCCTATCAGTAGTGTAAAGCCTAAGTCTCGCAACTAGCCTTCCTATTCGTTTAGCATAAGTTCTTTTGGGAACATTCTTCTTAACAGGCTTAACAATCTCATTCTTAGAAACACAATCATCATGAACATTAGATAAAGATTTCTTGCAAGTTAAACAAACAGATTCAACAGATTCATTAAACTTAGCAGATTTCATAGGTTCATTACATTCAGATGAAATGTCTTTCTTATTCAAAAACGGTAAATTCCTAGGGTGTTCTTCTACTTTCTTCTCTTTATTCAAGCGACTACTCTTAGAGGCCAGCGAGACTCTATTGTTCCTTGTATTGCTCTTAGGCTTTAGTCTGCTGCTCCTAGAGGTGCTTCCTAGTCCTGTAGAAGGTAAGGCACACTCATTAGGATTCACAATCTTATCTAGAGAAGTGGTTTCAGCTATCCTAGTCTCTTTAGAGTGCTTTTCTAAACTTATGACGTTTGTTCCAGATGTTTTAGATGTGGAGGCAGACGCATTAGTGGTACTCATCTTAAAAAGGCCAGGAGCTAAAACTGTTGGTTTCTCGATAACCGCTTTTCCCTTATCAACATTTTGTTTAGGTAGTGCAGGTGGAGTGACTGATTTTGATGAAACATTTTTCTCATTGACTTTTGGAGGAGGCATAGAAACAGACATTTTTGGTTTTAAAACCGGTTTGGGAACATTTGCTTTCTCCGCAGTCAATGGTTTTTTAATCACAGTATCCACTGCCTTTCCTTTTTGACATTCCAGTTGAGCCCTCAAAAGATCATTTTTCGCTTTCATGTCATTGTAGGCACGCTCATATGACAATTTGTCATACTTGCATTCCTCAGTTTTTTGATCAAGTTGTTTAAAATATGAGACATTTTCTTTTTCAAGTTTCTCAAGTGCTTTTTCATATTTTGAAACAATTTTGGAGGTCTCAGACTGGAGTCTTTCATGATCTTCAACAGAATATGTTTGCAAAATGATGGACATAATATCAGTAGTCGGAACATCTTCGAAGAGAGAGTCATTTAAATTTTCCAAAACTTTGATTTGTTCAACACAGTCAGTAGCTTGCTTTACCAGGGATTTATGGTCCTTGACAAAGTCAGCTGTTTCTTTCAAAAACGCTTGTTCAAAATGAATTACCCTTGCACTGATGGCATTCAGTTGAGGGGCAAATTGAGTTTCAAAAAACTTTCTTTGTTCGATGTCAAAACTAGAGAACCAGTTGTTAGGTGTAATAGTGGTTTTAGTTTTAACAGTGTCTTGAAGATCCACAATTCTCGTTTTCACATTGTCTAAAATACTTCTCGCATCACTTGAGTTAAAAGGATTGTTTGAAGACATTTGTTCAATGTTCGAAAGAGATTTTGAGACAACGACTGGTTTTGAAACAGATTTTGAAGCAGGAGTTGACTCTTTGTTAGAAACATTTTGTGTGATGGAGAACTTTGACTTTTCTTTTTGATTGACAAAAGTAATTCCGTTAATTTTGTTCCATTTGTTATAATCAATTGGTTTGATTTCCGGATTCTTTTGTTTCATTTTTGATCTACTCTCCTCAGATAGTTCTAACGTTTCAAGAGAATCACGAACAATAATGGGTTCATGTAAAGCTTTTCCATTGTTTAACACATTCTGAGATTTCTGAGCTTTCTTGAGGAACGAGGAAGGGTCGTTACCAAGTGCCATTCTATTGTTAGTGTGAAAACGCGGATTTACTTGATTAGAAAGCATCTTGATTGTTTGAGCAGAATGACCCGTTTTAAGAAGCAAATTTTCCAAAGTTTTTATCTTTTCATTCTTATCAAGAATTTCATCAAGAAGAGAATCTTCTCGTTTTGAAAAATCAGTAATCAACTGCTTCTTCTCTTTTTCAAGATTAGAAAACATGTCTTTTTGTTTGGAAAGTTGGTTTTTTAAATCAGAAATTTCCTTGTTTAAAGATTTAATTTTCAAGTTCGAATTCACATCAAGTGTGTTATACTTGATTTGCAATTCTTTTCTTTAGAAACCAAATTTCGATAACCAATTTCTAATTCTGATTCTTTGTTTTTCTGAAATTCAAAAGCTTTTGCGTTCTCCTTGTAACTCTCAAGCTCAGCGGTCAATTTGGCATTCGCGGCCTTAACATCGCGATTGACCTTTTAAACTTTCTCAATTTCAATGCCATAGTTGTTGATTAATGATTCAAAATAAGCGCGAGTTTCCTCATCAGTCTCAGTATTTTGTGCCACACAGCCTCCACTAGGATCCACATTTGGAGTCTCAGAGTTAGTATTACTACAACTCGGATTGTCCATGTATGTATCATAAGTAGGTGCTGATGTCACATAATGCTGTTCGTCATGAGTAAACACATCAAATATGACATTGTTATAGCATGGTTCGGTGATTGGTACCTCAGATACTGCGTTGGCGTCATAGACAGGAGGTGCGTCAGAATCAGTGTCGTACTTAGTCTCCTGAAGATTTGCCATGAAGATGCAGTTTGCATTGAGTTCTTCGAGGTCTTCCAAATCATCCATAATAGCCATGAAGTCATGTTCCTCAGCACTCAATTGAAGTCCAGATTGTTCCTTTTGTGCCAACAGAATAACTTTCTGAAGATACGCAAGATCCTTCTTTTTCGGCTTAGTTGGACAATTCCTTGCCATGTGACCCAATCCTTGACAGTTATAACACTTAACCTGATTACCCGGATTCACATTTCCATAATTCCCAACTCTGGAGCGCAATATTCCCATTCGATTACCCACTACTCTATTTCCAACATTCGACCCATCCGATTACCCCGATTCGAACCGCTGATTACCCATGCGAAATCCAGTAGCATATACCTGCTGATTCCCAATAACTCCAACCATTTGACCTTGATTGCCCATGTTCACACCCGGTACGTGCAATTTGCCTGTTACGCGTGTTTGATGAAATCCTTTGGTTGTTGTTAGTTGGTGTGGAATAGCGACCGCTAAATGCTTTACCCAAGAATACAAATGCTTGTGACAAAGCTTCTTCTGGTTCCATTTCAAGATCGTGATTCCTTGTTCCTGGTAATGTTGTTGTTCAGGTAGATAGTTTTGTTGTTGAGGGATGTATTGCTGCAAGTTGTTGTTAGTGGAAGATGATGAAGCTTGTTGTTGTGTATTCACTGAAGTTTGAGTCTTTGCAATGAGTGCCAATGGATCATGATTCTTTGCTAATCTTTCTTGCCGGACTTCATTCACTTCATTTTGGTTTTGTTTCAGAAAATCGTTGAGTTGATCAAAGTTCACTTGATGTAAGTCCTTTGTTTGGTTGACAATAGTGACATATCGTCCCCATTCTTCTGGTAGATTGTTCAAGAACTTGATGTTGCTCACGATAGTTCTGGGTGTCAACTTGTTTCGGATCAGCTCATTCATTAAAGTACAAAACCTTCCATAGTAGGATTCAATGGATTCTCCAGGAGTAGATGTAAACTTCTCCCATGCAGTTAGCAACTTGTTCTCTGTGTCTTGTTGACCGATTTCAGTTCCATGACAAAGTCGTCTAACACGTTCCCACATGTCGAAAGCAGTTTCACAACTGTCTACAGCAGCAAAGATGTCTCTTGGTAAACCCAGGTGTATAATATGAATTGCCATGTCATCTGCTTCGACTTGTTTCTGATCCTCTTCAGAGTATTCAGTGTCTTTTTGAAGACGAAAAATGGTGGGACGGGAGGTGTTGCATCAGGATTTCCAGGGTCTTGGACTTGTCGAGGTATGAAGGATCCATCCTGAATGGATTTGATCATCAATTTTCCATTAGGTTTTGTCTTGATGTAACGAAGCATTCGACTTGTCCATTGAAGATAACCACCTTTTTCCAACATAGGAGGACGGTTTTCAGCACCGGCTGCATGAATATCTTGTTGAGTTGCCATTGATGAAGGTATGATCTGATAAAGTTGATGTAGGATCGATTCAACGATAAAGGAGTTGTGGTTGATGAAGATTAAGCCCGGTTGAGGTGATTCTGAAAGTCGTACTCGTAACCTTGGTTCAAAAAATTTTTCGCCCAAAATTTGAAATTCACTATAAAAATCAATTCTAAGGACGTATGAAAAATTTGAGTTATGACAATTTTGACGCCAAATTTGACCCGAAAAATTTGAATTTAGGCCCAAAAATTTGAATTTTTGACCAAAATTTTCACAGTTATACCAAAATTTGAATTTCGCGTAAAAATTGAACGTTTAGTATCCTCAAAAATTTAAATTTTACTCAAGTTTTCCCGCCAAAAACTTTTTTTTTTTTTTTTTTTAATGAAGAGCTTAGGCGTAGAAACACGAAGTTACGAGTAGACGAGGCTTAGTTGTAGGATCTGGTGCTTATGCGTAGGATATTATGCGTAGGAAGCTTATGCGTAGAAACCTTATGCGTAGAAACCTTAAGCGTAGAAACCTTAAGCGTAGGAACCTTATGCGTAGGAACCTTAGGCGTAGGAACCTTATGCGTAACCTTAAGCTTATGCGTAGACAAAAAGTTACTCGTAAACCTTACGCGTAATTTTGAAGTTATGCGTAGAGTTACTCGTAAGCTTTTAGCTTATGCGTAAACTATGGTTAAGAACCAAAAATCCTTTACACTGTCACAGCGTAAGAGATATCCACAAGTCGAAGTGTTCCACACACTTATCCAAGTGAGGGAAGCACTGAGTAACAGTTATAGCTCGAAGATTCTTCACCAAAAAGTTACGAGTAGAAAACTAGGGTTTTGACTTTTTGACTTCTACTCATAAGAAATTTCCAACGATTCAAATGATTTCTTTTGCACAGAAAGCCTTAAAACACTCGAATAACCCAAAAATGTTGACCTTTTTCACCCAAAGTGCCTAGAAAAGTTACGAGTAGAAATGACCAAAACCCAAATACGAGCTTAAAAATGAAGAAAAACACGTAAAGCTACGAACTTTTTGCAAAAAACTGAAACTTTAGCACCAAATAAACCTTAAACCACAAGAATCTTGAATTTTAAAGTGCAAAAATTAAAGCTTTCAGCTTGACAAAAAACGTATAACGAGAGCCTTTTACGCGTAACCCTTCAAAACAAACACAAACACTCCTAAACCATTGTTAGGCGATTGATACCAATTGTTAGGACCTAAGATATATCAACCTTATCATGAAATACCCACGTTAACCAAAGTTATGCGTAGAACTCGTGAAACCCAAACACAAAACGTAAAGCTTAGAAATAAGATGAGAAAGATTAGATGGTGACTTGAATGATATAAAATCGTGTATATGTGAGATAAAGATAAACACAAGATGTTGTATATTCAATAAAGAAAAACACACACACACACTTTCAAGCACACCCCTCAAATGACCATTTGAGGGGTATTTATAGTACAAGAGGCATAAAACCCTAAAGGCTTTAGCTTGGGCTTTTCGTGGGTTGGACATGGGCTTGGGATGCTTAAGCTTATACACGGCTTAGCATACCTTAACATTTAACCAATTAGCTTAGCCCACTCCACGAGCCCGTTGACTATTCTATCACGATATCTAACACACGTTACAAAGTTCCTAATCGTGAATGACCATCACTTCTAATAAAACTATTAAGGCTAACAGTTCATCAACTTAAAAATCATAAAAACTAACTGTTAACCTATAATAACTAAAATAAAAAAAAAATAAATAAATAAACTAATTGATGAACATATGATAAGATAACATATGAACAAAAAAAAAGCATTAACTGATGAACAACAGTACTAACCTGTTTTGGAACATTTACAATGGTCTCTACCGCTTGCGACACACCAAGAATAGAAGCATGCCTATCTCGTTTATTAGTCTTTTTCGGTATAGGAACATCGCATCGCCTTCGCCATTAACTGAACCTGATGATCTCTAAACTTTTGCAGTAGCTCTGGATCATCTGCATAACGATTCACACAATACTCGACTGCTCTGAATATCTCACGCAGGATCATATCAGGACTGTCACCTATGGCTTGAATGACTGATGCAGGTGGTAATGAATCCTTTGACCAACGCCTAAGCACGTATTTCTTTGGAAACTTTTTAACCTTCGACAACCGAAGCACACAAAAGATATGACGACATAAAATTCCATATGACTCAAAACGTTTGCACGTACACTGATAAAAGTATTCAGCTGGTTTACACAAGACCTGCAAAAAAAGAAAGTAGTACATACAGTGGTAAATTACCAAAAATTGATGAACAATAAAAGATATGTTGATTAAAAAGTAATTTTATAACGATAAAAAACCGATGAACAAAAACTAATGAACAAAAAACTGATGAACAGATTAAAAAAGATGTTACCGCATAGAAAACTTCATTTACAACGCCCTCCACTTGACGATGTCGCCTAGAAATCTGCTCATCTTCACCAGTATCTTGTATAACATATTTTTTTCCAGAATCATCAGCTGAAACACTAACCGACATACATGAAATCACAGAAGCATAAATCTCAGTTTGAACATCAAAGAAAATCGACCGAGTATATAATTCGAGGCCTCCGCTCTAAATCAAATTTAGTATGCATATCCGGAATAGTATAATGACTGTCATGATCATTTTTACGTTGAGAAAATCTTTGGCACCCCACCACACTATCAAAATGATTATAGAACTCCCATAAAGTCAAATCAATACTTGTCAATCTACCATAAGCATTGTTTTCACTCTCTGACCTAGAAGAAGTTCTCATTAATCCCGACATCGGTTCATCCCTATAATAGGCTGGTATCCATTTATGCCTCAAATTATACATATCTGAAAGCCATTTGTGTCCCTTTAAATAAAAATCAACTAACAACCGCTCCCACAAATCCTCAAACTCTTCGGGCTCTATTCTATCAGTCTAAACAATATCAGATATTCTCCTTTTGAAAGTAAGATCTTTAGCTAAAACAGGCCCAACCTACAAAAATAAAAATCAAATTTAATGATGAACGTAACTCACTAATGAACATAATATAAAAAAAAACTCGTTGATGAACAAAATATTAAAAAAACTAACAGATGAAAAAATAGTTGATGGACAACAATTAACTGATGAACAGAGCTAATTGATGAACTTAATTTTATACTACTAATTGATGAACAAAAAATAGTTAATGGCCAAACAGTAACTGATGTACAAAAGTCATTGATTAATTTACTTATAAAACTAACTGATGAGCAAAAAATTTAATCAACAAACACTAACTGATGAATAGAATACAAAAGCTGATACACTTAAATAATTAGAAAAAAACAAATATGATTGTGGAACATACCTTTGAAGTCAACTTCTGCATGATATGCCACATGCATAATCTGTGACGAGATAACGGGAACACTGACTCTATAGCAACTTTCATTGATCCGTCCTGGTCAGTCACAATAACCTTTGGTGCTCGAACAAACGCTCTTTTAAAACATTGAAGCAACCAGATGTAAGATTCTTTCGTTTCTGATGACAACAAAGCAGCTCCAAATGTAACACAATGATTGTGATTGTCAATCCCAGTGAATGGTACAAAAACCATTTTGTACCTATAAAAATATAAAATATAATCCATTACTATATAACTGAGGAACCAATATTATATAACTGATGAACCATTCTTAAATAACTGAAAAACCATTTACATTATTAGCTAACTGATGAACCATTTACATTATAATATAACTGATGAACCATTACTATATAACTGATGAACCAATATTATATAACTGATGAACCATTATTAAATAACTAATGAACCATTACAAGCTAACTGATGAACCATTTACATTATATTATAATATAACTAATGAACCATTACTATATAACTGATGAACCAATATTATATAACTGATGAACCATTATTAAATAACTGAGGAACCATTTACATTATTATATAACTGATGAACAAATGATTTTATTATATTTACATCTAACTTATATTCTATTTTTTTTCTTATAGCGGAACTGATGCCAGAAGAAGATCAAAACGTATTGATTAAAACACTGAGTACTAAAAAGAAAAAAGTTAAAGGTAAGCATATTTTTTAAAACAACTGTGTTTTTACGTCTTTAAATAAAAAAAAAATAATTAGCTTCTATTTTGCAGAAGTTGAAAAAGCAAAGAATGATGCAAAGAAGGGTTGTAACACTTTAGAAGGTATAATAATTTGATAACCGATGAACATATGATTTTATTATATGTTCATCAGTTTTATTATATGTTCATCAGTTAATAAATATATGTTCATCAGTTAAATACATATATGTTCATCCATTTTAATTAAAAAACTTGTAACAGTGGATGGTGGACAAGAAAAACAAATAGTACGACCCGAAGAACGAACACATATGCAAAGTGAAAAAAGCTGATAAAGATGGTAAGAATTGGTATGTCTATACTAATGATGAATTGTGTAAAACATGTTAAAAAGCGTTACTTAAAAATACCTTTTTGTTGATGAAAAAGGAGCAAGAGTTATAGAATACAGAAGAAAAATGAAAAGAAAATCAGTGATGACATAATTAGAGAGGGAAAAGCCTGAGTTTGAAGGTGAAATTGGGGAGAAACATCTATAGATGAAAGACCCCGTGCTTGATGGTGACATTGCAACGCAAGATACATTTGAAGGTCAAGCACTTCATGATACTCTTCATACAAGTGAAGACTTAATGAGTGTTCATATAGATGATATTGGCGAGCATCAATGGTCTGATGAAGATATGATCGGTAAAAAATTTATGTGATCTTTGAAATTTGTTTATATTGACCATAGATTAGTTATTAAGATATACATTTTAAAATTTTATTCAATCATTTAACAGATTCTGGAAATCAACTCATCGGAATTGATGGAACTGAAAGTGTTGAAACTCGTAATCCACGACCGAACCGATGGAACTGAAGTAACAGAAAATGATGAACAAAAGAGCTTGTCATCGGCGGTATTAACCTCACAAAACAATTATCAGCGATGGTTTTACAATTTCAAGGGATTTATTCATAATTCAAATCACCAGAGGTAAAAATCTTTAATATATCTTAGAGTAATTATTATTTTGTATATCATATTTATTAAATTTTAAATAATAACAGGAATTTGACCATTCATTGAGGAACATGTTAACAATATTTCAAGAGCTGAAAACAGAAATTGATGACATGTTAAGAGCTGCATTGGAAAAATAACCTCGACATACAGCCTTGTTGGGAGTACAGGAATGGATGAATAGGTTAGTAAACAGAGTGGGTGAAAGCTCGAAGGAAATTGTTGTTCATCAATCACAATTTGAAGGTGAAGAAGCCGATTTAGATGTTGATTTAGATGGCTCTGAACATGAACCAACAGCTAAAGAAACTGATGAACCAACACTAACTCAATTGTTCATGGATCCAGAATTCGTGAAAGATTTTGAACGGATGGAACATCAAAAGCAAATGATAAAACCAGAATTCCCGTTGTTCAATATCACAGAGGTGGAGAAAAATAAGTGTTTGGATATGATTTTGTATGAAAAGACAAAACCAGAGATAAGTTTGGATGAATTAATTGCCAAATTATCTTTCTTGAACCCATCATCAGACATGCTTGGAGAAGCAGTAGATAAGGATGCTTGGCAAAAAATTTTGAAGGATGCTTCAAAAGTTGAAATTCTATTTAGAAATTTGACAACTGAACCTGAAGAATTTTCAACACCAAAGCCCAAGATGATAATGTCGATATCATATGTGAGTGCACACGAACAAAAACGAAAAGGATATCATATTTGAGCGAAACACCATAACTAAAACTGAAAACCACTCAGCTAAGTTCATTCAATACAATTGCTAAAAAGCTAAAAATACCAGCCCCAAAAGAAAAAATGGAAAAAGAAGAAGACTTGGGAAAAAGAAAAGTGAAGCCGACAGAAGCACTCAAGTCTCCTTACTTACAGAGAGTGGTAGTCATGAAAAACAAACCACATGACAATGAAAAAAAGGTGGCTGAGACTATCTTCTCCGCACAAGGAAATGTAGAGTAAGTAATCTAAATTATGCTCGTGAATTTAAAAATCATATTGGTTCATCAAAAGCAAAAAAATAGGAATGTTTTTTTACTAAAATATTATGTTAATTTTAATTGGCAATGATATTTTGTTTATGTCCTACTTTTTTGATGGTCTGAGAATATATTTTAAGAGCTTGCAATTTGGAAATGAAATAATTGCTGCGGTAATTGACATGTGGACACACTTACTGAATTTCGGTGAAGAAAAGAGAAGTCCTCAGTCGTTGAAAAGACTATTCTGCGATCAGCGATTATTGTAAGTTATATAAAAGAAACAAAATATTTTTCATTAGTTAAATCCAATTACCCTTATGTATTTTGATGAAAAACAGACAAAGAAGATGATGCAAGAGGATGTAAGGAAGGCTTCTGTGTATAACAAGTTTGAGGAAAACATGAATAATGCTTTATTCCTTTCAACTTATGAATCTATTCTTGAAATAGATCTGGTAAACAATTTTATTTGTATTTAATTCGTATAAGATAAAAAACTGATGAACAAAAATATATTAATAAACTGATGAACACTCCATGTATGGCAGGTCTTTTTCCTAATGTTGCTCAATGATGAACATTATTATGTTGTCTGTTTCAATTTAAAAGATCCTCAAATTCACGTTCTAGATAACATGCTTCACAATCAGAAATTGGGAGAAAAATATGGGAAGAATCTGGGTAATTTGGTAAGTATTCCAGTGTTTCAAATTATCTTCACCAATGCATTTAAAAAAGTAACGAAACTCATTGTTATTAATATGTTATTACAGAAAGCACTTTTTTTAAAGTTTTTGAGCAAAAAAAAAGCATCCACGCATAGCAAACTTGAAGGATTACAAGCTCTGCATTGTTGAGATGCCATGGAGAACACAAGACAATGTGATTGATTGTGGCATTTTCGCCATGCGACATATGGAAACATATCAAGGAAGCATGGCAAAATATGATGCTGGATTTGAACCAGAAGGAAAAGAACAAGAGGAGTAGATAAGGAACTTGAGAATGAAATATGACAAAGATTCTGCTATCTGACTACAATGAAAACAAAGAAGGAATTGAAAAAGAAGTTCAAGCATATCTAAACTTGGATTTGAAGACAAGGAGAAAACTCCAACAAGAATCAGTTGAAGCCATAATTAGCCGTATCAGCAACTACTTCGATATTATTCCTACGACCAATGTTGCTAAGTGAAAACAATGTTTGGTTCTGTTACGTAGGTTCGTATGTTTTGTTTAATATGAACATCTGGAATATTTGGGTTTTTTTTGTCAAGTATGTTGAAATATTTGGTTGGTTGGTCATGTTATACATGCTTCTATAAACTGATAAATTTATGAATGGTGTACATGAGTTAATTATTATTATTATTATTATTTATTATTATTATTGTTATTATTAAACTGGTGAACATTTTTATTAAACTAATGAACAAAACATTAAAAATAAACTGATGAACAAACTGATGAACAAATAGTTTTAATAAACTGATGAACAAACATGTACTTGCTTCTATAAACTGATAAATTGATAAAAAATATACATGAGTCAATTATTATTATTACTTACTATTATTGTTATTATTAAACTGGTGAAATTTTTTATTAAACTGATGAACAAAACATTAATAATAAATTGATGAACAAACTGATGAACAAATAGTTTTAATACACTGATGAACAAACATGTACTTACTTCTATAAACTGATAAATTGATGAACACACATATCAACAACTAAACCTTTATTGTATATAAGAGTATCAAAAAAACATATCAAGTACACCTTTATTTTGACAGTAAAAGTAAAAGGAAACAAAAGCTAAGTAACAACACAAGCATTCATATCGACAACTTCGCCTTAGCAGCCAACTTCGCCTTTTGCTTGCTCTCCTTTATAGCGACCTTATCACTAGCCTTCTTAGTAGCAATTTCAACTCTAATAGCATTGCACTTGGCTTGATCATGATCTTTCATGCTACATTTGCAATATCTACAGTTCTTCCTAGACTTCCCACTTGGATTAACTGAACGCTCAAGACTACTCTTAATCCTCTTTCTAGAACCTTTAGTACTAACCTATTTTCGAAAACAAATCAGGGTAATAAAAATTAGATGATCAAAAAAATGCTGAAAACACATGCTGAAAAAAAAATCATAACACAAGAAAAAAATTGATGAACAAAACATTAATAACAAACTGATGAACCTATGTGATAACATAATAGTTAAAAGTCAATAGGTGATGAACCAAAAACAATAATGTTCATCAACTTAAAAATCATAAAAACTAACTGTTAACCTATAATAACTAAAATAAAAAAAAATAAAATAAATGAACTAATTGATGAACATATGATAAGATAACATATGAACAAAAAAAAAGCATTAACTGATGAACAACAGTACTAACCTGTTTTGGAACATTTACAATGGTCTCTACCGCTTGCGACACACCAAGAATAGAATCATGCCTATCTCGTTTATTAGTCTTTTTCGGTATAGGAACATCAGCATCTGCCTTCGCCATTAACTGAACCTGATGATCTCTAAACTTTTGTAGTAGCTCTGGATCATCTGCATAACGATTCACACAATACTCGACTGCTCTGAATATCTCACGCAGGATCATATCAGGACTGTCACCTATGGCTTGAATGACTGATGCAGGTGGTAATGAATCCTTTGACCGACGCCTAAGCACGTATTTCTTTGGAAACTTTTTAACCTTCGACAACCGAAGCACACAAAAGATATGACGACATAAAATTCCATATGACTCAAAACGTTTGCACGTACACTGATAAAAGTCTTCAGCTGGTTTACACAAGACCTGCAAAAAAAGAAAGTAGTACATACAGTGGTAAATTACCAAAAATTGATGAACAATAAAAGATATGTTGATTAAAAAGTAATTTTATAACGATAAAAAACCGACGAACAAAAACTAATGAACAAAAAACTGATGAACAGATTAAAAAAGATGTTACCGCATAGAAAACTTCATTTACAACGCCCTCCACTTGACGATGTCGCCTAGAAATCTGCTCATCTTCACCAGTATCTTGTATAACATATTTTTGCCGAATCATCATTTGAAACACTAACCGACATACATGAAATCACAGAAGGATAAATCTCAGTTTGAACATCAAAGAAAATCGACCGAGTATATAATTCTGAGGGCCCCTGCTCTAAATCAAATTCAGTATGCATATCTGGAATAGTATAATGACTGTCATGATCATTTTTACGTTGAGAAAATCTTTGGCACCCCACCACACTATCAAAATGATTATAGAACTCCCATAAAGTCAAATCAATACTTGTCAATCTACCATAAGCATTGTTTTCACTCTCTGACCTAGAAGAAGTTCTCATCAATCCGACATCGGTTCATCCCTATAATAGGCTGGTATCCATTTATGCCTCAAATTATACATATCTGAAAGCCATTTGTGTCCCTTTAAATAAAAATCAACTAACAACCGCTCCCACAAATCCTCAAACTCTTCAGGCTCTATTCTATCAGTCTAAACAATATCAAATATTCTCCTTTTGAAAGTAAGATCTTTAGCTAAAACAGGCCCAACCTACAAAAATAAAAATCAAATTTAATGATGAACGTAACTCACTAATGAACATAATATATAAAAAAACTCGTTGATGAACAAAATAATAAAAAAACTAACAGATGAAGAAATAGTTGATGGACAACAATTAACTGATGAACAGAGCTAATTGATGAACTTAATTTTATACTACTAATTGATGAACAAAAAATAGTTAATGGCCAAACAGTAACTGATGTACAAAAGTCATTGATTAATTTACTTATAAAACTAACTGATGAGCAAAAAATTTAATCAACAAACACTAACTGATGAATAGAATACAAAAGCTGATACACTTAAATAATTAGAAAAAAACAAATATGATTGTGGAACATACCTTTGAAGTCAACTTCTGCACGATATGCCACATGCATAATATGTGACGAGATGACGGGAACACTGACTCTATAGCAACTTTCATTGATCCGTCATGGTCAGTCACAATAACCTTTGGTGCTCGAACATACGCTCTTTTAAAACATTGAAGCAACCAGATGTAAGATTCTTTTATTTCTGATGACAGCAAAGCAACTCCAAATGTAACACAATGATTGTGATTGTCAATCCCAGTGAATGGTACAAAAACCATTTTGTACCTATAAAAATATAAAATATAATCCATTACTATATAACTGAGGAACCAATATTATATAACTGATGAACCATTCTTAAATAACTGAAGAACCATTTACATTATTAGCTAACTGATGAACCATTTACATTATAATATAACTGATGAACCATTACTATATAACTGATGAACCAATATTATATAACTGATGAACCATTATTAAATAACTAATGAACCATTACAAGCTAACTGATGAACCATTTACATTATATTATAATATAACTAATGAACCATTACTATATAACTGATGAACCAATATTATATAACTGATGAACCATTATTAAATAACTGAAGAACCATTTACATTATTAGCTAACTGATGAACCATTTACATTATAATATAACTGATGAACCATTACTATATAATGGATGTTTCTAGGTTTTGAATCCCATTGATAATCTCAAACACAAACAAAATACCAGAACAAAGATGATCGGCAACGGGAAGTAATTTTTATACCGATGAACATCATCTTGTTGCGCCGATTTTTTTTTGTGATTGACATGATCATTAGGTTTTGAAGGTACAATTGAATATCTTTAAAACTGATGAACTTATAACTTGACAGAAGTATAAAACTTAATACTTAAAAAATTATAAAAAATGAAGTTACTTATTCGTTCTGAAAGTAGCATCAAATGACATAACATCGCCAAAAGCATAATAGTTCCTTTTTGCATATTCATCAGCCCAGAAAAGATTCGTCAACGCATTATTGTCACCAGTTTGATACTCAAATGAAAAGTTAGGAAGAAAATCCTTCTTGTTCATCAACATTTCAACTAACATCTGTGCATCGTTTTTTCCTATGAAATCAAGCACATCCCTCCTATAATTTTTACAATCAACCGAACTAGCTCCTATAAAATCATAGTCCCCATATATCTGCCTAAGTAAATTGAAACCCTTCACTGGACCAAGATTGACTTGTGAAGCTTGATATAGAAAAGCTTGCTGAGTATAAGTAACTTCACGAGAAGAAACAAGAAAAACGCTATCCTCTTCACTAACAAGGCTGTGATTATGACCCTCAACAAAATCATAACACCAATAACCTTTGCCTGGAATGTGCCTAACCTGAAAAACTGCTTTGCAATCAGTACGCTTAGAGGAAACTTTCCTACTATTAGACTTCTTCTTCAATTCACCAGCTTTTGGGGCAGGATTTGTACCTTCCTTACTACAAACAAAATATTTCAAATCGAGAATTTTATCCTTATTTTTCTTAGATATATACTGTTGTCCTAAACGGACCTCAAAACCAGCTCTTTTTGCATAATCTTTGTAATACATCATACCATAAGCCGGCTTTTGACCAATAGGAATATCAGGAACCCAAATCTTACAACCCTCCACTTCAGAAACAACACCAACAGAATGTGGAACAGGTTCATACTCATTATCTGTGAAAAATTATACAATAATGTTTCAATTTATGGATGAACCTAATATAAAAATAAGCAATAAAGAAAAAAACAGATGAACCTAATAGCAGATAGGTAGCGGATCAGCAGATAACAAAAAAAGGATAAACTAAAATAAGTATAAAGTTGATGAACCTAACATAATAGATAAATGATGAACCTAAGATAACATAATAGTAAGTAGGTATGTTCATCAACTAAAACGAAAAAATATAACAAAAAAAGCATAAACTGATGAATCAAAAAATAAAAATACGCAGATAAAAAAAAATTAAAAAAGACAAACAAAGCATAAACTGATGAACCTAAGATAAGATAATAGCGAAATTGATGAAACTCTTAACTATAAAATTATCTTGATTAAACTGATGAGCATCAACAATCGCCATTACACACCGATTTAACCGCGAAAAATCCCCAATTTTTATCAAATTAACCGATTGAACGGTTAAAAATCCCCAATTTTTATCAAATTAACCGACTGAACAGTTACAAACCGTAATTTCTTCCGATTAACCAATCCCTAATTTCTTCCGATTATGAGATTAAACGATCAATTCATAACTGATATGAAGAATTAACACAATTTGAAGAACAAATAACGATTCAAATAATCGAATATCAAAAGAGAGCAAAAAAGCCTTAAATTTACAAAATATGAACAAATGAAAGAATGAGAAAATTGTGAAATTGAATGAATGAATGAATTGAATGGAAATCATCGTGAAAAAATCGTTTATATATGGCCGGAAAAGTCAAAAAAATCCGATCAAAATAGAAAGGAAAGAGCAGATGAGAATAGAAAGAGAAAAAAAGAAAGTGGAAAGAATAACGGGGGGCTAAAATTACATAAATGTCCTTGAGGGAAAAAAAGTGGAGGGACACGTAGCATAACCAGAACTCTTTTTAGACTTTCTAAAAAGTCTCCTCTTTTTAAAAGATCCGCTACCTAAGCCAATTACAAGCAAACACCACGTAAGAAGGCTGCATTTTCTTTAACTTTGATGAAACGATATCAAATCATCAAAGGAATGTAGTCTCATCTTTTATGACTCTAGTAAACTTGATAAATAAGAACAAGCTCTAGCTTACACTTTAGTGAGAACAAAGGTAAAAACCTGTTAGAGTTCATATTGTGTATGAAGTAAAGTTATAGGGGTAAAAAGGACAATAAACCAAACTACAGAAAACCAAAAAACTCGAGAGCCGCCCTTTGAAGAATCCGTCCAGCCCATCAAACTTTCTTAATGGACTTGTAGTGTCCCAAAACACAGCGACTAGGAAAAATTAGATTCCTAGTATAAGTTTTCAGTTACTTTTTAAACAAGGTAAACCAAACCAACTAGGTCTAGAATGTATATATTAAAGATGGTCATCATCCAACTTATTACTTTTCAACAGCATAGCATTCATATACAAAGTTTTAAAAATCTTCTCAAGATCGAATTTGAACTACTCGAGTAGCAAAGCCATTACTATGTTTTTATAGCTCTATGCATTCGCCGTGAACTGTTCTAATATTTCGATCATTTCTACAAAGTAAGAACATCTTATGATTCTTAGCTAGTTTGTTTCATCTAACTTATCATTAAAGGCCAAGATCTTTTCACCGAGGACTAAGATATACAAACTAAAAAAGTTCCCTTGAGTAGTTATATAGACTAGACGAGTACCCGCGCCTAGCGGCAGCTGTTTCTAGCGTCAGATAATTAATGATTTGTGATATTGTGGTGAGTGTTTTGTGTAGCGTTTAAAATAGAACGTGAACCGATGAAAATGCAATTTCAAACTACTATACGATAATTAAAGTCTAAACAAAATTCTTAACATCTATCAAACAACATATAAAATCATTTAATGAAAATGAAAGTAAACATTACATCAGTTATAGGATAAAAACTAACAACACACGTTACTTGTTGCGTAAAAACTAACAAGGATGGGATTAATGGTGACTAAAATTAGCGTGAATATGATTAGCCCAAAATAAAATAAAAATTGGCTAATTTTGGCTATTTTGTAAAAGATTTGGGCACATTTAGCCCCATCTTTTTTTTTGAAATGAGCGTATTTAGCATATTGAAAAGTTAAATGTGCACTAACGGGCACATATTTTCTCATAATTGTAAAACATTATAATTGTTTTTGAAGAAAAACTTATAGATAATATATTTATATAGCGACAGATCGTTTTGTGTTAAAAAAACGTTTATGGGTTCTAAACGAAAAATAAAAAAAGTTTGAAGATTTGGGGATTAAACATAACGTTTGAAGCCGGTTCGACCCGTCCCTTCGAAAAACGGGTCGATTTAAACCGAGTCAATATGACATGTTGGGTCAAACGGGTCAAATTAAACAGGGTCAACCCACTGGATTTGAAGCGTATTGTGTCAACCCGGTTTTCAATATGTGTTAATAGTTTCAAATTTTTACTTTTTACTTTTTGGCTTTTCCTTTATATATAGTATAATAGAGTACCCGCGAGTTGCGGCGGCGAGTACCCTGTAACGGTTAACCAGAGAAATAGATTTCGTTGAGACCTGATTCACCAGTTTGTATCGGTTTTAACGGGTCCTCTCTAGTTCGTTTCCGGATGGCTGTTATTGGTTAGCCGAACCGATGGCGACACCGGTTTCCGGTTGAACCCGTTGGTCCGGTCCGATTTTTAAAACTATATGTACCATCAACTTGTTAGCTTGTATGAAGCTTTGTGTGTTTTATTAATTTGTATACTGTGTATAATAACATGTACTTTTCATTTTAGGGTGTTTTAAAAATAACATTAATTAGTTTGTTTAATTATTTTATATTTAGAATTATGTTGTAGCTTGTTTAAATTGTACATTGTAAAAATTTCATTGTACTTTTTAATAAGTGGTGTTTTAATTGGTTGTTTTTAATTTGGTATATATGCTTTTAATTGGTTGTATAATGTGAATAAATTATTGTACTTTTAAGTAATTGGGTGCTTTAATAAGAGTATTAATTACACAAATATATTTCTCTCTCATTTGACCATTAAACTTTTTCACTTTTCCACTTTGACTGTTTTTCCATTTTATGTAGTATAGATTAAGTATACCGTTAAATCTAGATATAGATCCTAATGCAGATTTGATGCTCTTAAGATATACCACCTTCTAAAAGCTAGATACTAAATCTTTGCAAAAGTGTTAGGAATTGAATTTGGTATATCATTTGTACATATTCCTTATTCATTTGTACTTGCACGTACAATTATGTTTAATCGTATGAAATTTTTTCAAATTTAAAAGTTAACTAGCAAGTAAATAAAAGAGATCAAGAATAATACAAACATTTCAAAGTACTCTATATTTATTTATGTAAGAAAGACCATACATACATCTTGAATTCTTTGATACATCACACAGTTATCAGAGAAGCTCTTAAAACAAATACACTGGCTGCAACTATAAACCAAACACAGCACAAGATATAGTGCATACTTGACCCCCTGATAAATTCAAGATTTACATTTTACATCCACTATTTAATTTTCCTGTCTCAACTCGTTATAAAACTTCATTATAAACTTTTCAGCAGCTTCATCCACATAGCTATGTTCGTCCCCATTACTTAGTGGAAAAGGAGAGTCCGTTATCCTTAGTTGCCTAACCATTGGGCTCTTCCCGAATCCTGGAAGAGCTGGAGACGCAGTGGCACTGGTCAGCAATTCCAGCGCCTTTAAAACAACTGCGTCAACATATATTTCTTCATGATTCCCTTTAATTGCGGATTTCTTTTGTGAATTCTTTTTGTAGTTGTGCTTCTTGTGGCTTGAGAATAAAGAGAGTGGATAAAGTGGGCTATTGCTGCAACTAAATTCGTAGTCTTCGGTTCGTGGAGGAGGGAAGGTAAAATTGGAGGACTCATGTGATGAGCGACTCTTAAAGGAGGAAGATGACCAATTATGATGGTGGTGGAACAGGTTTTGTAAGGCTTTTCCCGCTAATTTGCCACGTTGCATTAACATGTTGAGATCGAGCAATAGCTTTTGCTTTGAGATGTTTTTTCTTAGCATGAAGAGTATCACGCGTACCAAACTCTTTACTTTCTTTGCAACTACTGGTAAATTTTGTTCCATTTTTATTATTATGTTTGAGTTTAGAGGTTTGCTTGAGAGTGTGTAGTAGATAGTGAAGTTGTTTGTTTTTAATGTTGTGGTTTGAGGAGAAGTGTGGAGGGCTATTTAAAGGCAGGATTAGTGTGTGTACTTTGATATTAAGTTAAAGGGACATGCACTTGCGGTACCTAGTTCTTCTTTGCTTTTTATTTTGAAATTTTCATTTCACTTGTTTTTATTTAATATAAATATCAAGCCATTTTTCTAATTAGTTTGATTAGAGAAAATTAATCTTTAACAAAATAGTATATGGGCAAAATATCATACCGAAGATTATAACATACATGTAAAAAGAGTAGTCATTTCTTTACTGACACTTATTCATAAAATATTCATGATTACTCGAGTATGCCATATTATTAGATATAATTGTAAATATTAATGTTACTTGAATTAGTAATAGCTAAACATGAAATGAGTTGTGGTTGGTATTTATAAATTGCATATATCAGGTAACTCATTTTTTATTTGAACCTATATTTTCCTGCATTTTTTGTTGTTGTAGTGCGGGCAAAGATGGGTCGATTGGCGTGCAATAGAATATGATGTGTTTATCATATTTCTTTTGTCGCTCAAATGCAAGTTTTTCTTGTCAATCACTAGCTACTTTTATGAACAAGCAATTTATTGTAGCGACTAGCAAATAGTGATGTATTCTCTTAAATATATTTTTTTAATTTTCCCTTAAAACACTACTAGAAAAACTGGCTACAATGACGGTCAAATGTGTCAGCAATCCGTCAATAACAACATTTTTTTTGTCGCCGGGTCATTGACACAAAATTGTCGAAATTATGTCAATGATGTTTGTTAGAGCTTTCTGTTGGTTGTCCGTAATTGCACCCGTATAAACATTTGAATTACATATATCTGAAGATAACCAAAATGTGTAAAAGAATGATATGTAATGAAGTGATGATTAATTGATCAGTGTAACTTATTTTTTTTCTATATCTTTACCTCTCTCTTTTTTATAATGCTAAGCTTGAGCCGATAACTTACACGTATAAAGTAAGAAAACTGAATTTTTAAGCACGTAAAAAGCTGGATCGATAAAAGTTTTTGTGAGACGTGTTGGTGGAAGAGTAACAGTAAGAGCAAAATGTAATGGAATTACTTTTAGCATCAATAATTGTTGAACCAATCAAACTCCAACCACTTCTTCAAAATAAAAAGGTGGTAATTGGTAAACCCTATTAGCTTTAGACCAACATGTGTCCCTCAATTTTACCTGGTTTTACACTTTGGCCCAACATATAATTACCAAGAATTTTGGCTTTTAATTCCCGACAATCAACAATGCTTTCCAGCCTATATTTCTAGTTTCTTTACCCTCAATCAAATTATAAATAACAGTAAAAACGTAGAACTTAATTGCTTTATAAACTTTCTTAATACTTTTATTGAATACAACCAAGGGATGTTTATTTAAGCTTATTTGTTGGCTTATTAGCTTTTGTGATTTCAGCTTATAAGACCAAATTTTCTGACTTATTTTGAGATTTATGAACTTATATAAATTTATTATTTCACAAAAACTTATATGAGCTTACAAGTTTCAAAATACGCAAAAAAATTTAAAGTCATGAATGATGAAATGGATGCTTGGATATTTGGATACTCTTTCTGAGGCTATAGTAGTATCTTTGGTAGTTTGTATTAAATTTGAATGTTTAAGTTTTTATAATTTGCTATGGTAGTAATATTAGAGGTCAGTCCTAATTAGTAGATATTACTGTGATAATCTAATTCATATAGTTTTGGTAATTAATATAATTCTCTTTTTACATGAAATAAATAAATAAATAAAAATAAGCTTATAAATTATGCACCGAAATCAAATAAACTTATAAGCTCAAAAATAAGCGTAAACAAATACCCCTAAATCTCTCGAGTTTGTAACTACATATACCATAATCACACATTGGACATGACAATAATATCTCGTTTTTTCATTTTAAAAACTTATTTGGGTGAAAGACTAAGTATACATTAGTTACAAATTTGTAACATTTTAACAAAGACAATCAATTGAAGCATTTAACACTACTAATTCCAGAATGATATACAAACAAAAGTGCTATGTAACTCTCATGAGCAAGCAACTCGGCCCTTTATCAACAAATATAAATGGTTCATCAACTTCTTTTTTTTTAATCCTTACAACTAACTGCAAAAATAACATCAATTTCCTAAGAGCATCTGCAATGAAGAGCTTGGCAAAAAGCATTTTACAGTTTCAAAAATCTTTTGGTTTTTTAAACGTTTGAAAAAATAACTTGGTAAACCTTAATGGCTGGAGTTTGAAATATATTGTTATTCTATTCACAACTTGGCTTTGCTTCTTGTTTTTAGATAAGACTTTTCATAGAAAAGCTATTACAAAAACTTTTTGCATTTGACTAATAGGTTTTTGATGGGTTAGAGTTAAAAGAAAAAGTGACATGGCAAATTTAAAAAAGCTATTGAGGTTTTGTGCATTGCAGATGCTTTAATTATACGACAATAACATAAGCATATATCTATTTACTGCAGCCTTGACATCTCATACATGACATTTACCATCCGGTCTATGGTTCATCTACTTGATCATAACCGATAGACTGGGACATAAAGCCAATTACAAGCAAGCATTATATTTCTTTAAATTTGATAAAACGATATCAAACATCAAAATGAAGTTTCATACCTCTCTAAAATTTATTTATAAAAAATAAGGAACAAACTCTCGCTTACGCTTTAATGAGAACAATTAGCAATTTTGATAAAACTAAAGGTTTGTGTTCTAATTGTATCACATATCGTGTGAGAAGCTTGTTAATTAATCAAATGATTGTGAGTTAAAATTAATCTTACTTAAGACATGCGAGATATATTTGTGGTGTATTTTTGTGAAATAGTTAATTAGCATAAGAAAAACGTAATTTCGATGAAAGTAAAAAACCTAATAGAGTTCAAATTGCATATGAAGTAAAGCTATAGGGATAAAAAAGACAATATACCAAACTAGAGAAAACCAAAAACCCCAGAGCCGCCCTTTGAAGAATCTGTCCAGCCAATCAAACTTTCTTAATCGATTTGTACCGTCACAAGTTGGCTCCCAAAACACAAAAATTAGATTCCTAGTACAAGTTTTCAGTTACTTTTTAAAGAAGGTATAGTAAACCAAAACCAACTAGGTCTTGAATGTATATATTAAAGATGGTCATCATCCAACTTATTACTCTTCAACAGCATATCATTCATACACAAAGTTTTAAAAAGGGCTAATTCCCAAAAAGGGACAAAAAGTTGGGCATTAGTCACTTTGAGGTACAAAAAAAAAGCCTCCTCTCAATTTGGTCATGTGCGAATGTGCGACTCCACCCAAATAGTGACACGTGTCCACCCAATTGTTAGACAACAAGTACCATTCCAATAATTATTTCCCACTAACCGGACAACAAGTACCCTTCCAACAACAATATCAGATGCGAGAGACGTCGCGAACGACGGTGTGAGAATTCGGCTAATGTGCGATTGAAAAGTGGATTTCGAAAAAGGTACCATTGGGAACTATCAAAATCTTTCTTCAGGTAATCAAATCCTTTTTGTTTTTAGTTTTTAATTTAGTTTTAATTTATCAATTCAAATTTGTGAATTAGTAAATCAAATTTACACACACAAAATCACACACACATTATCCAAACCGTAATTCTTTGAATTTTTTGATACAAATGGTATGTTTATCGCTATAATTTATGTTTAATCTCATATTATGTTTTAATTACATTAATTTTTTGATAACCCCTGTTTTGGGATAGGTTAATTTCTTCGAACAGTATTCTTTTTTGTGGTTTTTTTGGATTAGGTTAATTTTTTGGTTCTTGATGATAACCCTTTAATGATAACCCCTGTTTTGATAACTCCCTAATGATAATCCCCTTAATTTTGTCGATTGTTTAGTTTAAGTTACCAATGTTAGCCGGTTACCCCTGTTTTTGTTGGTTTTTGTAACCCCTGTTTGTGTAGGTTTTTGGATTAGGTAAATTTTGTGGGTTTTTGATAACCCATGTCCCGACATTTGGTTAAGTTATGAATGTTAGCCATTTTGTAAAGTAGATGCACGATCTTTTAAAATCATGTGTTTAATTTAGTGAAGAAATTCAAGTTCTGAATTTGAATGTTCTTTGAAAGATTCTGTTTGGTTACTAGTGACAAAAGAGTATATAAGGTGGCTTTTAACAATGAATGAATGGATGAGTGTGTATGTGAGCAATTATGGATACTCTTTTGTTAAAAACCACCTATTATGATGCTTGCGAGGTGAAATATTGCGAGTGTAATATGATGAAATGTTGATTATATATTTTATATTTGTATAGTTTTAGTACCATACGGTGGGCTGATTTCTGGCGAGTTTTAATATATTGAGTTGATTAATAGTATAGTTTATTAATAGCACTATATAATAGGAAACCAGTTTTCCGGTAATGGCGTCACGTATCGGTGAGTTGAATGCTTGTTATTATGATGTTTGTGAGTGAACTGCAAATTTAGAAAATATGCTGAAAATGATTATAAATGTGATTAATTTGTGCATTTTTGTTATTATGTTGTTATAATGATGTTTTAGAACTGCAAAATAGATAATATGCTGATTTTGAGCTTCAGTTATGTGTATAATTAGGATGAATAATGAATGGATAAGTGTGTATGTGTATAATTAAGATCTTGTTTAGAGAATTGTATGTACTTCTAATTGCTTTGTATGTATAGGAATCTGATGCGAAGCTTCACGTTCGAAGCAAACTGCGTTACTTTCAATTGGTTAAAGACAGACTAAATGAAAACCGTCGCAGACTGTTTCGGTCAACATGCTTTGGTCCATGGTTGGATTTGAATTCTTTTGAGAACGATGAGAGTCTTATACATTATATGCTTCAAAATCAAATTAAGTCTGACGATGACCACTTTGATTTGCCACTACTTTATCATGTTAATGGACATGATCTTCATTTTGGACGACGTCAATTTCACCTAATTACTGCTTTTAAATTTGGAATGCCTAGTTTCCGTAAGTTTAGAATTGGTGAGGACTTAAAAAGCATAGATCTTCTATGTTTGATTGAGGATGAAGTGGTTTTTACCAAAGTATCTGATGAAGACGCAGTCCGAGTTTGCCTTTTGTTATCTCTTGAGGTCATATTTATGGGGCGTGACTTGTTATCAGTGGTTGATGATACATATCTTAGGATGGTTGAGAATTTTGAAGACTGGAATAAATTTCCTTGGGGGGAACTCATTTGGAGACAGTTGTACGATGCCATTCGAAATATCAAGTCAACTCAGAAGATGGAATATTCGTTGTCTGGATTTGTTTTATGTTTCAAGGTTAGAATTGTTTCACGAAATTGTTTTTAACTATAATTATTTGTTTTAAGTATTGCTAAAAATCTGTTTTTAACTAAAATCTGATATCATAAATATATATATATATATATATGTTTTTTTTCTTTCAGATATGGATCTTAGAGTCTTCTACACAGAGCTGTCTTTGGTGGAGTAAGGAAACAGGTGTTATCCCAAGAGCACTTTCATGGTCTAAGAATGTTTCATTTCAAAAACTGGAGAATTTCGGCCAGCTTTTTCCTAAGGCAAGTGTTTATACTATCTATCTAAATGTACTAGTTCACTATCATTATGGTTAATTCTTATCTTACTTCATGTTTAGGACAAAGAAACAAACAATGATCTATATCCGACGAGTGAGGTGATTCAGAGTGGTACACAGGAGGCATTAGGTTTTTAACCGGTATGCACCTAGACCCCTGTTGTCCATGGAGATCTTTTGAGGATTATCTGCGTAGACGGCGAAGCTCGTTCGAAAATGCATAGTATGGCGAACCGGCGAAGGCTCGTGTTACTCTTTAGGATCGTGTTAAGACATTGCAGGATATTTGCAATGGTTTGTTGATTTTACCTGCAGAGGTCAACAGTTTGAGAGCACGGGTTTGGAAACTTGAAACCATTATTCAGGTATTTTTATAACGATAACCATAAACACCACATACATATTTAAGAGTTTACTAACGATTTTGTATATACGCAGTTTTTCATAAGAAAAAATATGATGGATATACTCAGCTTTTCACCGTTAGTATTATTTTATTTTTATTTACATGTATGTAACAAGAGGTGGAGATAGTTATCCGAATTGCTTACATTTTATTTAATACATTTTACAAAGATAGTGATGATAAGGTTCTTGATCTTGGTGATGAGTATTGCTCAAATTTAAATGATAATTTCCTAAATTTGTTTGATTCGGCAATCAAATCATCACGGGAGAAAAGTATTGATGAGTGTGTCGAAGAGGAGAAAAGTATTGATGATTTCCAAGAGGTTTGTACAGCCTGAGCTACATTACATTTCAATGGTCTTTTAAAGTAAATACTAAGTTTGTTTTTATTTCCATGCACACAGAATGATTGTGCGTTTTTGGCCACCCAAGATCGTGTAGCAGCTGAATAGCAAAAGGCTGAGATTCGACGGTTGCAAAGAGTCAAGGAAGAGAGGCTACGGGTCTTGATGGAAGAAGAAAAACTGTGAATAGTAGAAACCATATGTTGAAAGCCCCTCACATGAAGCTTGCTTTGCAAAATTGTGTGTCAAAGAAGAGGCATCATCAACTAGTACCTAGGCCAGAATTTACGGAAGTAGATGCTCTTGTGAAAGTCCCTCCTCTGGAGCAACTCAAAAAGAAAAATGATATCTGCAGTCCTTATATGATTAAGCTGTGTAGTGAACTCAAACCTTGGCAAGAGGTATGTCATACAATAGCATATGTATATGTTGTACTCAAGGTCATTTATGTATCAGCATCCGTGTATGTATGTTGTTTCATACAATAGCATATATTTTTTATACCATGTAGGATCTAAAAAGGCCATCCAAAAGGATTGATAAATTAGCCAATCTTTTGTATGTTCCTTTTTTATGACTGGGTTTGTAGTGGGTTTTATACTGTTGGTAGTGGCCTATCTATTGTTCCTTTTATTTTGTATAAATGTTAGTTATTTCCTCCGTTCAGTCATTTGTAGTTTTGTCCGGTTGCACATTTGCATTGGTAGCTATGTCGCGCCCTGGTCGTCTAGGTGAGCTTGGTTTTGCGTGCGATAGTGATTCTCTTCAGGATCAGATGTGTCTTTTTTTTAGAGGGAAGTCATTGCTGCTCGTGAGTGGGAAACGATGCTTCGCTTATTTGTTTTGATATTGTTGCACGTATTAGGTATTTGGATGACTTAATCCATGAGGTTCTTCAGGAGCGGCTCGATCCGGTATCGGCTAATTCCGTTCGTTTCTCGAGAGGTGCGGGCACATGAGCGTTCTAAGCAGGTCACGTTACAGGGAATGTTACGCAAGGCACATGCCGCTCTTCGTGCTGCATCGCGTTATATCAATAGTATTCGTGCGTTGTAATGGTTCACCGTGTGTGATTTGAAATGTGATGTATCCGGAGCATAATTTAAAGTTAGAGTCTAGCTGTAGTTACTCTTTCGCATAGGTGTTGTGGTGTTTGATTTGTGAGTGGTGTGTGCTGGTCTGTGTTTGCATTATGTTTGTAAAAGTTCTGTTTAATATAAAGTGCGGTGTTGCATTTTTTCGATTTATTTCTTTGTATTTATGTATATAGCTGATGGTATTGTGTGGATATGTGCCTTACATATGTTTTTCTTACATGTGTACAGCATATTGAGCTTTGGATGATGTATTTGTGGCACTTCGGATCATCTTTGCGATTGGTCCATCGTTAGCAGTTATTTCTTGACACTTCTACTTCAAGATTCAGTCCTACTATTTTATGCTAATAAAGAAGTTTACCAGTTGGCATGGGCTGATGTTGATCGGGTATATACAGAAATACAAAGCAACACATCTTATATAACTTTAATTTTTCGCTTTTGGAATTGATGTTATTTTTATTTATATTGCTTGCAGGTGTTCATTCCGATAAATGAACCTAAGAAGCATTGGTCGCTTGCCCAGTTTCACATACAATCCGGAAATGTTATATTTTATGACAGTGCTTATCGTTGTGAAGATGAAGGTCGTGATTGGTATCTCAATATGAGGAAATGTTTGGAGGTTAATCTTCCCTTAATTCTACTGGAGACAGGTGTGTTTGACAAAAAAAAAATTGACCCGAAAACCTACCATATCAAGTTTCATCTTGCACATAATGTTCCAAAGCAGGGAGGTTTATTTGGTGATTGCGGAGTCTTTGTCTGCATGTTTCTTTACAGGTTAGTAAACCACCCTGATTATATTTGCTATTACTAGTTTTGCTAGTCATAGCCTTACCACAAGTGTTTTGATTAAGATAGGCATGACACAGACCACTAAGATTAACATAAACATAAATTTTCATGAAACATACGATTACATGACAACTACTTAAGTTACAAACTAGTACCTAAACACTCGTGTTAGGCATCCTGAGCCCACAACACTTTTATTGGAAAACATACTTAAACCAACACTGACATACACCATTGCATCATCGACCCTACCATGGCAACAAACCCTTGACCTTATCTGTGAAAAGGTCAATCTCCCGACCCCTTAGTTCGAACTCGCTAGCCGAACCCTCACTCCATCGGTTTGATGTAATCTTTCCTTTGAAGTTCATTTGAAAACTCTGCCAGGTTTCTTAGGAAGAAACGTGCGGTACTGCATCTGCAACTCCTCCACAAAAACCCCTTTCACGATTCATCAGATCCACCTTCATGCAAACCCTGTTAATATCCGTCGCCAGCTGCCAATACTCGACCGATGCCCTCTGACAGTACAAGATGAACATATCCTCCCATTGATAAGAATTTGACTCCTCACGTAACTCATTCAACCTAAATTGTCCTGCCATGGCTTATTTTTTTTACTTTGATCCAAATATTAACCTAGATGTATATGCATGCTTAAATAGCACAATCAATGAAAAAAGGATCCAAAAATAATCACATGCAAAGCCTTAATGAAAGACTGGGAATTAACCAAGGTAGAAAACAAATAAACAAGCATATTTCAGTTTGACCAAACTTTATGAGGTCCGATTTGTTACTGTCACTTGTATTTATCTTAGTTTTTAAACCATTTTTGACTAGATATTGTTGAACATGTAACTCATTTTTTAAAGCCACAATTATATAGGCATCATAAACAGGTCATATAGTTACTCTAACCAAACTAAAACAGTATCTCATTTGGTTGTGTTTCATATACTGTATACCAACAGATCCACAATGTACTAGTTCACCACACATTGATAGTCCTTATTTATTAATTAGAGTTGTATTGTATTTGTCGACATATTCATAGTGACTTTTTATAGTGAAATCAGCATTCTATAGTGAAATCAGCTCTGTCATCATGACTGCATTTTGTATCACCAGCTTTGCTATTGATTCTGTCGACTTTAGCATAAAAATAATTGAAATGTTGTATTGTACAAAGATTATTGGGATATGGATTTTTGCATATATTTAGAGTTATATTGTAAGTCTTCAAGGAAAAGTAGTAGTTTGCTAATATAAGTATAAAGGAAAAGTAGTAGTTGTGGCCTTGGGGCACTCAAAATGGCTTAGGAAACTGGCTTTAGATGTGGTTCATTTGGGTAGGATGTAAAGGTGAAAACATGGATGGGTTGTGTAATGGGTCAAATGGGTATCTTGAACTAATTGACTGGTTTGTATCTTGAACTAAAATGGTTTGTATCTTGAACTAATTTACTGGTTTGTATCTTGAAATCCACATTTTATATCATTTTAATTTTGTCTTAATTGACTGGTTTGTATCTTGAACTAAAATGGAACTCTGTAACAACATATTAAATGCCTAAGTGACTTTTCTAATCTAAAACCATTCATTGATTAACATGGTTACAAGAGTTTTATTAAATTTAGTTTAAGTGATACTTAAACCAACATACATACATCATATGTAACCAGAAAACTCCCCTTCCCTTCCCTTGGCTTCGCTCCCCTTTCTTAAACAGATCATTTTTTACCCTTCCTTTTCATCAAAAGCTTAGCTTTGGCATCTTCAACCACATATGGTTTGATACCATTTTGTTCACAAAATTTCTTGCTTGGAAGGCCAAGAACTTTCTTCCTTTCATCAAAAGCTTTCATTGCAATTTGTTTGGGGGTTAGGTAACAACTAGTTGCTTCATTTTTTGAGTTTGAGCCAAACTTTGGATACTCAATTTCCAAATGTGGCTCAATTGAATTTAGTGGCCAAACCACCTCAGCAGACGAGTCACTGGAATGTTTTGAACTCATTTTGATCAGTTTATTTGTTTTTTGTTAAATATATGTGTGATGAAAATGGAACCACTGAGATTATGGCCTTATATAGTGGAGGATAAAATTGTTTGGTGAGTTATGGATATTGAAATGAAACTGTTTTGAGTCACTATTTTAGTCAAAAATCACTCTGTCATCATGACTACATTTTGTATCACCAACTTTGGTATTGATTCTGTCAGCTTTAGCACAAATAATTGAGATGTTCTATTTGTAATTCAGCTTTAGCATAAAAATAGGAAACTGGTTGTACAAAGATTACTGGGATATGGATTTTGGCATATATGAAAAGTAGTAGATGGCTAATATAAGTATAAAGGAAAAGTATTAGTTGTGGCCTTGGGGCACTGAAAATGGCTTAGGAAACTGGCTTAGATGGCTTAGGAAACTGGGTTGTGTAATGGGTCAAATGGGTAAAATAATTTTCATGTCAAAGGTCACTTAATGTACAGAAATGTCATTTTATGGCTAATAGAATCTTAATATTGCTGTATTGTTTTGTATACAGGTTGGCTTATGGAATTCCTTTGCATGTTGATAATCCAACGCAGGCGGCACTTGCATATCGAGAGTCATTGATCCGTTATTATTTCCAGAACAGGATATACTGTGCTTGAATTATTTGTGACTTGTTTTTTAGGCCACAATTTGTATTTTTGAACATAATTCCCGATTTCCGGTGAACATCTTTGTGGCTTGTAGCAGGCTGACTTGTGTGTATGTTGAAACAACAGTTTGACGTTATCATTAAGACATATGCATTACTTTGTCTACAAATACTTGTCCAAAATGTGTGCCATTAGCACTTTGACGTTATCGTTATACGAAAGAGAGGTCTCATACTTTAAACTACATTCTTGCAAGTACAGCACAACTTCATTCCAAACAAACAAACTGGTAGCCTTGTGACATTGATTGTCTCTTGTTTTCTGGACTTAACTTCAATCATGGGTCAGCCAAGTTAACATGCTCGTAGCCTTGTGACATTGATGGTTGTAATCCTTGTGAGCTTATGGGTGTGTTTTGTGATCGTCCGTGATTGCTTTGGGAGCCGCCTCCTGTAGATTTCTTTGCATGTAATTTATAAAACAATATTATCAAGCTAATACATTGTTCAATAAACCAATGACAAACAAAAATAATCGGTTAGAACGTATTAGTTACCCTTTTTTTTAGGCATTGGGGCATTACAAACTCCTCGGGTGTGACCACGTGCACTGCACCGTCCGCATGCATTTTCTTCTGGCTCCTCACCTTGAGATCGAATCCGATCTCTGTTCTTCGATCTTCCCGCTTGGCGCTTATCCATATTCGGTGGCTTTACAACCTGCAAACCCGTTGGAAGCTCCCAACTCGGAATTTCTCCAACGGGATATACCAACCCTTGGTATGTAGATTTTAGATTGGTTGTTCTAAACCAACCTTTAGCCAAATGATTACAACTTGTCAATCCTTGAGCTCTACAAACAGCTATAGCATGACCACATGGCAAACCAAAAAGTTGCCATTTCCGACATGTGCATGTATCATAATCTAGCCTTACAATATGTTTTTTCTACGATCATCTACCTCGTATATCCTTTTATGCTCAATGGGATTCACTGTCCAATTAGCACTCTTAAACGTTCTGTCCTTCACTTTTGCACTAGCCCAGTCACTAATGTCACCCGGAGTTGCATCTAACGTTTGACATTATAATTAATTAACAATAACTATAATAATAAGACATCTATAAAATAAAAAGGATATAGTTTAATAATATATAAACTAATTTAAGTGTATACCTTGATACTTTTGTCGTTTGTCACAAAACCATCTTTGTAGAAGCCCTCTATAGTATTCCATTAGCATTGAAATCGGAACTCGGCGAACATCTTTTGTTAAACTGTTGACTGATTCGCATTGTTCAAGTCATATAATTGTAATGATGTCCTGTGCAATGTGCCCTTGACCAATTAGTAATGCCAGCGTCCACCGGTTTGTTGTAAGCTTCACGATTTCTTCGTTCAATTTGTGAGAATGCTTCTGCAAAATCGTCGGTCGTGTAAGATTTGCAAGTCTTCCAATATAAGGCCTTAATCTTTCTCCCTTGTCCGAAATTGCAATTCAACATCAAATGCCTACAACAAAAACCATGAAATGCATCGGGGAAAACCGTTTGACAAGCTTGTTGTATTCCTAAATGTCTATCAGATATTATAGCCAAATCTGCAACTTCACCGATGCATTCCTTCAAGTGGGTCAAAAACCATGTCCAAGATCTCCCAGTCTCACCCTGAGATACACCGGTCGCGAGAGGAACACTTATCCTATTACGACTCCAACACATCTTAAACAATGACTCACATAGCCAAACCGGAGCCGTTGTTATCCTATTGGATCTTTTCATCCCCTGAACTGCGTGTGTGTAACAGAATATTGTTCATAGTTTCTCAAAAATAATACAAACTTATACTAGTATAGCGTGTAGAACAACATGTGAAAAAGAAAGGTTTAGAGTTTAGACACTCATTAAGTTGGACATGAATCAGTGGGCCGCATGAAACTCTAATGAACCCAAACTCTAATGAATTCCAAACAAAATATCAGAACCCTTAACAAGGTATTTTTGACTCTTAGACAACCCCCGTAACAAGGTATTTTTAGACAACCTGTTACAAGGTTTATAGTTGGGCTGATTTCTAAATGAAAAAATGCCAATCTAGCAAGCTCATAACATGTAAATCAACATACCAATCAATCATAAGGGTTACCACAAGCATTTACAACATAGTGTTGATAGACTACTTCGTACCTTTTCAACATTTGGGGCTACCCAAGGCACACCATAGGTAGTACCGTCTGCATAATACATTGGTAGATCTCCACGAAGAAGCTGTGTCTTTGAAATATGGTCCGACCATTACCCAATCAGCATCTTCAGGTCTAAATTGCCACATATACAATACCCATACATCAATGTGCTGCAATATCACAAGTATACAGAAGAAAACTACATTAGCGAAATGAGAGATGGAATTTAAACGGTTTCAGGGATAATAAGTAGGCAATTATTACCAAATCAGACAACCAGCCTTTCCTGTTGCCGTCTTTGCACACCAAACCAGCCCAAAATGTATTGCATAGCTCCGCAGTTGACCAAGGTAAAGAAAATTTCATGTCCTTCCGTGAACGTAATAACATATTAATGTCTGAATGACAATTGATTCTGGTGGATGGGGAACCTGAAGGACGATTCAGTTCTCGAAATGATGAAAAAACTCCTATGTTACATCCACTCACAAGATTAATACTACACATAATGTTAAGGTTGTGGTTTCATGTTCTAGTAAGTGGAAGGTATTTTGGGAAAATGTAATAGAAATGAATAGACTAATAAAGGTGGGACTAGTGCAGGTGCAGGTGTGCAAGGTAATAACAATAATACTAAGCCTAAAGTCCCAAATAATCATACTAACAAGGGCTTGAATAAGGATACTAACAAGGAATGCTAAAAAAAGCCTTCTTTGTCAATTTTGACCCATTACATAAATTGTTTTGTCCTATTTGTAAAGTGGCCGTTGAAAATTCTATACTAAAGGGGGTTAAACATATTAAGTATACGACTTCTAATAACTACAATAAGCTTAAACAAAAATGTATTGAATACTAATTAAGTATAAGTACCTCTTTCCATTGTTCAACTTTTATCTCACTTCCATCAGGACCAACAAGGGACTGCATCTTAGATTTATAGATCCTAGATGTAGTTCGACGCTTCGGCCCTTCTTGGTGTGGTAGGTGGTGGAGCTGTGTATGGTGAAGACACGTGGCGGCTCTTCTTTCTCTGTGCTCAAACGGAACCCTTACGGTTACAACATCATCATCCATAGCCTCATCAAACAAAGAGTTCAAATCCTGAAAATTAGATGCAAAACTGTTAATCCAGTTAATGATGAAATTTAAGAAATACAAATTGAACTAGGTACTGAAACTTGCATACCACAACTCCTGAGTTATCCGTGAAATCACCATCCATCTGCTCATCAATCAAACCATTCAAATCCTGAAAAATAATATAAAAAACAGTTTTATCCAGTTAATCATGAAACTTAATAAATAGAAATTGCATACCAAATTAATTCCCGAGTTATCTGTGCCACCAACATCCATCTGCTGACCGCTCATGAAACCATTCAAATCCTGAAAACCATTTACATGGTCAGTGTTATCCAATTAATAATCAAACTAAAGACATAATTCATAACATTTCCATACCAAATTTTGTTCCGCATCAACATGTGTTACACCAACATCAACCTGCGGATCTAACCCATTTACATCCTGAAACTTAAATACAAAATTATACATATCAGCATACACTATTAACTAGTTATAATGATATTTAAATAATATTATGCGGAAGAGAAATGTGCATACCATATTATCCAGAGGAGAAGAAAAATCAATCAAATCTTCCAAATCCTTTGTTTCGTCCTGAAACAATAAATAAGTTTAATATATATGATGGTCTAAACTTATGCAAATGGGTACAAAATGATTCAATAGTTACCTGTCCAGTGGTCGTAACATATATGTCTTTAAATACCAAATCTTCCTTCTGCTTTGCTTCCTCCTCAACATCAACTTTATTGTTATCTTCGGAAACCTCTTCCATAGGTCGCTTTGCTTCTTGCTCCACATCGACTTTGTTGTTATCTTCGGAAACCTCTTCCATAGCCTGCTTTGTATCCTGCTCATCAACAACCTTTGAATGTTGAACATTTTCCGCCACTTTGTTTGGCTCAGGGAGATTACCAAATAGTTCAATGACAATATTGGCTTCCTGCTCAACTTTCCCATGTGAATCATCAACAACATTAGCTGGACGGTCAACTCCTTCATTAGCTAGAAGGTTAACTTCAACTCCTTCATCAACAACACCAACTCCTTCATCAACAACACCAACTCCTTCATTAGCCGGATGCTTATTTTGCTCTAAAGCAGCTATACGGGTTTCCATAGCAATCATCCTCTCGTAAAGTTGTCTTTTGGTAAGGTGTTTGAGGCAATCATCACTATCGCTTTCTTCAACAGCATGCTCCTCCACAACCTGAGTACGAACCTCGGTCGCGGACATGAACCTCCATGCGAACCTCTTCACGGATAAATTTTCGGGAAACCCTTGACTTGATCTTATCCCGTTTAACGGGATTATAGGGTCTTGCACAGGAGGCGTGTGGACTGTTGAAATACTCTAAGCTGCTCATCCACCAAGTTGAACCTTGTTCCGCAGCAGTTGGAACCATTTTTGGTGGTGGTGGTTTGGTAACAAAAAGCTTGACATAATCACTTTTGTGAAAAGCTGTTACATTACCCCAAGCAACCCCCGGGAGGCAGTATCATCTTTGTCCCACCACAGCTTTGACTTGGGAAAGCTTTCAAGAACAAAAATCGTAATAAAACAAACATTATGTTAGATGGCACCACATTTGGGTCATAGCACGGGTAGTTTGACTTATGACTTTCAATTTCACATAAACAACTCAACCAAAATCAACTAACTAGAAACAAGGTTTTATAATGAAATAATCCTAAACCCTGAAAAGGAGAAATAAGCTAACACTATAAAAGCCAACAAATGAAGCTTATGTCTAAGAAGCTAAAAAAAAACTAACCAAAGAGACCCCTCAAGGCAACTAACTAGAAACAAGGTTTTATAATGAAATAATCCTAAACCCTGAAAAGGAGAAATAAGCTAACACTATAAAAGCCAACAAATGAAGCTTATGTCTAAGAAGCTAAAAAAAAACTAACCAAAGAGGCCCCTCAAGGCTGCTGTTGCAGCAGAGATGTGCAGCAAATGGGGACTATTTTAGAGCTTATTAAAGGCAACTTAGCCACTGATGTATGCTGAGTTCGACTAATAATGAGGAATTTAAAAATACAAAAGTAAACACACTTAGCCACTGATGAAAGGAATTTTATCTGTTTAAAAAACAGAGCATTCTAAGTCACTATTTAAAATATAACCAAAGATTAGTTCTTAAACTTGTGAATTTAAGTGATCAAATTGACATAAATAATCCCAAGGGCAGGTAAAACGAGGCCTCGATGTAGGGAACTCCTACTCTGACTAAAGTTTTGCGATCGTTAAAGACCTATCTCAGAAGCCCCAATATAAAATAACTTCAATTTCCCAAATCATGACATCTAACTCTAACTGATTGTAAACACTTAAACAATAAAGCTTAAAACTAGATTATCGCACACATGATACCTGATCATACTTCCAACCGATCTTAAAACTAGTTCACTAAAGCTAGATTATTGTTTACATAAAGGACAAGTATCAAATTTCAACACTAAGGACAAGTTAGATACTAATATTTTCACTCACTTCAATCAACACCTATAAAAACCAGAACTTAACACAACCCCACGTAAAAAACAACAACCTGTTGACGCGCAATGTAATAGGCTTTAGTTAATGTTCAAGATCACTCATTTACAATAAGCCGCTTCAAATAAGCACTAAACTGATGCAAAGAAAGCTTGAGTTCGATTACTCATTTAAAATAACTTCAATTAACAACGCCTTAAAAAACAACCTGTTGGCGTGCAATGTAATCGGCTTTAAAATACCTAATCATACTTCCAACCGAGCTTAAGACAGTTCACTAACGCTTGTTTACATAATCACCAACTCTACGCTAAAATACCACAATAATATCAAATTTCAATACTAGTGACGAATTCAATACAAACTTCTAAACTTACTACAGTTAACAGCTATAAAAGCAGAAATAACAACCTTGACGCGCAATGTAATAGGTTTTAATTAATTACTAAGATTACTCATTTACAATAAGTCGATGCAAATAAGCACTAAACTGATTCAACAAAAGCTTAAGTTGTATTGCTAAATCTAAATAACTTCAATTAACAATGGGTTGTATAGTGGGTCATATTACTAACAGTTTACATATAAAAAAGTATACTAACAAACGCATTCACTTATGTATAAACATTGTTGAATTAAATATAATTTGAACCCAAAGTGTACTAACCTTCAGAGCAAAAGCAAATCCATACAAGTTATACACTTGCTTGGTAGGCGCTCCTCTCTTGCAACTCCTTCCGTGTACTTGGTTCTGTTCTTAGAAACAAGATTATAGATCCGCTCATGGAATTCGAACCACATATGCTGCCCCCAAGGAAAGGAGTTCCATGCATCAAAATTGTCAGCTAAAACAACTATTTCTGAGGTCATCACATGCCTTAGCTCTTGACCCATGAAAACATAGTCCACTGCTAAGAGAAGGCAAACACGTACAGCATCCTCAACGGTTATGTGAATGAAATCTTGACTCTCCAACATCCTCAATAGGTCCTCACCCTTCAAATACCCATAACCGGGGAACACACGCTTCAAAAAACTCGATTCAGCATCATGCAAATGGTCTAAAGATATTTTACCGAATCGAAATCCAGTGATAAGGCAAAATTCCTTCATACCCATCTCTAAAGTGTGTCCACCCACATCAAAAATAAAGGGTGTATCAAATCTTGGATTATCAACATTCCTTTGGTGTTGGAGCACGAAATTAAGAACATGATTATCATGCTCAACTGTTCTAATATTTAACCAGGGTCCGAACACACTACTCCTAAAGAGGTTAAATGAATTATCCGCCCTAAAAACCAACCTATCACGTATCTTTGTCAGAATGGATAACCTAGTTCGTATCGTGACCCGAGCATTTACCACCTAATTGAAAATCAAAATAGTAACAAAAATTAAACTAATGCAGTAAAACCCCCTAATAAATTACACTAAATTGAAAATGAAAAAAAAACTTACATGAAATGGTCGTGTTGGATTAGATGACGATGGATTAGAAGGCATTGTTAGTGTATGCACAGATTTTGGTGATGATCAGGGTTTGAAGATGATCGGTGTGTTTAAGAGTTTAGCTGTGTGTGTTTCAAGACTTTTGATATGTGTGTTTAAGAAGTTTAATGTGTGTGTTTAAGTGTTTTATGTGTACAAGACTTGTATGTGTAAATTTAAAACGTGCCAAATAAAAGACTTTGACTTATATTTGATCATTCCCGATAAAATAAAAAGGTAGATTTTGTATAAAAAAGGTACAGATTTGATTCCTTACATGTGTGCATTCCCCATAAAGTTATGTTACATTCGCACATTCGCACATCCACCGTTCGCACATTTGTATAAAAAAGTCAAACGAGGCATTGGTTGTCACTGTACTTGTTGTCCCCTTTTGGGAATTAAAAGAGTACATGCTGTCTGGACACGTGTCACTATTTGGGTGGAGTCGCACATTCGCACATTTGCACATGATCAAATTGAGAAGAGGCTTTTTTTTTGTACCTCAAAGTGACCAATGCCCAACTTTTTGTCCTATTTTGGGAATTACCCCTTTTAAAAATCTTCTCTAGATCGAATTTGGACTACTCGGGTAGCAAAGCCACTATATTTCGCCGTGAATTGTTCTAATATTTCGATTATTTCTACAAAGTAAGAACATCTATCCTATGGTAGATTCTTAGTTTGTTTCTTCTAACATATCTTTAAAGCCAAGATCTTTCACCAAGGACTTTAAGATATACAAACTTAAAAAGTTCCCTTGAGTAATTAAATAGATTAAGTATACCGTTCAATCTAGAAATGGATCCTAATGCGGATTTGATGCTAAGGATATTTTACTATATAAATGATACAAAATCTTTGAAAAAGTGTTAGGAATTAGTACTTGCACGTACATAGACTGCTTCAAGATTTTCATGTATACTGAATGAAAGAAAAAATATGTTTAATTCAAATGAAAATTAAAATGTAAAAGTTAACAAGTAAATAAAAGAGAGATAAAAACTAATACATACAATTCAAAGTACTTTATATTTATTTCTGTAAGAGAGACTAATAACTAAATTACATACATATATCTTGAATCTTTGATACATCACACAATTATCAGAGAAGCTTTCAAAACAAATACACTGGCTGCAAATAAAAACCAAACAGAGCACAAGATATAGTGCATACTTGACCCCCTGATAAATTCAAGATTGAATTTTTACATCCAATATTTAGTTTTCCCGTCTCAATTCCTTGTAGAACTTCATTATAAACTTTTCAGCAGCCTCGTCTACATAGCTATCTTCCTCGCCGTTACTTAATGGAAAAGGTGAGTCCGTTATCCTTAACTGCCTAACCATTGGGCTCTTCCCGAATCCAGGAAGAGCTGGAGACGCAGTGGTGCTGGTCAGCATTTCCAGCGCCTTAATAATTACTGCGTCCATATATATTTCTTCATGATCCTCTTTAATTGCGGATTTCTTTTGTGAATTCTTTTTGTAGTTGTGCTTCTTGTGGCTTGAGAACAAAGAGAGGGGATAAACCGGGCTATTGCTGCAACTAAACTCATAATCTTCGGTTCGTGGTGGAGGGAAGTTAAAATTGGACGACACATGTGAGCGACTCGTAAACGAGGAAGACGAGTAATTATGATGGTGGTGGAACATGAGCTTTTGTAAAGCTTTTCCCGCTAATTTGCCACGCTTCATCAACATGTTGAGATCGAGCAATAGTTTTCGCTTTGAGATGTTTTTTCCAAGCATGAAGAGCATCACACGTACCAAACTCCATACTTTCTTTGCAGCTAGTGGTAAATTTTGTTCCATTTTATTAATGTTTAAGTTTAGAGGTTTGCTTGAGAAAGAGTAGTAGTAGTAGATAGTGAAGATGTATGTTTATGATGTTTGTGGTATGAGAAGGAAGTGTGGGGGGCTATTTAAAGGAAAGAAATTTAGTGTGTACTTTGATGTTAAGTTAAAGGGACCTGCTCTTGTGCCACTTATTTCTTCTTTATTTCATTTATTTTTATAAAATAAAAATACAAAGCTTTCTTTTTTCAAATAGCTTCATCAGAAAAAAATTGATCATAAACAGAATATTTCAAGAAATATCTCTAAACAAACTACTACTCCCCTTTACCCAAAAAAAAATATCTCTAAACAAACTATTCCAATCAAACTTGTGTCACAGGAAATTTTAGTTGGTATTAGAAAGATCGGAAAATATTATACCGAACCTTAACAAGACATTGTACTGAATGTTAACTGTAAGTCTAAAAGATCTTATTTGCCAAACCATATTTATAAAACTAAAATCATGATGTTAAAAGATAAAGGTGAGGCCGTGAGAGTATTTCGTTGCCTTAAAACTTTTTCATTTAGCAATGGCCACACCTAGAGCAAGAGCCGACTAAGACAATCATAACCAACGTAGACAGCTAAATTGAAACCATCCAGGAATTAAAAGGAAATCGATCCTGATTTTTATTATCATATCAATTTTTTCTTAAAGTTTATTAAGACATCAACCTTTCTTTCAATTTCGTATCTACTTTTCTTTATAAACAAACTGAAAATCTTTAAGCACAAATGTTACAACCTTGTATCCTTATGCTGAATTCTTAATGTTACTCATTGTACGTAAATCGGTATCCGATTAGATTTAAATCTATTTTCCACGGATTAAATAACAAAGTTACTTATAATTGTCATCAAACTAAGATATGGTGTGTTTAACTGAATCATAACTAGCTTCTTGCTAGTTTTAATGAAATCCGCCATTCAAAAAATAATAAATAAAAAGGTCGAATACGTAAAGAGGAACCACCAATCTGCTTTGAAGTGAAATCACTTTGTTAAACAAAATCTGGTGGTGTTTAATGAAATGTGAAAGCTATAACTTTCCAAATTATTATGAGGTTCATACATTAGTAGTCAGCATCGTATTATTATTGTAAAGATACATCTTAATAATTTAGAAGAAAAATTGATAGCCACTATGACAAAGATTGTTCTTCTTAAAAACAGCCAATCAATAACATTTTCCGCATCCAATATGTGATCAAAACCATTAGAAAAAACCAAGTTTAAGAAAAAAGTTTCTGGATTGGATGGAAATGAGTCTTTATTCATGAATTTTGCATGTATAACAAGGATTTAGAAATTCATCATGATGGACGGGTGTGTTTTTGTTCGTATGCTAGTATATATATATGCTACCCCAGGCGTAATCTGTGACCATATATAACAGAAAAATGTTCAGTCCATCTCTATTTGCAATTTTGCATAATAACAATACTTTTATTCCGTAAACAAAGAGATGCGATCGAAACAGTTAGTCCTTCTAGAGATCGAATGGTACGGTTTAACATACATGGCTTGGAACTTTTTATCAAAGGTCATTCTTTCAAGCCTCTATTATTGGTATAAAGTATAAACAACATCACAGAGTATTTAACTTATAAGTTTTATTTTTGCAAATGTGTGTATTAGATACAAGAAGCTAGAAATGTACACCCCACAATCTATATTGCCAATAACTTTTACAAGCTCTATCTAAAATTCACTTGTAACATGAAACTAAGAGAAAATAAGCAAAATCTACATCTATTTTAATTTACTTACACAGAACAGAAGCAATATCATAGTTTATAAGAAACACAATGCCCGCTGGGCCATCATTTACAATGAATCAAATGACGCCTTAGTATTCTGCCTCCGCAAATCATTGTAAAACCTTTTTATAAACTTCTCAGCCGCTTCGTCTACCACGTGACTGTCCTGATCATCCACGCTACTCAACGGAAAAGGATAGTCAGTGACTCTCATTTCCCTAACCATCGGACTCTTCCCAAACTCTGGGAGCGCGGGTGATGCATTCTCACTTTGAATCAACGCCATAGCCTTCATAAGCACGGCATTAATAGCCATTATGTCAAGTTCTTCCACTTTTTTGTTTTTGGAGTTATGTTTTTTGTGAGCGGAAAATAAAGAAAATGTGTTGGTACTAGTAGCAGGGCTATTGGTGCAGCTGAGCTCGTTTTCGCTACGTGATGGGGAAGAGAATGAGAGGTGGTTGGAGTCGTGTGAGTGGTGCTTTGTGGTGAATTTATGGTTGTGAAATATAAGGTTTTGCATGGCCTTACCAGCTATCTTTCCACGCTTAACCATCATGTTGAGGTCTAGCAATAGTTTTCGCTTTGATATGCCTTTGCGTAACATATAGTAAGTCACACGAACCATGCTCCAAACTTTCTTGGCTAGAACCGATTGATTTTGTTCCATTTTTTCGGGTTTTTCGTGTGGTGAATTGTGTGTGTTACAAATAGATTGTTGATGCTTGATAGAATTGAAATTGTTGATGAAGTGAGGTGTGTGCTACAAGGGTATTTAAAGGGAAGAATCCTACACGTTGGTTGTGCTTTAGTGTTAAGTTTAACGTGACTTGGTGGTTGTTTCATTATTTGAATTTTGTTAATTTAAAATATACTACAATATTGGAACTTTAGTGTGCACTACTTTTGTTTTCTCTCTTTATCACTTTGTTTTTTCCTCATAAACTATTTTTGGGTTACATTGGCAATTATTGATGGCAGAGTTAGGATTGGATAAAATTATGGTCATGTGAGATTAGATTAATCTTTACCCTGATTCATATAAGGGAAACATGTTCTTTATAGCTGTGATGCATATGCTTGTTTTTTTTTAATATATGAGGATGTTTTTTTAACATTCTCTTTGGATAAAAAGCCTAGCAACCAGCTTTCAGCTTTATGATTTGGATAAGAGTAAAAACCAACATTGTTATCGGTTTACAGATTGACTCATCCGGAGACATTTATAGGAAATTTCTTACAAGAATTGTGTTAAAAAAAAGAGTAAAGTTCTAAATACATCCCTGTGGTTTGCCCTTTGTCTCGCTTTACATCCTTAAACTTTTTTTTGGCACAAAATCATCCATCCGTTAGTAAAGTTGGCACAAATACATCCATTTGTTAGTAAATTCAGTTAATAAGGACTAACGGTGCAAATATTTCTCCGTTATCTCCTAACGGAAGAGAAAATATTTGCACCGTTAGTCCTTAGGACTAACGATGCAATAAAATAAATTGCATCGTTAGTCCTAAGGACTAACGGTGCACTCCACCGCCACCTACCACCAAACGCCACCACCCACCGCCACCTACCACCTCAACCGCCACCTCTACCCAGCACCACCCGAAGCCAGCACCCCCCCACTGTTGCCACCCACAACTATACCACCATCCCCACCCACCACCACCTCCACCCACTACTACCCAACGTCACCAACCCCCACCTCCACCGCCGTCACCCACCACTACACCACCACCTCCACCCACCACCACCCAACGCCACCCAACGCCACCTTCACCCACCACCACCCAACGCCACCTCCACCCAACGCCACCACCACCCAACGCCACCACCCCCACCTCCACCGCCGCCACCCACCACCACCCAACGCCACCTCCACCCACCACCTCCACCATCGCCATCTACCGCCAGCACCAACCACCTCCACCCAACGCCACCACCACCATCACCGCCACCCACCACCACCATCAACAAAAATAGGTGGTGGTTGGTGGTGGTGGTGTAGTGGTGGCAATGGTGGTGGGTGGAGGTGGTAGTGTAATAGTGGCAGTGGTGGCGGTGGTGGTGGGTGGAGGTGGCGGCGGTGGAGGTGGGGGGTGGTGGCGTTGGGTGGAGGTGGTGATGTAATGGTGGCAGTGGTGGCGGTTGGTGGTGGCGGTGGGTGGCGGCGGTGGAGGTGGAGGTGGGGGTGGTGGTGTTGGGTGGTGGTGGGTGGCGGTGGAGGTGGAGGTGGTAGGTGGCGGTGGGTGGTGGCGTTGGATGGTAGGTGGCGGTGGAGTGCACCGTTAGTCCTTAGGACTAACGATGCAATTTATTTTATTGCATCGTTAGTCCTAAGGATTAATGGTGCAAATATTTTCTCTTTCGTTAGGAGATAACGGAGAAATATTTGCACCGTTAGTCCTTATTAACTGAATTTACTAACAGAGGGATGTATTTGTGCCAACTTTACTAACGGAGGGATGGTTTTGTGCCAAAAAAAAGTTTAGGGATGTAAAGCGAGACAAAGGGCACACCATAGGGATGTATTTTGGACTTTACTCTAAAAAAAATGTAATAATGTTACACAAAACTTGTGAACATTGTATAAATTAACAAGACTAAGGTAAGGCGATATTATATATCAAGTGTTTACAATCTTGTATTTGAAAAGTGTTATGTAGTAATATATATTTTTCTTAACATGTTACTAAGGTAATTAATGTAAGGCGAAATCATCAAGTGTTTACATTTCTAGCTCGCATTTGAAAAGCTTTATGTAATTTATATCTTTCTCAACACTAGTTGTCTATTATTGCAATAGTGAGTAAACTTTGGTTTCCAAACAGCTTGAGATTGTTATCGTTGTTACAAATGTAACAAAGTATACAACTTTGGTGTCACTATTATCAAAAGTAGTCCCATTTTAGTGGGGTCAGTTAGTTAACTTCTTGGCGTACAAGCTAGAGGAATATGTCAAAAAGGGTTTACTTAGCAAGAGAGGTTTGTGACCACTGATGGACTGCCACATCAACAGCTGCCTAGTTATTCTCAAAGCGCCGTTATATTCATAAGCTTCTTACCAATAAATTACCAGTGGATTATTGACTTTGTCTATTCACTTTTTATATGTAAAGTTTGTGTACCAAGTCTAATCAAGATGGAAAGGAATTCCCTTGTCCAAAAAGATAAAAGCCAAACAACCTAAATTAATGATCATAAGTATTAGAAACATGCAATGTATATGATACTCCGGGAACCAGATGCTGGCAAGCCGTATATAACATGTGTTTGTAGGTGATTAATATCTAATTAAGGAAAAAAGTGTTGTGACTAAGATGGGTTTGGTTAATCGCCTTTTGTTAGATGGTGTTTCTTGCACATTATTTGTACTTGTGTTTTTATCTTTTGGCAAAAGTTGGCCGGCCTTGTTTGCTTTCTGGACAAAGTGGTGTACTTGATGATATGATGATAACTAATTACTGGTACATGAACATGTACAAGTGTTTGGAGTGTAGGTATGAACCTAATCAGTCAAATGATATCTTCAAGACATAGAGAAGATCAAGACGACGACGTTCTTCTAAAGTGCTATTTGGTTCATGCAAGTCGTAATGCTAATTATCTATATGGTGGTCCAGCATCAACTTTTGCTAATCCAACGATATTAAGTTTTGCTAATGTGAGTGGTTTTTATGTGAAATGTTTTGGTTAAAAATATCAGAAATAAATAGATTATTGGTTTTAATCAGGTGTGCATGCCTACAAATAACTTTTTTCGCAACAAAAAAGTATGTACTGTACTTCATTGTTTAAGCTAAGATACTTAGCAGTATGCTTACTTGTAATTAATGTAAAGTGTAAAATTAACATCCATAAAAAATTAATATGTATGTTAACTGTGAGTCGATCACTGACTCAAGATATTTTTGGCCAAATGGAACTTGACTACATTACGCCCGTGGAATATATAGCATTGTATACTAAGTTTTTATAGTTACATTCGACGTGAACTGTTCTAAAGTCATAATATTATGATTATTTCTACAAAGTAATTAAGAACATCCTATGATAAATTCTTAGTTTGTTTCATCTAACATATCTTTAAAGCCAAGATCTTTCACCAAGGACTTTAAGATATACAAACAAAAAAAGTTCCTCTGAGTAATTAAATAGATTAAGTATACCATTTAATCTAGAGATGGATCCTGATGCAGATTATATGCTAAGGTTATTCTACCATATAAAAGATACTAAATCTTTGAAAAAGTTTTAGGAATTTGGTATCGCTACATATTCCTTATTAATTTGTACTTGCACGTACATACACTGCGTGCATCAAGATTTTCATGTATACTGAATCAAAGAACAAGTATGTTTAAAGTGTAAAAGTTAACAAGCAAATAAAAAAGAGATCAAGAATAATATACACTTCAAAGTACTTTATATTTATTTCTGTAAGAAAGATTAATAACTAAAATACATACATCTTGAATTCTTGATACATCACACAATTATCAGAGAAGCTTTTAAAACAAATACACTGGCTGCAAATAAAAACCAAACACAGCACAGGATATAGTGCATACTCGACCCCCTGATAAATTCAAGATTGAATTTTTACATCCAATATTTAGTTTTCCCGTCTCAATTCCTTATAGAACTTCATTATAAACTTTTCAGCAGCCTCGTCCACATAGCTATCTTCCTCACCGTTACTTAATGGAAAAGGTGAGTCCGTTATCCTTAACTGCCTAACCATTGGGCTCTTTCCAAATCCAGGAAGAGCTGGAGACGCAGTGGTGCTGGTAAGCATTTCCAGCGCCTTCAGAATTACTGCGTGTTGCCCAGCGGGGTTATAATACTTGAAGTAAATTAAGTAACACGAAACAATAAACTAAAACGATTTGTATTAATAAACGATTTGGTTTACAACTATGGTTTTGTACAATTTCTGAATATTCTACTGCTGGGATTTCATCCCCTATTTATACTAATTGAAACGACACACATGTGCCTGTAGCTTTTCTTGAAACGTTGTGTTGTTTCTGGGATTGTGTCGCTTCACACATCAAATAACCGTTATATGGTTATTAGGTTTAATATATCCTTAACTGGTCCTTGTGTCTCTATATATGTACACGTAGACCCTTGAAGTTTGCTTTAGGGGCGAGATTATGCCAACAATCACCCCCTAATCTCGTGCCTAATCCTTTCAGATCTTTTACGCCTAACAGCTCTCTCATTTCTGCGTACTTGGTCCTTGCCAATGCCTTGGTAAGTATGTCCGCCTTTTGTAAGTCTCCACTTACGTGCTCGACTTCGATCTGATTCTTTTCAACACATTCTCTGATAAAGTGATAGCGTATATCAATGTGTTTACTTCTACCATGAAACACGGGGTTTTTCATAAGTGCTATAGCCGATTTGTTGTCGACTTTGATCGTAATCTTCTCTTCTTCCTAGCCTGTTAAAGCATTTAATAGTCTTTGTAGCCATACTGCTTGACAAGCTGCTGCTGTTGCTGTCATGAACTCTGACTCGCATGATGATAATGCAACAGTAGGTTGTTTTTGAGAAACCCAACTTATAGGTGAGTTTCCGAAGTAAAATACGATCCCTGTTGTTCCTTTGCCTTCTTCTATGTTGATGCCATAACTGCTGTCACTATATCCAAGTAACTTGCATCCTCCAGTCTTGTGATAAGTTATACCAAAGTTTGTAGTGCCTTTGAGATAACGTAACACTTGTCTAATTGCCTTCATGTGTTGCTCCCTTGGTTCTTGCATGAACCGGCTTAATAAGCCAACTGAGTAACTGAGATCAGGCCTTGTATGAAGTAAGTACCTCAAACATCCAATTAGACTTCTATATTCTGTAGCATCAACTAGTTCTCCTCCTTCCGTTTTACTAGCTTTGTTCCTGGGTCCATGGGAATCTTGGTTTCATTGCAATCTTCCATTCTTGCGTCTTTAAGAATCTTGTTGCATATCCTGATTGCTTTATTGAGATTTCATCCTCTGTTTGGATAACCTCTATTCCCAAATAGTAAGCTAATAAGCCTAAATCACTCATCTCAAATTTTTCTTCCATTTGTGACTTAAACTGTTGAAGGTCTTTCTTGTTACTTCCAGTAACTATTAGATCATCCACATAAACTCCAACAAGCAGCATAGAGTCATTTCTGACTCTTGTGTAGATTGCTTGTTCTAATGTACATTTCTTGAAACCTAGTGATTTCAAGGTTTGATCTAACTTCATGTTCCAAGCGCGTGGTGCTTGCTTCAATCCATAAAGTGCCTTGTTGAGTTTATACACTTTATTTTCGTTTCCTAGTTTCTTGAAGCCTTCTGGTTGTGCAACATACACTTCTTTTTTAAGTTCGCCATGTAAAAATGCTGATTTTACATCTAAGTGGTGAACTTCCCATCCATGATAAGCTGCCAATGCAAGAATTAACCTGATTGTTTCCATTCTTGCTACAGGAGCAAAGACTTCGTCGTAGTCTATTCCATGCTCTTGTACGTATCCTTTAGCCACTAAACGAGCCTTGTGTTTTATAATTCTTCCATCTGCATCTCGTTTAGTCTTAAATACCCATTTTAGACCAATAGCCTTCTGGTTGTCTGGTAGGGTAGCTAGCTTCCATGTCTTGTTTTTGTTGATTGAGTCAATTTCTATCTGCATTGCCTCAATCCACTTCTTATCTTGTGCGGCTTCCTTATAATTTCTAGGTTCTTCCTCTAATAGCATTAGTTCATCAGGTTGAACTCTTCGTGTACGATCATATATGTTAGATAAGTTTCTGTATCCTTGAACTGGAGTATGATCATATGGTCTTGCTATAGATGAAGTTTATCTAGTAGATTCTTCTGAGTTTGGTTCATAGTTATACGGTGTAGGTGTTGATGGATAGTCCATTTGTTCTATCTCATCATCAGATACACTATGAGCAGTATTTTGTATGGGACTTTGAGCATTATCTTCATTACTTTCTACCGGATCTTGTGTGCTCTCTACATCAATGATACTTGATGTTTGGTTTTCATTTATAATGAAATCCGTCCATTCTGGTTCAGTTGGATTGTGATTATCCAAATAACCTTTCCAGTCCCATCCTTCATTCTCTTTGAACTTTACATCTCTACTGACAATCATAACCTTACTTACAGGATCAAACAATCGATAAGCCTTTGATCCTGGTTCACTTCCTAGGTAAACCAATTCCTTGCTTCTATCATCTAATTTATTTAGATGTGGTTTGGTTACCTTTGCATATGCTTTGCATCCAAACACTCTAAGGTGTTTCAGGTTTGGTTTTCTACCCTTTAGCGTTTCATAGGGAGTAGAATCCTTCAGGGCTTTTGTAGGCACTCTATTTAAGATATAAATAGCATGCCTAATTGCTTCAGCCCAAAAATTTTGTGGCATATGCATAGCCTTTAACATACTTTTCGTTGTGCTCATTACAGACCTATTCCGTCTCTCCACAATACCATTTTGTTGTGGGGAATATGGTGCTGTAAGTTGCCTAAGTATGCCTTTCTCCTTAAAGTAGTTTGTGAATTCTTTTGATGTGAATTCACCTCCTCTATCTGTTCTAAATGCCTTTAAGTTTTTCCCGACCTCATTTTCCACCTTTAACTTGAATTCCTTATAGGTCTCAAACGCCTCATCCTTTGACTTTAAGAAGTATACCCACATGTATCTAGTACAATCGTCTACTAGCAAAAACATGTACTTCTTTCTGATTCTGTTCGGGGAAATAGGTCCACATTAATCTCCAAATACTAAGTTTAAAGGTTCCAAAGACTTAGTGTTTGTTTGATTTGGAAACGGAGCTCTACTGTGCTTTCCTAGTAAGCATGCATTGCATACTTGACTCTTGTGATTAATCCTGGGTATTCCTTCCACTAATTTCTTCCGAGTCATTTGTTTGATGGAATCAAAATTCAAATGACCCAACCTAGCATGCCAGAGCCATGCATGGTTTTCTAAATTAGTCAATAAACACATAGGCATACCAACGTTCAAGTTTATCTTGTAAAGTCGGTTTATTGATCTTTCAACTCTCATGAGGAGTTTCTTATCCTGACCATATAGCAATAGTATGTTGTCTTGCATAATGATCTTACTGACCATTCTCTGTTAATTGTCCTAGGCTCAATATATCGCTTTTTAAACTAGGAATGTAATAAACACTGGGAATCACCTTTTGTTCCTTGTTTTTACATTCCAGCAATATGGAGCCTTTACCCTTAATCTCTACATATGACCCATCTCCAAAACGGACTTTTCCTGAAATTTTCTCATTAATTTCCTTAAAGTGTGTCCTAACTCCGGTCATATGGTTGCTAGCACCATTATCTAAGTACCATAAGCTTTTATCTGAGCTTATGTACTTCTTGGGTTCAATCTCCTTTTCATTTAAGAAGATTTTCTCTCCCACGTCTCCTTTTCCTTCAACTGCCATTAAGAGCGTTGGTTCAATGTCTTCTTGAACCAAGTTTGATTGCTCTTGTCTCCTATTCTTTTCTTTGCAGTTACTCTTGAAATGTCCAAGCTTGTTACAGTTGTAACACTTTACTTTACTTAAGTCCTTTTTCTGAAAATTATTTTTCTTGAACTTATGTGAAGTTTTCCTATCATTGTTGTATTGCTTGGGCTTTCCATCTTGGTTATCTTCTGATGATCTAAACTTATCTTGTCCACCATTCTTATGACTTGTACTCTTGTCATAATTTGTGAACAGAAGTTTGTCCTGATTGTCACTAGGGTTTCCATCAAAGAGTTTTACTCTTTCTTCAAAGGCTTTTAACCTTCCAATTGTCTCATCTAGGGTTATGATACCAATTTGTTGCCTAGCGGGGTTATAATACTTGAAGTAAATTAAGTAACACGAAACAATAAACTAAAACGATTTGTATTAATAAACGATTTGGTTTACAACTATGGTTTTGTACAAATTTTTATGTAGTCAACAAAAATTGCTTCCTTGTTTTTTTCTTTGAAACAGTAAACACAAAACCTGTGTTCCTCCTTCCTTCTTTCTTTTCCGAACCAGCAAAAAACAGAAACACCAAACCTAATGTTTTTTATGTTTCTCCTGTATTTGTACCAACACAGAAACAAAACAAACACCAGTTTTCTTGTTCTAAAATCTCTTCGCCAAGGAACTAATGTTCCTTTCCTGGTTTCTGCCTGAACCAACAGCAAGGCTGTTGTGTTTCTTCACTTCCAGCGATTTTCAGAAAAACCTTAACCCAACTCTTGATCTTGTGTCGTCAAAAAAAACGTAGGCTCTGATACCAATTTGTTGCCCAGCGGGGTTATAATACTTGAAGTAAATTAAGTAACACGAAACAATAAACTAAAACGATTTGTATTAATAAACGATTTGGTTTACAACTATGGTTTTGTACAATTTCTGAATATTCTACTGCTGGGATTTCATCCCCTATTTATACTAATTGAAACGACACACATGTGCCTGTAGCTTTTCTTGAAACGTTGTGTTGTTTCTGGGATTGTGTCGCTTCACACATCAAATAACCGTTATATGGTTATTAGGTTTAATATATCCTTAACTGGTCCTTGTGTCTCTATATATGTACACGTAGACCCTTGAAGTTTGCTTTAGGGGCGACATTATGCCAACACTGCGTCCACATATATTTCTCCATGATCCTCTTTAATTGCGGATTTCTTTTGAGAATTGTATTTGTAGTTGTGCTTCTTGTGGCTCGAGAATAAAGAGAGTGGATAAACTGGGCTATTGCTGCAGCTAAATTCGTAGTCTTCAGTTCGTGGATGAGGGAAGGTAAAATTGGAGGACTCGTGCGAGCGACTCTTAGAGGAGGAAGATGACCAATTGTGATGGTGGTGGAACATGAGGTTTTGTAAGGTTTTTCCTGCTAATTTGCCACGCTTCATCAACATGTTGAGATCGAGCAATAGTTTTCACTTTGAGATGTTTTTTCTTAGCATGAAGAGCATCACACGTACCAAACTCCATACTTTCTTTGCAACTAGTGGTAAATTTTGTTCCATTTTTAATATATGTTTAAGTTTAGAGGTTTGCTTGAGAAAGAGTAGTAGTAGTAGATAGTGAAGATGTATGTTTATGATGTTGTGGTATGAGAAGGAAGTGTGGGGGGCTATTTAAAGGAAAGAAATTTAGTGTGTACTTTGATGTTAAGTTAAAGGGACATGCTCTTGTGCCACTTATTTCTTCTTTATTTCATTTATTTTTATAAATAAAAATATCAAGCTTTCTATTTTCAAATAGTTTCATTAGAAAAAATTGATCATAAACTACTTAAAAAATTGATCACGAGAAACTTTAGTTAGTATTAGAAAGATCGGAAAATATTATACTGAACCTTCACAAGACGTTGTACTGAATGTTAACTATTAGTCTAAAGGATCTTATTAGCCAAACCATTTTTTTTCATTTTTCGAACGGTAATTTCTCACACTCTATACCACTTATATACCGCTAGATCAAAGGCCTTCAGTGAGGCTGGTGAGCAACTCATATACCCCTAGATCAAAGGCCATAGGTATTTGCCAAAATCATATTCATAAAATTAAAATTTAATCATGATGTTGAAAGATAAATATGAGGCCGTGAGAGTATTTCGTTTCCTTAAAGCTTTTTTATTTAGCAATGACCGACCGCACCTAGCAAGAGGCGACTAGGACATGCATGACCAACGTAGACAACTAAATTGAAATCATCCAGGAATTAAAAGGAAATCGATCCTGCTTTTACTATCATATCAATTTTTTCTAAAAGTTTATTAAGATATCAACCTTTCTTTCAATTTCGTATCTACTTTTCTTTATAAACAAACTGAAAATCTTTAAGCACAAATGTTACAACCTTGTATCCTTATGTTGAATTCTTAATGTTGATTAGATTTTTATCTAATTTCCAAGAATTAAATAAAAAGGTCGAACTCGAGAGAGGTACATACATGTGTACTATGGTCATTTGATAAAGAGGAACCACAAATCTACTTTGAAGTGAAATCACTTTGTTAAACAAAATCTGGTGGTGTTTGATGAAAAGTAAAAGCTATAAGTTTCTGAATTATTTGGAGGTTCTTACTTTAGTAGTCTGCATCGTATTATCGTTAAGATACATCTTAATTAGTATTTAGAAGAAAAATAACCATCCATTACGAAAAAGATTGTTCTTCTTAAATACAGCCAATCAGTGGCGGACCTAGGATTTTAGAAGGTGGGGGGCAAAAATTTTTTTTTGATAAATTTCATGATCCACTTTAATAAAAAGGTCATTATTTTTTATTTTTTTACACAAAAAACTGATATTTTTTAAGATTAAGATAGAGATCTAAGGTTTTTACATTGTTTGGCGTTAAGGTGGGGGGCAATTTGATTTTGTGAGGGGGTGCACTTTAATAAAAAGGTCCAAAAAAAAAATTTTTACACTAAAATCTGATATTTTTTGGCGAATCGTGGAGGGCACCGGCCCCCATACTCACCATGTAGTTCCGCCCCTGCAGCCAATTAATAACATTTTGCTCATCCAATATGTGATCAAAACCATTAGAAGATGGATCTTAACACTAAAAGATCAATTACTGTCCCTGGGCTATACAAATGTTAATCAATCAATGAACGTTAATTAATTACCAAAGCAGCGCCTTTGCATCATTAGAGAAAACATGAGTTTCAGTTTTAAGATGTTAAGCTTGAACTAACACCAATCATACCAAGTTTAAGAAAAAGCTTCTGGATTGGATAGAAATGAATAATTTATTCACTAATTTAGCAATCCTAATAACAAGGATTTAGATATTCATTGTGATGGACGGGTGTGTTTCCGTTCGTATGCTACACCCAATGCGTAATCTGTGACCATATATAACCGAAAAGTGTTCTCAGTTCATCAACAATTTATGTATATCTATTTGCAATTTTGCATAATAACGATAGTTTTATTCTGTAAAACAAAGAGATTTCATCGAAACAGTCAGTCCTTCTAGAGAAAGGTACGGTTTAACATACAAGGCTTGGAACTTTTTATCAAAGCTCATTATATTCTTTCAAGCCTCTATTATTGGTATAAACAACATCAGAGTGCATTTAACTTATAAGTTTTATTTTTGCAAATGTGTGTATTAGATACAAGAAGCTTGAAATGTACACCCCACAATCTATATTGCCAATAACTTTTACAAGCTCTATCTAAAATTCACTTGTAACATGAAACTAAGAGAAAATAAGCAAATCCTACATCTATTTTAATTTACTTACACAGAACAGAAGTAATATCATGGTTTATGAGAAACACATTGCTCGTTGGCCTTAATTTACAATGAATCAAATGACGCCTTAGTATTCTGCCTCTGCAAATCATTGTAAAACCGGTTTATAAACTTCTCAGCCGCTTCATCCACCAGGTGACTGCCCTCATCATCCACGCTACTCAATGGAAACGGAGAGTCAGTGACTCTCAGTTGCCTAGCAATTGGACTCCTCTCAAACCCTGTTTGCGCAGGCGATGCATTCTCACTTTGAACCAACGCCATAGCCTTCATGAGCACGGCATTAATAGGCATTATGTCAAGATCTTCAACTTTTTTGTTGTTGGAGTACTTATGTTTTTTGTCAGCGGAAAATAAAGAAAGTTTGTTGCTCCTAGTAGCAGGGCTATTGGTGCAGCTGAGCTCGTATTCGCTACGTAGTGGGGAAGGGAATGAGAGGAGGTTGGAGTCGTGTGAGTGATGCTTTGTGGTGAATTTATGGTTGTGAAACATGAGGTTTTGCATGGCCTTACCGGCGATCTTGCCACGCTTAACCATCATGTTGAGGTCTAGCAATAGTTTCCGCTTTGATATACCTTTGCGTAACATATAGTAAGTCACACGAACCATGCTCCAAACTTTCTTGGCTAGAACCGATTGATTTTGTTCCATTTTTTCGGGTTTTTCGTTTGGTGAATTGTGTGTGTTACAAATAGATTGTTGATGCTTGATGATGAAGTGAGGTGTGTGCTACAAGGGTATTTAAAGGGAAGAATCCTACACGTTGGTTGTGCTTTAGTGTTAAGTTTAACGTGACTTGGTGGTTGTTTCACTATTTGAATTTTGTTAACTTTAAAATATACTAGTACAGTATTGGAACTTTAGTGTGCACTACCTTTGTTTCTCTCTTTATCACTTCTGTTTTTTCCTCATAAACTATTTTTGGGTGACATTGGCAATTATTGATGGTAGAGTTAGGATTGGATAAGATTATGGTCATGTGAGATTAGATTAATCTTTACCTTGATTCATATAAGGGAAACATGTTCTTTATAGCTGTGATGCATATGCTTGTACTATGTATTGCACATATTTAGATGATACCAAATTCAATCTTATCGTTTGAGATATGATGATGTTTTTTTAACATTCTCTTTGGATAAAAAAGCCTAGCAACAAGCTTTCAGCTTTATGATTTGGATAAGAGTAAAAACCAACATTATTATCGGTTTACAGATTAGTTCATTCGGAGACATTTTATAGTATCTTTCTTACAATAATTGTGTTTAAAAAAAAAAGTAACAATGTTACACAAACTTGTGAACATTGTATAAACAAGACTAAGGTAAGTAAGGTAAGGCCATATTATCAAGCGTTTACAATCTTTCATTTGAAAAGATTTATGTAATATGAGTAAACTTTGGTGGAGCTTGAGCTTGAGATTGCAAATGTAACAAGTATACAGCTTTGGTGTCACTATCAAAAAGTAGTCGCCATTTGGTGGGATCAGTTAGTTAACACTTCTTGGCGTACAAGCTAGAGGAATATGTCAAAAAGGTCGTTACTTGGCCACAGAGGTTTTGTGACCACTGCTAAACTGCCATGTCAATACCTGCCTTGTTATTATCAAAACGCCGTTACGAATAATTTACATGTGGATTATAAATACTCAAAGTCAATTTCATGTTTTTAAAAGACTAGTGTGGTTCTCTGTAATTTTTTAATTCAGTTTTTAGTGAAGGTTGAATTCACGTAATTTATTTTTCACATTTTTATGACATATTTTATTAATTATCTGTATTGTTAAAATACTTAAAATATTTGTCATTGTCGTTAATTTGACCGATTTAACCAATTAATTTTGATTAAAAAAAACCTTATCTTTCGCATTTGAAATTGTGCTTGAAAGGTATTTTAGTAAATGTTACATGAAAAGGTAGCAATATTGACAAATATCTAAAAAGTATTTTACGAAACTAACAATTAATAAAATATGTTACGTATTTTAGTAAATATGAAGAAAAAAAAAATATGTATAATCATCATTTGCCCATTTTAAATACAATATACACACCTTAATTATAAGTCTTAGGGGTTGTTTGATAAAAAATATGATTTAGCGCTGAATGAATCAAAGTTGCTGAATGATTCCAAGATGCTGAGTGAAACTGATTGTTTGATATTTGTTCTGAATGAGCAATTTGAGTTGCCTGAAATTACCAATTTAACCTTATGTCTGATTTTGTTTTGAACATAATATACCATTTGATAAAAAAAATTATTAACTCAAATGAAAATATTATATAAAAAAAAGTAATGTTGGAATAAAAAAAAATGTAAATAGTCTTATCGAAATATCATAAAACATTATAAATTACGAACTAATCTTAGGTTGAAGCATTTAAAAATAACTCATTAGCAATCTGATTACGGAGAGTTAGCCATATATTCATTGTCTTGGGGACCCCATTGTATGTCGTCCATGCCTTGTCCCCGCTTAATTTATTTTCAACCCGAACCTGACCTGTTTAATAAACGGGTTAGATGAGTCGACCCAAACCTGACCCGAAATCTTTTAGATGCAACACAAACGTATTAATTTGTGTGTCGGTTTCAGGCCAGGTCTCATGTCGGGTCAGAAATTAACACCTTTATTTAAAAGCTCCTAAATATAAATCTATTGTTTAATATAAATTGGCATCGTGCAAAGTAAAGTTAAAAAAGAAGAAATGAGTAGTGATTAAAAAATATAAAAGGACAAAATAAGAAGAAATGAGTCAGGTTTTCCTTCGAGTAAAGTTAAAAAAGAAGAAATGAGTGAGTGATTAAAAAATATAAAAGGACAAAATAGGAAGAGGTAAAACACTGTATGATTTTGCATCATTTTAGCCATGCGTGATACAGAGGCTTTCATATTCGCTCAGTGCCATTTATTATTTTGTCAAACAATATTTGTCTGACCGATTCATACCATCTTCACTTAATTGTTCAATTCAAAGGCTATCAAATAGGACATTAGTTCTCCTAATCTCCTTAGGCATTGCCTTTTTACGGATATAATTTACCTTGCGAATATATACTTATTATTGTTTATGTCTTCATGACTCTTTCATCTAAGTTTTCCTTGGACTTTGTCTTTTCACTTTTTAACTGTAAAGTTTGTGTACCAAGTCTAACCAAGAAGGAAAGGAATTCCCTTGTCCACTTTATTATCTTTTCTCACCCCGAATGAAATTTATACCAACTTTTACCACTCGGTAATTTTTCGTCATATTGCATTGTTTCTTCTTGCATGTATTCTTGAAGATGTATTTAACTATTTATGGTACATTTGAGTCGTTGTGTATCATAATGATAAAAGCCAAACAACCTAAATCATAGTACGTAGTATTAGAAACATGCAATGTATGATACTCCGGGAACCAGATGCTGGTAATCCGTATATAACATGTGTTTGTAGGTGATTAATATCTAATTAAGGAAGAAAGTGTTGTGACTAAGATGGGTTTGGTTAATCGCCTTTTGCAAGAGGGTGTTTCTTGCACATTATTTGTACTTGTGTTTTTATCTTTTGGCAAAAGTTGGCCGGCCTTGTTTGCTTTCTGGACAAAGTGGTGTACTTGATGATGATAACTAGTTACGGGTACATGAACACGTACAAGTTTTTGGAGTGTGGGTATGAACCTAATCAGTCAAATGATATCTTCAAGACATAGAGAAGATCAAGACGACGACGTTCTTCTAAAGTGCTATTTGGTTCATGCAAGTAGTAATGCTAGCTATCTATATGGTGGTCCAGCATCAACTTTTGCTAATCCAACGATATTAAGTTTTGCTCAACAATTTTCGTAGGCGGCATGCAATGTACGTAGTACGAGTGTTATATGTTGATTGAAAACACAGATAACTAACTAAAAGCATACCATGAAAAAAGTGAACATATCATGTTTATGCAACATTTATATGAAATTAAAGTTCATGCTTCGACATCTAGCTAGTAAAACATAACAACAATGCTGAAACTTATATTATATAACATGAAAAAAATAATTAATGTCAAAGTTGAAATAAAAAGACTTTGAAAAAGTCAAAATGGACTTATATTTGAGACAGATAGAGTAATTTCGTAGAATTCAATCCGTAAGGCATTCATACAAGGTTTCAGTATTCAACTTAAAAGGATTCAACTAAGTGATTCATCACAGAAATTCTTTTTGTGTTAATGTAGTTCAAAAAACGGACTTGAACGCCTAATCAAGTAAAAAAACTATAATATTGAGCACTTCTTGAATAAATTATAGAAACAACCCACAGAGAAAAATACATTACAACTGTTAGCTTATATTATGTAACGGGCCCAAGCCCGAGTCTAGAATATTCCATCTTGTGCTATTTATAGAGATGATGTATTGTAATCAAGCAATCAAAAATCATTCAATAATATTATCTTACATGTAGACTCGGGCTTGAGCCCGTTACATAATATAGGATAACAGTTTCTTTCTATCAATCAAACTTTAGTTATTTTTGGTCCATTTATGACTCATCTTGGTCTACAATCACGTAGTGTACTAAGGACATATTTTATGAAAGGAATGTGATATACATACCCTCTCTATATTGTCATATCAATAGCTTTTGGTCAAACTATACAACCCGCATGCATACCGTACAAGCTGACAATGCATTTAATGATTGGATACCCTCCCTATAAGGCTACTTTCTAACAAACAACTAGAAGATAAGCAATTACAAAATACATAGTTCACGAACTAGAAACATAACATGCGTCTATGAGACGAGAAAGCCATAAAGTCCGATCAAGAGAATTTTTTTGCTCCTATTGTTTAACCAACAAAAACAAAGATATTGTAGTTTGATGAAAATATTTTCTACCGTGCACCTTTTAGCCGAAAAGATCTTCTCATTTATTGCATTCCAAATGAACCAAGATGAAGAGAATATGACGATTTCAAAACTTGAAAGTTGATGTGCTTGAAATAAATTCTTCTTTTCCAAACTAAGGTTTCTGATGAAATCAGTAATCTCCAAAAAAGAAGAACCCGTCTTGAATTCAAAACCCTGCCACCAAAACAATATTTTTCAAAAGGTGAGATACCAAATCACATTTCCCCAAAATATGATCAACTGTCTCAGGTCCAACTCCACTCTGGTTGGGATACGGCATCTCTCTCGACACGCCAAACAAAAATTAAGACTTTCGAGAGAATGAGATATGACCATCTAGTCAGACGACTAATCGAGACAATCTCACATTTATCAATAGCAACCCGCATTGATTTAACAGAAAACAAGTTCAAGTTACTTAACAAGAAATTCCAACCGTCTTCCCGTGTACCATGACAAAAGTTACAAAGTAGATCCATTAGCTCATTGAATTCTTCCAACTCCCTGCCACTTCTGATGGGCCCGATGTAAAGCCCATCAGAAATGTACGCGTAATTGTATTTATTTGATATTTGTTATGTAGTCATGGAGACGCGTGACAATATAAGAATTGTTCAAGTTACTTGGTTTTAGAGGACATATTAACTTTAAAAGGGTCGGTTCTTACATTTAACATCGTCAACCAAAAAGAAAATAAAAAATTAAAGAGGAACTATTAAAGTTGTAAACAAGCCGAATCGAGTCGAATTACGACAGAGCTCGACTCAACAATATTATGTTCGAATCGGTAGCTCGACGAAATCTCACGAGGGAAGCTCAACGGCTCACGAAAGTTTGAATTCATCTCAAGATCGATTCGAAAAGCTAAATAAATTTATATTGATGAGTTTTTTCAACCAGTTAAATTTGAAATAATAAATTAAAATTTGAATTCGGCTTGAGGGCCTAGAAAGCTCAACACATTAAAAAAAAATACAATTAGTGTATTTCTATACAACCTTTAAAATATACATAATATATATATAAAAAAAACATATATCTTACTTAAAAGTTCGAAAAACTCGACAATAACTTAAGTCAATCCTATATAAGGATGTTAAGCTTGATTCGATAATTCTTTCAAGCCTGTTTTCTTGATAAAACTCGGCTCAAACAAGTTTGAGTTACTCCACAAAACTCGACTCGTTTATACACCTATAAACAACTTACATGCATGAAAAGAGGTTTCTCAACATTTCACTCGGTAGAGAAGGCACATTAGTTGGCGGCCGCGAGAGTACTGTTTGAAACACTTTGTCCAAGAACTCGCCCTATAACACATGCAACTGCGGACTCGATACTAGTTTGATCCACCCGATATTTAGAAGCCAGAAACCTGCCTGCCTTGGCTCGAAAGCGCGCATTTTACACTTCGGTTAACACCTCAGCCTATTTCAACCCATATTTCACACCTCCTTGAGCTCCAAAATATCGTGTCTCGTCAAGTTCCACTTGGCCAAAAATATCTGGAGTCAGTGATCGAGTCACAGTTAACATACATATTAATATTTTATGGATGTTCATTTTTCACTTTACATTAATTAAAAGGATGGAAAGTTGATATTCCTAATAGGGTTAATTCCATATATACCCAATATAAACACCAAATCTACCATATCTCCCCATTTCCCTATAAAATTAATTAAAGCTTTTCTGTGCACCATTAAATTCCCATAGTAACCTTGATAATAACCTAGCTATACCAAATCTTTACCTGCACTTATCTGCATTCAACCAGGTCCCCTTATAAGTCATATCCATCTTCATGCAAATCAATGTAAACCTTGGTCTCTTTTATTGTTTATACATTTTCTTTGTTCGTGTCTTTGTTGGCCATCGTCCATGACCATGGTAACTGTTTTGACTATCCACTTGGTACTTGTTACTCCTGTGGTTCCTTACCATAGACACTTGGATGTTGTGTTTTATAATCTTTTTTTGTCTTAAGTTTTCTTTTATACCACGATACACATCATAAAGTCATACACATGTAAGACATTATAACATGAATAAATATCATGTTTTACTCGACCTCGAACCCATTTAAAGGCTACTCATGGGTGGCATTAAAATATACTCGTATATGATCAAGTAAAATGAAAAATTGTTTAGCTATATTATTAAGGGTATAATGGGTATTTAATGGTGTACATGAACTTTTTAATTATTTTTATAGTGAAATGGGTAAATATGGTAGATTTGATGTTTATATTGGGTATATATGGTATTAAGAGTTTTAATTGGGTAAATGTGTCATTTTGTAGTTTAAATTGGGTATATATGAAATTAACCCTTCCTAATATTACAAGTAAGCATACTACGTAGTACTAATTAGTATCTTAGCTCAAACAATGAAGTACAGTACATACTTTTCTGTTGCGAAAAAAGTTACTAGTAGGAAGGGTTAATTCCAGATATCCGTTTATTTCTGATATTTTAAGCAACTTTTGAAGTAGTCGTAATTAGTTACGGAGTATTTGTGTTTTCAATCAACATATAACACTCGTACTAATACGTACACTGCATGCCGCCTACGTAATTTTTTGGAACTTTAACCAAAATAATTCACATAAAAACCACTCACATTAGCAAAACTTAATATCCTTGGATTAGCAAAAGTTGATGCTGGACCACCATATAGATAATTAGCATTACGACTTGCATGAACCAAATAGCACTTTAGAAGAACGTCGCCGTCTTGATCTTCTCTATGTCTTGAAGATATAATTTGACTAATTAGATTCATACCTACACTCCAAAAACTTGTACGTGTTCATGTACCAGTAATTAGTTATCATCATTATGTACACGACTTTGTCTAGAAAGCGAACTAGGCCGGCCAACTTTTACGAAAAGATAAAAAAAAACAAGCACAAATAATGTGCAAGAAACACCGTCCTGCAAAAGGCGATTAACCAAACCCATCTTAGTCACAACACTTTTAAGCTCCTTAATTAGATATTAATCACCTACAAACACATGTTATATACGCCTTGCCAGCATCTGGTTCCCGGAGTATCATACATTGCATGTTTCTAATATAATACTAATGATCATTTAAGTTGTTTGGCTTTTATCTTTTTGATCCACAATTAACTACTCAAATGTACCATAAATTAATAGTTAGATACATTCTCCGATAATATGCAAGAAGAAACAATGCTATATGGCGAAAATATACAAGTGGTATAAGTTGGTATAAATTACATTCGGGTGAGAAAAGATAATAAAGTGGACAAGGGAATTCCTTTCCTTCTTGGTTAGACTTGGTACACAAACTTTACAGTTAAAAAGTGAAAAGACAAATTCCAAGAAATTCATTTGCAAGACATCATTTTCAACACAATAATTACAGTTTTCCTATCAGGTTTAAAGGGTTTCTTAGCCGAGTAAATTCATTTGTCAACTTAAATTGGATCTCATATATGCGATCTATCCAAATATTCCAACTTAAATAAGTATTTTCTTAATAGTTTCATTGAAAAATACTACATTTTCATGTTATCAGTTACTCCATCCGTCCCAAAATTATAGTCCTCTTTTTACTTTTTTGGTCTTTCTATTACAACTTTGACCATGAGTATTTTAGTTTGTATTATATAATATTTGATGCAATATATATTAATTGATTGAGTTTTTAATTATATTTTTATTGGTATAATTTTTATCAATTATTGTAAAACACAAACAAAAATATTTAAGGTCAAAGATGAAAAGGAAAGACCGAAAAAGTCAAACGGGGACTATAATTTTGGGACGGAGGTAGTAACTTATAAACATGCCCGTCCTGACACATGTACTCCGTAACAAGCAAAATAAGGTAGAAAGAAATGATTGCATGTAGTGAATCACTTTGATGGCCAAAATTTATATACTCAGTTGTTATTATATTTGCTTCCAAATATATTAGTTTGCTAAACCCAATATTAATTTTGATCAATTTTTCGGATAACAGTTTTATATACCCGATTATCCAAATATCCATAATTTTCGGAAAACTTTTATATGAGTTCAAAAACTGACATTTCATAAAACCCAATATTTTATTAAATTTTGATCAATTTTTCGGATATCCGATATTTTCTGAACATCCAAAACCTAAATCATGAAATCGTAAAATGTAAGTCGAATATTTTATTGTATTCTAATAAGATTACAAACAATTCTGATTATAGAATCAAAGGTCCAACAATAATCCTATCTTTTTGTTTGTAATCTTATTAGAATACAACAAAATATTAATTTAGATTATTGTTGGACCTTTGATTCTAGGTTAATCACCATTGCTTAATTTAGATTAGATTGCATATCTCCCAACCTTATAGGTAACTATCTTGGAGTAAAATTAGGAGATAAATAGACATGAGTCCCAAACGCCATCTAAGTTTACTAAATCTTAACAAATTAAAGCTTAAAACAAAACACAAACACATTAATTAGTCACCTTAATTCCAATCAAGCTAGGGATGATTAAAATTTTTTTTGACACGCCTCTTTCGGTACACAACAATTCAACTTCTCTTGTAACACATTTACAAAAACCAAACCATACTAAATAAGAAGCTTTCATGTCTAGCTACTTAGGAGCAACATTTTACGTTCATATCAAGATTTAGAAGCATTCATGTCTTACGTGTGTTACATTGGAATATAACTATATATAACAATGCAAGATTGTGCTATCGATCTCCAAATCACATACTACCTCGATCACCACCATCACTCTCCGACTAATAATCAAGTTTTCCGTCGTATCTCACCACCAAAATAAAAAAAATGTCTCTCACTACCACTCAACCTCCACCACCACCTGCAGAATATGAAACCAGCAACGCCGACGGAACAATATTAGTCATCGTTGGAGTAGTTTTGTTCGCCCTAATTTTTGGGTTAGCCGTAGCTTACTTCAGATGGATCCAGCATGTACCGGCACCTGCACCAGCACCAACACCAGCACCAAGGGGCCTCAAGAAGAGTAAACTGAAGAAACTGCCAAAAAAGACCTTCTCTGTGGGTGAGGGTGAGGATGAGGGTGAGTGTGTAATATGTATAAATATCTTTGAGAAGGGACAGGAGATCCGGGTTTTACCATGCAAACACGTGTTTCATGTCACGTGTGTTGACACATGGTTTGACTCCCACTCTTCCTGCCCAACGTGTCGCCACATGTTGGCTTAGTTGACTACACTAGCTTTTTTATTTTTATTATTAAAGTGTTGTAATCTTTTTATTTTATAAATAAATAAAAAAGTATATACTCAGTTGTTATTATATATGCTTTCAAATATATTAGTTTGCTAAACCCAATACTAATTTTGATCAATTTTTCGGATAACATTTTTATATATCTGATTATCCAAATATCCATATTTTTCAGAAAACTTTTATATGAGTTCCAAAACTGACATTTCATAAAACCCAATATTTTATTAAATTTTGATCAATTTTTCGGATATCCAATATTTTCTGAACTTCTAAAACCTAAATCATGAAATCGTAGAATGTAAGTCGAATATTTTGTTGTATTCTAATAAGATTACAAACAATGCTGATTCTAGAATCAAAGGTCCAACAATAATCCGATCTTTTTGTTTGTAATCTTATTAGAATACAACAAAATATTAATTTACGTTATTGTCGGACCTTTGATTCTAGATTAATCAGAATTGCTTAATTTAGATTAGATTGCATATCTCCCAACCTTATAAGTGACTATCTTGGAGTAAAATAAGGAGATAAATAGACATGAGTCCCAAACGCCATCTAAGTTTACTAAATCTTAACAAAATCAAGCTTAAAACAAAACACAAACACATTAATTAGTAACCTTAATTCCAATCAAGCTAGGGATGATTAAAACATTTTTCGACACGCCTCTTTCGGTACACAACAATTCAGCTTCCCCTGTAACACATTTACAAAAACCAAACCATACTGAATAAGAAGCTTTCGTGTCTAGCTACTTAGGTGCAACATTTTACGTTTATATCAAGATTTAGAAGCATTCATGTCTTACGTGTGGTACAATGGAATATATCTATATATAACAATGCAAGATTGTGCCATCGATCTCCAAATCACATACTACCTCGATCACCACCATCACTCTCCAACTAATAATCAAGTTTTCCGTCGTACCTCACCATCAAAATCAAAAAAATGTCTCTCACCACCACTCAACCTCCACCACCACCTGAAGAATATCAAACGAGCAACGCCGACGGAACAATATTAGTCATCTTTGGAGTAGTTTTGTTCGCCCTAATATTTGAATTAGCCGTAGCTTACTTCAGATGGTTCCAGCAAATGAGAACAAAAGGGGTAAATTCAAAGGTAAACTTAAGCTACTCATTTACTCTAAAAACTAAATAAGGCTAAAACTGACAATGTTCATCCTACAAACTAATTGTAAAACAAGATTCAAATCCTAAACCTAAATATAATCAACCTAAAATTAAGCTCAAAATTGGACAGATGGGCAGATAGACACGCAGCTGTGAAGCGACTTCTGTAAATACTTCATCAAATCTATAGGACTCATAACTCCAGTTATTTTTCTTCAATTTCAACCTCTTAAGCTTTCATGAACAAAAGAAATCATACATAGTACAACCATTAAATCATACATAGTACGACCATCAGAAACACCCATCAACAACTGACGTTATCATAACCACTTCATCAAATACACTTGATCGAAAACACTTTATCAAAAACCCTTCATCAGCAACCCTTTATCAAAAACCCCGTATCAGCAACCTTCATCAGTATCAGAAACCCTTCATAAAAAACCCTTCATCACATACTACCTCGAATCTCCAAATCACATACTACCTCCGACTAATAATCAAGATTGTGCCGTCATACCTCACCACCACCAAAATCAAGAATGTCTCTCACCACCACTCAACCTCCACCACCACCTGCAGAATATCAAACCAGCAACGCCGACGGAACAATATTAGTCATCGTTGTAGTTGTTTTGTTCGCCCTAATATTTGGGTTAGCCGTAGCTTACTTCAGATGGATCCAGCATGCACCAACACCAACACCAGCACCAAGGGGCCTCAAGAAGAGTAAACTGAAGAAACTGCCAAAAAAGACCTTCTCTGTGGGTGAGGATGAGGGTGAGTGTGTAATATGTATAAATATCTTTGAGGAGGGAGAGGAGATCCGGGTTTTACCATGCTAACACGTGTTTCATGTCACGTGTGTTGACACATGGTTTGACTCTCACTCTTCCTGCCCAACGTGTCGCCACATGTTGGCTTAGTTGACTAAACTAGTTTTTTTATTTTTATTATTAAAGTGTTGTAATCTTTTTATTTTATAAATAAATAAAAATTTATATACTCAGTTGTTATTATATATGCTTTCAAATATATTAGTTTGCTAAACCCAATATTAATTTGATCAATTTTTCGGATAACAATTTTATATATCCGATTATCTAAATAATCATAATTTTCAAAAAACTTTTATATGAGTTCCAAAATTGACATTTCATAAAACCCAATATTTTATTAAATTTTGATCAATTTTTCGGATGTCGGATATTTTCTGAACATCCAAAACCTAAATCAAGAAATCATAGAATGTAAATCAAATATTTTGTTATATTCTAATAAGATTACAAACAATTCTGATTTTAGAATCATAGGTCTATTGTTGGACCTTTGATTCTAGATTAATCAGAATTGCTTAATTTATATTAGATTGCATATCTCCCAACCTTATAAGTGATTATCTTGGAGTAAAATAAGGAGATGAATAGACATGAGTCCCAAACGCCATCTAAGTTTACTAAATCTGAACAAATTCAAGCTTAAAACAAAACACAAACACATTAATTAGTCACCGTAATTCCTATCAAGCTAGGGATGATTAAAACATTTTTCGACACGCCTCTTTCGGTACACAACAATTCAGCTTCCCCTGTAACACATTTACAAAAACCAAACCATACTAAATAAGAAGCTTTCGTGTCTAGCTACTTAGGTGCAAGATTGTACGTTTATATCAAGATTTAGAAGCTTTCATGTCTTACGTGTGGTACAATGGAAAAGTGAATTGCATATATATATGTGCCATCGATCTTCAAATCACAGCTACCTCGATCACCACCATCACTCGATCAACCGACTAATAATCAAGTTTTCAGTACTACCTCACAACTACCACCACCAAAATACATAATGTCTCTCGCCACCACCGAAACCGATGGAATAATATTAGTCATCGTTGTAGTAGTTTTGATCGCCCTAATATTTGGGTTAGCCGTAGCTTACTTCAGATGGATCTGGCATGCACAACCACCAGCACTAGCACCAAAGGGTCTTAAGAAGAGGATACTGAAGAGACTGCCAAAAGAGACCTATTCTGTAGGTGAGGGTGAGGATGAGTGTGTAATATGTATAGATATATTTGAGGAGGGAGAGGAGATCCGTGTTTTATGATCAATGGTGTGTCAATACCTTTGAGGTCCAACTCCACTCTAGTTGGGATATGGTATCTCTCTCGACACGCCAAACAAAAATTTAGACTCTCGGGAGAATGAGATATGACCATCTAGTCAGACGACTAATCGAGACAATCTCACATTTATCAATAGCAACCCGCACTGATTTAACAGAAAACAAGTTCAAGTTACTTAACAAGAAATTCCAACCGTCTTCCCCTGTACCATGACAAAAGTTACAAAGTAGATCCATTAGCTCATTGAATTCTTCCAACTCCCTGCCACTTTTGATGGGCCCGATGCAAAGCCCATCAGAAATGTACGCGTAATTGTATTTATTTGATATTTGTTATGTAGTCATGGAGAAGCGTGACAATATAAGAATTATTCAAGTTACTTGGTGAGGACTTATTAACTTTAAAAGGGTTGGTTCTTACATTTAACATCGTTAACCAAAAAGAAAATAAAAAATTAAAGAGGAACTATTAAAGTTGTAAACAAGCTGAATCGAGTCGAATTACGACAGAGCTCGACTCGGCAATATTATGTTCGAATAGGTAGCTCGACAAAATCTCACGAGGGAAGCTCAACGGCTCACGAAAGTTTGAATTCATCTCAAGATCGATTCGAAAAGCTAGATAAATTTATAATGATGTGTTTTTTCAACCAGTTAAATTTGAAATAATAAATTAAAATTTGAATTCGGCTTGAGGGCCTAGAAAGCTCAACACATTCATAAAAAAATACAATTAGTGTATTTCTATACAAGCCCTGTAAATATACATAATATATATATAAGAAAAACATATATCTTACTTAAAAGTTCGAAAAATCGACAATAACTTGAGTCAATCCTATATAAGGATATTAAGCTTGATTCGGTAATTCTTTCAAGCCTGTTTTCTCGATAAAACTCGGCTCAAACAAGTTTGAGTTACTCGACAAAAACTCGACTCGTTTACACACCTATCAACAACTTACATGCATGAAAAGAGGTTTCTCAACATTTCACTCGGTAGAGAAGGCACATTAGTTGACGGCCGCGAGAGTACTGTTTGAAACACTTTGTCGAAGAACTCGCCCTATAACACATGCAACTGCGGACTCGATACTAGTTTGATCCACCCGATATTTAGAAGCCAGAAACCTGCCTGCCTTGGCTCGAAAGCGCGCATTTTACACTTTGGTTAACACCTCAGCCTTTTTCAACCCATATTTCACACCTCCTTGAGCTCCAAAATATCGTGTCTCGTCAAGTTCCACTTGGCCAAAAATATCTGGAGTCAGTGATCGAGTCACAGTTAACATACATATTAATATTTTATGGATGTTCATTTTTCCCTTTACATTAATTAAAAGGATGGAAAGTTGATATTTTGCTAATATTATACAATAATTACAAGTAAGCATACTGCTAAGTATCTTAGCTCAAACAATGAAGTACAGTACATACTTTTCTGTTGCGAAAAAAGTTACTAGTAGGCATGCACACCCGATTAAAACCAGATATCTATTTATTTCTGATATTTTTAACTAAAATATTTCACATAAAAACCATTCACATTAGCAAAACTTAATATCGTTGGATTTGCAAAAGTTGATGCTGGACCACCATATAGATAATTAGCATTACGACTTGCATGAACCAAATAGCACTATAATTAGAAGAACGTCGTCGTCTTGATCTTCTCTATGTCTTGAGGATATAATTTGACTAATTAGATTCATACCTACACTCAAAAAACTTGTACGTGTTCATGTACCAGTAATTAGTTATCATCATCAAGTACACGACTTTGTCTAGAAAGCAAACTAGGCCGGCCAACTTTCACGTAAAGATAAAAACAAGTACAAATAATGTGCAAGAACCACCGTCTTGCAAAAGGCGATTAACCAAGACCATCTTAGTCACAACACTTTTTTCCTTAATTAGATATTAATCACTTACAATTTACAAACACATGTTATATACGGCTTGCCAGCATCTGGTTCCCGGAGTATCATACATTGCATGTTTCTAATACTTATGCATTTAGGTTGTTTATCTTTTATCTTTTGATCCACAACTGCTCAACAGTGCCATAAATAGTTAAATACAATCTTCAAGAATAAGCAAGAAGAAACAATGCTATATGGCGAAAATTTACCGAGTGGTAAAAGTTGGTATAAATTTCATTCGGGGTGAGAAAAGATAATAAAGGGACAAGTGAATTCCTTTCCTTCCTGGTTAGACTTGGTACACAAACTTTACAGTTAAAAAGTGAAAAGACAAAGTCAATAATCCACTTGTAAATTATTGGTAAGAGCACTTACAATCATAACGCCGGAACCGGCGTTAAAGCCGCGTTAACCGGCGTTATTTGGTGTTATGGTTGGAACTTCGGTGTTAAAGTGACGTTAAAGTGGCGGCGTTGCCACACCAACGGGCGTTATTTGTTTGTTTTTTTTTTTTTTTTTGCTTTTTTTTTTCTTCATTTATGCCCCGAAATGAGGGGTTGTTTTTGTAAATTGTTGGGAATGTTATTGATGTTATTGGGATGTTATGGTTGTGGGTGTTTTTTGGGAATGTTAATGTTAAATGTTAAAGCTGATGTGACGCTGATGTGGACGGTGTTATTGGTGTTATAGTGTTAGGATTGAGAGTGCTCTAAGAAGCTTATGAATATAACGGCGTTTTGAGAATAACTAGGCAGATGTTGATGTGGCAGTCCATCAGTGGTCACAAACCTCTCTTGCTAAGTAAACCCTTTTTGACATATTCCTCTAGCTTGTACGCCAAGAAGTTAACTAACTGACCCCACTAAAATGGGACTACTTTTGATAATAGTGACACCAAAGTTGTATACTTTGTTACATTTGTAACAACGATAACAATCTCAAGCTCTTTGGAAACCAAAGTTTACTCACTATTGCAATAATAGACCACTAGTGTTGAGAAAGATATAAATTACATAAAGCTTTTCAAATGCTAGCTAGAAATGTAAACACTTGATGATTTCGCCCTACATTAATTACCTTAGTAACATGTTAAGAAAAATATATATTACTACATAACTCTTTTCAAATACAAGATTGTAAACACTTGATATATAATATCGCCTTACCTTAGTCTTGTTAATTTATACAATGTTTACAAGTTTTGTGTAACATTATTACATTTTTTTTAGAGTAAAGTCTAAAATACATCCCTATGGTGTGCCCTTTGTCTCGCTTTACATTCTTAAACTTTTTTTTGGCACAAAACCATCCCTCCGTTAGTAAAGTTGGCACAAATACATCCCTCTGTTAGTAAATTCAATTAATAAGGACTAACGGTGCAAATATTTCTCCTTTATCTCCTAACGAAAGAGAAAATATTTGCACCATTAGTCCTTAGGACTAACGATGCAATAAAATAAATTGCATCGTTAGTCCTAAGGACTAACGGTGCACTCCACCGCCACCTACCACCCAACGCCACCACCCACCGTCACCTCCACCCACCACCACCCAACACCACCACCCCCACCTCCACCGCCGCCACCACCAACCGCCACCACTTCCACCATTACATCGCCACCTCCACCCACCACCACCCAACGCCACCACCCCCCACCTCCACCGCCGCCACCCAACGTCACCTCCACCCAACGCCACCACCACCCACCACCACCGCCACCACTGCCACTATTACACCACCACCTCCACCCACCACCATTGCCACCACTACACCACCACCAACCACCACCTATTTTTGTTGATGGTGGTGGTGGGTGGCGGTGATGGTGGTGGTGGCGATGGAGGTGGGTGGCGGTGATGGTGGTGGTGGCGTTGGGTGGAGGTGGTTGGTGCTGGCGGTAGATGGCGATGGTGGAGGTGGTGGTTGGGAGGTGGTGGGTGGAGGTGGCGTTGGGTGGTGGTGGGTGGTGGCGGTGGAGGTGGGGGTGGTGGGTGGAGGTGGCGTTTTACAAAGAAATTTCCTATAAATGTCTCCGGATGAGTCAATCTGTAAACCGATAACAATGTTGGTTTTTATTCTTATCCAAATCATAAAGCTGAAAGCTGGTTGCTAGGCTTTTTATCCAAAGAGAATGTTAAAAAAACATCATCATATATTAAAAAAACAGCATATGCATCACAGCTATAAAGAACATGTTTTCCTTATATGAATCAAGGTAAAGATTAATCTAATCTCACATGATCATAATCTTATCCAATCCTAACTCTGCCATCAATAATTGCCAATGTAACCCAAAAATAGTTTATGAGGAAAAAACAGAAGTGATAAAGAGAGAAACAAAAGTAGTGCACACTAAAGTTCAAATATTGTGGTATATTTAAAAAAAAAAAAAAAAAAAAAAAAATAGGGTTGGATCAGTTGGAAAACCCCTTGCCTCTCAACCGAGAGGTCAGGGGTTCGATCCTCACTCCCTACAAAAGGCCGGAGGTCCTTTCTACCTTTGGTAGAACTGGAAGCAGTCTCTCTACTTTATGTAGGGGTAAGGCTGTCTACATCTTAACCTCCCCCATACACCGGAAACGGTATTGGGTACCCATAACCCGTGGAAGACGGCATTGGGAGTTACTTTACTTTATTGTGGTATATTTTAAATTAACAAAATTCAAATAATGAAACAACCACCAAGTCACGTTAAACTTAACACTAGAGCACAACCAACGTGTAGGATTCTTCCCTTTAAATACCCTTGTAGCACACACCTCACTTCATCAACAATTTCAATTCTATCAAGCATCAACAATCTATTTGTAACACACACAATTCACCACACGAAAAACCCGAAAAAATGGAACAAAATCAATCGGTTCTAGCCAAGAAAGTTTGGAGCATGGTTCGTGTGACTTACTATATGTTACGCAAAGGCATATCAAAGAGGAAACTATTGCTAGACCTCAACATGATGGTTAAGCGTTGAAAGATCGCCGGTAAGGCCATGCAAAACCTCATGTTTCACAACCATAAATTCACCACAAAGCATCACTCACACGACTCCAACCACCTCTCATTCCCTTCCCCACTACGTAGCGAATACGAGCTCAGCTGCACCAATAGCACTGCTACTAGGAGCAACACACTTTCTTTATTTTCCGCTCACAAAAAACATAATTACTCCAACAACAAAAAAGTTGAAGATCTTGACACAATGGCTATTAATGCCGTGCTCATGAAGGCTATGGCGTTGGTTCAAAGTGAGAATGCATCGCCTGCGCAAACAGGGTTTGGGAGGAGTCCAATTGCTAGGCAACTGAGAGTCACTGACTCTCCGTTTCCATTGAGTAGCGTGGATGATGAGGGCATCACCGGTGGATGAAGCGGTGAGAAGTTTATAAACCAGTTTTACAATGATTTGCGGAGGCAGAATACTAAGGCGTCATTTGATTCATTGTAAATTAAGGCCAACGAGCAATGTGTTTCTCATAAACCATGATATTACTTCTGTTCTGTGTAAGTAAATTAAAATAGATGTAGGATTTGCTTATTTTCTCTTAGTTTCATGTTACAAGTGAATTTTAGATAGAGCTTGTAAAAGTTATTGGCAATATAGATTGTGGGGTACGGTGTACATTTCAAGCTACTTCTATCTAATACACACATTTGCAAAAATAAAACTTATAAGTTAAATACATTGTAATGTTGTTTATAGCAATAATAGAGGCTTGAAAGAATGACCTTTGATAAAAAGTTCCAAGACTTGTATGTTAAACCGTACCATTCTCTAGAAGGACTGACTGTTTCGATGAAATCCTTTGTTTTACGGAATAAAACTATCGTTATTATGCAAAATTGCAAATAGATATACAAAAATTGTTGATGAACTGAGAACACTTTTCGGTTATATATGGTCACAGATTACGCATTGGGTGTAGCATACGAACGGAAACACACCCGTCCATCACGATGAGTATCTAAATCCTTGTTATTATGATTCCTAAATTCATGAATAAATGTTTCAATTCCATCCAATCCAGAAAATTTTTCTTAAACTTGGTATGATTGGTGTTGGTTCAAGCTTAACATCTTAAAATTGAAACTCATGTTTTCTCTAATGATGCAAAGGCGCTCCTTTGGTAATTAATTAACGTTCATGCATTGATTAATGTTTGTATAGTCCAGGGACCGCAATAGATCTTTTAGCGTTAAGATCCATCTTCTAATGGTTTTGATCACATATTGGATGCGGAAAATGTTATTGATTGGCAGTTTTTAAGAAGAACAATCTTTGTCATAGACTCATAGTGGATGTTGATTTTTCTTCTAAATAATTAAGATGTATCTTAACAATAAGACAAAATTACACGGTTGGTCCCTGTGGTTTGCTCGTATTGCAAGTTTGGTCCCTAAGTCATTTTAATTACCCCACAGATACCTATTTTTGAAACGTTGCACTCTTTTAGTCCCTATTTTGCATTTTTCGAGGTCCAAACCAAGTCGAAAAAATTATCCGAGCATACCGTCGGACTCTTTTTTTCGTGCTCTTTCCAATGGTATGCTCGGGGAATTTTTTTGACTTCGTTGGAACCTCGAAAAATGCGAAAATCATCGTTTTTTCTTTGTTTTCGCATTTTTCGAGGTTCGTTTGAAATCGAAAAAATTCCCCGAGCATACCATTGGAAATAGTACAAAAAAACGAGTCCGACGGTATGCTCGGGGAATTTTTTAGACTTGGTTTGGACCTCGAAAAATGCAAAAACAAAGAAAAAATGGTGATTTTCGCATTTTTCGAGGTTCCAACAAAGTCGAAAAAATTCCCCGAGCATACCATTGGAAAGAGCATGAAAAAACGAGTCCGACGGTATTTTTCTCAATTTTTGAACCGGCCCAGAACCCCTTTAAAATGACAGGTCAAATTTCCATTTGACCATTTTTATTTATAAAAACCAACTGGGATTTTTAAGGGTTAAATAGAACCAAAAGCACAATATTACTTGAAGGTATGCCCATCTCAGATGGGTATCACCTTGGCCTCCCACACAACCCACCAGGGTTCGATCCTAGGGGAGGTAAATTTTGGTTTTATTTTCCATCGCCACGTGGCGCCACCTCATTGGTCCACGTGGCGACCCGACTTGACCCGTTGACCGACCCGACTTGACCCGTTGATCGACCCGACCCGATGCCACGTGGCACCACTCAGGTGGTGACACGTGGCGTTGACCGACCCGTTGACCGGGCTAACCACAAGGACGATTTATGAAAATAACTTTAAGGACTGACGGTGCAAAATTTATTAACGAAGGACTAACAACGCAAAATACTTAACGGACCGCACTAACGGCCATCGAAAATAGGGACTAAAAGAGTGCAATGTTTCAAAAATAAGTATCTGTGGGGTAATTAAAATGACTTAGGGACCAAACTTGCAATACGAGCAAACCACAGGGACCAACCGTGTAATTTTGTCTAACAATAATAATACGATGCAGACTGCTAAAGTACGAACCTCATAATAATTTGGAAAATCATTGCTTTCAATTTTCATTTAACACCACCAGATTTTGTTTAACAAAGTGATTTCACTTCAAAGCAGATTTGTGGTTCCACTTTACACATGTATTCGACCTTTTTATTTATTATTTTTTGAACGGCCCTTAAAAACTAGCAAGAAGCTAGTTATGATTCAGTTAAACATATCATATCTTAGTTTCATGACACTTATAAGTAACTTTGTTGTTTAATTCATGGAAAATAGATTTAAATCTAATGAGATACCGATTTACGTACAATGAGTAACATTAAGAATTCAGCATAAGGATACAAGGTTGTAACATTTGTGCTTAAAGATTTTCAGTTTGTTTATAAAGAAAAGTAGATACGAAATTAAAAGAAAGGTTGATATCTTATGTAGTAATAAACTTTTAGAAAAAATTGATATGATAGCAAAAGCAGGATCGATTTCCTTTTAATTCCTGGATGATTTCAATTTAGTTGTCTACGTTGGTTATGCATGTCCTAGTCGCCTCTTGCTCGGTGCGGTCATTGCTAAATGAAAAAGTTTTAAGGCAACGAAATACTCTCACGACCTCCTATTTATCTTTTAACATCATGATTTAATTTTATGATTATGGTTTGGCTAATAAGATCCTTTAGACTTATAGTTAACATTCAGTACAATGTCTATTGAAGGTTCGGTATAATAATTAACGATCTTTCTATACTAAGTAAAATTTCTTGTGATACAAGTTTGATTGGAATAGTTTGTTTTGAGATATCTCTTTAAATATCCTGTTTATGATCAATTTTTTCTGATGAAACTATTTGAAAAAGAAAGCTTCATATTTTTATTTTATAAAAATAAATGAAATAAAGGAGAAATAAGTGGCACAAGAGCATGTCCCTTTAACTTAACATCAAAGTACACACTAAATTTCCTGCCTTTAAATAGCCCTCCACATATCCTCCTCATACCACAACATCATAAACAAACATCTTCACTATCTACTACTACTACTCTTTCTCAAGGAAACCTCTAAACTCAAACATATAATAAAATGGAACAAAATTTACCACTAGTTGCAAAGAAAGTATGGAGTTTGGTATGTGTGATGCTCTTCATGCTAAGAAAAAACATCTCAAAGCGAAAACTATTGCTCGATCTCAACATGTTGATGAAGCGTGGAAAATTAGCGGGAAAAGCTTTACAAAAGCTCATGTTCCACCACCATCATAATTTGATTAATTTCTCATCTTCCTCGTTTACGAGTTGCTCACACGAGTCATCCAATTTTACCTTCCCTCCACCACGAACCGAATATTATGAGTTTAGTTGCAGCAATAGCCCAGTTTATCCACTCTCTTTATTCTCCAGCCACAAGAAGCACAACTACAAAAAGAATTCACAAAAGAAATCCGCAACTAAAGAGGCTCATGAAGAAATATATGTGGACGCAGTAATTCTCAAGGCGTTGGAAATGCTAACCAGCGCCACTGCGTCTCCAGCTCTTCCAGGATTCGGGAAGAGCCCAATGGTTAGGCAACTAAGGATAACGGACTCTCCTTTTCCACTAAGTAATGGGGACGAAGATAGCTATGTGGATGAAGCTGCTGAAAAGTTTATAATGAAGTTTTATAACGAGTTGAGACGGGAAAATTAAATATTGGATGTAAAATGTAAATCTTGAATTTATCAGGGGCTCAAGTATGCACTATGTCTTGTGCTGTGTTTGGTTTATAGTTGCAGCCAGTGTATTTGTTTTAAAAGCTTCTCTGATAATTGTGTGATGTATCAAGAATTCAAGATGTATGTGTTTTAGTTATTAGTCTTTCTTACAGAAATAAATATAAAGTACTTTGAAGTGTATGTATTATTCTTGATCTCTTTTTTATTTACTCCCTCCGTCCCATTTTATAATTTCATTTTTGAAAAGTCAAAGTCTTTTTCTTCTAATTATTTTTTTTCGTGTTATATAATACTTGATGAAAAGTATACCAATGAAAATATATTTAAAACACAAATCAATTTATATATTTTGTATCAAGTATTATATAAGATGAAAAAAAATAATTATGGCCAAACTCTGAAGAAAAAAACTTTGCCCTTTTCAAACATGGACTTATAAAATGGGACGGAGGGAGTACTTGTTAGCTTTTACTCTTTAAACATACTTGTTCCACTTGTTCTTTGATTCAGTATACATGAAAATCTTGAAGCAGTCTATGTACGTGCAAGTACGCATTAATAAGGAATATGTACCGATACCAAATTCCTAACACTTTTTTAAAGATTTAGTATCTTCTAGCATCAAATCTGCATGGGATGTTCTTATTTGTAGATTAAATGGTATACTTAATCTATTTAATTACTCAAGGGAGTTTTTTTAGTTGGTACGTAGTATATCTTAAAGTCCTAGGTGAAAGATCTTGGCTTTAAAGATATGTTAGAAGAAACAAACTAAGAATCTATAATAGGATGTTCTTACTTTGTAGAAATAATCGAAATATTATGACTTTAGAACGGTTAACGTCGAATATAAGTATTAAAACTTAGTATAACATGCTATTCCTTGGGCGAAATGTCGTGGCTTTGCTACTCGAGTAGTCCAAATTAGATCTAGAGAAGATTTTTAATACTTTGTATATGAATGATATGCTGCCGAAGAGTAATAAGTTGGATGATAACCATCTTTAGTAATTAGTATATATATTCAAGACCTAGTTAGTTTTGGTTCTCTGTTCAAAAAAAAAAAGTTAGTTTTGGTTTACTATACCTTGTTTAAAAAGTAACTGAAATCTTGTACTAGGAATCTAATTTTTCTTTAGTCGCTATGTTTTGGGAGCCAGCTTGTGTGGTTTGCTTTTGTGGCGGTACAAATGGATTAAGAAAGTTTGATTGGCTGGATGGATTCTTCAAAGGGCGCTCTCGGGTTTTTGGTTTTCTCTAGTTTGGTATATTGTCTTTTTTTTATCCCTATAGCTTTACTTCATATTCAATTTGAACTCTAATAGGTATTTATCTTTCATCTAAATTACATTTTTCTAACACTGAGTAACAATTTCACGAAAGTACTTCACAAATATATCTCACATGTATTAAGTAAGACCCGGTGAACTCATGCGGTTCCGACGTGCCCATGGACGGACCTTAGTGGAGACCGAGGAGGGCCACGGCCCTCCCAAACTTTGAGGTTTTACTTGTATTTTCTTAAAGGAAATATAACTTTGACCTCTCAAATTAATCGATATAGCACTCGGCCCTCCCAGTAAATTCACCCAAGTTCCGTCTATGGACGTGCCCAGAGGCCAGAGGCGAATCCGTTGTGATTCAATTGACACACAAACCATTAGTTTTATCGAAATTGCTAAACTTTCTCATTAAAGCGTATGTAAGCTAGAGTTTGTTCATTTTTTTTTAATAAAGTTTAGTGAGTTATGAAACTTCATTTTGATGTTTTTTTTTTTTTTTTTTTTTTTTTTTTATCGTTTTATCAAAGTTGTAATAGAAAGACTGAAAAAGTCAAAAGGGGACTATAATTTTGAGACGGATGGAGTAATTGGCTTTATGTCTCAGTCCATCAGTTACGATCAAGTAGATGAAGCATGAACTAGAATGGTAAATGTCATGTAAAAGATGTCAAGGCCGCAGTAAATAGTTGTATGCTTATTTTCTGTTATATACTTGCATCCACAATGCACAAAACCTCAATAGCTTTTTAAAAATTCCATATCACTTTTCAATTTAACTCTAATCCATAAAAAACCTACCACTCCAATGCAAAAAACTTTTGCTTTAGAATTTTTGTGAAAAGTTTGAACTAAAAACAAGAAGCAAAAGCCAAGTTGTTAATAGAATAACAATATATTTCAAGCTCCAACCACTTAAGGTTTACCAAGTTATTCTTTCAAACGTTTAAAAAAACCATACTTCTCAATGCTAAAAATCTGTTTAAAAGATTTTTGAAACTTGTAAAATGCTTTTTGCCAAGCTCTTCACTGTAGATGCTCTTAAGAAGTTGATGTTGTTTTTGCAGTCACTACAACAATCGGATGGACGGGCGAGAAGACTTTCGCCGGGGACACAAAGTCCTCGGCGAAAGTCGCTAAACGACAAAATTACATCTGACGTGGCACATGAATGCGCTGACTTGTTTGGGAAAATTCAACATCCACTTTCTGCGAGGACATGTCCCCGGTGAAAGTATGTTGGATTTTTATCAAATTTTGACCGGATAGTCAAAATTCAACGTGAACTTTCGCCGGGGACTCGTCCCCGCCGAAAACATATTCCAATTTTACCAATAGTTTGACCAAGTCAAAAGCATGCTAATTGTTCGCGGGAAAATTCCCGCCAAATCTTTCCCCGAGGACATGTCCCCGGCAAAACCTGTAGTTATAAAAAATACATTTTATTGCAACTATTAATACATAACTAAAACCCCGATGCTTGGATAGTCTTTTCATTACGTAAAACCCTAAACTATTTTAAAATTAAAACGGCATATCTTTAGTTCCATCGTCTGCCGTTACAAAATATTTGGTCAAAATAAACGAAAACTTGAATTTTGAGCAGCTGGGTTGTATCTCCAGGTTATCCAACGCTTGGGATTTATTGATGAGACTTGACGAAACATAGTAGATATATAGCTATGGGAAAAACAAAAATATTAAATTTATGATGAATTAATATGGTTCTTAATTCGTGCTTGTTAATATTGGAAAAGGGGTGTTTGGACACCATAATCTGGTTAACTAAGAACATGGTCAACTTTACAAATCCTGCATGTGCTTTGATTTATAAAAATACTTGACAGATACATACTACAAGAACAACAACAACATCAACAACAGTAACTACAAACACTATTATATTGTAACATATCTAAACATATAATAAAAAGTTGATCAAATATTTAAAGAAGTTACTACCTTGAGCATAGAGTTGCCATTGATGTCTAGTTCTTTTTCCAAACAAGCAAGTTAAAAAAATCCATTATGATCAAACAATGTTGTTTAAGAGTTTGAATTTTTTGAAGTTTTTTTTTGTGATGATCATATGAAATGAACTGTTTTTTAATGAAGAATATGAAGCATCAGTGTCAAGTGTGTGTTTTCTTGGTGTAATAAGTATGTGGAAAAAGGGTGTTTGGACACCATAATCTGGTTAACTAAGAACATGGTCAGCTTTACAAATCCAGCATGTGCTTTGATTTATAAAAATATTTGACAGATACATATTACAAGAACAACAACAACATCAACAACAGCAACTACAAGAAAAACTACTACTTTGATCAGCAACAACAACAACAACAACAAGAACAACAACAACAAAAACAACAACAACTACTACTACTACTACTACTACTACTACTACATACGAAGATTTTCCATGTCACCTAACAGCTCACGAAGTAATGCATCCGACTGACATGCGTGGTCGTCAGGAATCCTTGCCATTTCAAGTCTTGCCTCCAGCATCCTTACTCTTGTCTCTAGCACCTGTTTTTGTGATTCCAGCAAGCTTATCCTAAGATCTTTTTCATGGCAGCTGGAGCACTCTGTTGGTGCAAATATTGTTCTTAAGTACTCGTCAAATGCATCCTTCCACATAAAATATCCGCACCCATTATCTTTTCTGGGCTGTTACATAATAAGAAAATTATAAGAGATTACAACCCAATTATTTGTATATTTACGTAAATAGGAAATGTATGATTCTTCACCTTTGACAGAGGACATGAATAATATTGTTGTCTAGATGAATATTCTGTATGTGATGTTCTTAATTTTATATTTCCTGCTTCACAAGAACACATAAAAGTATTAAATGACTCCATCTCTGGTTTTGAAATTTGTGTGAAGATAACAGGTTGTGAGGTTGAGTGGTTTTGAGGATAAGATTTGGTAGTTTTTGGTGGGATAAGATTTCAAGTTTTGTTTATGTGATATATAGAGCAGATCTGGTAGCTTTTGGTGGGAAGTTTTGGCGCCATGTTTTTTGTGGGAATTCTTGGCTCCATGTTTTTGGTGGGAAGTTGAGACCAGCAATAATAATAATAATAATAATAATAATAATAATAATAATAATAATAATAATAATAATAATAATAATAATAATAATAATAACGGGTCAAGTATGAGGCTAAATGCGCGGACATCGGATATGGTTTCCTCCCCTTTTCTTTTTCTTCGTTCGGAGAACTTGAGAAAGAGGCGGTTACGTTACTAAAGCGTATTAGACTTTTCTCCTTGACGCAAGACATTGGTGCTCGTGCTGCGGATCATATTTTTAGTCGTATTAGTTTCGCTATTGCTAGAGGAGTGGGGGCCCAGTTGGTTTCTCGGCTTCCCACTAATTTCTTGTAAATCATTTGTGTTTTCAATAAAGTGATGTTATAATAATAATAATAATAATAATAATAATAATAATAATAATAATAATAATAATAATAATAATAATAATAATGCATCTATACTTGATTGTTTAACATGATACGTATACCAATGCACCCATACTTGGTTGTTTAACATGATACGTACACCAATGCACCTATACTTGGTCGCTTAACATGATACGTATACCAATGCACCTATACTCGCTCGTTTAACATGATACGTATACCAATGCACCTATACTTGGTCCTTTAACATGATACGTACACCAATGCACCTATACTTGGTCGCTTAACATGATACGTACACCAATGCACCTATACTTGGTCGCTTAACATGATACGTACACCAATGCATCTATACTTGGTCGCTTAACATGATACGTACACCAAAGCACCTATACTTGGTCGCTTAACATGATACGTACACCAATGCACCTATACTTGGTCGCTTAACATGATACGTACACCAATGCACCTATACTTGGTTGTTTAACATGATACGTATACCAACACACCTATACTTGCTCGTTTAACATGATACGTATACCAATGCACCTATACTTGGTCCTTTAACATGATACGTACACCAATGCACATATACTTGGTCGCTTAACATGATACGTACACCAATGCACCTATACTTGGTCGCTTAACATGATACGTACACCAATGCACCTATACTTGGTCGCTTAACATGATACGTACACCAATGCACCTATACTTGGTTGTTTAACATGATACGTATACCAATGCACCTATACTTGCTCGTTTAACATGATACGTATACCAATGCACCTATACTTGGTCGCTTAACATGATACGTATACCAATGCACCCATACTTGGTTGTTTAACATGATACGTATACCAATGCACCTATACTTGGTCCTTTAACATGATACGTACACCAATGCACCTATACTTGGTCGCTTAACATGATATGTACACCAATGCACCTATACTTGGTCGCTTAACATGATACGTACACCAATGCATCTATACTTGGTCGCTTAACATGATACGTATACCAATGCACCCATACTTGGTTGTTTAACATGATACGTATACCAATGCACCTATACTTGGTCCTTTAACATGATACGTATACCAATAGCACATATACTCGCTCTTTTAACATGATACGTATACCACGGCACCTATACTTGGTCGTTTAACATGATACGTATACCAATAAACACGGTTACATACACGCTCTCTCACTTGTTAACTTACTCAGGTTAATAAACACCACACACAGATAGTAGTGTAATGAGGAAGCTTAAGCTGATTTTATAATTTTTAGATTAAATTTAATTATATAATTTTATAATTTATTATTAATTCTAATTATATAAAATGACAATTTTGATCTTATACTCCCTTAGCTATGGTCCAATAAACACGGTTACATACACGCTCTCTCACTTGTTAACTTACTCAGGTTGATAAACACCACACACAGATAGTAGTGTAATGAGGAAGCTTAAGCTGATTTTATAATTTTTAGATTAAATTTAATTATATAATTTTATAATTTATTACTATTAATTCTAATTATTTAAAATGATTTTTTTGATTTTATAATTAAACCTTTTCCCGGGGACGTGTCCCCTGGAAAAGTTTTGGAGAAATTTTTCATTTTCCCTCGCTCACTTTTACTTTACCCCGCCATTACTTTCCCCGGGGACTTGTCCTCGCCAAAACGTTCGCTAAAAGACCAATAATTCCTTCTCCGCGGACTTGTCCCCGGCAAAAATAGAAAGGGATTATTAACCTCAATAATTGACAGATCTGGTCATTCTCGGGGAAAAAAAAACGAAAAAAAATTCTTTGTCTTTCTCCTCTCGCCACCACTGCTCCACCTCGCCACCACTGCTTCACCTCACCACCACTGCTCCATCACGCCACCACCACTGCTCCACCACCACCACTACACGCGCACCACTGTGCACCATCTCCTTCTCTCCTCTCAATAAAATGATTCTATCCTCAATCCCTCTCAAAATTTGATTCTTTCTCTTCTCTTCTCATTTCTTACGAGCAACTGATACCATCTCCTTCTCTCCTCTCAAACAAGTATTTTTTTTTAATTGTTTATAATTTTTAATTTTTGTAATTTCTTTTTAATTTTTTATTTGTCAATTGTTTATAAATTTATAAGTTTTGTGTTAATTGTTTTGATTTTTTATTAATTTTTTTGTTAATTTTGTTTTTTTGGTCTATATAGCTGCTACTGACAACTGAAGCCGATACCCGAAGCCAAGAAGTGAAGCCGAGACCACAACGCACGTGCTCTCGAGACCCCACAACCGAGGTATTTTTTTTTGTTTATGTTTGTAGCGGGGACATGTCCCTGGCGAAAGTTTATAGTTCAGCATTCAATAGCCTTAGCATCCTTTTTGCAGCCTCCAAAACAGCTTCATAAAAGCTCAAAAATAATTCAGACTTGGTTTATAAGCTCCTTGGTGGGTGGGCTTGGTCTGTTGTAGGTCTTCATGCTTTAGCTTTTAGGTTAGTAGCTTATGCATTTGCTAGAATATGCCCCCACTTAGGCTGTTTTTAATTAGTCAACATGAGTCGCAATGATTGGTAATATGGTGTTTTGAATTGATTAGATGCGTTATCGATGGCAAAATATTATTGTACCTCAGCGCCTATCCAAACAGCTTATTTTCTTTTGTTCTGTTCTAAAGTTTCTTATTGTTAGTTTTTAATTTTTTTCGAATGGCAATTTATTGTTGAGCATGCTGAGGGAAACATATATAATTACATAGGAATATAAAGTGTTCTACAAATTCTGATGAAAAAATGGTCTGATGCAGCCAACTTATTAAAAACGGGTTAAAATAGCTCATAAGTTGTAGATAAACAACTAAAATAAGCTTATCAAGCATAAGCTGGTTCCATGTAAACGGGATCAGGTTATCCTGAGTAGGCAGCCTTGTAAGGAGAACCGCCAAAACAAAGATTTTATTATCATAAAACACAACATAAAGGGGTGTTTGGATTGCTTATTTTTTAGCCACGAAAGGGCGCGTTTGGTTAACAGTAGCCCAACAGGGTGTTTGGTTTATGCTGTCCAAACAAGGCATCCCACAAGGGTGTTTGGTTTATGTTGTAATTTTGATTTTTTATTAATAATTTTGATTTTTATTAATAAATTTGATTTTTTTTACAGTCGAGACCAGCGAGAGGCGAGGCCAGCCGAGAGTCGAGAGCCAAGACCACAATCGGTATCAATATCAATATCACACTTGCTAATATTTCATAAGCTTCAATTGTGTTGAACTATTGTAAATGATTTTAGGACTTTAGTGATTAATTTCAGAAATTCCCCGTCCGAAGTTAATCATCCCATAGAAAACCCGTCCGAAATTAATTTATTAGAAATTAATTTCGGAAAGTCCCCTGTTTGGGACTGCTTTTTGAATGTTTTGTCTCATTTAGGATATGAATGCATATAATTGATTTACTATTTGTGAAAATTTCGACAGTGTTTCCCTTTACTCCTACGAATATGTCTTTAATGCACATATTTGGGGAGTTGAGGGAAATGCTGCCGAAATTTTCTCAAATAGTAAATTCAATTATACGCATTCATATATGAGACGAAACATTCAAAGAGTGGGTTAGGATTGCCTTCCATAGCTGGATTAGGTGAACATTTTAAGTCTATATAATTATTTGTTGCTTCATTAAAACGCAGTTATGCCAATTGATAAAAGTTGGGTCTCACTAGCACGTACCAGTAGAGAATTCTTAGTTGGTCTTAAAGCTTTCTGCAAGCATTGCAAGCCCTTGGTGAATATTGATGGGAATATAAAAGGTTCCTGTGCTCTTTGTTTAAACGTAAACTGGATAAAGCACGAATTTTTGTTTGACCACATACACACAAATGACTGGGACCATAGTTATACGAAATGGTATAATCATGGTGAGCCGGATGGCCGAACAACCGTACACAACACAAGACACCCTGGGATGAGTGACATGGCTGAGTTCCTTCATGATATTGGTCCGAATAACGAACCAGATGATCCAACTCAAGGAAATATTGGCGAGACAAGTAACGACGCAATTCCTCAACGTAATGAGTATGAGGAGTTACTTGCCACTGCCAACGAAAAACTATGCCCAACCTGTGAGTGGATGTCTTCATTAGACTTTATGGCAAAGATTACGCACATCAAGGTCAAAGGTAAAGTGAGTGACACCACATTTAATGAGTTCCTAACTTTATTCAAGGAAGTTTTCCCGCCCGTTCTAGGATACAAGATGCCGTCGTCATACTATGAAATAAAGAAGACATTTAAAACTATCGGGTTAAGATATGAATCGATACATGCTTGTGTAAATGATTGCTTTTTATATCGGGGGGCGGGTAACGAAGATTTGCAGACTTGTCCGATCTGCGGCGCTAGTAGATGGAAAGAAAAGAACACACTGGGGAAGAAAGTTCCTAACAACGTGTTGCGTTACTTTCCTATCATTCCTAGACTAAAACGTTTGTACAAGTCTAAACACACTGCAAAACATATGACTTGGCATGCGTCTGGCAGTCTAGGGAGAACGGTAAGATGCAACACCCGGTTGATGGTCAAGCATGGAAGAAATTTGACATCAAGTATTCGAAGGAATTTTCTAAAGAAAAAAGAAACGTCCGATTAGGATTGGCTGCTGATGGTTTCAATTCGATGCGGCAACCTTAGTCATTCATACAGCATGTGGCCGGTCATATTAACCACATACAATACGCCTCCCTGGATATGTATGAGAGAGACTTCTCTTATGTTGACATTGTTAATTACGGGCCCCAAATCACCAGGGAGGATATTGATATTTACCTGAGGCCTTTGATTGATGACCTAAAGACTTTATGGAAAGATGGAGTCATGACTAAGAATGCTGTTATAGGCACCGAATTCTGTATGAAAGCAGTGCTTTTATGGACTATCCATGACTTTCCCGCTCGAAGTAGTTTGTCTGGGTGGAGTGGGCAAGGTTACATGGCATGTCCGACATGTAATGTAGACACTCCAGCTATGTGCGTGTTAAACAAAACCGCTTATGTTGGTCACAGAAGATTCTTAAGCATGACCAATAAATGGCGGAAGAACAGAATGGCATTCTATACAGAGGTAGATAATACAGACCCTCCTATAAAATTTACCAGTGATGAGATCTTGGATCAACTAAGAAGATTGCCTAAACGTGTCCCGGGGAAACATCCAAGATATGGGGGTGCGAAAAAAAAATGTGATCAAGATCGCGAATTGAATTGGACAAAAAAATATGTTTTCTACGAGCTAGAGTATTGGTCTTTTCTTACACTAAAACTCAATTTAGATGTCATGCATATCGAAAAAAATGTGTGTGAGAGTGTGTTGGGTACTTTGTTAATGAATGACAAATCAAAAGACACCAACAAGGCAAGACAAGACTTACAAAATTTGAATATTCGTACTGACTTGTGGCTCGTCAACAAAGGAAACGGGAAGTGCTCTAAGCCTCATCCTACGTACTCTTTCACAACCGAAGAAAGAAAACTTTTTTGTCAATTCATTAAAGGTACGCGTTTTATTTGAAAATTTCTTTGTTCGAATTAATTCGCGTATTCAATTCGACAACTTATTCTAATATCCTGATTTTTTTTCTTAATTCATCAAAGGTGTTAAACTACCTGATGGGTTTGGATCTAACTTCAAGCATAAAGTGACAGACAAGATAGCAACATAACAGGCTTGAAGGCTCATGACTGTCACATAATGATGCAACGGTTGCTTCTGCTGGACTTCAAAATTACTTGAAGGACCAAACCGCCGCAACACCAATAATCGAGCTTTGTTCATTCTTCAAAAAAATATGCGCTCGAACTTTGATGGTGGATGACATGTTGAAAGCTAGAGCACAACTGATCAACATTTTGTGCAGTTTCGAGCAAATATATCCTCCAGCTTTTTTTGACATTATGATTCACTTGGTTATTCATCTACCGGAAGAGACTATTGAATGCGGTCCTGTTTACATGAGGTGGATGTATCCATTTGAAAGATACATGAAAAAGCTCAAAAATTATGTCAGAAATAAAGCCAAGCCTGAAGGTTCAATAGCGGAGGGTTATATTGCTGATGAAGCATTAACTTTGTTCGTATTATTTTCAGGGTGTTGAGACGAGATTTAATCGTCCTGACCGGAATGAGGACGGTCCAAGGCCAACAAGTCGATTTGAGGTGTTTCGATCAGTCTGAAAAAAGAATGGTAAACAATCATTAGTTCGGTTTAAAGCAGACACAATGAAGCAAGTAGTATGGTACGTACTACACAACAGTCATCAAATCGACCCGTACATAAACTCGTACAAGAGGTACGCGTTTTATTTCAAAATTTGTTTCACGTAAGTTGTTATTCGACGACTTATTCTAATATCATGAACATTTACCGGGCATTTCCTGGCAGAGACTTGGAAGAAGGGTTTCCTCGCTGGTTTGAGATGAAGGTAGACTTATTGTATGTATTACCCTGTATAAATAACGACTATTACTCATATCTATTTATTCTTAACTTTTTCATAGATTCGTGAATTAAAAGTACAGAAGGACCTAAGTTGTACCGCCGAGTTATTCGCTTTGGCTTGTGGACCATCATGTACTGCAGTCTCAGTCAACTCTTGCGTAGTCAACGGTGTGAAGTTTACTGTACACGACCGTGATTTACGTCGTTCAGCTCAAAACAGCGGAATGCATTATGGCCAGCTTGAAGAAATTCTCGAGTTTTCATATATTTCATTCAATGTTGTGTTGTTCAAAGTCAAATGGTTCGACACTAAAAACAGTAATCGCCTAAAACGTTGTACCTATAGAAACAACATTACGCAAATTATGACCGATCGTGTATCGTTTCAAAATGAACCATTCATTCTTGCAACGCAAGCAACACAAGTCTTTTACCTTGATTTCCCGGGTAAACGCGGTAATTGGAAGGCCGTCCAAGATTCTTATCATCGAAAGATTTGGAACCCGGATATCATTGTGGTAGTAGACAACTAGGATGTTGTACATGACAAAAACTCATCACACATCACACTCTCTGCTGAGTTGGATCAGTTGGATTATAACATTATAAATATAGATGTTCAACCAGCGGAAGTTGAGGCACCACCACCAATTATCACTATTGTGGAAGACGAAGATGATATTGATTATGATGATCACGTTCCTCATGATTTAGCATCTGATAATGATGATGACCACGAGAATGAAGATGATGAAGATGACAGTACTAATAATGTTGAATTTTATGTTGATGATGTGGGAGATTAATCTCGAATTGTAATTTATAGAACAACACTTAATTATTTGAATGAAATTGTTATCGAGTGGTTAAATGTGTTTATTTGTTTGTTTATTTATTTATTGATTTATTTATTTATTTAATTAATTATTATAATTATCTTGTTGATATATACTGTTAAATGTGTTTATTTGTTTGTTTATTTATTTATTTATTTAATTATATATATGTTTCTTCAATAATTTATATGTTCGTTTAACAGATGGCAGATGTTGTAGCTAGGTCTCACGGTGGTGATGGAGGTAATTCGCCACCTCGTGGTCCCTCAAGGAGGATAGGCACCAACTGCCAGCGTAAGAATTTCTGAATTATTTTTCACTAAACTGTATTTGATTACATGTTATATTAAATTGATAAAATGTTATTTTATCTCATCATCATTTAAATTTTATTACTTGTAGGGTCTAAATCCAAAGCTGCCAACCCAAACTCCAAAATTGGGAAAGGCGGGAAGGTGGTCCGTGGTCCGACTAAGAACACGGAACTGAAGGCGAGGAGGGCACTCGATGGTCGTCCTGTGTCGATCGAGTTTCGGGTCAACCAGGAGGGGTTTTATACGCACGTGGGCCCTCACGCTTCTTGGTTCTCCAATTATGTTGGGGAGGTGTTACGGGACTCGATTCCCATGTATTGCGATTCATGGGCTAAGGTTCCCGAAACGGCCAAGGCCTACATCCATGAGCATCTACACGTAAGTTTTTTTAACCTTTATTTTTTTAATTATTGTGTTTATTTATTCAAACTTGTTTGTTTATTTAAATTTGTATACTTTTTTTTTATTTATATTTTATTGTAGCACTACTTTGATCTCGACCCACACATTGCTGGCACGAATGGAGACAAGATTGTTGACAGTATCGAGTATTATCTCCAAAAACGATACGATGATAACAAGTATAGATACAAAAAAGATCACTTTACGGCAGCAGGTGGGGTGGAGATGATTGAGGAGATCAAAAGACAGCGTCCAGCGAACAAGACGCCAGAGGATTGGGATGCGTTGGTAAATTTCTGGATCGACACTTTATAATAATAATAATTATCATTATCATGATCATTATCATTGTTATTATTATAATTATTGTTATTGTTATTGTTATTGTTATTGTTATTGTTATTATTATTATTATTATTATTATTATTATTATTATTATTATTATTATTATTATTATTATTATTATTATTATTATTATTATTATTGATGCGTGCCAAACAGTCAAGCTAAATCACACAAGCCCGCCACTTGTGAATGGCGGACCGTAACCAGCTTAAAACTGCTCAAGCACGAAATCAATGAAGATCTGAGGAGTATAGGGTCTCCCCGGGTCGTTATGTCCCAGCGAGCTATGCAATGGATCAATCAACGTATAGTGATCGAGAAATTTGAACGATAAAGGGAATATGATTTGATTATTATGACTACAGAAATATCAAACAAATACAAAGGCTAAAATGCAAATGAAAGGAGATTAAAAAAGATAAAATCTATTAAATAAACGCTATCACTAATATTAAAATGATGTTTTTGTTTTTATGTTTTTACGAAACTGAAATTAAAATCTACGTGACGTACAAATAAAAAAAGTGAAACTAAATCAATATTAACCCTAAAAATATGAAAATGATGTTTTTACAATTCTAATGATAAAATAAAATATCTAGAAAAAGAAAATTATTTTTAAAACTAATTATCTAATTTAAAACTATTTTTAACTATTAATTAATTACCTAAAATACAAGAAAATGTGAAATAAAGCTAGAAAAATAAAATTATGAAATGGAAAAGTCTAAAATATCAAAATAGACTTTTCAAAACTATTTTTGTATTTTTATGACTATTTATCTATTTTCTATGAATTTTAAACTATTAAAAACTAATTTAATTACTAAAAATTACCAAATAAACTATGAAAAATCTGGAAAATTACTTTTTTCACTACTTATATTTATCTAAACCTAAGAAAATTGAAATATTATTTTTTGAACCTTTTCTGAATTTTTTGTATTAAAGGCTAATTAAAAAGTATTAAAAACTAATTAAAATTAAAAAAAATAGTAAAACAGCTAAGAAAAATCTGAAAATTTCAGGGAAACTCTAAAATAATAATAAGAAGCTATGAAAAATGGAAAAACAGTGTGCTATGTGGAGAAAATTGAAACTGATGATTCAAGTGCTTATGAATAAGCACTAAAATAAGCTAAATGAGCCAAACAAGCTACCAACTGTTAAAAGAAGTTATAATAAGCTAAAATAACTAAAATAGAACAAGTTTCAACAAGCTAATACCACTGATTCACAGGATATAACAGAATTGATGTTTTGAGATTTTTGCTTAAAACACAGGTTTGGGTACCAACTTGCAGCCACAAAATAAGCAATCCAATAAGCTAGAAATTAGGAACAATAACTAGCAACCTATACTAGACCTAGGTGAGACCAAGTGTACCAAAAATCATGCCATGAGAAGCTCTAATAAGCCCTGTGCACAAGCTTCAATATTGGTGAAAAGCTCAGCACCACTGAGTACAGTGGTGCAGGGCAGCTGAGACAGAAAGTACAAGCCTTTTTGGAGCTTGTAAAAAATTTGTAAAAATCAATAAAAATGGTGATAAGTTAGAAGACCAGTTGAAGTTTATGAAACTTCAAATTTCACAGAATAAGACCCAAAAATGAATCAAGGAAAAATCCTTGTAGTTGGCTTAAAAACAGGTTTTTGGATTTTTTGACTTTTAAAGAAATATGCAAGTTTGACTTTTTTGAGTTTTAAGCTAAGTTTTTGGACTGAACTTGATGTGAAGTGATGAGATGAAGCTTCTGCAAGCTTTGTTTATGACTTTTAAACACAAAATAGGTGATTTGCAAATCAAAAATCCAACAGTTTTAACAGTGGGACAGATTTAAATTATGTTTGACTTTTGGTGTTTTGTAGGCAAAGACTTAGACAGATATGAGTTAATAATGACTAAGCAAACTTAAACAAACAAAAGTTATGCACTGAACATGCCCTGAACACAATTAAATCAGCAATTCCAAACACCTCTTAATGCAACTGTTTTGAAAATTAAATGAGGTAACAACTGAACCAACTATGATTTATGATCAAACTAAGTCTACAAGTCCTAAATACAACTTTTTAAACAGAATAGAACCAGTATTAACTTCAAATTAGATGATGCAAAGAAACTTGAAAATTGCTTACAAAGGGTCCTTAGCCACAATGGCTTGAAACACTGAACCAATGGACCACTAACCTATTGATATCAACACACTAGTCCTAAATCAACCCACATCCAGCTCTGCTTCACCCATTTCCATTTCCTTTGCCATTTTTGACCCTGTTTTGACTTTTGTTGACCAAGAACCACAATGATAGGAAACTTGAATGTGAGCTAGTCAAAAGTTGTGATAAGCTTATACAAGCTTATATGAGTTTTAAAATAAGCTTCTACACACTTGTATTTAAGTTTTTGAAATTGCAAATTGAAACAGTGAGCTAGAAACTTGCATTGTAATCATAAACTGAGATTGATGCTTGAAATCATTCTTAGAACACTTAAACACTTTAAATTAATACAATTTAACAAAAGATTACAAGTTTGATACTAAGTTAAAGCTTTTAAATAAAAACGACATTAAAGTTAAAAATAAAAACTAGAACACTTCTTTCCTTGCTTCCTTTTGCCTTTCTTTTATATCCAAACTCATCTTCTCTCACTTCTGAATGTATCCCACCACTCCTTAGCCATTGGATGGCTTCAATTGATCCTAGCCGTTAAAATGAGATTTTGGCGCCAATTTGGATTGTAACAGTTGGGACAGGACTGAGATAGTTGGAGGGGTACATTTATTGCATTTGGAGTTTGGTGGAGGTGGGGGGAACAAGGTGAGGTGAGAAGGAGGCTGGGTGGTTGGATGATGGTGGGCAGACAGTGGGAGGGAAAACGGGGAAGGGGGGCGGGTTTGTTTTTGTTTAAACACTGGGTTTGGGTTGGTCGGGTTGTGGGATTGGACCGGGTACAAGATTGGGCCGGGGTGTTAATTATTTGGGCTTGGGGTTTAATTAGGGTCCGGATGGTTTGTGAAATTATTAGCATAGGGACCAAAGATGTAAAGCTCCAATTTCCAAGGACCAAACATGTAACTTATGAAAAGTAGTCAAAGGACTAGTCTTGCCAAGTTTAATAATCCATGGGTTGATTTTGACATTCTTGAAAATTTCCAAGGATTAGATTTGACAAATTTTGGATTTTCAGGGACTAAATTGTAATTTTCTCAAAACTTTTAGATTTCCCACCAAAGGACTAAACATGACACTTTATGATTTTAAAAAGACCTTTGGTGACTTTACTTTTGAAATTATGTGCTCAGGGACTGTTTTTGACAACTTTTGAAACTTGGGGGACTGAAACTGCAATTTTTGCAAAATTGATATGTTTTTCATCTGATTTTGATATTTTTGCATTTAAAACACATAAAACACTGATTTGTGATATTTTGATCATTTTGATGTGTTTATGAGTGTTTTCAGATGATTTTGCAGTTTATTTTGTACAAAAATGATGAGTATTTACACACTCATCAATCCCCCACACTGAGATATTGCTAGTCCCTAGCAATGATTTGAGAAAACATAATGGATTTGCGTCTCTTTACCAAAAGCCATTACTTCTGGAGTAGCCAAATGTTTCAGTTCAAGCAAGAACCATGGTACACCGATAACCATGTGATTTTGAGCAAACCACCAGCTTCCAACGGATTTGATTTGTCTTTACCAGAAGCCGTACCCTTCTGGACTAGCCAACTCTTAGATAAATTATCAACATTATCTTTGGTGAGCTGATTACCAATTATGGTTTTTCCACTGCCTTTACCACAAGCCATAATCTTGCGGGCTAGCCAACTCTTCACTTTTAAGGATATGGTGAGCTGAATACCATACAATTTTGGGCAAATTGCAAGCCATATAAACGGATTTGATATATCTTTACCAAGAGCCGTTTGCTCCTGGATTAGCCAATCCTTTTGTCTTACAGACAAGGCGGACTGATAACCTGATGAGAAAGTGTAGAACACTTACTCCAAAAAAGTTTTTGGCCAAAAACGGGGGAATTGGGCGGTATAATTACATGATAAAATCGTGAGAATCCCCCCCACACTAGAGATGAATATTGCCCTCAATATTCAAAGTACCGGCGGTTATGCCGAAACAAAGAACGTGAAAGGGAAATACTACGGCCATTATTTAGAAAGAAGATTTTTTTTTTTTTTTTTTTTTTTTTTTTTTTTTTTTTTTTGCATTGTTTATACACAACATGTGGGGCAACCCCCCCACACTAGGGTGGTAGAAAATAGAAAGAAGTCAGAAATATGGGTGAAAACCCATACAGTGTGCTACTGTTTTTGATTACCGAGTCGCTAGCTTGACTCGACCCCGAATTCATTTGTTCTTGGGGAAAGTTACGTGGAAAACCAATCTCAATCGGACTTTCGTTCACAGTGTTAACAAACATATGAACATCAGAAAGTTCCACACCGACGAGACACGACCGCGGTAGTGTTAATAGAAGAATCTATAAAGGATGATACCGGGGTCAAAGATGGTGTCCTCATTCCCGAAAGAGAAAAGGGAAAGAGCAACCACACCATCTGTGAAGAATGGAATAAAGACGTACATAAGAATGCAATTCCATTCCTCAGCAGAGAGAAGCAAATCACCAGTTTTGACATCTTTAAGCTTAAACTTGAAGCTTAGATGGTGATTGTCAAGAAGATGTCCGGGAGGGAGGGTGGGAAATGGTTCTTCAATCAACAGACTTTCCAAAAGGATGTCTCCTCCGGATCAAGGTAAGTGTTATCAATTCCCATTGGAATTGACTCATCACTAAGAAAGGCCTCGACTTCATTCCAAAAGTTGTCATCTTCCTCATCGAGGAGAGAAGGAATGGAAGAGTCGGGAATAAGACTAGAAGATGATGGATCATTTTTAGCAATTCATCAATGGGAAGAATGTCTCCCATTGGATCACAAACATCATCATCCAACTCAGATGAAACTGAAGATAGTTTGGTTTCATCCACAGACGTAACAATCTCGATGCGACAAACTGATGCCGGAGGTGGGACAAGTGGTGTGCTCTTAGAGCTAGCAGTTTCCACCACTTCCGATGAAGTCTCCGAATCTAGATCATCGTCATCATCATCAAGAACACTCTTGACTTCCCTGGTACAGCTTTCAAACCATTTGTTTGAACCAGGGGTAATTTTCAAAGCTTTGAGCTCAGCAAGTTTTTGGTGAACACTCTTAACCGTGAAATTTGAGAGTGTTGCATTGATTCTTTCGGATTTTTGATCAATTGTGGCAACACTCTTTTTGTACAGAGGTTTGGAGTTCTAGTTGATATTTAACGTGAGCTCTTCGTTGTCAACCCGTATGGTCAACTCTTCAGCAAACACATCGATCAGAGCACGACTCGTTCTTAAGAAAGCTCTCCCTAAGATAAGGGGAACTCTAGGATCTGCATCGAAGTCTACTACAACAAAGTCAGCATGAAAGTGAAATTTTCCCACTTTCATCACGACATCCTCGGCTATCCCAAGAGGACGAGTTACGGTACGATCCGCTAGCTCGAGTGTCATACGAGTGGATGAAAGTTCAGGAAGAGACAGTTTCTTCCATACTGAGAGTGGCATGAGGTTAATGCTAGCGCCAAGATCGGCCAAGGCGGAGCATTGAAACATCCCCAAGAAATCACACGGGATTAAAAACCGGCCAGGGTCTTCAAGCTTTTCGGGAAGCTTATTAAGAATGGCCGCTGAGCATTGCTCATTTAGAGGGGTTTTCGCCATCTCTGATAGCTTATCTTTGTTGGTGAGTAAGCCTTTAAGCGTGGATGCAAATTTAGGCATTAGAACGAGAGCATCAACGAAGCTTATATCAAAGTGAAGCTCATTGAAGATTTGGAAAAAATTTTCCATTTGCTCTTTGTTTTTGTCTTTGAGCTTCTCATCATTCATTCTTGATGGGTAAGGAAGCTGACTAGACTTTTGAGCCGGGATGGAAGTGTTTTCTGGCTCAGGATTTTTCCTCGGAACATCGGGTTCCGGACTTGAAGCTTGGACTACCGAAGGTGGGACGTGTGCGGTACTTCGTGGGCTTGAATAATGCACCTTGTCCGTTGTCTCCTTGGTAACTTGACTCAATGCCACGGAGGAGGGGGCATATGAGTCGTAGGTCCATTGTGCGTCTTACCACTACGAGTGGTGACGGCTTTCAACTCGGCATTAGGATTGGGAATAGTATTGCTTGGGAGTCCTCCAGAAGATGGCGAAGCTTTGTTCATATTCATGTTCATGAAACTGCTCATCATATTCTTCAACTCATTTGTCTGCCGAGACAATGTGGTATCAATTTCCCTTTTTAGCTCACCTCTCATGTTATTGATCTGAGTTTGCATTGAACGCATGTTTGACTCAGTCATTTTCATGAAGTCATTTGGCATGGGAGCTTGAGGAGGTGGTTGATAACTTTGATGATTAGGAGCTTGAAAAGGTTGTTGATAACCTTGCTGATTTGGAGCTTGATAAGGTTGGTTGAAATTGTTCCGGTTTTGATTGAAATTTTGAGAGTTATTGAAATTTTGTCCTTGATTCGGACCAAAGCGATTTTGATTGCCATGGTTTTGCACAGGAGGAAAACCAGGTGGTGTCATACCGCTAGGTGCACGGTAGTGAGGATCAGCCTGTGGTCGGTATTGATTGTGGTTTACCGAAGCTACGGGAGCTTGGTAGAAGGAAGCATCGGTTGCTTGACAATCATAATACGCATGTGGACCACTACAAATTTCACACACCTTGTTTATGGCTTTGATTGGTTCCGGCTTATGAATTTCGCTTTTGATTTCCTTCACCTCTTTTATCATACACTGGATCATATCCGTTAGAGCGGCTAACGGAGCGGCTAACTCGGAAGAGTTACCGGATGAAGAAGCAGGAGTGTTCGGAACATTGACTTTGTTGCGAGAAAAAGGAACTTTTGATTTACTCTCGCAAATTTCAAGCACATCTTTAGGTTTACGATTCAAGATATTTCCACCCGCGGATGCGTTCAAGGAATCTTGATCATTACCGTTCAACCCATTGTAAAAGATATTGACTTGTTGAAGCTCCGTGAATTCATGATGGGGGCATTTCCTGAGGAGATCTTTGAATCTCTCCCATGCCTCTCCAAAATTCTCATTGAAATTTTGACGAAATCCAGAAATTTCATTTTTAAGATTAGTCGTCTTTGATGGAGGAAAGAAATAGTTGACAAACTTTTGAACAAGATCCTCCCATGTTTCGATGGATCGAGGGGGTTCTTTTTCCAGCCAAATCCGGGCTGCCCCCTCAAGTGAGAATGGAAATAGCATCAACTTGATCACTTTTTGTGGCACATCCTTGAAATTGATAGTTGAAGTCAACTTGTTAAACCAACGGATGTGTGCATACGGGTCTTCTCGGTCAGACCCGCGGAATTGATTCGTAGACACAAGTGTGATCAAATGTGTCTTCAATTCGAAGTGATCAGAATTGATTACTGGTAAAACAATGGCATCTCCATAACCCTCGGTGGGTGCCTGGAGCATTTCCGCCATAGTACGTTCGTCTGCCATGGTGATGTTAGAAATAGTACGAATCTCGGGTTCGACTATTTGGGCAGCACGCCTACGAGAACGTCGTCTAGGAATTTCTGCTAGATCACGCAAAGGACTCAATGATCTAGAAGAACGAGTGCGCATGCACTAGAGTAACTCTAAGGACTCTCAGAGTTAAGGAGAGAAATGGAATTATGAAGATATTTTATAAAAATGGGGTGAGGAGAATCTTTTGGGGTTTTCTGGTTCTGAAACGTCGATATCACAACAAAATCAATTAACACAAAATCGAGGCAAAACAACAGTGAACTTAACCAATAATCCAAGATGAATGGCTTCTTTGAAAAAGGTACACCAATCACAAGGACACAAAGGCAAGTTTTATATCTTTAGTTCGGGAACTTATTATGGTCGCACCCCCAGTTAGGTAGTGCACTGCCTTGGTTTGCGGTGGTAATCTTTTAAGTTGTTAATTATTAAAGAAAACGACGATTCTTTTTGTATTTTTATTTTTGATACATATATAGAAACAAAAGAAAAATATTTTTGTGTTTTATACGTTTTTGGTTGTTTTTGGGTTTTTGGATTTTTTAGAAGAAAATATGGATATATATATATACAGAGATGGATGATATAAACAAATGAGTGAGGATTCAAACAACTAATCTGCTACACGGAAAATAGATCAGCACAGCTCCCCGGCAGCGGCGCCAAAAATTTGATGCGTGCCAAACAGTCAAGCTAAATCACACAAGCCCGCCACTTGTGAATGGCGGACCGTAACCAGCTTAAAACTGCTCAAGCACGAAATCAATGAAGATCTGAGGAGTATAGGGTCTCCCCGGGTCGTTATGTCCCAGCGAGCTATGCAATGGATCAATCAACGTATAGTGATCGAGAAATTTGAACGATAAAGGGAATATGATTTGATTATTATGACTACAGAAATATCAAACAAATACAAAGGCTAAAATGCAAATGAAAGGAGATTAAAAAAGATAAAATCTATTAAATAAACGCTATCACTAATATTAAAATGATGTTTTTGTTTTTATGTTTTTACGAAACTGAAATTAAAATCTACGTGACGTACAAATAAAAAAAGTGAAACTAAATCAATATTAACCCTAAAAATATGAAAATGATGTTTTTACAATCCTAATGATAAAATAAAATATCTAGAAAAAGAAAATTATTTTTAAAACTAATTATCTAATTTAAAACTATTTTTAACTATTAATTAATTACCTAAAATACAAGAAAATGTGAAATAAAGCTAGAAAAATAAAATTATGAAATGGAAAAGTCTAAAATATCAAAATAGACTTTTCAAAACTATTTTTGTATTTTTATGACTATTTATCTATTTTCTAGGAATTTTAAACTATTAAAAACTAATTAAATTACTAAAAATTACCAAATAAACTATGAAAAATCTGGAAAATTACTTTTTTCACTACTTATATTTATCTAAACCTAAGAAAATTGAAATATTATTTTTTTGAACCTTTTCTGAATTTTTTGTATTAAAGGCTAATTAAAAAGTATTAAAAACTAATTAAAATTAAAAAAAATAGTAAAACAGCTAAGAAAAATCTGAAAATTTCAGGGAAACTCTAAAATAATAATAAGAAGCTATGAAAAATGGAAAAACAGTGTGCTATGTGGAGAAAATTGAAACTGATGATTCAAGTGCTTATGAATAAGCACTAAAATAAGCTAAATGAGCCAAACAAGCTACCAACTGTTAAAAGAAGTTATAATAAGCTAAAATAACTAAAATAGAACAAGTTTCAACAAGCTAATACCACTGATTCACAGGATATAACAGAATTGATGTTTTGAGATTTTTGCTTAAAACACAGGTTTGGGTACCAACTTGCAGCCACAAAATAAGCAATCCAATAAGCTAGAAATTAGGAACAATAACTAGCAACCTATACTAGACCTAGGTGAGACCAAGTGTACCAAAAATCATGCCATGAGAAGCTCTAATAAGCCCTGTGCACAAGCTTCAATATTGGTGAAAAGCTCAGCACCACTGAGTACAGTGGTGCAGGGCAGCTGAGACAGAAAGTACAAGCCTTTTTGGAGCTTGTAAAAAATTTGTAAAAATCAATAAAAATGGTAATAAGTTAGAAGACCAGTTGAAGTTTTTGAAACTTCAAATTTCACAGAATAAGACCCAAAAATGAATCAAGGAAAAATCCTTGTAGTTGGCTTAAAAACAGGTTTTTGGATTTTTTGACTTTTAAAGAAATATGCAAGTTTGACTTTTTTGAGTTTTAAGCTAAGTTTTTGGACTGAACTTGATGTGAAGTGATGAGATGAAGCTTCTGCAAGCTTTGTTTATGACTTTTAAACACAAAATAGGTGATTTGCAAATCAAAAATCCAACAGTTTTAACAGTGGGACAGATTTAAATTATGTTTGACTTTTGGTGTTTTGTAGGCAAAGACTTAGACAGATATGAGTTAATAATGACTAAGCAAACTTAAACAAACAAAAGTTATGCACTGAACATGCCCTGAACACAATTAAATCAGCAATTCCAAACACCTCTTAATGCAACTGTTTTGAAAATTAAATGAGGTAACAACTGAACCAACTATGATTTATGATCAAACTAAGTCTACAAGTCCTAAATACAACTTTTTAAACAGAATAGAACCAGTATTAACTTCAAATTAGATGATGCAAAGAAACTTGAAAATTGCTTACAAAGGGTCCTTAGCCACAATGGCTTGAAACACTGAACCAATGGACCACTAACCTATTGATATCAACACACTAGTCCTAAATCAACCCACATCCAGCTCTGCTTCACCCATTTCCATTTCCTTTGCCATTTTTGACCCTGTTTTGACTTTTGTTGACCAAGAACCACAATGATAGGAAACTTGAATGTGAGCTAGTCAAAAGTTGTGATAAGCTTATACAAGCTTATATGAGTTTTAAAATAAGCTTCTACACACTTGTATTTAAGTTTTTGAAATTGCAAATTGAAACAGTGAGCTAGAAACTTGCATTGTAATCATAAACTGAGATTGATGCTTGAAATCATTCTTAGAACACTTAAACACTTTAAATTAATACAATTTAACAAGAGATTACAAGTTTTACACTAAGTTAAAGCTTTTACATAAAAAAACGACATTAAAGTTAAAAATAAAACTAGTAGACTTCTTTCCTTGCTTCCTTTTGCCTTTCTTTTATATCCAAACTCATCTTCTCTCACTTCTGAATGTATCCCACCACTCCTTAGCCATTGGATGGCTTCAATTGATCCTAGCCGTTAAAATGAGATTTTGGCGCCAATTTGGATTGTAACAGTTGGGACAGGACTGAGATAGTTGGAGGGGTACATTTATTGCATTTGGAGTTTGGTGGAGGTGGGGGGAACAAGGTGAGGTGAGAAGGAGGCTGGGTGGTTGGATGATGGTGGGCAGACAGTGGGAGGGAAAACGGGGAAAGGGGGCGGGTTTGTTTTTGTTTAAACACTGGGTTTGGGTTGGTCGGGTTGTGGGATTGGACCGGGTACAAGATTGGGCCGGGGTGTTAATTATTTGGGCTTGGGGTTTAATTAGGGTCCGGATGGTTTGTGAAATTATTAGCATAGGGACCAAAGATGTAAAGCTCCAATTTCCAAGGACCAAACATGTAACTTATGAAAAGTAGTCAAAGGACTAGTCTTGCCAAGTTTAATAATCCATGGGTTGATTTTGACATTTTTGAAATTTCCAAGGACTAGATTTGACAAATTTTGGATTTTCAGGGACTAAATTGTAATTTTCTCAAAACTTTTAGATTTCCCACCAAAGGACTAAACATGACACTTTATGATTTTAAAAAGACCTTTGGTGACTTTACTTTTGAAATTATGTGCTCAGGGACTGTTTTTGACAACTTTTGAAACTTGGGGGACTGAAACTGCAATTTTTGCAAAATTGATATGTTTTTCATCTGATTTTGATATTTTTGCATTTAAAACACATAAAACACTGATTTGTGATATTTTGATCATTTTGATGTGTTTATGAGTGTTTTCAGATGATTTTGCAGTTTATTTTGTACAAAAATGATGAGTATTTACACACTCATCAATCCCCCACACTGAGATATTGCTAGTCCCTAGCAATGATTTGAGAAAACATAATGGATTTGCATCTCTTTACCAAAAGCCATTACTTCTGGAGTAGCCAAATGTTTCAGTTCAAGCAAGAACCATGGTACACCGATAACCATGTGATTTTGAGCAAACCACCAGCTTCCAACGGATTTGATTTGTCTTTACCAGAAGCCGTACCCTTCTGGACTAGCCAACTCTTAGATAAATTATCAACATTATCTTTGGTGAGCTGATTACCAATTATGGTTTTTCCACTGCCTTTACCACAAGCCATAATCTTGCGGGCTAGCCAACTCTTCACTTTTAAGGATATGGTGAGCTGAATACCATACAATTTTGGGCAAATTGCAAGCCATATAAACGGATTTGATATATCTTTACCAAGAGCCGTTTGCTCCTGGATTAGCCAATCCTTTTGTCTTACAGACAAGGCGGACTGATAACCTGATGAGAAAGTGTAGAACACTTACTCCAAAAAAATTTTTGGCCAAAAACGGGGGAATTGGGCGGTATAATTACATGATAAAATCGTGAGAATCCCCCCCACACTAGAGATGAATATTGCCCTCAATATTCAAAGTACCGGCGGTTATGCCGAAACAAAGAACGTGAAAGGGAAATACTACGGCCATTATTTAGAAAGAAGATTTTTTTTTTTTTTTTTTTTTTTTTTTTTTTTGCATTGTTTATACACAACATGTGGGGCAACCCCCCCACACTAGGGTGGTAGAAAATAGAAAGAAGTCAGAAATATGGGTGAAAACCCATACAGTGTGCTACTGTTTTTGATTACCGAGTCGCTAGCTTGACTCGACCCCGAATTCATTTGTTCTTGGGGAAAGTTACGTGGAAAACCAATCTCAATCGGACTTTCGTTCACAGTGTTAACAAACATATGAACATCAGAAAGTTCCACACCGACGAGACACGACCGCGGTAGTGTTAATAGAAGAATCTATAAAGGATGATACCGGGGTCAAAGATGGTGTCCTCATTCCCGAAAGAGAAAAGGGAAAGAGCAACCACACCATCTGTGAAGAATGGAATAAAGACGTACATAAGAATGCAATTCCATTCCTCAGCAGAGAGAAGCAAATCACCAGTTTGGACATCTTTAAGCTTAAACTTGAAGCTTAGAGGGTGATTGTAAAGAAGATGCCGGGGGGGGAGGGGGGGAAATGGTTCTTCAATCAACAGACTTTCCAGAAAAAGGATGTCTCCCTCCGGATCAAGGTAAGTGTTATCAATTCCCATTGGAATTGACTCATCACTAAGAAAGGCCTCGACTTCATTCCAAAAGTTGTCATCTTCCTCATCAGGAGTGAGAGAAGGAATGGAAGAGTCGGGAATAAGACTAGAAGATGATGGATCATTTTTTAGCAATTCATCAATGGGAAGAATGTCTCCCATTGGATCACAAACATCATCATCCAACTCAGATGAAACTGAAGATAGTTTGGTTTCATCCACAGACGTAACAATCTCGATGCGACAAACTGATGCCGGAGGTGGGACAAGTGGTGTGCTCTTAGAGCTAGCAGTTTCCACCACTTCCGATGAAGTCTCCGAATCTAGATCATCGTCATCATCATCAAGAACACTCTTGACTTCCCTGGTACAGCTTTCAAACCATTTGTTTGAACCAGGGGTAATTTTCAAAGCTTTGAGCTCAGCACGTTTTTGGTGAACACTCTTAACCGTGAAATTTGAGAGTGTTGCATTGATTCTTTCAGATTTTTGATCAATTGTGGCAACACTCTTTTTGTACAGAGGTTTGGAGTTCTAGTTGATATTTAACGTGAGCTCTTCGTTGTCAACCCGTATGGTCAACTCTTCAGCAAACACATCGATCAGAGCACGACTCGTTCTTAAGAAAGCTCTCCCTAAGATAAGGGGAACTCTAGGATCTGCATCGAAGTCTACTACAACAAAGTCAGCATGAAAGTGAAATTTTCCCACTTTCATCACGACATCCTCGGCTATCCCAAGAGGACGAGTTACGGTACGATCCGCTAGCTCGAGTGTCATACGAGTGGATGAAAGTTCAGGAAGAGACAGTTTCTTCCATACTGAGAGTGGCATGAGGTTAATGCTAGCGCCAAGATCGGCCAAGGCGGAGCATTGAAACATCCCCAAGAAATCACACGGGATTAAAACCCGGCCAGGGTCTTCAAGCTTTTCGGGAAGCTTATTAAGAATGGCCGCTGAGCATTGCTCATTTAGAGGGTTTTCGCCATCTCTGATAGCTTATCTTTGTTGGTGAGTAAGCCTTTAAGCGTGGATGCAAATTTAGGCATTAGAACGAGAGCATCAACGAAGCTTATATCAAAGTGAAGCTCATTGAAGATTTGGAAAAATTTTCCATTTGCTCTTTGTTTTTGTCTTTGAGCTTCTCATCATTCATTCTTGATGGGTAAGGAAGCTGACTAGACTTTTGAGCCGGGATGGAAGTGTTTTCTGGCTCAGGATTTTTCCTCGGAACATCGGGTTCCGGACTTGAAGCTTGGACTACCGAAGGTGGGACGTGTGCGGTACTTCGTGGGCTTGAATAATGCACCTTGTCCGTTGTCTCCTTGGTAACTTGACTCAATGCCACAGGAGGAGGGGGCATAGGAGTCGTAGGTCCATTGTGCGTCTTACCACTACGAGTGGTGACGGCTTTCAACTCGGCATTAGGATTGGGAATAGTATTGCTTGGGAGTCCTCCAGAAGATGGCGAAGCTTTGTTCATATTCATGTTCATGAAACTGCTCATCATATTCTTCAACTCATTTGTCTGCCGAGACAATGTGGTATCAATTTCCCTTTTTAGCTCACCTCTCATGTTATTGATCTGAGTTTGCATTGAACGCATGTTTGACTCAGTCATTTTCATGAAGTCATTTGGCATGGGAGCTTGAGGAGGTGGTTGATAACTTTGATGATTAGGAGCTTGAAAAGGTTGTTGATAACCTTGCTGATTTGGAGCTTGATAAGGTTGGTTGAAATTGTTCCGGTTTTGATTGAAATTTTGAGAGTTATTGAAATTTTGTCCTTGATTCGGAACAAAGCGATTTTGATTGCCATGGTTTTGCACAGGAGGAAAACCAGGTGGTGTCATACCGCTAGGTGCACGGTAGTGAGGATCAGCCTGTGGTCGGTATTGATTGTGGTTTACCGAAGCTACGGGAGCTTGGTAAAAGGAAGCATCGGTTGCTTGACAATCATAATACGCATGTGGACCACTACAAATTTCACACACCTTGTTTATGGCTTTGATTGGTTCCGGCTTATGAATTTCGCTTTTGATTTCCTTCACCTCTTTTATCATACAATGGATCATATCCGTTAGAGCGGCTAACGGAGCGGCTAACTCGGAAGAGTTACCGGATGAAGAAGCAGGAGTGTTCGGAACATTGACTTTGTTGCGAGAAAAAGGAACTTTTGATTTACTCTCGCAAATTTCAAGCACATCTTTAGGTTTACGATTCAAGATATTTCCACCCGCGGATGCGTTCAAGGAATCTTGATCATTACCGTTCAACCCATTGTAAAAGATATTGACTTGTTGAAGCTCCGTGAATTCATGATGGGGGCATTTCCTGAGGAGATCTTTGAATCTCTCCCATGCCTCTCCAAAATTCTCATTGAAATTTTGACGAAATCCAGAAATTTCATTTTTAAGATTAGTCGTCTTTGATGGAGGAAAGAAATAGTTGACAAACTTTTGAACAAGATCCTCCCATGTTTCGATGGATCGAGGGGTTCTTTTCCAGCCAAATCCGGGCTGCTCCCTCAAGTGAGAATGGAAATAGCATCAACTTGATCACTTTTGTAGCACATCCTTGAAATTGATAGTTGAAGTCAACTTGTTAAACCAACGGATGTGTGCATACGGGTCTTCTCGGTCAGACCCGCGGAATTGATTCGTAGACACAAGTGTGATCAAATGTGTCTTCAATTCGAAGTGATCAGAATTGATTACTGGTAAAACAATGGCATCTCCATAACCCTCGGTGGGTGCCTGGAGCATTTCCGCCATAGTACGTTCGTCTGCCATGGTGATGTTAGAAATAGTACGAATCTCGGGTTCGACTATTTGGGCAGCACGCCTACGAGAACGTCGTCTAGGAATTTCTGCTAGATCACGCAAAGGACTCAATGATCTAGAAGAACGAGTGCGCATGCACTAGAGTAACTCTAAGGACTCTCAGAGTTAAGGAGAGAAATGGAATTATGAAGATATTTTATAAAAATGGGGTGAGGAGAATCTTTTGGGGTTTTCTGGTTCTGAAACGTCGATATCACAACAAAATCAATTAACACAAAATCGAGGCAAAACAACAGTGAACTTAACCAATAATCCAAGATGAATGGCTTCTTTAAAAAAGGTACACCAATCACAAGGACACAAAGGCAAGTTTTATATCTTTAGTTCGGGAACTTATTATGGTCGCACCCCCAGTTAGGTAGTGCACTGCCTTGGTTTGCGGTGGTAATCTTTTAAGTTGTTAATTATTAAAGAAAACGACGATTCTTTTTGTATTTTTATTTTTGATACATATATAGAAACAAAAGAAAAATATTTTTGTGTTTTATACGTTTTTGGTTGTTTTTGGGTTTTTGGATTTTTTAGAAGAAAATATGGATATATATATATACAGAGATGGATGATATAAACAAATGAGTGAGGATTCAAACAACTAATCTGCTACACGGAAAATAGATCAGCACAGCTCCCCGGCAGCGGCGCCAAAAATTTGATGCGTGCCAAACAGTCAAGCTAAATCACACAAGCCCGCCACTTGTGAATGGCGGACCGTAACCAGCTTAAAACTGCTCAAGCACGAAATCAATGAAGATCTGAGGAGTATAGGGTCTCCCCGGGTCGTTATGTCCCAGCGAGCTATGCAATGGATCAATCAACGTCTAGTGATCGAGAAATTTGAACGATAAAGGGAATATGATTTGATTATTATGACTACAGAAATATCAAACAAATACAAAGGCTAAAATGCAAATGAAAGGAGATTAAAAAAGATAAAATCTATTAAATAAACGCTATCACTAATATTAAAATGATGTTTTTGTTTTTATGTTTTTACGAAACTGAAATTAAAATCTACGTGACGTACAAATAAAAAAAGTGAAACTAAATCAATATTAACCCTAAAAATATGAAAATGATGTTTTTACAATTCTAATGATAAAATAAAATATCTAGAAAAAGAAAATTATTTTTAAAACTAATTATCTAATTTAAAACTATTTTTAACTATTAATTAATTACCTAAAATACAAGAAAATGTGAAATAAAGCTAGAAAAATAAAATTATGAAATGGAAAAGTCTAAAATATCAAAATAGACTTTTCAAAACTATTTTTGTATTTTTATGACTATTTATCTATTTTCTAGGAATTTTAAACTATTAAAAACTAATTAAATTACTAAAAATTACCAAATAAACTATGAAAAATCTGGAAAATTACTTTTTTCACTACTTATATTTATCTAAACCTAAGAAAATTGAAATATTATTTTTTTGAACCTTTTCTGAATTTTTTGTATTAAAGGCTAATTAAAAAGTATTAAAAACTAATTAAAATTAAAAAAAATAGTAAAACAGCTAAGAAAAATCTGAAAATTTCAGGGAAACTCTAAAATAATAATAAGAAGCTATGAAAAATGGAAAAACAGTGTGCTATGTGGAGAAAATTGAAACTGATGATTCAAGTGCTTATGAATAAGCACTAAAATAAGCTAAATGAGCCAAACAAGCTACCAACTGTTTACAGAGGTTATAATATGCTAAAATAACAAGAATACAACAAGTTTCAACAAGCTAATACCACTGATTCACAGGATATAACAGAATTGATGTTTTGAGATTTTTGCTTAAAACACAGGTTTGGGTACCAACTTGCAGCCACAAAATAAGCAATCCAATAAGCTAGAAATTAGGAACAATAACTAGCAACCTATACTAGACCTAGGTGAGACCAAGTGTACCAAAAATCATGCCATGAGAAGCTCTAATAAGCCCTGTGCACAAGCTTCAATATTGGTGAAAAGCTCACACCTGAGTACAGTGGTGCAGGGCGTGAGACGAAAGTACAAGCCTTTTTGGAGCTTGTAAAAAATTTGTAAAAATCAATAAAAATGGTGATAAGTTAGAAGACCAGTTGAAGTTTTTGAAACTTCAAATTTCACGAATAAGACCAAAAATGAATCAAGGAAAAATCCTTGTAGTTGGCTTAAAAACAGGTTTGGATTTTTTTTGACTTTTGAAGAAATATGCAAGTTTGACTTTTTTGAGTTTTAAGCTAAGTTTTTGGACTGAACTTGATGTGAAGTGATGAGATGAAGCTTCTGCAAGCTTTCTTTATGACTTTTAAACACAAAATAGGTGATTTGCAAATCAAAAATCCAACAGTTTTAACAGTGGGACAGATTTAAATTATGTTTGACTTTTGGTGTTTTGTAGGCAAAGACTTAGACAGATATGAGTTAATAATGACTAAGCAAACTTAAACAAACAAAAGTTATGCACTGAACATGCCCTGAACACAATTAAATCAGCAATTCCAAACACCTCTTAATGCAACTATTTTGAAAATTAAATGAGGTAACAACTGAACCAACTATGATTTATGATCAAACTAAGTCTACAAGTCCTAAATACAACTTTTTAAACAGAATAGAACCAGTATTAACTTCAAATTAGATGATGCAAAGAAACTTGAAAATTGCTTACAAAGGGTCCTTAGCCACAATGGCTTGAAACACTGAACCAATGGACCACTAACCTATTGATATCAACACACTAGTCCTAAATCAACCCACATCCAGCTCTGCTTCACCCATTTCCATTTCCTTTGCCATTTTTGACCCTGTTTTGACTTTTGTTGACCAAGAACCACAATGATAGGAAACTTGAATGTGAGCTAGTCAAAAGTTGTGATAAGCTTATACAAGCTTATATGAGTTTTAAAATAAGCTTCTACACACTTGTATTTAAGTTTTTGAAATTGCAAATTGAAACAGTGAGCTAGAAACTTGCATTGTAATCATAAACTGAGATTGATGCTTGAAATCATTCTTAGAACACTTAAACACTTTAAATTAATACAATTTAACAAGAGATTACAAGTTTTACACTAAGTTAAAGCTTTTACATAAAAAACGACATTAAAGTTAAAAATAAAACTAGTAGACTCTCTTTCTTGCTTCCTTTTGCCTTTCTTTTATATCCAAACTCATCTTCTCTCACTTCTGAATGTATCCCACCACTCCTTAGCCATTGGATGGCTTCAATTGATCCTAGCCGTTAAAATGAGATTTTGGCGCCAATTTGGATTGTAACAGTTGGGACAGGACTGAGATAGTTGGAGGGGTACATTTATTGCATTTGGAGTTTGGTGGAGGTGGGGGGAACAAGGTGAGGTGAGAAGGAGGCTGGGTGGTTGGATGATGGTGGGCAGACAGTGGGAGGGAAAACGGGGAAAGGGGGCGGGTTTGTTTTTGTTTAAACACTGGGTTTGGGTTGGTCGGGTTGTGGGATTGGACCGGGTACAAGATTGGGCCGGGGTGTTAATTATTTGGGCTTGGGGTTTAATTAGGGTCCGGATGGTTTGTGAAATTATTAGCATAGGGACCAAAGATGTAAAGCTCCAATTTCCAAGGACCAAACATGTAACTTATGAAAAGTAGTCAAAGGACTAGTCTTGCCAAGTTTAATAATCCATGGGTTGATTTTGACATTTTTGAAATTTCCAAGGACTAGATTTGACAAATTTTGGATTTTCAGGGACTAAATTGTAATTTTCTCAAAACTTTTAGATTTCCCACCAAAGGACTAAACATGACACTTTATGATTTTAAAAAGACCTTTGGTGACTTTACTTTTGAAATTATGTGCTCAGGGACTGTTTTTGACAACTTTTGAAACTTGGGGGACTGAAACTGCAATTTTTGCAAAATTGATATGTTTTTCATCTGATTTTGATATTTTTGCATTTAAAACACATAAAACACTGATTTGTGATATTTTGATCATTTTGATGTGTTTATGAGTGTTTTCAGATGATTTTGCAGTTTATTTTGTACAAAAATGATGAGTATTTACACACTCATCAATCCCCACACTGAGATATTGCTAGTCCCTAGCAATGATTTGAGAAAACATAATGGATTTGCATCTCTTTACCAAAAGCCATTACTTCTGGAGTAGCCAAATGTTTCAGTTCAAGCAAGAACCATGGTACCCTGATAACCATGTGATTTTGAGCAAACCACCAGCTTTCAACGGATTTGATTTGTCTTTACCGGAAGCCGTACCCTTCTGGACTAGCCAACTCTTAGATAAATTATCAATATTATCTTTGGTGAGTGATTACCAATTATGGATGTTCCACTGCCTTTACCACAAGCCATAATCTTGCGGGCTAGCCAACTCTTCACTTTTAAGGATATGGTGAGTTGAATACCATACAATTTTGGGCAAATTGCAAGCCATATAAACGGATTTGATATATCTTTACCAAGAGCCGTTTGCTCCTGGATTAGCCAATCCTTTTGTCTTACAGACAAGGCGATTGATAACTGATGAGAAAGTGTAGAACACTTACTCCAAAAAGTTTTGGCCAAAACGGGGAATGGGCGGTATAATTACATGATAAAATTCGTGAGAATTCCCCCCCACACTAGAGATGAATATTGCCCTCAATATTCAAAGTACCGGCGGTTATGCCGAAACAAAGAACGTGAAAGGGAAATACTACGGCCATTATTTAGAAAGAAGATTTTTTTTTTTTTTTCATTTTTTTTTTTTTTTTTTTTGCATTGTTTATACACAACATGTGGGGCAACCCCCCCACACTAGGGTGGTAGAAAATAGAAAGAAGTCGGAAATATGGGTGAAAACCCATACAGTGTGCTATTGTTTTTGATTACCGAGTCGCTAGCTTGACTCGACCCCGAATTCATTTGTTCTTGGGGAAAGTTACGTGGAAAACCAATCTCAATCGGACTTTCGTTCACAGTGTTAACAAACATATGAACATCGAAAGTTCCACACGACGAGACACGACCGCGGTAGTGTTAATAGAAGAATCTATAAAGGATGATACCGGGGTCAAAGATGGTGTCCTCATTCCGGAAAGAGAAAAGGGAAAGAGCAACCACACCATCTGTGAAGAATGGAATAAAGACGTACATAAGAATGCAATTCCATTCCTCAGCAGAGAGAAGCAAATCACCAGTTTTGACATCTTTAAGCTTAAACTTGAAGCTTAGATGGTGATTGTCAAGAAGATGTCCGGGAGGGAGGGTGGGAAATGGTTCTTCAATCAACAGACTTTCCAAAAAAAGGATGTCTCCCTCCGGATCAAGGTAAGTGTTATCAATTCCCATTGGAATTGACTCATCACTAAGAAAGGCCTCGACTTCATTCCAAAAGTTGTCATCTTCCTCATCAGGAGTGAGAGAAGGAATGGAAGAGTCGGGAATAAGACTAGAAGATGATGGATCATTTTTTAGCAATTCATCAATGGGAAGAATGTCTCCCATTGGATCACAAACATCATCATCCAACTCGGATGAAATGAAGATAGTTTGGTTTCATCCACAGACGTAACAATCTCGATGCGACAAACTGATGCCGGAGGTGGGACAAGTGGTGTGCTCTTAGAGCTAGCAGTTTCCACCACTTCCGATGAAGTCTCGAATCTAGATCATCATCACCATCAAGAACACTCTTGACTTCCCTGGTACAGCTTTCAAACCATTTGTTTGAACCAGGGGTAATTTTCAAAGCTTTGAGCTCAGACGTTTTGGTGAACACTCTTGACCGTGAAATTTGAGAGTGTTGCATTGATTCTTTCAGATTTTTGATCAATTGTGGCAACACTCTTTTTGTACAGAGGTTTGGAGTTCTGGTTGATATTTAACGTGAGCTCTTCGTTGTCAACCCGTATGGTCAACTCTTCAAAGAAACACATCGATCGAGCACGACTCGTTCTTAAGAAAGCTCTACCTAAGATAAGGGGAACTCTAGGATCTGCATCGAAGTCTACTACAACAAAGTCAGCATGAAAGTGAAATTTTCCCACTTTCATCACGACATCCTCGGCTATCCCAAGAGGACGAGTTACGGTACGATCCGCTAGCTCGAGTGTCATACGAGTGGATGAAAGTTCAGGAAGAGACAGTTTCTTCCATACTGAGAGTGGCATGAGGTTAATGCTAGCGCCAAGATCGGCCAAGGCGGAGCATTGAAACATCCCCAAGAAATCACACGGGATTAAAAACCGGCCAGGGTCTTCAAGCTTTTCGGGAAGCTTATTAAGAATGGCCGCTGAGCATTGCTCATTTAGAGGGGTTTTCGCCATCTCAGATAGCTTATCTTTGTTGGTGAGTAAGCCTTTAAGCGTGGATGCAAATTTAGGCATTAGAACGAGAGCATCAACGAAGCTTATATCAAAGTGAAGCTCATTGAAGATTTGGAAAAAAATTTCCATTTGCTCTTTGTTTTGTCTTTGAGCTTCTCATCATTCATTCTTGATGGGTAAGGAAGCTGACTAGACTTTTGAGCCGGGATGGAAGTGTTTTCTGGCTCAGGATTTTTCCTCGGAACATCAGGTTCCGGACTTAAAGCTTGGACTACCGAAGGTGGGACGTGTGCGGTACATCGTGGGCTTGAATAATGCACCTTGTCCGTTGTCTCCTTGGTAACTTGACTCAATGCCACAGGAGGAGGGGGCATAGGAGTCGTAGGTCCATTGTGCGTCTTACCACTACGAGTGGTGACGGCTTTCAACTCGGCATTAGGATTGGGAATAGTATTGCTTGGGAGTCCTCCAGAAGATGGCGAAGCTTTGTTCATATTCATGTTCATGAAACTGCTCATCATATTCTTCAACTCATTTGTCTGCCGAGACAATGTGGTATCAATTTCCCTTTTTAGCTCACCTCTCATGTTATTGATCCGAGTTTGCATTGAACGCATGTTTGACTCAGTCATTTTCATGAAGTCATTTGGCATGGGAGCTTGAGGAGGTGGTTGATAACTTTGATGATTAGGAGCTTGAAAAGGTTGTTGATAACCTTGCTGATTTGGAGCTTGATAAGGTTGGTTGAAATTGTTCCGGTTTTGATTGAAATTTTGAGAGTTATTGAAATTTTGTCCTTGATTCGGAACAAAGCGATTTTGATTGCCATGGTTTTGCACAGGAGGAAAACCAGGTGGTGTCATACCGCTAGGTGCACGGTAGTGAGGATCAGCCTGTGGTCGGTATTGATTGTGGTTTACCAACTTACTACCAAACTCAAAATCCACACTAACAGGTCCACCCAATAATTTAACACCATGTGAGGGGCGAGAAATATTGGGGGGAAAAACACCGGCATACCTGCTTCTGGGGTCCTCCTGTGGCCAAAAAACTTCAGTTTTATCAACATTGAGGTGTAAGCCACGACAAGGTCCATCCCTCATAATCAACTCTAAAACCTTACCCACAACCAAGGTATCACCAATAATAGTGCCATCATCCAGATACCAAGCTTGAAAGGAAAGGTCAAAAGAATCTCTAATCTTACATGCCAGGGAATGTAACACTAAAGCAAAAAGAAGAGGCCCAAGCAGATCACCTTGTTGCACACCTTGATGAGACCAAAGAGTATGCTCACCATAATATAATCTGGCAGGACTAGAGTAACGGAATTCAACCCACCGCGAAATATCCGAGAAATGAAGCCGTACCTCACGTAACATAACAGCCCGGTCCACCATGTTGAAAGCGTTTTTAAAATCAACCAACATCACCCCCCGGTCCTCAACCAACCGATTCACAGCATGAAGAATAGCCTCCCCTCCCCCGGACACACCAACACCAAATTGCAAATCATCTAAATAACTACCTGAAGAGTGACCAATCATGGAAGCACATACCTTGGAAACTAAACGCCTCTAAACAGTCCCAACAGCAATAGGACGGATACCCCCTCCTGGTTTGACTAAGGGTGTGAGAGGAGCACTAGCAATGTACTCACCCAGCGCCCTCGGGCATTTACCAGCAAAAAAAAGGTTCACCACTTGGGTAATAGAAGTGATCAACTCATCAGAAATAGCCACAGCTGCACCATTCAAGCAATCCAAAAGGTGTTGGGCACGCAGCCCATCCCGCCCACAAGAAGTACCACGAGGGAAACTCTTGATCATGTCAAGAACGGTAAAAGGAGATGCGGTAAGGTGATGATGATCAATAGGTATATCAGGCACGGAAGGAGCAGACTAAAAAGGGTGCTTAGTTTTTAAGTCCTCAAGAGTAGAAACATCATAGGGTGCAATACCAGCAGACGAAAGAACTCTGACCGCAGCAGTATAATGACCATCACAAATCTTCCTCTTATATTGCTTGACATTGCGGTCACCCAAATCCAGGCTGTCATCATCAATATTAGACCATAATGGAGAAGGTTCGGCTAAAACCTCACGCACAACATGCAAATTACCACCAGGAGAGCCCCATGCATGAATAGAATTAACAATATACTCTTCCTGGCGTTGACGCTTAGTGACCGACCTACCCTCTTGACTACTCCTCTGGCAAAAGGTTTTAAGTAGACAAAGAGGCAGGACAAACAAACCAACCCAACAATAAATGTCATCAGGCGTGCAGATCACCTTATCAAGAGCTCTTTTCAAAGTACGAGAGAACTCCAACCGACATTTGGGAGGGATGTATTTGACAGTCCGCAATCCCTTAGAGAATAAGGTATCAAGAAGAGGTAAATCAAAACCACCAAGCACATCCAAAACCGAATCCTCAACAATGGCTACCTCGGAAGGAACCTGAGGTTTGGTGAGATCATATAACACGAACCGAACAAGGTAACTAATAATAATAATAATAATAATAATAATAATAATAATAATAATAATAATAATAATAATAATAATAATAATAATAATAGTAATATTAATTTATTTATATAATAGTTTTTATAATTTAAAATACGCAGGTTAAGCTTTGGACAAACCCCAAGAAGCAGAAGATATCAGAGGTGAACTGACAAAACCGCATGGCGAACACGAGTTCTAGCCTTCACGGATCTCTTAGATGTCGCTATTCGCCATAACTTTGTAAGAAACTATTTAATCATTTTATTTATATATACATGGTGTTGGGTGTGTCGTTATTGATTTTATTTTCTAAACAGTTGAGCAAAGACCGTGGCAGTACGATTAGTGAAGACTTGATAGAGCTTTACCGTCGGAACCATACGAGGGGCGATGTCTTTGAGTCTCCGGTATCTGAGGCTAGATACGTAAGTATAATTTATTTTCAAAGTCACCCATTTTGATGAAATATAATGCATCACGACTTATATATTACTTTTCTTGTTTTTTGTAACTAAACAGAACGAGATGATGCGGATGCGGGAAGAGAGCACCTCAGATGGGACCCGCATGACTGACCGTGAGATTCTGCGTACCCTCATTGGTGGTAAGCAGCGCGGTCATATCCCTGGTGTAGGTCAGGTCTTACTCGGTGGTGGAGTGAAGAAGACCTTTAGCGCCTCCCGACCTCATGATAAAGCGGAGGTGTCCTCACTGCGGGAAACAAAGGTAGAAACAGTCCGAGGAGCTCGCTACAGAGGGTCGATGGACCAGGTCATGCAGTTTGTGAGGTCATTCCCGGGTTGGCAGGAGCGAATACAGTCTGCCCCGGGATCAAGTGCTACTCCACCAGGTGGGTCGGGATCTGGAGAGGGTGGGTCGGGATCTGGTGCTTCTCCATCCGGTGAGTTTAGAGATACCGGGGACGGTAGTGGGGGTAGTGGGGTTTGAGATGCGGATTTATGTTACTTTAACACATTTTGGATATGTTTGTAGAGAATAACATGGATTATTATGTCGTTTATGTGCATTATGTGCTAGGATTCCCGTAAATGGATTATACGTATAGTTTTGGACCATTTGCGGATAGGTAGCTTATGTATAGTTTTGTAGATGATCATGCGTTAACGGTTTAGGAACTGTTTTGGCGATTTTGGAAAAAGATAACTATGTTAGCGATCGTTGGGTATATATGATATTTATGTTTAGCGAATTTGTGTTATGATTGGTATATTAAAATAGGTTGTCACATTGGTATGTATGAATGTATGAAAAAACAGGTTGAGAAATTGTAGATTTTTTCCGGAAAATTTCAGGAAAAAATCTGGAAATTACCTATTTTGCAGCAATATTCTGCAAAATGGGTCAGTCAGTTTTTCCGGGGACATGTCCCCGGAGAAAGAAAAAAACAAATTTTAGTGCACGACCTTCCCTGAGGACATGTCCACGGAAAAACGAATGACGCTACAGTAACCTTGTTATTTTGCAGGGGACAAGTCCCCGACGAATAAGATTAACTCAACAGTAGTAGCAAGGTTTGACCGGGGACAATCGGCTGTGGGTCCCGCTTGTCCCCGGAAAATGTTGTAAACAGTCCCCGGCGAAAGTATTCCCGAGAGGGTATTACCGGGGAACTTTCGCCGGGGACATGTCCCCGGCAAAAACAATTACAGGGGACATGTTCCCGGCGAAAGCCTTGAAATTTCGCCTGGGAAACCGTCGATTGTTGTAGTGAGTTAGTTGTAAGGATTTAAAAAAAAATAAAAAAATAATAAATAAGTAAATAAAAAAAGTTGAAGCATTTATATGTGCTGATAAAGGGCCGAGTTGCTTGCTGATCAGAGCTACACAACACTTTTGTTTGTATATCAGTCTGGAATAAGTAGTGTTAAATTTCTTCAATTGATTGTCTTTGTTAAAATGTTACAAATTTGTAGCTAATGTATGCTGTCTTTCACCCAAATAAGTTTTTAAAATGAAAACAGAGACGTTATTGTCATGTCCAATGTGTGAGTATGGTATATGTAGTTACAAACTCGAGAGATTTAGGGGTATTTGTTTACGCTTATTTTTGAGCTTATAAGTTTATTTGATTTCGGTGTATAATTTATAAGCTTATTTTTATTTATTTATTTATTTATTTTATGTAAAAAGAGAATTATATTATTTACCAAAACTATATGAATTACATTATCCCAGTAACATCTACTAATTAGGACCGACCTCTAATAGTACTACCATAGCAAATTATAAAAACTACAACATTCAAATTTAATAAAAACTACCAAATATACTACTAAAGCCTCAGAAAGAGTATCCAAACATCTAAGCATCCATTTCATCATTCATGACCTTAATGTTTTTTGCTTATTTTGAAACTTGTAAGGTCAAAGTTTTTGTGAAATACGGAGTAATAAACTTATATAAGTTTATAAGTCTCAAAATAAGTCAGAAAATTTAGTCTTATAAGCTGAAATCACAAAAGCTAATAAGCCCACAAATAAGCTTAAACAAACACCCTTTGGTTGTATTCAATAAAAGTATTAAGAAAGTTTATAAAGCAATTAAGTTCTACGTTTTCTACTGTTATTATTGATGATTGATTGAGGGTAAAGAAACTAGCAATATAGGCTGGAAAGCAATTGTTGAGTGTCGGGAAATAAAAGCCAAAAGTTTTGGTAATATGTTAGGCCAAAGTGTAAAACCAGGTAAAACTGAGGGACACATGTTGGTCTTTAAAGCTAATAGGGTTTACCAATTACCACCTTTTTGTTTTGAAGAAGTGGTTGGAGTTTGATTGGTTCAACAATTATTGATGCTAAAAGCCTAAAAGTAATTCCATTACATTTTGCTACTACTGTTACATTTCCACCAACACGTCTTACAAAAACATTTATCGATCCAGCCTTTTACGTTGTCAAAATACAGCTTTCTTCCTTTATACGTGTAACTTATCGGCTCAAGCTTACCATTAGAAAAAAAGAGAGGTAAAGATATAAGAAAAATAAGTTACACTAATCAATCAATTAATCATCACTTCATTATTACATGAGTAAACTTTAAAATACATTCTTGTTTTTTACCCCGATTCGCATTATATATCTCTCTCGCAAAGTTTTAACAGATTCATCACTCCGTCAATAAACGTTAACCTATATAAATCCCTCGGTTAAAAATATGGACTAACGGTGCAAATTGTTTCTCCGTTATCTCCTAACGAGACAGAAAATGTTTACACCGTTAGTCCTCGGGGTTAACAGTATTTGCACCGTTAGTCATTTTTTACGTTTTCGTTTGTTTTTTTACGTTTTAAGTTATTTTTTTACGTTTTCTTTCGTTTTTTACGTTTTATCCCGTTTTTAACGTTTCGTCCGTTTTTTACGTTTTCGCCCGTTTTTTACATTTTCGTCCGTTTTTTTTCATTTTTTTACGGACCAACTATATGTGGATCGAAACAATCAAACACAAATAATCCCACCTCGAGTGGATTACGGTTCCAAACACAACCACACAACCGAAATCAAATTAAGCTCTAACCACAAAACTAAGCTCATAAACTCAAAAGTAAGCTTGAGACAAGCTCGAAACCCAAATGACTAAGCTCGTACTGAGCTTACACGCAAACCCACAAAACGAAAACACGACATAAACATAATGATACCAACTAACCGATTCGTTTTTGAAAAAAATCCACGCATTCCCAATCGTTTTAAGCCACACTGATTCACAAAAGCTTGTGAATCGGGTTTTATATTAGATCCCTCAAAATTGTGTTCACAATACCCGATTAGGGGTAGGAGTGGTGGTATTTTGGTTGTGGAGGTGGTGGTGACGGCGGTGGTTGGGGTTTCACCGGCGGTTGTACAAGAGAGGGGAGGGAGAAACAAAAATTAGGTTTAGGGTTTGTCAAATGAGAGGGTTACACTCTTTTAAACTAGTTTTGGGGCAAAAACGTCAAAAAAGTACAACGGGCATGGTGAAACTTCCAGCGAGGGGCTAAACTTGCAGTTTTCCCAATCTTTCAACAAAACGGCTCTCGGGGCTCGTTTAGGCTAGATAAAATCTTCTCGAAACTTCGAAACTTGCGCCATGAATCAAATAAATAACGTATATTAGGTCTAAAAACGACTATTCCACAGGGATGTATCAAATAAATAACGTATATTATGTCTAAAAAAACTATTCATATGACTACCTTTGATCATGACGCCAATAAAAATGACTATTCCACTGGAATGTATCTTTTAGTTTACTCTTATTACATATATATCATCCTTTTACACATTTTGTTATCTTCACATGTAATTCAAATGTTTATGGGTGCCCTTACGGATATTGAAATGTATGTGAATTAGATAGTTTTGTTTTTAATAATTGTGTATATATTTCTACGGGTTTTATTAAAAAGAAGTAATACGGCTTTAAATAGCCGTAGAACAGCAATACATTAGCGATGGAACATTATTTGATTTTGCCGGTAATTTTTACCGACAGATTTAATGACGGATGCCAAAAATTATCGACAAAATTTTCCGTCAGTACTCAGCTAGTGATTATCGACGGACAACCAACAGACAACACGGACAAACATTATTGACATAATACCAACAAGTTTCCGTCAATGATCCATCGGTTGTAGCAGTTATTGACGGATCACTGACGGACTTGGCCATCGATGTAGCCAGTTTTTCTAGTAGTGTTACAAGGATAATTAAAAAATATATTTAAGAGAATACATCATTATTCGTTAGTCGTTACAATATATATATATATATATATATATATATATATATATATACACACTAGTGGCAAAACCCGTCCGATGGACGGGTATGACTTGTGGTTTTTATTTTTAGGATTTAGTAGAACAAATATATACTAAAAAGTAATTAAAAGTTAAATGAACGGTTAAGATCTATAATTGATGTTACTATAATTCATAAAACGGCTAAAAGCAGGTAAATATTTCAATTTTTGTTTTATTTTTAGGATTTAGTAGAACAATTATATACTAAAAAGTAATTAAAATTTAAATGAAACGGTTAAGATCTATAATTGATGTTACCATAATCCATAAAACGGCTAAAAGTAAGTAAGTGCTTTGATTACGAACATGTGTTTCTTTTTCTTGTTGATCATGGGATTCCTCATAAATATGAGAGAAAAAAAGTTTCTAAGTTGTACGCATAAACAAAGTATCAAAGCATATCACGTTCGATGGGCGAGCAAGCCTTATAAATATTGTTAAAAAGCTTAAGTTAACGAAAAATAAGCTATAGGTATATCCAACACTCAAATGAGTCTTTTCCAGGATGTGCATATCTATAAATCAATATGTAAAGCTATTATGGTGTTTAATAGATGATTATTTATGTCTCATAATAATATCTTCACACGTGAAAATTATGTGTAAAGATCGAAGCTTTGATCTTACTAATAATTTTCTATAATTTCACCAATCTACACCTATCATAAAAGAGCAATGGATATCAGCTATGAGTTATTCTTAATAAGACACGTTTCTTGCCAGCCCAACATAACATGTTTGAACCCAAACTTCTGATGTACAATATAAAACAAGGTGGGTTGCGCCTGCCGCAGCAGGGCTTTCCATTCCTCGTTATATATATGAACAAGTGTTTAATACCCGCCGCTCCGCGGCGGGAGTATTCCGATACATTAATTCAGTTACTCGATCCGGCTAAGCGTTGCTGTAAACAACTTGTTATCTGTGAAGGTTTGTTTTGTTCCATATCTAAATACCGTCGTGTCATCGAGTGGAATCTTTTCACTTGGAAGTATATCCCAATCATCAGTCGATTATGTTAATCCGCGATGTTTAGGATAGTGGGACCCGTCTAATCGCCTCCTCAAATTCCTTTTGCTGTTTCAAAGGTCTTTGTGCAAAAGTCTGCACCAGACGTATTGCTAGACCGTTGTAACAACGAAAGGAATTCGAGGGGAAGATGAGAACAGGACAATATCATAAACATCGTGTACCAATATTAGCAAATGAAAATTGCAATATTTTACTGGGTGGAAAGATTCCAATCGTTGACACGAATGTTCACCTGGATAAGATTCAATGTGGAAAGATCCCAATGAAGAGGACGAATTTCTGCTTGTCAATCATAACTTTTGTATATGTCTTTTTTTTCGATCCTCCATTCACATTTGCCTTGAACATTAACTGCGCACATATGGCAGGTAGCGGCGGGAGTTTCTGAAAGCAAATTTCCTGAAATATAACATTTATACTCCTTAGAAACCCAAACTGAGATACTATCAAACTCGATTAAGATGTTCTTTACTTTGTTATTACGTTAGAGCATAAAGCTTTAGTTTACCAGGTATACCTGTACACTCGTTGAATATAGATATTGCAGTATAGACCCAAACAATGACCCAAACAATCCCCTAATTGTTGTCGCCGCTGCTGATTAAAACAGATAACATTTATAGGCCGATACCCATTTAGAAAGTGCAATTTGTGGCAGACCACATGCCCTATAGAACTGAGGAAAAATAATAAGAATATAAATGTAAAAGGAGGCCAACTACTCCGCGAATGTAAACAGGTACGCTAACATACTATAAATTCAGATAATGCTGCGAATTTATTACAATGCCGTGTATTTTAATCTAATAAATAAAAATGCAGTCAATAGATTCGACACAACCTGTAGCACCAGAAACTCGATACATTGAAATTCTTGAACCTCCCTTGGTTGAGCCCATGGGTAGTCCTCTTTCCTGTTTGTTCAATAATAAGCGACAACAGTTCATAGATGGATAGATTGTTTAACATGTTTACAACCTGGTATTAGAAATAGATGTGCTAGGGGATCTTAGTTACAGGAAATCACGTAAATGAAAATTGTCCTTTAGAGATTGAGATGTATTAAGCATGTTTAGTGTTACCTTAAAGGCAGGATCATTGAATCGGATCTTCTTGTGTCTTTCCTAGTCATAACAGAAGGGTTTTTCGCTGCACGGCTTCAGCAAGATCATAGTTCCTGATTTGGGGAAAAAAACATATGAAATTTACATTTTTTCATTACGTAGTTAAACAAAGAAAAAGAAAAGCACATTTAATAAAGAATGATAGAAAATATAAACCACTAAAGCTTTTCCTAACTGCACATCAGCCAGTTGTGAGTCAACAGCAGTGACCAAAGTATCGATATACCTGCTCTGCGTTTGCATACATGCAGTTAGAACACTTTTGTCGTCCGTGACTAAAACCTGTCACATCAACAGATTGCATGGGATAAGTATAACTGAAATTGTTGTTTGCATTTAAGAGTCAGATAAAAAATAAGGACACTTGCCTTCAATCGCAAAATGCGTTCGTCTATTGTTGTTATGTGTGGCTGGAGAATTCTTTTCCAACCTTTGATTAGCAGCGGAATTCACTCTTGCGCAGCTGCAACCATAGTTAAGGTCAGGCCGCCCTGCCATTAAAATGTGAACCAACCGTCTAGTTTGGATGCAACCAAACCATAGTTAAGGTCATAGACGCCTAGGCCAAGATATCCAAAAGTTCTGATTACTCTTGCGCCTCATACGAATATGCAAGCCTGCAAATTGCAAATAATTATTTCATGAGATTATTGATGAAAATCCCACATGAGAATAATAGAGTAGGTCGAAACTGATTTTAAAGTCGACGGAAAATAGAAACGTATGAAAGCCTATGGGAAGCCCAAACTCGTTAACAGTTTTATAACAATAACAATAACAGTTTTTTTTACTCTATATGATCATATTTTACCGTATCCATTAGCAGCCATCAACATCGTCATATTAGCAGCCACTCCTTTAACAAATATCTGCATAAGGATAAAACAAATTAGTCATACCACCACTTATCCTAGTGTTGCGATTACATGAACCACTTACCATGCTTCAGTAATAACGTTTGCAACAGAAATTTCGCACCTCTTTTGCGTTAGTTAATATTCCTACTATACCAGAATCTATTGAGATTTGGTTTCCGACTCCAGAGACACTTGTAACAGGCATCAGCTCCGCTATATTAGGATCAACTGCAACAAATATCTGGAAAAGATAAAACAAATTAGTGACACCACTACACCAAATTACATAAAGTTTTTAAACTTTTCAATACCATTATCAAGAATCACATGCATAAAAATAACAATAATGTTATGAAAAAAATCAGCTTACCACACCCAAAACTTATAACAAAGATAAATCACTTACTTTTCGTATGCCTTTTGACCCAAAACTTTTAGACACAAAATTACATTAATGACTGCAAAATATGAGGCTCAGATATGCAACTATGGGATCATCACGAAACACCCGCCGTGGCTGCATCCACTTTCTGAATGTGGATGCCCCGCCAAGATACGGGCCTCGGTAAACCATGTTCCAAAGGACTATAAGTGCAAAAAATCATCATCGCCTATTATTGATATAAGATATATTGGAGCAGAGCATGCTCAGATAGGCTAGCATTCCCAAAAAGCTGGATACGTTCACCATGGCTGCTAACCTGACGGTTTGCCACGCCAAGAAACAAACGACCACAGCTTTGGTCGACCAATTTTAGATCAATCATAGCCCCCTATAATCAATATCATTATCATGGTAAGAATCGAAGAAAGTGGATACATCCGGCATGGGTGCAAACCTAATGATTTGCCTTGCCAAGGCGCGAATAATCACACCTTCAATCGATGTCAAGTTGTCAACAATATTAGTAATAACAGCAAAGGAATATAAGATATTCCAACGCGCGAATAATCATAGCCACGCCAATAACCTGTGATCACAAAACCAAATTAAGGACAATAAGCTACCAATAGAATAAAAATATTGTATGAAAAATAGAAGGTTTAAATATTGACCTTGCTGTTATTATTACTCAGAAACCATCTATATTATACTATCTTTGTTTATTCGCGTAGAAACCATCTATATTATACTATCTTTGTTTCAAAAGTTTTGATACCTTTTTAACAGCACCAAAAACATATATAGCTGTATTGCATGTTAACAATCTCTACTGATATTATTGCTCCTTTTGTATTATATCATCTTTGTTTCGAAAAATTATAGCTAATAACGATTGCCAAAGAAGAGGCAAGAACTGACCGGAAGTCACCCCACGCAATTTAGGACGTGGTGTTTATGATGCTGGTTCCTTCTTTATTGTGCATGAAAGCATACCTACATAAAAACAGGAAATGACTACAACCCATAAAAATGTTCAAAGAAGTAGAAAAAGAAACTAATTGGAGGTAGATAGTAGTTTTAAACATGTTATTAATTATCCAAGAAATAGAGTAACTATATGTTAAAGCTATAAGTCGTACCTACCTTAGCAAAGTGGTAAAAAATTGACCTTCCAATACCTGAATCTCCTGCTGCTACTAATGTCACCTTTCACTCAAATAAATCCACCCAAATAAATACTAAAACCTTTCTCTAGACATAAAATTTCAATTTTCACTATAGACTATATCTGTTGTAAATTGAAGATCGCAACTCAAAACAGAAATGAAACATTTGATTCTTAAGCAAGAAGAAAAAAGCTAATGATCTACCTACCTTAACTACAATTATAATTGAGTATCTTTTCACTTTATATTCTAAAATAAAAAAATTCATTTATGAAGATTATTCTATCTAATCAAACATATATTGAGTAAATGACTATGAATTATTGTAGGCTTCAACCCAGATAGATTAACTACTTTAATACCAATACACATGTAACCAAAAACATGCATAACCTGCTCAATCTCGAGTGTGACTTGCACAATAAATCCACTTTTTGCATCAATATGATATTCTTATATCTCAAATTCCATACCTGGGAATAAGCTGCTCAGATTATTGCACCAACTACAACAAAACTATCATAAGCCATTTGAAAGACCCTGTAACAAAACAATGAAATTGACAGAATTAACCTTAAAATCGTAAACCTTTTTCACATACCGAAATCAGTAATCCGGATTCAAGCAAAAGAAAATGAAAAACTATTAATTAAATAAAACAAAACCATACCTAGAAAAATTAAGTTACGTATTTGTTGATACCTGAACCATCAGGCCCAGCTTCTCCTTTAGTCCTAATAACAATATTATTATGATCATCAGTCAAAGTTTATTCATAGAAGTTGTATACAAAACCATTATAGAAAAACCAACAAATCAAATAATCGAAAAACATAACATAATTAAAAACAATACCACCTTAAAAATTAATCGCGTAGCATCCGATTAAAATCAGAATCCAAATATTAACACCCGAAAAAAATACCTCAGGGTTCAACCCGATTCGAAGCCAAAAAAATTATGCTAGGTTCCGGATCTGGATATGGATCGTCACCAATTTTTTAGGGCGGTGGAACATTCTAGCGTAGAGAAAGAGGCGGTGAAAAAAGCGTGTGGATACCTCTGGATATGTGTGTATGTCTCACTGATGAATCTATATCATTCATCCAACTCAAACAGCCTCAAAAAGGCCAGCGCCACAATAGCCCAAAAAAAACGCAGCCCAGCCCAATGAATACATTGGGATAAAAAATGTTTTGTGGCGGAATACGCCCGTCTATTAGTATATATATAAATTTATTAGCACACAATAATCCCATTCCAATAAAAAATGAGTAAGCTTTAGATAAAATTAAGAATTCAGATGTTAAAAGCAAATTTTGTACCTGATTATAAGCTTAAAAATAGCAGTTCAGTTGCACATTTAAATTAGAGATTGGCCACCACACTTAGCGTATAATAAATTAGAGATTGCACATTTATTATAAGACATGCCTAAAGGCGGGCATGACTTATGATTAATCTTTAATTGTATTGCTTTACGAATTGTAAAAGACATAAGTGATTTAAAATGTGTTGAAGAAATGACATTTTAAAAACCTCATAGATTTGTATTTTCTGCATGACTTGTGAATATTTTTTGTATTTTAGTATTAAGAATTGCATATAATTTTTTATTTTTTTTGGTAAAAGGTCAAAGACCTGGTGAATATATTACTCCAAAAAACGTTTAAGTACAAAGGATATGGGTGAATCCCATATCTCAGCCCGTTACAAAGGCGAAAAGCTTACATAACAAGATACTTCCTATTCTCTATATAAGAAAATAAACCACTACACAAAAAATAACATTATAATCCTATGGATATAAAATTACTTCCTATCAAGGCCTTGAAGCTTGATACCATACGTGTCATAATAAGCATCACGATTACCAGGGAGATCGTAAACCTGATCCGCATAGTTATCATAGTCATAGTCATCATAATCATTTTCACGATCATAACCACCACCAAATAGATTACTCGACTCATTAAAGGTGTTCTCAACCACCTCTTCTTCACTATCAGAATCCACAATCTCTCCCACCTAAATGAATGGGTTAACCCTCTTAGTAAAAGACGTATAAGCAACATTTTTAATAGGATTACTATTACATAAATCTTTTCAAATGCAAGATTGTAAACACTTGATAATATCTCCTTACCTTACTGACCTTAGTCTTGTTTATACAACATTCACAAGTTTTGTGTAACATTGTCACTTTTTTTTAACACAATTATTGTAAGAAAGATACTATAAATGTCTCCGTATGATTCAATCTGTAAACAAACTTTTTATCCAAAGAGAATGTTAAAGAAACATCACCTAATATATAGTACAAGCATATGCATCACAGCTATAAAGAACATGTTCTCCTTATATGAATCAAGGTAATTAAACATTAATCTTATCTCACATGACCATAATCTTATCCAATCCTAACTCTGCCATCAATAATTGCCAACGGAACCCAAAAATAGTTTATGAGGAAAAAACAGAAGTGATAAAGAGAGAAACAAAAGTAGTGCACACTAAAATTCCAATATATATTTTAAAGTTTAACAAAATTTAAATAATGAAACAACCACCAAGTCAGGTTAACTTAACAAAAAGCACAACCAACGTGTATGATTCTTCCCTTTAAATACCCTTGTAGCACACACTTTATTTCATCAACAATTTCAATTCTATCAAGCATCAACAATCTATTTGTAACAGACATAGTTCACGACACGAAAAACCCGAAAAAATGGAACAAAATAAATCGGTTCTTGCCAAAAAAATTTGGAGCATGGTCCGTGTGACTTACTATATGTTACGCAAAGGCATATCAAAGCGAAAATTATTGCTAGACCTCAACAACATGGTCAAGCGTGGCAAGATCGCCGGTAAGGCCATGCAAAACTTATGTTCCACAATCATAAATTCACCACAAAGCACCACCCACACGACTCCAACCACCTCTCATTCCCTTCCCCATCACGTAGCGAGTATGAACTCAGCTGCACCAATAGCCCTGCTACTATTACCAACACATTTCCTTTATTTTCCGCTCACAAAAAACATAACTCCAACAACAAAAAAGTCGAAGATCTTGACATAATGGCTATTAATGCCGTGCTTATGAAGGCTATGGCGTTGATTCATAGCGAGAATGCATCACCCGCGCTCCCAGGGTTTGGGAGGAGTCCGATGGTTAGGGAACTAAGATTCACTGACTCTCCGTTTCCATTGAGTAGCGTGGATGATGAGGACAGTCACGTTGTGGACGAGGCGGCTGAGAAGTTTATAAACCGGTTTTACAGTGATTTGCGGAGGCAGAATACTAAGGCGTCGTTTGATTCATTGTAAACTAAGGCCAGCGGGCAATGTGTTTCTTATAAACTATGATATTACTTCTGTTCTATGTAAGTAAATTAAAATAGATGTAGGATTTGCTTATTTTCTCTTAGTTTCATGTTACAAGTAAATTTTCGACAGAGCTTGTAAATGTTTTAGGCAATATAGATTGTGGGGTGTACATTTCAAGCTTCTTGTATATAATACACACATTTGCAAAAATAAAACCTATAAGTTAAATACACTGTGATGTTGTTTATACCAATAATAGAGGCTTGAAAGAATGACCTAGCTTTGACAAAAAGTTCCAAGCCTTGTATGTTAATTAAACCATACCATTTCTCTACAAGGACTGACTGTTTCGATGGCATCTCTTTGTTTTACGGAACAAAAGTATCGTTATTATGCAAATTTGTAGATATACATAAATTGTTGATGAACTGAGAACATTTTTAGGTTAATTATATATGGTCACAGATTACGCCTTGGGTAGCATACTAGCATACGAACGAAAACACACCCGTACATCACGATGAATATCTAAATCCTTGTTATTATGATTGCTAAATTCATGAACATTTTTTTTTAAACTTGGTATGATTGGTGTTGGTTCAAGCTTAACATCTTAAAATTGAAACTCATGTTTTCTCTAATGATGTTATTAATTAACGTTCGTGCATTGATTAATAGTCCAGGGACCGCAATTGATCTTTTAGCGTTAAGATCCATCTTCTAATGGTTTTGATCACATATTGGATGCGGAAAATGTTATTGATTGGCAGTTTTTCAGAACAACAATCTTTATCGTGGTGGCTGTTGATTTTTCTACTGAAGTAAGAACCTCCTAATAATTCAGAAAATTATAGCTTTCACTTTTCATCAAACACCACCAGCTTTTGTTTAACAAAGTGATTTCATTTCAAAGCAGATTTGTGGTTCCTCTTTATCAAATGACCATAGTACACATGTATGTACCACTCTCGAGTTCGACATTTTTATTCATTTGTTGAAATGCTTCAGTTAAACACATCATATCTTAGTTTCATGACAATTATGAGTAATTTTGTCATTTAATTCATGGAAAATTGATTTAAATCTAATCAGATATACATAGATTTACGAACATTAAGAGTTCAACATAAGGATACAAGGTTGATATCTTATGTAGTAATAAACTTTTAGAAATAATTGATATGATAGCAAAAGCAGGATCGATTTCCTTTTAATTCCTGGATGATTTCAATTTAGTTGTCTACGTTGGTTATGCAGGTCCTAGTCGCCTCTTGCTCGGTGCGGTCATTGCTAAATGAAAAAGTTTTAAGGCAACAAAATACTCTCACGACCTCATATTTATCTTTTAACATCGTGATATTTTATGATTATGGTTTGGCTAAATAAGATCCTTTAGACTTATATTTAACATTCAGTACAATGTCTATTGAAGGTTCGGTATAATAATTACCGATCTTTCTATACTAAGTAAAATTTCTTGTGATACAAGTTTGATTGGAATAGTTTGTTTTGAGATACCTCTTTAAATATCCTGTTTATGATCAATTTTTTCTGATGAAACTATTTGAAAAAAGATAACTTGATATTTTTATTTTATAAAAATAATCGAAATAAATAAAATGCATATAAAAGCACAAAAGAAATAAGTGGCACAAGAGCATGTCCCTTTAACTTAGCATCAAAGTACACACACTAAATTTCCTGCCTTTAAATAGCCCTCCACACTTCCTCCTCATACCACAACATCATAAACAAACATCTTCACTATCTACTACACACTCTCAAGCAAACCTCTAAACTCAAACATATAATAAAATGGAACAAAATTTACCACTAGTTGCAAAGAAAGTATGGAGTTTGGTACGTGTGATGCTCTTCATGCTAAGAGAAAACATCTCAAAGCGAAAACTATTGCTAGATTTCAACATGTTGATGAAGCGTGGAAAATTAGCGGGAAAAGCTTTACAAAAGCTCATGTTCCACCACCATCATAATTTCTCATCTTCCTCGTTTAAGAGTCGCTCACACGAGTCATCCAATTTTACCTTCCCTCCACCACCAACCGAATATTATGAGTTTAGTTGAAGCAATAGCCCGGTTTATCCCCTCTCTTTGTTCTCAAGCCACAAGAAGCACAACTACAAAAAGAATTCACAAAATAAATCCGCAATTAAAGAGGATCATGAAGAAATATATGTGGACGCAGTAATTCTGAAGGCGCTGGAAATGCTGACCAGCGCCACTGCATCTCCAGCTCTTTCTGGATTCGGGAAGAGCCCAATGGTTAGGCAGTTAAGGATAACAGACTCACCTTTTCCATTAAGTAACGGCGAGGAAGATAGCTATGTGGACGAGGCTGCTGAAAAGTTTATAATGAAGTTCTATAAGGACTTGAGACGGGAAAGCTAAATATTGGATGTAAAAATTCAATCTTGAATTTATCAGGGGGGTCAAGTATGCACTATATCTTGTGCTGTGTTTGGTTTGTATTTGCAGCCAGTGTATTTGTTTTAAAGCTTCTCTGATAATTGTGTGATGTATTAAGATAAATGTATGTATTTTAGTCTTTCTTACAGAAATAAATACAAAGTACGTTGAAGTGTTCTTGATCTGTTTTTTATTTACTTGTTAACTTTTTTCACTTTAAAAATACTTTCTTTGATTCAGTATACATGAAAATCTTGAAGCAGTCTATGTACGTTCAAGTACAAATTAATACAGTTTAAGGAATATGTAGCGATACGAAATTCCTAAAACTTTTTCAAAGATTTAGTATCTTATATATAGTAGAATATCCTTAGCATCAAATCTGCATCAGGATCCATCTCTAGATTAAATGTATACTTAACCTATTTAATTCCTCAAGGGAACTTTTTTAGTTTGTATATCTTAAAGTCCTTGGTGAAAGATCTTGGCTTTAAAGACATGTTAGAAGATACAAACTAAGAATCTATCATTGGATGTTCTTGTTATAATGGCCAACAGATCTCTGATATGGTGAGGTCCATTTGTTCTCAATGAAATGGTTTGTGTTAACCATTGTTGCAGTAATATTTGTAATTTGGGATATGAAATAAATGTGCAGTGAGAAATCGGATAGAATACAAGTTTTGGAGGGAAAGACAAACAAACTATTAACTGTAATATTATTTATAATCTGTAATATACAAGAGGTTTATATAGTTTATGGACAGGCATACATGAAGGGTTACAATGGTTACTTTTGTCCAAAAGACACACAACTTCAATGATAACTGCCATAAACCGTTTTACCTATAATAACTGTCATATTTGACATGTCATTAATCATAGTATATCAACCTTATTGGTCGATAATATGTCTGCATAAATACTACTTAATATTACATATAAAAGTCTGTAAATAACTTAGATGTACAAGCACTTTGGACTTATAAAATCCAATACTTGCCCCTAAGTTCAAATGTGATCTATCTGTCTTGTTCTTCAGACAATGACTGAGAAGTCATCTTTGTTGTCTTTGATCCCTTTGGTCCCTATGTTGTTCCTGCTTGTTGTTCCCTGTTCAAAATGAGTGCTGATGTAATGTTCTTGGCAAGGGTCAGTGGTGTCTTCAAGTTTTACACCGAAATGCTCCATCTTTTGAATGTCCTTTGTAGAGGTTTTTGTCACTTGATCATCTCGACCATCTTGGCATATTTCTTTGCCTTTGGAAGCAAGTCCTTCTGCTCCATCATGTGACACATTTGCTGTTTTATAGAAGCAAATGAATACATTCAAGTATTTGTTATAGCATTCTTTTATGTCATGACCTTGTTTCTTTTCTAAGCCAAAGATTTCAGCAATGTAAGGGAATTTGTTTGAAATATCTACACCAAGGTATCCCCCTAGTGTTTCAACCAGGATGTGAAGATCCATTAAATGGATTTCTTTTCCATAAATCTTGGGTGGAAAGGGTACTGGTATATTTCTTTTTAGATAGACAGAATAGAACCAAGTGTATGCTTCCATGAAATTATTTCTAAAGATGTTCCAATTTTGACTGTTTAAGTTTTCTTTTTCAAGCAAATTTAAAAAGGATATACAGTCATTAAAGGATCTAATAGAGATTGGAAGATTTACACCTTTTACAATGACAAAGTCATTGTCCTCTGCAGTCATGGGGTGTTGTGGACACATGTATTCGCTATGCCCATCTTCTTCACAAATATTGCATTTGCATGTGAAGGTGACTGCTTTTCCTTTGTGGTGTTCTTCCTTGTGATCTTCCTTTTGTTTGGAATCTTCATGAAGCATTCTATAATAACCTTCTAGGTATTCGTTGTGCCTCTGGTTCATCCTATTTGCATCAAAGAAGTGTCAGCAGGGTCTTTAAATATTGGAACAGGCTTGCATCTATTGCCTTTAAAAGTGAGTTCCAATCCTTGTGCCTCCATTTGTGATGCAGAGAGGATATTGAGAGTGACTTCTGGTGTATAATGAACGCCAGGAATGATAAGAACATCTGTTCCTATCTTGATTTGGACTTCACCCTCACCATGAATGAAGATTAATTTCTTTTGTTCTTCATTCTTTTCCACCATGAATTTCTCCTTTAATTTTGAGAAAAGGGAAATGTTGCAGCAAACATGCCTATTGATCCTATTGCTTACATACCAAATCTGGTTCCAATCTTGTTCATCGGTACCTTCTATCATGAAATCTGTAGAAAGGTGAATTGATTCAGGGTATGCAATTTGGATTTGTGGTGTATGAGTGATGATTCCAGGGGCTTCTGACTTTGTGTGACTTTCTTCTTGTGGACAAAACTTTGCTATATGTCCCCTTAGTCTACACGTGAAACATATATAGTTCTTGTGTCTTTCATCCATTGCTTTCTTCTGTGCAAGTTTGTTGTTATGCACATGGATTTCCTCCATCTTCTTTCTTAGCATCTCTTTGCATGCTTTGGATACTTGTTTGATCTGATTGCTTATCAAGGCCTCACTGTTTCTTTTAATTTGTCTCTGGACAAATTCAGTTTGAGACCTGTTGATCATGTTTCTTCCAGGAGATTTGCTCTGATGCCACTTGTTATAATGACCAACAGATCTCTGATATGGTGAGGTCCATTTGTTCTCAATGAAATGGTTTGTGTTAACCATTGTTGCAGTAATATTTGTAATTTGGTATATGAAATAAATGTGCAGTGAGAAATCGGATATAATACAAGTTTTGGAGGGAAAGACAAACAAACTATTAACTGTAATATTATTTATAATCTGTAATATACAAGAGGTTTATATAGTTTATGGACAGGCATGCATGAAGGGTTACAATGGTTACTTTTGTCCAAAAGACACACCACTTCAATGATAACTGCCATAAACCGTTTTACCTATAATAACTGTCATATTTGACATGTCATTAATCCTAGTATATCAACCTTATTGGTCGATAATATGTCTGCATAAATACTACTTAATATTACATATAAAAGTCTGTAAATAACTTAGATGTACAAGCACTTTGGACTTATAAAATCCAATAGTTCTTACTTTGTAGAAATAATCGAAATTTTTATGACTTTAGAACAGTTCACGTCGAATGTAACTATAAAAACTTAGTATAATATATATCCAAAAATGTTTTTAAAATATTGTACATTATGCATTCAATTATTGCACTTTGGGTATATATGAAATTAATCATGAAATTAGAGTGTTATATGAAAATAATCCATATATTAATATTGCCCAAAATGTAGTTGTTGTTAGCCTATATTATGTAACGGGCCCAAACCCGAGTCTAGAATATTCCATCTTGTGCTATTTA